>CM022951.1:25020751-25620751 GCA_012931725.1 Litsea cubeba | reverse complement strand
TCTTCATCAGTATCATTGTCAGACAAAGACCTAGTCATGAAAGCCACAAACTTGCCATTCATAGTTTCAGAAGTTTCAATTGAAGGATCTTGTTCTTCTTCTGATGATTGTTCCTCCCAAGTTGTGTTGAGGGCCTTTTTCAATGCACCATTTTTTCTTGTTGGCACACTCACTAGCATAGTGACCATAGCCGTGGCACTCAAAATACTTAGTTCCTTTTGCAGAATCCTTTTTCGCAAATTTAGAACTCTTCCACTTGACTTGTTTTGACTTCATGTACTTCTTGAAGCAATTAAACATTTCAGCCATAACATCTTTAGCCTCAGATTCAGAATCAGAACCAGACTCAATTTTCTTTTCAGGTTTCTTTCTTGATTCTGAGTTGGCTTTCAAAGCAATACCTTTCTCTTTTGATTTTCCTTTATCCAAACGGTTTGCTTCAAAGGTTTGAAGATTTCCAACCAGCTGGTTTACCTTGAGGGTATCAAGATTCTTGTTTTCTTCAATAGCATCAACTTTAGAATCAAGCCTCGAAGGTAGAGACCTCAGGATTTTCTTGACAATCTTGTTTTCTTGAATTTCCTCACCCAGATTGAACAGAATTGACAATATCATTCAGCTTTGCATAAAATTGATCAAAGGTCTCATCTTCTTCCATCACGATGGTTTCAAATTCTTTAGTCAGCCTTTACAATTTAGATTGCTTCACCGTGTCTGTACCCTCATACACTGTCTGTAAAACCTCCCACGCTTCTTTTGTAGTTTTACAAGTGGAAATTCTACGGAACTCTTCAGCAGACACTCCATTGTATATACTATTCACTGCCTTGTTATTACAATTGGAGGTATGCTTCTCATCTTTAGTCCATTCAGCTTTAGGTTTAGCAACAATTTGTCCACTAACCACAATCGTTGGTCTGGAGTAGCCCTCCTCAACAATATCCCATACATCATCATCAATGGACTTAAGGAACCCAATCATCCTTTGCTTCCAATATGCATAATTAGAACCATCTAGCAAAGGGGGCTTAGAAGTTGATGTCCCTTCTCGATTGAACACCATTCTAGAAATCTCTTTAGATCAAACACAGCAAATTAGTGTAACCCGCTCTGATACCAATTGAGGGTTTAAGGTTCGAGATCTCTAGATTGGTCCACTCAATAAATCAACCCACTAGTGTGCAAATAACAATAATCTACGCAGCGAAAATAAAATCACAAGCACACACCACAAGGACACCGAATTTAAGGTAGAAAACCCAAATCGGGTAAAAAACCACCGATTCGTACGGGATCTAATCAAACACTATGAATCTCGCAATTACAAGAAACTCAGATTTCTTCCCTAGATATCCCCTATCTAAAGACTGAAGTTACCTTGTGTCGCATCACGCTTCAACGACATCACACCGTTGATTGCAACAGATCCAGCGCTTGACTCCTCAAATCTTCTACAAGGGATGCTGAAGAAACTTGCTCTCTAGAGTACTTGGCAGCACAACTCTTCAAAAATCTCTAGAGAAAATTTCTCTCATTTTGATCACTAATTCAGAACTTGAGAGATGATCTGTGTCCTTTTTCTTTGTTACCTTTGGGTTATGAGAAACACCCAATATATAGCCCAAAATTCGTGCATAAGACTTCTAATAATAATCCACTTAGAAAAGAAGTCCTTTTTCCAACTCTAAAAAAGAGTCCTGAACCAACTCTTCTTCCACCGTCCGCCACCCTCGCTATAGCGAGGTACCTCTCTACCGGTTTTACAAATTGGGCTCTGACAACCACTTTTGTTGACCTTTTGACATTGTCATCAATATTCTAACCGAGCCCCTTCATTCCTAAGTATAAATCTCCAAACAAGATTAGGGTCCTCACATAACCTCTCTAACTAACATTTGCATTAGGTTCCTCTCGTCTCAGATGATCGTTGTACTCATGAATCTTGCTTCAGGCCCACTTGCTAAAAATCTGAACCCCTCTTCAATTGACTCCCACCAAATTTCACTTCAATAGGATGTTGCCCCCCCCCCCCCAATCAGATTGACCACATCACATAAAATACATAAATAAAATATTATTTATTGAAAAATCCATTTATTTATATGTCATCGATCTAGTGGTGAGCCTAAATCCTATTGAAGCAAGATTTGGCAAGAGACGATATGAGAGGAGACATTTATTTTGAACGGTTTGGATTTGACTAATTCATCACAAAAAACTCTTTTGATTCGTAGAATCAGAGGACCCCGCGGGTATGGCCAAGCTAAAATGGCAGTAACCAGTAAGCTGACCAAATGAGCCCCACTATCCAAAAAGACGTTTGGTTTAATTAGGAGAAATGATCAAGCCCAATGAGTAACTGTAGTCCAACCCATCTAATGGGCCCACTTTGTGTACCTAAGTAGACTGTCCAATTTGTAGACCAACCCATCTCGTGTGACCCACTTCAGTGACCTATGTGGACCGTTCAAATTACAGTCCAAACAATAATTAGTGGTTAGGGATGCTAATTGACATCCAATTTCTGGGTCATGATGCAGTTGACCCAAAAATCCTAGTATGGACCCTTTATTTGGACCATAGGGACCAGATTGGTGTCCATGTCTGAATCCAATCAATTTCATAACCAAATGCCATTACCCAACTGAAGTCCATAACATTATATTATTAAACAAAATTATGTGTAATTTTTGTACTTTTATTCAATTTTAAACCATCTAAGGCCGGATAGAGGGGTTGTAAAAAGAAATTGTAAACAACATGCATCCACGAGGCTTGAAATGTGAACCCATGTAATATAAATTGGAGGAATGAATACATTCTTCTATTTTATGTGTTAGAATTTTGTGATCACCCAAAAGAAAATTACAATTTTCTACCATCAGAGTTTTCACCTCCAGAAGTGGGTTCCAGTGGGCCATGTTCGAGAGCCATTTGGACATGGTGTGTCAATATATGAGAAACAGGTTTAAATGACCTCCAAAATCCTTCAGATCTTAGGGAATCATCCTTGAGACTTATTCATAGATTATGGAGTGAGTTTTGTCTTGATAAAGCCTTTGAGAGCTAATCATAATGGATCCCAGCCCTCTATGTCTGCACAGCTTTGACTTAGACTGTTTTCAGTTACTTTTTGCTTGAATTTGAGCTCAAATGGTTTTGAGACATTAAATCATGTCTTTTGGATTTGTTCTTTGTTGGATACCACGATCACTGAGAGGGGGGGGGTGAATCAGTGATTTCTAAAAACAGGTCCAATTCAACAACAAAACAAGTCAAACCACACAATGACACCAGATTTAACGTGGTTCACCGAAAGGCTACGTCCACGGTTCAAAGACTGTCCGAACACCAATCCGGGACAGATCTGAATCTTATTTAGTCGCACCAACGACAAAGAGCACCAACCCTTAGTTTCAGATAGCACCAACTATCTAGGAAGCACCTACTCCCTTGAGTTTCAGATAGCACCAACTATCTAGGAAGCACCGACTCCCTTTACAATTTATCTGCACCAACAGATAGGATCACCAAACCCCAAACACCAAGCACCAACTTGATGTTAAAAACAGAATAGAAATAAACTCTGTCTACAGCCCTTCCCCTCTACAATTCTCTCTCTCTCAATCCCTTACAAATTGAAATTAAAGCATAAAAGAGAGACACTTAACTCATGGACGAATCACCATCTTCTAGAGCATAATCTCGTCCACAATTGCTGTAGAAAACGTCACCACATCAGCACAACAGCAACACAGCAGCAGCTTCTGCTTTCTCTCAAGAACTCTCTCTCTTTTCTCTTCTCTTCTTCTCTCTCTGGTGTCTCTTCTTGGTGTGTTTATGAACGACCCAAGCATGCCTTTATATAGGTTTTAATAACCCTTAATTGTATTCAAAACGGGCTACAATTCGTTTAGAAAGAGTCCCAAACAAATTAGATAACTGTGCTGAATTTTCGTGCAAAACTTCTAATTCTGCGCAACTCTGGTTCCCGTGCTCGGTCGACATCATGGCTTGCTCGGTCGACCGAAGACACTGACTGGAAAACAGACAATTTCGAGCTCGGTCGACATCCTGGGGTCCCGGTCGACCGAAGACACACTGTGTCACGAAAATAACTGAGAGGTGCCTTTTTCTGTTTTCTGCAGGTTTCTTCTTGCTCGGTCGACCGCATGAAGAGCCCGGTCGACCGCGTGCTCTGCTACAGGAATTCTGAGTTCCTGACTGTTTCAATTCTGTTTCCAATTCTGATTTCTTCTTTTAAGCTCTATCAACACTAGCCTTTTAACATCACGTTTGTGACAATGTGTTGACAAGAATTCCAACTCAAAACCATACTTGAGATGCTAACTTCTTCAATTCACCAAAGACTACTCAAGTCATCTCAAATTCCAACAATCTCCCCCTTTGGAATTGTTGGCAACACTATTGGAACTTCAACACTTTCACCTCAACAATCTCCCCCTAGCTTTCATAGCATAACATCTCTCCTTGCTATCATAGCATAACATCTCTCCCCCTTTGACAACAAGTCCAAAGGGACCAAACCGAGGAGCGAATAGGATATACAATGAATGCATTGCTCCCCCTTTCAAGCACAACTCCTACGGTTTAGGAGAGTGAGTAACTCCTAACTTTTTCCGGAGATACTCGAAGACTTCCTTTGGCAGAGGTTTCGTGAAAATATCAGCCACTTGCTCAGTTGTTGGAACATACTCCAACTTGACCTCTCCATCAGCAACTTTATCTTTAAGAAAATGATAACTAATTGCTACATGCTTTGTTCGAGAGTGCTGAACAGGATTCTTAGATATATGAATTGCACTCGTGTTGTCACAAAGGATCGGCGTAGGATCCGTTGTAGGAACTCCTAGATCAGAAAGCATTTGCCGCATCCATAACACTTGTGTACAACAAGTTGCCGCTGCAATATATTCCGCTTCCGCTGTCGAAAGGGATACTGAGTCTTGCTTCTTACTATGCCAAGCAACTAATCTGTCTCCAAGATAAAATGCGCCGCCGCTAGTACTCTTGCGATCATCTACGCATCCAGCCCAATCGGCATCAGAATATGCAACAAGAGTGAAGGATTTGCCTTTGGGATACCAGATACCAAGCTCCATAGTACCTTTCAGATATCGAAAGATTCTTTTCACTGCTGTGAGGTGCGTTTCAGTTGGTGCTGCTTGAAAACGTGCAACCATACATACTGCTTGTAGAAGATCTGGTCTTGTTGCAGTCAAGTAGAGCAAGCTTCCTATCGTAGAGCGATAGGTGGTATGATCAACGGACGAGGCCTTATCATCTTTGCTAAGCTTCGTGTTCGTTGTCATTGGTGTGCTCACTGGCTTGCTGTCTTCCATATTGAACCGTTTCAGCATTTCCTTAATGTACTTCAATTGTGATATGAAGATGCCATGTTTCAGCTGCTGAACTTGTAAACCAAGAAAGAACTTTAGTTCTCCAAGCATCGACATCTCAAATTCTTTCTTCATCTCTTCTGCAAAATTCCTGCACATCTCCTCATCATTGCCACCAAAGATTATGTCATCAACATAAACAATGACAACCAGCTGTTTGCTTAACTCAGTTTTGACATATAGATTGCTATCAACAAGTCCTTTTCCAAAACCGATCTTGCGGAGATAGAGATCCAGCCTTGCATACCATGCCCTTGGCGCTTGTTTCAGTCCATAAAGAGCCTTTTTCAATTTGCACACTAAATTTGAATTTTTGCTGATGAGAAAACCATCAGGTTGCTCAATGTAGACCTCCTCTTCAAGTAAACCATTCAAGAAAGCTGACTTTACGTCCATCTGAAATACCTTGAAGGTTTTGTATGCTGCCAATGCAAGAAACATTCGAATAGCTTCCAGACGAGCCACCGGTGCAAAGGTCTCTTCAAAATCTATGCCTTCAACTTGAGCATAGCCTTTACAAACCAACCTTGCTTTGTTTCTAATGACTTGACCATCTTCATTCAGCTTATTCCGAAAGACCCATTTAGTACCAATAACATTCTTATCAGTAGGTCTAGGAACAAGTTCCCATGTGGAGTTCTTCTCAATTTGCTCCAACTCCTCATGCATAGATTTCAACCAACTTTCATCGAGACTGGCTTCAGCCACAGTCTTGGGTTCAATGGTGGACACAAGTGAGTAATTGCTAACTACACTTTGTCTAGTTTGAACGCCTGCCTTAGGATCTCCAATGATTTGATCCTTAGGGTGTTGCTCTACCCAAGTGCTGTGCTTCTTAGGTGTAGTATCTTCTGAGTCATCCTTTGATTTCTCAGAATCATTAGATTCAGCCATCTCATCATCAATCTCACTCGAGTCCTCATAAACTGGACTGTCATAATGAGTTCCATTCTTGGATTCATGGTTTTCATCAATTCTCACATCAGCACTTTCTATGATTTTTCTGGTTCTTTTGTTAAGACACCTATATGCCTTGCTAGTAGAGGAGTAACCCAGAAATATACCTTCGTCAGCTCTTTCTTCAAATTTGCCCGGATTTTGTTCGAGCCGCTTGATGTAACACTTGCTGCCGAAGACTCTGAAGTGCTTGACTGTAGCTTTTCTTCCAAACCATAGCTCATAGGGAGTTTTGACTTCATGTGGCCTGATCAAGCATCGATTTTGAATGTATACAGCCGTATGAATTGCCTCTTTCCAATACTTGTCAGCCATCTTGCTTTCACTTAGCATCGTACGAGCCATCTCTTGTACGGTGCGATTCTTCCGTTCCACAACTCCATTTTGCTGTGGAGTTCTAGGGGCTGAGTACTGTCTTTGAATGCCATGATGTTCACAATATTTAGTGAACTCTTCAGATGTGAACTCGCCTCCACGATCAGACCTTAAGATCTTGATACGTTTTTCCAATTGATTTTCAACCTGTGCTTTAAACACTTTAAAACGATCAAGTGCTTGATGCTTATGCTTAAGAAACAATACCCATGTCATACGAGTATAATCATCAATGCATAACATGAAATACTTATCTCCATTGGTGCTTTGAGTTCGCATCGGTCCACAGAGATCAGTGTGCACTAGCTCAAGAGGTTTCTTGGAATGATGCTCCTTTGACTTGAACATAACCCTCGTTTGCTTTCCCTTTTGGCAAGAGTCGCAAATGGGATTGGAAGGCTTTTCCACTTTAGACATGCCTCTTACAGCCTTTGAATTGCAAATCTTTGACATGTTATCAAAGCTTAGATGCCCAAGGCGTTTGTGCCACAACCAACTTTCCTCTGTCCGACTCATCAAGCAGGTCTTTTCAGCTCCATCTGACAATGTATAGAGATTTCCAGCAGTTCTTGATCCAGTTGCCACTGTTTTCCCGTTGCTACTCTTCTTGATGGCAAACCCATTCTTTGTGAAGATAACTTCATGACCCTTGTCACAGATCTGGCTCACACTAAGCAGGTTGTGTCTCAATCCAGACACATATAAGACTTCTTCAGATCTGATCTTGTTTGCCATAAGCTGAATAACACCTTTTCCGCAGATTTTGGCACCATCATTGTTGCCAAACTTCACTGAACCACCTTCATAGTGCTGTAATTTGATGAATTTCTCTTTATCACCAGTCATATGGCTTGAACAACCACTATCAAGGACCCATGGTGCTGTCTTCTTTTGTGCATTGAATGCCGTTTGCACAATGAGAGATTCTTTGAGACTTTCTGCACTTTGCTTTGCTCTCCAAGCCTTGACTAACTTGGGTTTCTTTTCAACCTGAAATTTGTTAGCAATATGCAACCTACAATCCCTAGCCAAGTGTCCATAATTATGACACATATAGCACTCAATTTTGTGGCTACTTAGGATTGAAAAAGGATTCCTAGTCACAAATGGGCTGTTTCTTACATAGAATTTGCAATCAGCTCTTTTATGTCCAAACATATTACAATGAAAGCAATAACCATAGAATTTGTATCTTCTTTGTGGCTGGTTAGTCTTCATTACCTTTCTAACAGGAATGGACTCCTTTCTAGGTTGAGTGGGCTTCATGGAGTTAGAGGGTGCAGTGACTTGCTTCACAAACTCTTTCCTTTTAGGAGGTGCAATCTTAGAGGATTCACCTTTCTCAAATCCTAGACCAAATCTGAAGTGGGCTGGTCTTTGAACTTTCAGTAGTTCATTGAGTTTCATAGTCCCTTCAATCGCTTGGAGCGCTTTGAGTTTCTTGCTATTTTCCAAATTTTCAGCCTTTGCTCTAGCGATCTCAGTTTCAAGTTTCATAGCCTCTTCCTTTTTGATACTTATTTGGTTTTCAAGGACTTCTACCATTCTTTTATATTCTTCTACTTGAGTTTTCAAAGAAATAATAGAACTTTCAGATTCATGGAGAAGTTTCAGATTTTTCTTACTTGATTTGCGTTCCATGCTTAGCTCCTCAAGTGCGGCTATGAGTTCCTCTTCAAGATTGACTTCAGCCTCCTCATCCTCTTCCGGATCTAGCTCTTCTTCTTCTTCAACAGTGACCATGAAGAGAGCTTCGGTTGATTCATCATCGTCTGAAGTTTCAGACGTGCTGTCATCTTGTTGACATAGAAAGTTTTTAGCTTTGCCCCTTTTTCTAAAATTTCTCTTTCCTTTATTCTTTTCAGCATAAGAGTCATTATCATTGTCTTCTTTTAGGGGACACTTCGCAGCAAAGTGACCAATACCTCCACAATTGAAGCATTTAAAGGGTAGCTTCCCTTTGTACTTGCCAATGCTTCCTTTCTTCAACTTTCTAACAAATTGAGCCTCAAGCTCATCATCATCAGAATCAACATCATGACCAGCAGTCTCTTTTGCCTTTTTCTGAACTTTGAAGGCGGCTTCTTTATCAGATGAAGACGTCTTTCCTATGCGCATCTCATAGGCAGTTAGAGAACCATGTAATTCATCCATGGAAAATGCATTCAGATCTTTGGCTTCTTCAATGGCTGAGACTTTTGAATCAAACCGGGGAAGAAGAGATCTTAGAACCTTTTTGACGATGACCGGCTCTTTAATCTCCTCCCCTAGTCCACGAATGTCATTCGTGACTTCATTCACTCGTTGCAAATATGAGTCAACATTCTCGCTTTCCTCCATGCGAAGAGATTCAAATTGAGAGCGATGGGTTTGCAATTTGGCTTCTTTAATCTTCTCATCACCTTCATGTATGCTTTGCAACTTGTCCCAAATTTCCTTGGCTGTTTTGCATGCAATTACTTTGACAAGTTCGCTGTCCACAAGGCCACTAAAGAGTGCATTCTGCGCCTTGGAGTCGTTGTCTGCCAACTTCTTCGATGCAGTATCATTGGGTACGTTGGCAGCATTGTAACCGACTCTGACAGCCTCCCAAACATCATAGCCAAGAGATTTGATGAAGGCTTGCATCCTAATCTTCCAGAAAGAGTAATTAGAACCATCAAACAGAGGTGCTTTCATATTCCCTGTATTGACTGCCATGTGATTTGACAAGAGATCACCCTTAGCATATTAAACTGATCAAGGGAACCTCGCTCTGATACCAATTGTTGGATACCACGATCACTGAGAGGGGGGGGTGAATCAGTGATTTCTAAAAACAGGTCCAATTCAACAACAAAACAAGTCAAACCACACAATGACACCAGATTTAACGTGGTTCACCGAAAGGCTACGTCCACGGTTCAAAGACTGTCCGAACACCAATCCGGGACAGATCTGAATCTTATTTAGTCGCACCAACGACAAAGAGCACCAACCCTTAGTTTCAGATAGCACCAACTATCTAGGAAGCACCTACTCCCTTGAGTTTCAGATAGCACCAACTATCTAGGAAGCACCGACTCCCTTTACAATTTATCTGCACCAACAGATAGGATCACCAAACCCCAAACACCAAGCACCAACTTGATGTTAAAAACAGAATAGAAATAAACTCTGTCTACAGCCCTTCCCCTCTACAATTCTCTCTCTCTCAATCCCTTACAAATTGAAATTAAAGCATAAAAGAGAGACACTTAACTCATGGACGAATCACCATCTTCTAGAGCATAATCTCGTCCACAATTGCTGTAGAAAACGTCACCACATCAGCACAACAGCAACACAGCAGCAGCTTCTGCTTTCTCTCAAGAACTCTCTCTCTTTTCTCTTCTCTTCTTCTCTCTCTGGTGTCTCTTCTTGGTGTGTTTATGAACGACCCAAGCATGCCTTTATATAGGTTTTAATAACCCTTAATTGTATTCAAAACGGGCTACAATTCGTTTAGAAAGAGTCCCAAACAAATTAGATAACTGTGCTGAATTTTCGTGCAAAACTTCTAATTCTGCGCAACTCTGGTTCCCGTGCTCGGTCGACATCATGGCTTGCTCGGTCGACCGAAGACACTGACTGGAAAACAGACAATTTCGAGCTCGGTCGACATCCTGGGGTCCCGGTCGACCGAAGACACACTGTGTCACGAAAATAACTGAGAGGTGCCTTTTTCTGTTTTCTGCAGGTTTCTTCTTGCTCGGTCGACCGCATGAAGAGCCCGGTCGACCGCGTGCTCTGCTACAGGAATTCTGAGTTCCTGACTGTTTCAATTCTGTTTCCAATTCTGATTTCTTCTTTTAAGCTCTATCAACACTAGCCTTTTAACATCACGTTTGTGACAATGTGTTGACAAGAATTCCAACTCAAATCAATACTTGAGATGCTAACTTCTTCAATTCATCAAAGACTACTCAAGTCATCTCAAATTCCAACATTCTTAATCTTTTGAGTCCATTCTTAGCATGTGAGAGTTGATTGAGTGTGGAATCTCAGACCCTATTTAAGAATTAGGGTTTGAGGTCCCTTGAACTAGATTCCTGGCCAAATGACCCTGGGTTGCTCTGAAGCTTAATTTGTGTATTCCTTAACCTTGGAGTGAGATTCACCATGATCTGACTCATTGAGCTAGTTATTGGGATTCATGTCTGAGAACTCATTGAGGTCCATGTCTGTGCATCTTGAAGCTCTCAAATATAGAGTTGATTTTCAGTGTTGAACCTTTCTTTGTATTTCTGATGACTTCTGAAGCCTATACTAGGTTTTATTCAGCTTAATGAGGCATTATTGGCCTTATGTTTGTATCACAAACCCTCATACTTGCCTTTGTCTGATTTTGACCTGTTGGGGGTGCATATGTGGTTTTTTGCATGCCAACATTCATAGGTCAGTTTTTAGGTTTGGCACCAATCCATTGTTCATAAATGGGTTTTTGGGCTAAATTTTACGAGGTGTCCGATTTAATATATATTGTGCACTCAATAATATACCCCCCTTACAGTAGTACACAATGAAAGATATGTGTGGTGAACATGGATCTAATGCATCCAACAATGAAAAACTTTTTAACCACACCATTTTAGTCATGGGATGTGCAGATTCAAATACATATGTATGATCCTCCCCAGGTAAAATATTCTTTGAATCGGTCATAGGTATGCTACCCCCTAAATGGATCTTATCCATTAACTTTTGATCCCTATTGGTTCATGACTCAGCGACATACCACTCAAAACATGCTTACAATGCATCAAGCTTATATCAATTTAGATAAATTTAAACATATTTGTTGAAGCCACCATCGGAGTAACAAATCACGCCCCCCCATTTAATTTGAACACATAAAACGGCCATCATATTTTAGAGTGTATGATATCACTTAATCACACTTTTAGTTATTCTAGAAAAGGATTACTCAGCCATTTTTCACCTAGACATGGTTCAAAAATACCAAGGTCACGTAAAGATATCATCCCAACCACTCCATTTATTATATCTTTGTTGATGTGTCATATTCTTAATGTCATAGATGTGTCAAGCCACACATCCAACACATACAAAATAATTAAAACTAAAAAATTTACTCAGCACAAGATATATCAAGCAAGTATATATCATCTTGACAATTTACGAAAATGCAATAATCTCCCATGCATGCAAATTTCAGCTATATTTCCTTAGAACAAATTTTATTAATATATTCTATAACCAGTTTATCTACAAAATTTACTCATCTCAGAGTGGGAATTAATAAAGCATCCGCCAAATATAAGAAATTATCATAGTCCAAAGGAACCCGGACTCATGACATTTTTTAAACATATCACAAATTTTATTCCATATTTATAGATGCTCACAATCTTCGGATTTTGTTCATGAATTCAAATTTTCAATTTCCATCCTAGAGATCACATTGAATACTACAGATTGATACACCAGTTCCGTTCTTTCACCTCCATCGGATCCACCATTACATATAAATATAACCTTCGTATCCAATCAATGAGGTTGTCTATCTCGTCAAATTCTCTTGTCCCCTTGACTTAAATAGACTAAAATTATTCCAAGCCTCAAATTAGATATTAAAGAGGCTTGGGACTTGAGAGTAACACCCCCACTGAAGTGGAAGACCCTGAAAATAGACAAAGAATTTGGAACACATTAATCAATTAGTTTTTCCAAACCGTGGTCAACACTTTATAATCGATCCGATCAAACCAATTGTTGATCAAGGATCCATTAGGCAATAAATATTACATGCATACATCATAGATTATTTCATCCAAGATCTAGTGGTTTTATCAAGTACTACCACTAACCAGAGATCACTTGTCTCTTTGTGTCATTGGATTGTGCTCACATTCTTTTGATCAAATCCTCGACCCCTTGATCCACAAATCAAATATTTAGTGGATCAGTTATTATACCCCCACTGCCCATGGTAATGCCCAATTACCATTAAAAGATGATGTTGGCAGTGGTTGTCAAGGGCTTATCAATGAAAAGGCATATTGGATCTTATCACAATAAACTAATGCACAATCCCTACATAAGGCACCCATCTTGTATCTCCACTTGAGTGGGTTCTTCTCGCTGAAGATATTGCTCTTGCTGAGGTTATACAGTGTAGAAATACCATAAGAAATATCCAACATATAAATAAAAAGAAAAGTCAAGATACCATTGACCGTGATTGCTGGTCAAAATTTTCCTAACCTTTGGATCACCAATCTCCATCTACTTATGTATAGATCTCAACGCCAGAAATTCACAGGCGTAAACGGATCGTCCACTGGAGCTCAGATGACCCAGATATCGCCTGACAAAGTTCCAACGTCAAAGATAATTGCATCTAGCCCAAAAAAATCTTTGACCATTGGATTTAAGATCCGTCGATGGTACTACGTAGCGCTCGCAGTCACCAATCCTTAGAACCGAACCGCTCGTTGACTTGACCCATCTTGAGAAATCCGGGCCCATCTTCTCCTATGTTCTAAAAAAAGAACAGTTGAGGGACTATCTTCTTTCTCTACAACCAAAGACCGAGCCACGTTCTTCTTTGGCGGCAGCAGATGTCCGACAGTAGCGCGCGCATCTCCAGCAATGCTTGGTTGGCGGCGGCGGTCCCAGCGAACCTGAGAATCAAAGTCCAAGTCCTTTGTTCATCATCTTATTCGTTTGCGGTGAATGTGCTCTGCAACAATAAAAAAAAAAAATAGGCCCTCTCTTCTTAGGCGAAGGTGTGGTGTAACAGAGCCCTAGACCTCCTCTATTCAGTTTTCTTCACATGTTCTATGTGATGATGGTGCATTGCAACCCTAGTACACTCAATTCGTTCGGCGTTTCCCACTAATCAGATCAAACTCTAATATGATCTCTCCTCTAAGGATCCAGTCTGATAGGTCTCCATTGATCCGCCCGATCCACAACCTTATCACGAGATCTAAATCGTCAAACACACGCAGATTTGGCTTTGATACCAATTGAACGAATTGTTTTTCCCATATGGGTGCCGGAACCGAACTCGCAGATAATCAACTACTATGGACATTATCCCTCTTGGAATCACACATCTCCTGACCAGCACGAGAATTCTACCAAATTGGGAGTCTGAACCTAATCCTTATCTGACTCAACTAGATCAAGACTTATTGGGTGTTCATTAGCAGTACACCGCCGGGCTCGATCTAGCGTGGGCCCCATGGCAGTCAGGCCATACAATTTTCCAACAATGATACCGGTTGGATGATGGCGATAAGATTGCCTAATTCGATGATGGACGAACTCCTTCCACAAGCACAGAAATTTGGAGAATAAATTTCAGATTTTCATAAAGAGGGATACAAGATATTTTTAGAATTCCTTGCTTCAAATATAGAAACTATTTTAATAATCGCTAATCAATTATCTTAAGTCATGAATATCAATTAATAATCAATTACCTTAAATCATGAATATCAATTACTAATCAATTGCCTCAAGTCAAGGTAATCAATCACTTAAAATGAAGGTAATCAATCACTAATCAAATTGCCTAAATCAAGGTAGTCAATCACTGCTTAATTATCTCCATGATATAGGGAGACTGACATAATCAAAGATTTGCAACCTACTATTGCTATTTTTACTCAAAGCAATCTAATGGAATTGTGTAGTGCCCTTTAGGTCCCACAACTTGCATGGTCTGTGCTTGGCCATTGGATCCGATCATTCCCACCCCCTTGAAGGTCAACCCTTATCCACAAGGTTGAAATGAGAAAATCGTTGTAGCACCATCACTAGATATTCCCTAGTGAGTCATTAAATAGGTGGTGCAATTCGTGGCCCCGCGGATCTTACTTTTGAATTTGGTAGCGACTGAGGTGGGGGTCGTCCCACCCAGCATATGCGCCACAACTTTTCTTCCTACAATCGCGAGAGCCCAATTGCGATAGAAATATTTGTGGGTTTAAATACCATGATCTCAGCTGCAATTTCATATGCGAGTCCCTCTTCGGGACCTCCTTCTAATCAATTTATCAAGAGGACCTTCTACTCCTTTGATATCTTTTGGTATTGAAAAAATCGGCTCACTTTGTAGATTCAAGGCATTGGCTCTACCCCCGAGAACTTGGGAAAATCCCATCTTGCATGCAATTCAAGTTTGAAGCATGCCGTTTTGATTTGGATTCACATTACTGCCTTATGAATTTCCATTTTGATCCTAATTCACGTTGCTGTCATGCAAATCCCAGTTTTGATTATGATTCACTTTGCTTTTATGTGATACATCCTTTTCAATATTATTAGGAAGAATCGAATGGATATGGTCGTATTTGGAGTCCATCGCAGCCAAGATCACCTTGATATCTTGCAATGCTCTCATGTTGTGATGGACTTCCTCATTAAGTTTATCATCCTTTGTGACAAAAACCTCCTTTCTGGTGTTGGTAGCCATGCCAGTTTCGATGCTTGGATACCAATTGTTATGATACCAATTGGATGATTATGATAAATAAGATTGCCCAATTCAAGGACATACGAGCTCCTTGTGCGCAAGCATGGAGTTTTGGAGAATAATTTTCTGATTTTCATAAAGAGGGATATAAGATATTTTTAGAATTCCTTGCCTCGAAGATAAAAATTATTTTATCAATTACCAATTAATTACCTTAAGTTATGGATATGAATTAATAATCAATTACCTTAAATAATGAATATCAATTACTAATCAATTAGCTCAAGTCAAGGTAATCAATCATTTAAAATGAAGGTATTCAATCCCTAACCATATTGTCTAAATCAAGGTAATCAATTACTGCTTTATTATCTCCAATGAAATGGGGAGGTTGACCTAATGAAAGATTTGCACCATAATGTTGATATTTTTACTCAAAGCATCTAATGGAGTTGTGTAGTCCCCTCTAGGTCCCACAACTTGCATGGTATGTGCTTGGGCCTTGGATCCTATCACCATCATTGTAAATATCTCCCATCACTATAAATCATAGAATTGGTGTAAACATATCCACTTCCATTCCACATGCAGCAACATAATCATTGAATTGCAAACCACGCATGACTCCATCCAACTCCAAATCCCTACAAAATAACCAGAATGAAAAGCTCATGTTAGAAATTAAATAAAAAAAAATGATTCGTTAAGATTATGACTTGCTATCGGCACTAGACTTGTCTGAAATGTCACCTGCATCGGACCAATTAGAATTGTTTTCTGATCTAGGTTATGTTGATTTGATGTTACACCCCGACCCGACTCAAGTTAACCATGTTTAGTATTAATTAAGTTAATTTTATTTAATTTAATTATACTTAGATGCCAAGTAAGATATTTTTATGTAAGTTAGCCTTATTTGGTCTTTTAAACCTTGGGTCATGGATAGGTAGTTTAAACCCGATTAGACTCGGTTACGTAGAGCCAAGGACTTTTTTATAAATTTAGATTTTTTAATTTTGCATCATTCGCATATCATTTTGGCACCATCGTGTGTATCTCGATGAGCACGTTAATTTCCGTATTGGACACTTTGTCATTTGATCTCAAATTCATTAAGTGCGCTCTCATTTGACTTTAAATATAAATACATAAAAGAGTAGGGGGTATTCTTAGAACCAGAGAAAATATATGTTAAAAAAACCCAATTCCTCTTCATTCAATCGTTCATTTCTGTGCATGGGAGGAGAAAGCTCTTCCTCTTCTCAAAACTTTCTTCCTTCTCTCCTTTCCAATTTACAGAGAAGCCTGTGCATGTGCAATTAGATGAAGGATTGAGCTTCAACACATCATCCTCTAACTTCGCATCCCCACAGTTTTACAAGAACTCCTTTTCTCATCTCTTACAATTACTACCACAGGTGAGAGATCCATTCTTCCCTAAATTTCAGCTCTAATTGGGTCAATGAGACCCATATTTCTTACATGCAAGCATCTTCATAGTTTATTGGCATGGCATTTTATTAGGGTTGAAGAATTTGGGGGTTTTCCATTACATTGGAGCCAAATCTGTATAAGAGAGTGTCAAAGCTTGATTGAAGGCAAGTATAAGCTTTAGTTAATTATGCATGGCTTGATTGGATTATCAGATTCTATTTTGATATAATTCCAACCTCTTTCTTGAAAATGTAAATGAACATGGAATGAGTTATGACTTTAGATGCTTGTAGTGCTTAATGGAAGATGTAATTTGTGGATGGATGAACTATTTGTGTGAAGTAGAGCATGTAGGCTCATTATTTTTGTGCAGGTGTTGGAGTTTGGGAAGGAGGAGAGTTCTGTGTCGTTGGCTACAGCAAGAAAGAGCGAACCCCCTCCCTGTTTCGCTGGCTATAGCGAGGAGCTCGCTCTCTGGGGGGTTCGCCATAAGTTGATGAAAACCCTTCATAGTCTTTCCTAAGGATGATTATGATGTAACCACTCAACCAATAGGGCTTTTGGACACTTAGAGACTTGTAGGACCCTAGAAATCGCACCTTTGACCGGATAAAGGGGACCAATGGTAAGTGATCACGTGAGAGATCGTTGAGGCTAAGATCATCTCATGTACATTGTCCTTTTCGTCTAACACCTTGGCATGGATGAGGGTTCGAAGAACTCGATGTACTTCACATATGCAATGTGTCACCAAATTAAAGATAACCGTACATCGACTCTCTAAGCTACATCATTTGGACGGTGAAAGACGATGGATAATTAGTTTAGTATTGGTTACTAAATTACCGTGACTCACCTTAATCAAATACATGTGCATATTGGGATTTACTTTATATGCGACTTCCAAATTCTAAATAATGATTTATATGCATAACTTGTATTATTTCCATTCGTTGTTAAAATTGTCGTATTGTTATACCATATTCGATTGTAATTCGAACGAAGTATATGTATGAAATGTCTTGACATTAATGATTTGACTCGATTCGATTCAATTGGAAATATAGTGAAAATCTTACTCAAATATAGTATTATTCTGTTTGAGTGTTCGGCACTACTTGTAAGGCATTGGGGGGATTCAGATGACAAATGAGTTTGTCCAGAAGGTGTATGACCAAATGCTGGTGTGAAAGATTAAATTATCACGCCATTGTGTCAAAACCACCATAGGTGTATGTCCAAACGCCTTCATGCCAAAACCACCACCTTCCAAAAGCCTCATCTCCAATTTCTCATTGTCTACTTCAATGATGACCGAGATGCTACCAACCCAAGATAGCCTTTTGAACAACCAATACCCCACATGGGACCTTTTCGCCCAAATCCAGGCAATAAAAGCAGTGGAGATGCCTCTAACAGCTGCAACAACCATGAAACTCTCCAACCCCAATATTTCTCCATTGAAAGGTCTTCACCTTATTCTTCCTCCTCTTCTTCTATTAGAGGTCATCAACATAGCATTCAAACAGCTGCATATCTACCTCTTCCTTCCCAACCATATCAAGCTCAAAGTCAAGACACCCCATCTCCTTCTTCCTTCAATTGGAGCTAATATCATTCGGAAAAAGCTTTTCAGCAAGACTCTTCTTCTAACCAAATGCAGGATGACATGTTCTCTCCAATTCCAAAATTGGACTTCATTGGCGGTGAGAAGAACCAGTACTGTAATGGATTTGCAGATGTTGATGGATGCGCTCAAGTCATTCATGGCTACAACAATAA
Source organism: Litsea cubeba (assembly GCA_012931725.1). Taxonomy (NCBI): domain Eukaryota; kingdom Viridiplantae; phylum Streptophyta; class Magnoliopsida; order Laurales; family Lauraceae; genus Litsea; species Litsea cubeba. The sequence goes on along the minus strand of CM022951.1, from coordinate 25,602,316 downwards.
CATAATGGGAGGAGACCCAACTGACATTCTCGGAGCTGATTCTGGGAATTCGTTTGTGGAGTCTGATAAGAACCCAAAAGAGAAAAGAGAGATAGTGGTCCAATTCGAGGTTGGATAGCCTCCTTGTGCAAGCACATATTTTTAGGGATAAATTCTGATACCTTTCTCATTAAATCTTCTCTACTAAATAAAGAGTGCTAATTACATAGATAGAAATAAATCTAAGCTGACTGCTATAATCAAGGATAAATTATCACTAAATAAGAAAGAAGAATATGCTGACTAAATCCTATGCAATATTGCCACCTAATGGATAAGATTAGGCTAATCACTATGCCTTATCTTGTACCTTATTCAAGCAAATCCAAATTGACCTATTCTGAATTTGGCCCACCATATTAGCGGGCTTGTTAGCTGGTCCAATGACTTAGCCCTTATCAAGCTGTTGGGCTTGGTTCTTATCCCCGATGGTCCCAGTGCTGCGACTGGGTGGGCTTACTCTTATCATTCCTACCCCCTTCAAAATTGACCTTGTCCCCAAGGTCAAAATCTGGAAATCTCTGGTGAAGAAGTTGGGGGTCTTCCCAAGTAGCATCATCTGTTGGTAAATTCTCCCAACATATTAAAACTTCATGAATGATTTTCTTCCCCTGCTTAAACCACCGATGTTCAAGAATCTTTGATGGAATGGGGTCTATTGTCTCTGCTTCTGAAATTGCCGGAGGTTTGGGTTGTGCCACAATTTTATTGCCCAAGCATTTTTTTAGAGGAGACACATGAAAGACCGGATGTAACCGCGATCTTGCCGGAAGTTCCAATTTGTAAGCAACTGGACCTATTCGTTCAAGAATTTTGTAGGGACCAAAGAATCGTGCAGATAGCTTCTGGTTAGATCGTCTACCCACTGTGGATTGCCTGTAGGGTTGTAAACGCAAATATACCATGTCGCCCACCTCAAATGTGCGTTCAGTCTGGCCTCGATCATGTTGGACTTTCATCCTGGTTTGGGCAGCCTTTATGTTGGTTTTGAGGTCTCGCAAGATTGCATCTCGCTCCAGCAACTCATGTTCCACATGTGCATTGTTGGTAGTACCTGGTAGGTAAGTGAAAATAAAGGGAGGTTCTCTGCCATAAATTGCCTCAAATGGGGTCATTTTGATCGTCGTGTGGTACGATGTGTTGTAGCTCCACTCTGCCCAGGGACGCCACCTTGCCCACTATTTTGGCCTGTCAGAAGTAAAGCACCATAAATATGTCTCCAAGCAACGATTCAAAACTTCAGTTTGACCATATGTTTGAGGATGGTATGCTGTGCTCAATTTATGTGTTGATCCCTGTTGAGCAAAAAATTCTCTCCAAAACCCACTGACAAAAATTGGATCCCGATCAGAAATGATGGACCTTGGCATGCCGTGTAACTTGGCCACATCCTTTATAAACACTTCAGCCACTGTTTTGGCGGAGTAAGGATGCGCAAGGCTGGAGAAATGGCCATATTTGATTAAACGGTCAACCACTACCATTATTGTATTTTTTTCATAAGAAAGGGGCAGCCCTTCAATAAAGTCCATTGATATATCTTCCCAAACATTTTTGGGAATAGGAAATGGTTGAAGTAACCCGCCGGGTTTAGATGCGTCATACTTGTTGCGATGACAGGTAGAACACTCAGCAATATAATGCTTGAGATCTTGTCTTAACCCATGCCAATAAAATTGCCTAGTCAGGCTCTTGTACATGCGAAGAAAGCCGGGGTGGCCCGCAGTAGGTGAATCATGAAATTCAGATAGGATTTTAGATCGCAATTCTGGCATTGCTGGGACTACCAAACGCCCTTTGTAAAATAATAAATAATATCGTTCTGCATATCTGGGCGTGGAACTGGGTGACTCCTCGCGTTTCTTGATCAATTCCTGCAATTTCACATCTTGGCTATAGTGTGTGCGAATGTCATCCAACAGTGTAGATATTGCATTAATAATGCCATCTTCATGTTGCTTGGACAATGCATCTGCAGCTTTATTTTCATGACCTGCTTGATAAATAACTTCATAGTGACAGCCCATCAATTTTGATACCCATTTTTGTTGTGCCGAGGTGGCCACCCGTTGCTCTAAAAAATGCTTCAGACTTTGGTGGTCTGTAAGTATGCGAAATTGGCGCCCAACTAAATAGGGCCTCCATTTTGTGACAGCTTGTAGAATGGCAATCATTTCTTTTTCATAGGTGGACAAGGCCAGTGTGCGTCCAGCGAAGGCTTTGCTAAAAAAAGTGAGTGGTCGCCCATCTTGCATTAATTCTGCCCCAATGCCGGTACCCGACGTATCGCATTCAATCACAAATACTTTAGTAAAATCTGGTAAGGCTAGTAGCGGTGTGCTAGTCATTCCTTTTTTAAGGAGTTGATCTTGTGAAACAATATGTCCCAAATATTCAATTTGTTGCTGTCCTAAGGAACACTTGGATTTTTTAAGAAATAATTAATGTTGAGTCAATACTTGGAAAACCAGTTTGAGATGATCAATATGTGATTTCCATGATGGGCTGTAGATGCGGATGTCGTCGAAGAACACTAGCACAAATCTTCTTAGGAAGGACCTGAATATATCATTCATCACACTTTGGAATGTGGCCGGTGTGTTGGTCAATCCAAAGGGCATGACTAGGAATTTATAGTGGCCATCATGGGTCCAAAATGCAGTTTTATGTACATGCTCTTTTCGGACACGAATTTGGTGGTACCCGGACCTTAAATCCAGTTTTGAAAAATAATGAGCCCCATGTAATTCATCAAGTACTGGAATTGGGTATTTGTCTTTCACTGTAATTTGGTTAAGGGCACGGTAGTCCACACAAAATCGCCATGTGCCATCTTTCTTTCTCACAAGCAATACTGGTGAGGAAAAAGGGCTGGAGCTGTGCTGAATAATCCCACTGGTCAACATTTCCTTGACTAATTTTTCAATCTCATCTTTTTGAAAATGGGGGTACCGATACGGTCGCACATTTGCTGGTGGGGCACCGGGAACCAATGGAATTTGGTGATCTTGAGATCGTTTAGGAGGTAAGCCTTTGGGTTCCTCAAAAATATTAGGGAAGATATTGATGAGAGAAACTAAGTCATCATGAATGGGTTCGGTCTTACCTTCAATTGGGTGTGTGAGTTGCATGATCATCCCATGTGATTGATGTCATAGGATGCGTTCCATGGATTGTGCAGAAGCTGGTGCGGTTGAGGTCCGTGGTTGGCCTTGAAGATGGTAGTGTTGTCTGCCCAATGTGAAATCCATGGTGAGATTTTGGAAGTCCCACATGAGCAGCCTGAGCTTTTGCAACCATTGAACTCCGAGTACCACATCCGAACCCTTCAAGGGAAGTAGATACACATCTGTATGGAACTGGTAGCCTTGAATATTAATTTCAAGAGCAATACACTTGGCTGAGCACTCCAACCTATTGCCATCTGCTACCAATACATCAAATGAAGAGGATTGATGTGTAGGCAAAGTTGGGCAATTTTATCCGCCCCTGAATTCGCATAGTTTGAGGAGATGAATAACCGGACATGGCATGTATGGATATGGCTGGGGAATCTCCTTCGTCAGCTATATCAGCATCTAGTATGTCTTCCACTTCATCCATGACTTCTAGGTGTATGTCCAAACGCCTTCATACCAAAACCACCTTCCCAAAGCCTCATCTCCAATTTCTCATTGTCTACTTCAATGACGACCGAGATGCTACCAACCCAAGATAGCCTTTTGAACAACCAATACCCCACATGGGACCTTAACAACCAATACCCCACATGGGACCGGACCTTTTCGCCCAAATCCAGGCCATAAAACTAGTGGCAGATGCTTCAGCTGCAACAACTAGGAAACTCTCCAACCCCAATATTTCTCCATTGAAGGGTCTTCACCTTCTTCTTCCTCCTCCTCTTCTTCTATTAGTAGTCATCAACACAGCATTTAAACAGCTGCATATCTACCTCTTCCTTTTTTCCAACTATATCAAACTCAAAGTCAAGACGCCCCATCTCCTTCTTTCTTCAATAATTGGAGCGAATATCTTTCGGAAGAAGCATTTCAGCAAGACTCTTATTCTAACCAAATGCAGGATGACATGTTCTCTCCAATTCCAAAATTGGACTTCATTGGCGGTGAGAAGAACCAGTATTGTAATGGATTTGCAGATGTTGATGGATGCGCTCAAGTCGTTCATGGCTACAACAATAACATGATGGGAGGAGACCCAACTGACATTCTCGGAGCTGATTCTGGGAATTCGTTTGTGGAGTCCATCTTGGATCGAGACAGTGAAATACTGTGGGAATTTCCTGATATTCTCGATGATCCTTAGATGAATGGAATATTAAATGATGCATAAACACATATGATCTTTATTTATATATCTAGATAGATATTAAGTGATGTGACTGAGGGGTCTATGTGGGACACATTAATGCAGTAGTTAGCATGGGCATATATTAGTCAAAGTAGAATAAAACTAAGCTATTTTTATTAACCTCTGCAACTGGATGATCATGGCCACATCTAGAATTTTGGAATTGAAACTGAAATATGCATATGTTGTTAGCGTTAATCAAATTATACAATCATCATAAACTCATACTTAATCCATTGCTTTGATCTTTGTCTTCTTGATGCAACCAAATGCTGTTTTCAACTTAAAAAGAGTCCATTTATTTATTTATTTATTTATTAGTTTTTTGAATTTTTCTTCATGAACACTTCTTTAACTTAAAGAGACATCCTAAACATGTAACATTAATTATTTGGATTTTATCTTTGTTTTTTTTAGGAGAGAAATTGTAACCATTTGCTGCTCTTAGTAATGTTGATATCTCAATTCTCAAACATACTTAACTATTCACACATTTATACATACTTAACTGTTCACACGTTTATCATTTTTTATCTATTAATATATGTCAATGATGTTTTACATATGTTGTATCAGTCTTATTTGACACTTTGTTGGTGCTGCTATAGATGGATAATGAATAACCACCTTTTGCCCTTTTATTTTTTATATTATTTTTTACAAGAAAAAAAAAATTCTTACAACATCCCCATGAAAAAGGCGGTTTGGGGATTAAATCAATAATGCATATGAATGAAGCTGTGTGGGGATATTTTCACTAAGCCGAGATTATCACTAGCCCAGGCCTCCAGACAGAATGGTTATGCCTCCCCTAAGCCAAGGGTGACCGCGGCTGAAGGACCACGGCATTCGCCGAGGTGGAAGCTCCCGAAGTCGGACCTATCCGACCTCGGCATCGACCCCGGCAGCGCGGATTTGACAGAGATTGATGGGACCAGCGACAGAACAACGGCGCATGCTAAGGCATGCCCTGCAGATTATCATTACTGACAAAACGGCGCGTACAGGACACGTGCGCCCCCAGGGCATGGCTCCGGGCCAGGCCTGATGGGACCTGGCCCAAAAGTCAGAGCCGCCGCCTGACCCAGCAAGCCTAGCATTTAATGAAGCATGGGTCAGCATTTAATGCATTATGGGCTGAGTGGACGCAGCCACTCGAGTGGCCGGCCCAGTCTTGGAACTCGCCCACAATAGTCAACTCCATCGCCTATAAATAGCGCATCCATCTCCATCCTAAAGGTACGCAACCCATAATACACACTATCACTCTGCGATTTCCTCTCCATCTCCCTTGTTCGTTCACTGAACTAACTTAAGCATCGGAGAGCCTTGCGCTGCCTGCAGCCAGGGTCCTCTGACGTGTTTTCCTCTCTTCCTCCTCAGGTCCAGTCGGAGCCACAGCAGTCTTCATCCAAATCACCCGAATCAAGGATCCTAATCCCTGCTTTGAAGTCCTTAATTTTTAGGCACTTACAATTGGCGCCGTCTGTGGGAAAGTACTAACCCATACCTCAAAACCTTTCCCAAAACTCTTTCTCAAAACCTTTTCCAAAACCCTTTCCAATCATCATGGCTCCGAGAAACAAGAGAGGCGCAGAGCACCCGAAATCCCTCCCCGCAGGGCCGCTGGTTCTCCCTGGGCCATTGCCCTACGCGTCAAGGGAAGCCGCAGAGGTAGAAAGCTACCATACCGAGTCCGCTTCATCCCCGCTTGAGGTGGAGGGTCTGCCGCGGCTGAACGCTCCCCTCCAGGAGCGTTTCTCGAAGGGCAAGGCCCCGGCAGCAGCAGGGTCACATCGGTCCGCGCACCACTCGGACCGCGATGGCAACAGAGCCGACCCCGCTCAAGCCGCAATCAGGGCTCAGAATCTCGCCCTCCAGGAGAAAGATGATCTCATCCGCCAGCTCAGGCAGCAGCTCCGAGAGAAGGAACCAGTCCCCGGGGGCGGTGATCCCATGGGCAGGAAGGATCCCGTCACCGGCAAAGACCTAAGGGATCATCTGAACGATATAAGCCGCGAGCGGAGTCACGTCGGGAGCTCTTGCCATGACCACGAGGACAGGGGATCAGTGCCGAGATCAGAGGCGGCAGATCAGCAGGCTCTGATCAACCGCCTGGTCAAGCAGGCCCTCCAGGACACCCTGAAGGAGGCAGGGCTCGCCCAAAGCCAGCCGGACCTCCCCGACTTCGCTGGCCTCGACTCGTCACCCTTCACTAGAGAAATAATCGAGTACCCCCTCCCCAAGAAGTTCAGCGTTCCAAGGTTCGTCCTCTACGACGGGACCTCGGATCCAGCAGCGCATCTCCGCCATTTCACACAGAAACTGTCCGTCTGGGGTGACGTTGGGCACCTCAATTGCAGAGTCTTCTCCTCCAGCCTGGGGGACCTGCCCCTCAAATGGTTCTGTGCGCTCCCCGAGGGATCGATCTCGAGCTGGGCCCAGTTGCGGGACTCCTTCCTCGGGAAATTCCAGGCGCACAGAGTCATTCCCAAGACCGACAGCGACATCATGGCCCTCAGGATGAGGTGGAGTGAAAGCATCACCCAGTTTGCCAAAAGATTCTGGACAGTTTACAGCCAAATCGACAACTCCTCCGAGGATGTCGCGATCAAGTCCTTCCAGCACGCCCTTCTGCCAGGATGCGAGCTTCGGAAGGAGCTCGTCCGCAACCCTGTTCTCTCTGTAACAGCCCTCATGGCGAGGGTGAACAAGTACATCGAGCAGGAGGAGGACGAAGCACGGGCCAACGAGAGCTTTGGCATTTCCAGGAGCGAGTCTCGGAACGAGAGCCGTCCTCGGCAGGAGGACCGTCTGCGGCAGGAGGATCGATCTCGACGGGGAAATCGAGCCTCTGGGGGGGAGAAAAGGACCTATCGCAGAGAAGAAACAAGCCGAGACCCCCACTCAGGTGGCCGATCGTCGACCCCGACCCACGCTTCAGGAGGAGGCAAGAGACACAGACCGTCCTACTCTTCCCGCGGCAGCGTCAACACGGTTTTCAAAGAACCGATTCACCAGATATTGGAAAAGATTCAAGGAAAGCCATACTTTAAATGGCCGGCTCCCATGAAGAGCGATCCCTCCACGAGGGATCAGACGAAGTTCTGCGCTTACCACAAGCAGAACGGGCACGACACTGAGCGCTGTTACTCCCTCAAGGATCATCTCGAAAGGCTCGTCAAGGACGGGCACCTGAAAGAGTACTACAAGGCAGCAGGCAGCGGGAGCAACGACCGACCTCGGCGCCGAACTGAGGAGAATCACGACAGCGACGGGTCGGAGAGGCTCATAAGCGTCATTCACCTGGCTCCTACCAAGCAGAGCAGTGGTCAAGCCCGCGCCGAGGCCAGGAGGGCCTCCCATGGGAAACAGGTCATGTCGGCCGAGCTCGGGCCATCCCCTAAAAAGGCTTGCAAAGAAAGGCCGAAGATCTGGTTCTCAGACGAGGACCTGAAGGGGGTTCAGCTCCCTCACAATGACCCGCTAATTATGACCCTGAAGTTGGGGAGTTGCAAGGTGCAGAGGATCCTCGTCGACCCCGGCAGCTCGTCCGAGATCCTCTACTTCGACTGTTTCACTAAGATGGGGCTCACAGAAGAGGACCTCCAAGAGGCGCGGACCCCCCTGATAGGGTTCAGCGCCAAGCCCGTGTATCCCAAAGGGAGAGTCTCCCTCAAAGTCCAAGTCGGAGGCACGTCAGTGGTGGCCGACTTCCTCGTAGTGGACACGCCATCTCCCTACAATGCCATCGTAGGGAGGAGCTGGCTGCACCAGATAGAAGCCGTCCCCTCCTCCTACCATCAAAAGCTCAAATTCCCTTTGGAAAGGGATGGCGGAGTCGAGGTGGTCACAGTCGACGGGGACCAGCAAATGGCCAAACGTTGCATGATGGCCGTGGTGTCCGGCGAGGAAGAGCCAAAGCAAGTGCACATGGCAGAGCTAGAGAGGGTCGGCCGTGATCCAGGAGAAAAGAGTATCGAGGACCTCACCGAGGTCAGGATCGACCCCAGTGATCCAGAGAGGTACTTCCTTCTTGGGAGCCAGCTCGCCGAGCAGGAGCGGTCCGAGCTGCTTAGTTTCCTTTTGCAAAGCAGAGACGTCTTCGCCTGGACCCCGCAGGAGATGCCAGGCGTGAACCCCGAGGTCATGAGCCACAGGCTAAATGTAGACCCTCAGGTCAAGCCAGTGGTCCAGAAGGCAAGAAGGTCCGGAATCGACCAGTCTGCAGCCGTGGTCGAAGAGGTGGAAAAACTACTAGAAGCGAGCGCCATCAGAGAGGTCCAGTACCCGAAGTGGCTGGCAAATACCGTGGTGGTGAAGAAGAAGACCGGAAAATGGAGGGTCTGCGTCGACTTCACTGATCTCAACAGAGCATGTCCGAAAGACTGCTTCCCTCTCCCGAAGATCGACCAGATGATTGACGCCACCGCCGGTCACGAAAGGATGAGCTTTCTCGACGCCTACCGCGGTTATCATCAGATACCCATGTACGGACCGGATCAGGAGAAAACGGCATTCATCACTCCTAGGGGAACCTACTGCTATAAAGTGATGCCGTTCGGACTCAAAAATGCGGGGGCAACCTATCAGAGATTGGTCACCAAAATGTTCCAGGAGCAGCTCGGCAAGACAGTCGAGGTATATATCGACGACATGGTCGTCAAATCCACCCAATCTCACAACCATCTGGCGGATCTCGGGCAAGTTTTTGAAGTTCTTCGGAAGTTCGGGCTGAAGCTGAACGCCTCCAAATGCGCCTTCGGGGTCGGGTCCGGCAAATTTTTAGGAAGCCTCGTCACGCGACGCGGTATCGAAGCAAACGCGGACCAGATCTCCGCAATCCTGGGGATTCAGAGCCCGGCAACGACGAAGCAGGTCCAGAGGCTCACCGGCATGGCCGCCGCCCTCAACCGCTTCATCAGCAAGTCTTCTGACAAGTGCCGCCCTTTCTTCCAATTGCTGAGGAAGAACCTGAGATTCGAGTGGGCCCCGAAATGTGATTCGGCCCTCCAAGGACTCAAGACCTACTTGGCCTCGCCTCCACTACTGTCAACCCCGAAGAAAGGCGAAACATTGTACTTGTACCTGGCAGTTTCTGACCACGCTGTGAGCTCAGTCCTGATCAGAGAAGATGAAGGGCAGCAAAAGCCCATCTACTATACAAGCAAGACCCTCCTCGACGCGGAAACCAGATACCTGCCAATGGAGAAACTCGCACTAGCCCTTGTCAGTGCCTCCCGGAAGCTCTCGCACTATTTCCAGGCCCACACGATAGTGGTGGTTACAGAGCACCAACTCAAGTCCGTCTTCCGGAAGGCCGACTTCTCTGGGCGAGTCTCGAGATGGGCCGTGGAGCTAGGGCAATACGATATCCAGTACCAGCCCCGAACAGCGGTCAAAGCGCAGGTCTTGGCAGACTTCATCGTCGAGTTCACTTCTCCGAGTTCGGCGCCGAGCCCACTCGACCCCGAACTGGGGGGCAAGGGGCAGGATGGCCTAGTCCCGGAGACTGATTACGAGCAATCTCGGAACACCTCCCGAGATTCGGCTTGGAAGGTCTTCGTTGACGGGTCTTCCACCTCTAGAAGGGCCGGCGTCGGCGTAGTCCTCCAGTCTCCAGAAGGGCTAGTAATCGAGCAAGCCCTGACCCTTGACTTCCGAGCATCAAATAACGAGGCAGAGTATGAAGCATTGCTGGCAGGGCTAAATAGTGCCAAGGTTCTCGGAGCTCAACAGCTGGTAATCTACAGTGACTCGCAGTTGGTGACGAGCCAGCTCACTGGAGATTATCAGGCTCGCGACGATAGAATGGCAGCCTATTTAACCCTCTCCAAGAAACTCCTCTCCCAATTCCCGGAAGCAGAAATCAAACAAGTCGGCAGAGACTCTAACTCGCACGCCGACGCTCTCGCCAACTTAGCCTCCGCCGTCGAGGCTGGAAAAAAGAGAACTATAGAAGTGGGCTCACTGACATCGCCGAGTATAGAGCTTAGCCCACCACGGCAAGTCCTGTGTGCCGACCTCGGGCCCAGTTGGATGGATCCCATCATCGCGTACCTCAAAGACGACCAACTCCCTGAGGACAGAGCACAAGCTCACAAGATCAGGCTCCGGGCAGCCCGGTTCTGGCTCTCTCCAGAAGGAAAGCTATACAGGAAATCCTTCACGGGCCCTTACCTCCAGTGCGTCCACCCAAGCCGAGTTGAAGATTTCCTTTACGAGATACATGAAGGCATCTGCGGAAGTCACATCGGTGGAAGGTCACTAGCATACCGAGCTATAAGCCAGGGATACTGGTGGCCATACATGCAAAAGGACGCACAGTTGTACGCCATGAAATGCGAAAAGTGCCAGAAATTCTCGCACAACCTCCATCAGCCTGCACAGGATTTAAGCCCGCTCTCCAGTCCATGGCCTTTTGCTCAGTGGGGGCTGGACATTGTGGGTCCTCTCCACCGAGCTCCGGGGAATAAAAGGTGGCTGATAGTGGCAACCGACTATTTCACCAAGTGGATCGAGGCAGAAGCACTATCTTCCATCACGGAGCGGGACTCCAAGAACTTCGTATGGAAGAACATCGTCACAAGGTTCGGCATCCCTCGAGTCTTGGTCTCGGACAACGGGACCCAATTCGACTCCAGCCTTTTCAAAAACTTTTGCAAGGAGCTCGGCATAAGAAACCACTACTCGACTCCGGCCTACCCCCAAAGTAATGGCCAGGCTGAAATCTCCAACAAAGTGGTCTTGGATGGGCTCAAGAAGAGACTCGATGGGGCCAAAGGAAGATGGGTGGAAGAATTGCCCAGTGTGTTATGGGCCTACAGGACCACGCCGCGACGCTCCACCTCAGAAACTCCTTTTTCCTTGGCATACGGAATGGAAGCCGTGATCCCTCTCGAGATCGGCCTCCCAACCCTCAGATCTGAGCTCTTTGACCAGGCCCAGAATGATAAAAACCTCACCCTGGGACTGGACCTGGCCGAAGAGCGCAGAGAAGCCGCTTCCATCCGTTTAGCAGCCTATCAGCAACGACTGGCAAGAGATTACAATCAGAAAGTGCGGGAAAGGAAGTTTTCCATCGGAGAGCTGGTCCTGAAGAAGGCACTGCCCGCAGACAAGGATCCAAATCAGGGCAAGTTAGCCCCGAACTGGCGCGGTCCGTTCAAGGTAGTCTCGACCGCGGGGCGGTCCGCATATAAGCTTGAAGATATGGACGGGAAACTGCTGCCGCGGCCATGGAACGCGTCGCACCTCAAGAAATTTTACTTTTAAATGTATTCAGTTTATGCAAAATCAATGAAGGTCATTTCCTCTCAAGAAAGCTTCTTTGTGTTCTAAATCAAAATTACTCCAAGGAAAGGACCGCGGCAACAACACGACTCCCCAGTCCGGCAGGGGAGCTTCTCCATTTCGTGCGCATCTCGGCTACGGGCCAGATAGCCAGCACGGCCCCTGGTGATGAGCCAGGAGGACTTCTCCATTTCGTGCGCATCTCGGCTACGGGCCAGATAGCCAGCACGGCCCCTGGTGACGAGCCAGGAGGACTTCTCCATTTCGTGCGCATCTCGGCTACGCGCCAGATAGCCAGCACGGCCCCTGGTGACGAGCCAGGAGGACTTCTCCATTTCGTGCGCATCTCGGCTACGGGCCAGATAGCCAGCACGGCCCCTGGTGACGAGCCAGGAGGACTTCTCCATTTCGTGCGCATCTCGGCTACGGGCCAGATAGCCAGCACGGCCCCTGGTGACGAGCCAGGGGGACTTCTCCATTTCGTGCGCATCTCGGCTACGCGCCAGATAGCCAGCACGGCCCCTGGTGACGAGCCAGGGGGACTTCTCCATTTTTGCGCATCTCGGCTACGTGCCGGATAGCCAGCACCGTCCCTGGTAACGAGCCAGAGGGAAATCTCCACTCGGGCGACAAAGCTCATCTCGGCTCGGCCGCCGGCCACGAGCCAAGGGAATCACCCTACACACTAAAATCGCCGCACTAAATGATCCCTGGCACTCGCCGAGCTCATATACTTGACAGAAAATAGCATCACTCGCTCGCCGTCACGATTGCGAAAAACGCTCGGATCAAGCCTACATCACGTCCTATAGAAGGCCACGTCTTCTAAGCACGGTTAACCGATCGCGGGTCTCTAAGGCATGAAAATTCAAAACACACAGCCAAAGTGAAACACTTGGACACATTCCAAACAAAGGGGAGCATGGAAGAGAAGCCAAAAAGGATTTTTCATTAAACTTCAGGGGTTTCATACATAAACAGCAAAGAAAAAATTACATCCGAAAAAATAAAAACAGATAGGGAGCCTCATGCGGCAGGCGCCAGGGCGGCGGGATCCGCAGGAGGAGTCGCAGCAACGGGAGGAACTTCGGAGGAGGAGGCGACGGCTGGAGTCGTAGCAGCGGCAGGAGCCCCAGTCGACAGGGCGGTCTCCGGTCCCGGCGCGGCTGCAAGATCCCCCTCAGGATCCGCCGCGGGAGTCGGGTCGGCCTCGGAGCGTGGGAACTCGTCCGGGCTCACATATGCAGGATGATCCCTGGGGATCCCCGCCTTCGCGAGACCCGCTCTCCAGCCCATCTCCCAGGACGAGGCCCTTATGTCATCGACCTGCGCCGAGTACTCCTCGCCTGCTACATCAACGCCATCCTGGAAAGCCGCAGCAACCTCGGTCTGAACCCGGTGCTCGAGCTCGGCTTTCTGCGTCTCCAAGCCCGCGATCCTCCGCTCCAGTTCAGCCTCCCTCCTCTTCACCAGCTCAAAGGCTGACTTCGCCTTGTCGAGCTCGGAGAAGAGGGCCTGGTGAGTCTCTTCGTACTCCTTCTCCCTCACCTTGCTCTCCTCCAAGGCCTTCCTGTGCTGATCACAGTTGGCCTGGACCCTCTTGAGCTCGTCGTGGCATTTTTGGACCCGGGTCACCGAGATCTGGGCCATCTGCACGATCTGCAAAAAGCAACCAAGTCAGGGAAAGCTATGACTGACAGATGAAAGGAAAAAGACCAAGAAAAGTTCAGAAACTTACGCTCAGGCTCGCCCTCATCTGCGACGCCAGGAGAGAGATGTCGTCCAGCTCATCATGCTTTTCCATGTCCCGGGGCAGGGCACAAGCGCTGCTGAGACTGGCGACCACCAGAGGCCCCCCAGAGAGACGGTCCTCGACCGTCATCGGCCTCCCCGGCTGCAGCATGAAGCTCGGCCTCCAGAGGGCGGGGGTAGCCCGCGTTGACATGCCGCCACCCGAAGACTCCCCAGCGGTGCCCTCGACTCTGGCCCTCTTCCTGGCCAAATCCTCAACCCGCGACGCCGGGGGAGGGGAAACCGCGGATGTGCTAGGCCCGGCCGCGGAGTGCGGCGGCAGTGTCCGCAGGGGAGGAGGTGCCGAAGACGATGAAGGCGCGCTCGAGGAAGAAGGCGCGCGAGAAGAGGAAGCCGCGCCGCGGCCTCGCCCACCAACGGGCTAGGCCTTGAGATTCTTGAAGACCGGCTTCGGGTGGGTCCCGTCCATCTCACCTTCCTGGTCGCTCTCTGAAGATAAGACGATCCTTCCGATCGTCTCGGCGTCGTCCTCTTCGGACCCCGAAGTCGATGCCTCGGAGTTTGACGCGGTATGATCCCTGAAGTGAGCCGCGCTCCCTTCTTCGTCTACTTCCGCCGCGGCCTGGGAGCGGTGGGCAGTGTGCTTCTTGCTCCGATAACCTCGGTATCTGGGTTCGTACCCAAGTAATCTCCACGCCGATCTGTCCCCGTGGCCGTGGTAATTCTCCAAGGCGCGGATCCAAGCCTTGTTCAACCTCCAGCCGTCCCGGGAAGCGGCCGCTTTCCTTTGGCGAACACCTGCGGGGGCAAACGAAAGACATTAGTCCAGAAGCACGGAGAAGCGAAAGAAGTAAAAAAGTATGCTGGGGCTGTAATTACTTGGGGGGGTGCCGTAGTGGCGAGGAACCCTGAAGTTTCTTTCCGCGATGGCCTCATCATCGCTGAACTCCCAGCCACCCGTGACCATCAGGCGGTCGTCTCCAGCATATTTATTGGAGTCCTCCAGGGCTTGCACAAACGGCCTCCTACTCGGCTTGATACGGAGATAGTACATGTCCTTCCCGGACTTACAGATATCGTAGGCGTCCTCGATATCGTGAACGCCGAGACCGATGCCCAAGATTGCATTGAGGGCATCCGTGCCCATTATGATCTTAAAGCTATTGGGCATCAACTGGCAGGGACAGAGGTTCCATGCCCTGAGGCACTCCCTGAACAGAGGGCGGAGGGGAAACCTAACCCCGCCCTCGATTATGGCTACTAAAGGAAACGGCATCCAGCCGTTGTAGAAATCTCCTAGGATATCGGCGACCAGTGGGGCCGCCATAACCTGAACGCCCTCGGGAATATTGTATTTGGCCCTGAGATCAGCTAATCCCCTCTCAGACTCTACCCAATGGCTAAAGATACCCATCTCACAGGGGAGACCGCTGAAATGAAAGGGGAAAATTTGCTAAGAGACAAAAAGAAACCCTAGAAAGAGGCTAAAACAGGGGAAACCCTAGACGGAGGGATCCCTAGACAGAGCTGGATCCTAAAAAACAGAATGCAATAGAACGGAACAGAATGAAACAGGAAGAAGAAGTAGACTTACGGAAAGCTTAGGACGAGCCTTGACAGCGCCTCTTCCGGAGAAAGGCCCGGAGAATCCCTGCGACGACCCCTTTCGTTCGACAGAGACAAAGGAAGAAGAGAGCGAAAAGAAAGAAAGGAAGAAGCAAGCAAGAAGAAAGATAGAATGCGAGTAAAAAAAGAAGAAGAAGGGGCGAACCCCCATTTATAGCCAAAAATTGGGCGGTTAATCATGGCGCCTGTTCGAAATTCGAAGAGGGCGCGTCTTTTCACTGCATGCGCCGTCGCGAAATGACGGGCCAACCAAATAAAGAGAGACGCGTGGAAGCGTCAGCTTGATTCTCGTGCGCCATTTAATGCCTCGGGTACGGAAGCGACAGCAGATAGGGGTAAAGACGCCAGCTACCAAAACGACGGTGGTATTCCGAAAACCAGGAGACGTTTGAGCTCCCCCAGGCCCGGGCAGGAAGCTATCTGAGCACCGCGGCATTTCGGCGAGACCTATTCAGCTTCCGACCTCAAAGAGTTGGCACCCTTAAGAGCTCGGAAGACTGGGGGGCAATTGTGTGGGGATATTTTCACTAAGCCGAGATTATCACTAGCCCAGGCCTCCAGACAGAATGGTTATGCCTCCCCTAAGCCAAGGGTGGCTGAAGGACCACGGCATTCGCCGAGGTGGAAGCTCCCGAAGTCGGACCTATCCGACCTCGGCATCGACCCCGGCAGCGCGGATTTGACAGAGATTGATGGGACCAGCGACAGAACAACGGCGCATGCTAAGGCATGCCCTGCAGATTATCATTACTGACAAAACGGCGCGTACAGGACACGTGCGCCCCCAGGGCATGGCTCCGGGCCAGGCCTGATGGGACCTGGCCCAAAAGTCAGAGCCGCCGCCTGACCCAGCAAGCCTAGCATTTAATGAAGCATGGGTCGGCATTTAATGCATTATGGGCTGAGTGGACGCAGCCACTCGAGTGGCCGGCCCAGTCTTGGAACTCACCCACGATAGTCAACTCCATTGCCTATAAATAGCGCATCCATCTCCATCCTAAAGGTACGCAACCCATAATACACACTATCACTCTGCGATTTCCTCTCCATCTCCCTTGTTCGTTCACTGAACTAACTTAAGCATCGGAGAGCCTTGCGCTGCCTGCAGCCAGGGTCCTCTGACGTGTTTTCCTCTCTTCCTCCTCAGGTCCAGTCGGAGCCACAGCAGTCTTCATCCAAATCACCCGAATCAAGGATCCTAATCCCTGCTTTAAAGTCCTTAATTTTTAGGCACTTACAGAAGCTACCATTGAAAGTGGTTGTGGCAGCTGGGGGACGATTCAGATATTTTACAGAAAGAGTCTTTTATCTATATAATCAGAGAATAGATGGAAAATCAGTCCAAGAACAAGGTCTGACTCAGCCATTTGGTGGGGGAATTTAGAAAGTTGAGGAGCTTTTGATCAAAACATCTGGTTCAAGCTAGGTCAAGGGAATTTGGTTCGGTTTTGGATGGATAAATGGTTGGGCCAGGAAAGCCTAGCAACTAGATTTTCAAACCTTTTCAGATTAGCCTCTAAACTCAGAGGCAGAAATTGTAGTTTACATGGAGGGGGATTGGTTTTCACCCAAGTTTGGCTGCCAATTTTTGTCGTAACCTTACAGAAGAAGAGGAGGATTTGTGATTCAACTTCTATAGTTACAGCACAGGGTTTTATGTTCCTCAGGCGGGCAAGAATTGAAAATGTGCACTAGATCTATATCTGGCAGATGATCGACAAGTAGTTTTGTTCCTATGTCCATGATGGAGGAACTCAGGTGAATGTTTGGTGAAAAGTCTGGTCCAGATGTGCTCCTCCAGAAGTTATTGCTTTCAGCTGGTTAGTAACCCCGGACAGCAGCAATTCAGGACAACATTTTAACCATGGATCACTTGCACAGAAGATAGAAGTTCATTTTGGGAGATGCCTCTATGAAATGGGGAGATCATAAATCATTAGATTCTCAATAGCATCTACACAAGACAAACTGGTAGCAGCATATCTTGGTTTAGGGTCTCACGGATGCAATGCAACATATTGTCTCATTTCTTGTCGTGGCAATTTGGCTTTCGTTTCCACCAAAGCAAAAATCTCAAATGCTATCTTTTAGGGCAACTATGAAATTGGGTGGAGAGAGTGTGAGGGGGGGGGATGGTTCGATGACATTTCTGCTCTTATCAATTTAGTCAGGAGGCAGGTCATTCCCTACACAATGGCCATAGATCAATTTGCAGGAGGATCTGCTGAGATATTGGACAAATGTTGGAGAGAGGTGATAGATGACATCAGGTTAAAAGCTGGAAGTTTAACTTTGATGCTAATAACCCAGGGAAATAGGATCATCAGAGTTTAATTATAAGGAGCACTAATGAGACAAGATTCCTCACTTTGCACAATGGGGAGCGAGAGGCATACATTGGTCTCTTTCCTTTGATTATTGAAGGCAAGTCAACATGTGCCATTAGTGAGGCCAAGGGCACATTAGTGCAGCTGCTATTCCACTAAAAAAGTGTGGAAAGTGGACATGATTTTCAGCAACAAAAAAAGTTTGATGTTTGGTGAAATGGAAAAGTGGAAAGATGAGCTAAATTTTCCATGATTACACGGAAAAGTGTTTCTGTGGAACGCCGTAAAGGTTGTCCGCAGAGCCAGTTTTCCGCAACACCGCACAAACATGCCCTAAAGGGAGTGCATTTCCCCCTTGGAGAATCAAGTCATAGATAGATGAGATGAAAGTTTTTTCTCAATTCTCACTAACCATAGGGTGCTATTTTCTCATGAAAGGTGGTGTCTCACGACCTACCTCATAGATACATAATGTGGTTTATTCATCTGTCACTGGTCTATAGCTGCTTGTCAGCATAAATTTTTCCTGGCCTCTGTTGCTCATCTCAGGCAGGGCCTGGCCGTGTTGTGTTGTGTTTTCTCCATCTTTAAAAAAAAATCATCATTACCTATTCGAGAAGAGGGAAAGAGATGCAAAGGGGTGTGCGGTGTGCAGGATGTGTTTCTATAAGCAACAAATCAAAAGATTACTTACCATCCTTGAATTAAATATTCTTATTAACATAAGGATAGACAACATAATGGAAAATCCAATAGATAACACTCCTTTTTTTTTGTTTTTGGTCTTGCTTCACTGGGGACTCATAACTGACGCACTCTCACTCACACACTCTCATTGGAACAAGCTTCTACAAGCAACAAATCTAGAGAAATGGCATAACCAATGCATATTCCAGTTGACATATGAAAACTTATAAGCATGCAAAGCAACAAGGAAACGGAAGGAATACAGTGATAGCTGTGATTCACCCACGTACCTGTTGGAAATAGGGTAGGCCTCTAGGATAGGTTTCAAAAACTTTTGACCCACTTGACGCAGGGATCAACTATCCAGAAGGCTATAAAACCCAATCCAAGATCTATGTCCTCAATCTCAGTCATCATGATCAGTAAAACAATTTATCTAGAAGATAAAAACAGCAACTAACAAGCATCCATAATAATCTACAACATGCAAGAAAGTGGATTATACCTTTGGAGCTTGGTTGTGCTCTAATGGAGAAGTTGCGTCTTTCTTTGATGATGAAACGCTTTCACTAATCAAATAGGGATCTCCAAGACCTCTTGATCTTCCACGCTATGACCCGTATCAGATTCTCCTTTTCTCAAGAAGATGGTGGGATCTCCAAGAGAAAACTACTAGGAACTCTAGGGAGGAACTAGAAAGAGAACTAGAAGAGGGAAGAGGAGAAGAGCTCGTGCAACACTTGCACTAAAGGGGGCTTGGGCGTGAATCCCTAGGTGGATTTATGCATGGGGCGTCCAAGGCCTCTTCTCCTCTTATTTATAGCTTTTGCAAGTTATCTCTTCTTTACTAATTACAATAGAAGTCTCACTTCCATTAATTAGTAGCTTACCATATCACATTTAGAAGTCTCACTTCAAATATGATTAGTAACTTTCCAATTCCTTTCTAATTAAAATAGAAGTCTCACTTCTACTAAAATTAGTAAGTCTACTATTACCACTATTAGAAGTCTCACTTCAAATAGAAATAGTAACTTTCCTTTTAGAGTTCAACTAGAATTAGATACTTTCTAATAATTGGG
Source organism: Litsea cubeba (assembly GCA_012931725.1). Taxonomy (NCBI): domain Eukaryota; kingdom Viridiplantae; phylum Streptophyta; class Magnoliopsida; order Laurales; family Lauraceae; genus Litsea; species Litsea cubeba. Next base: position 25,583,142 of record CM022951.1, on the reverse strand, counting down.
CTAGCGTGGGGACCACTAGGGATTCCTTAGAAAGCTGGCTCCAACTGGGACTTGCGACCCCACATCTCATGTGTAATTCGGGCCCACAGTTAATTGCAAATAACTCCACTATATAATTGCAATTGAACTCCAGTCTTAGGAATATTACATAGAAGACCCTAAACTTCCACATTACCACAAGTAGACCCCTCTATCAATATCCATGGATCAATTGGACCTGTCTTCCAAACTTGATCCATATCTTATTATCCTTGAGCCCCAATTAATTATAATGATCATAGGTACCTTTCCAATTAACTCTTAATCGGAATGGGTGCGCACTTACCAATGATAAATCCATTAATTGGCACAAGGGGATATTAGAGATAGATTCCATCTTGACCATTGAATGTTCCCACAGCTCTACAACCACGTACCCAAATCACCGAGGTGTTGACCTACAGTTGGCCTCACTCATTGGTGACTCAAAGCAAATGAATAGATAGAAACTTGAGTTCATTAATGTCTCAGGATTGAGAGCCTATTGCTAGGAAATTATGAGAGCAGACCTTAAAATAAAGACAGTGTTTATAAGGTGCTTCTCATGGTCCTTCAATACATCCAATGTACCAACACTATGATCCAGAATCTTCCATTCTGATGATCGAGACAAATCACACTATCTCATAGTGATCAAAGTGCTGCAACCTTGTCAGTATGAGATGTCCAGTCTCATCACTGGTTGTGAATATATTTTAAGTATAAGATTTGTCATACATGTCTCCCGTATGTGGATCTCATCCATACACATGTATTACATCTAATATACTTGTGGACCCCGGTTCATCTCATGAACCATCATGTCATTCGTATTGGTTATGTGCATATATATAATAAATCACCATTCATCTCATGAAAGGAAAACATGAATATACTGATAAATAAAGAAATTAATCAATTTATTATATCATCTACTGGATTGAGTCCATAAAACTAACAATCTCCCACTTGGGCTCAATGCCAGTTAGAGTTGCATCTCAAGCACATCCTCTTTACATCTTGCTCAAAGACTTTGGTAGTCAAAGGCTTAGTAAAGGGATCTACTAGATTGTCTACAGAGGCTATCTAGGTGATCGTACATCACCTCTCTGCACAATCTATCTGACCATGTATAACTTCCTCTGTACATACTTTTTGGCTCTTGGGTTATTTGGACTTAATGACTGCCCTGCTGTCATCACAGTAAACTGTGATTGGCTGTCCTGCCAAAAATACCACTCCAAGTTCCATAAGGAATCTTTTGAGTCAATATGCTACCTTAGCTACTTCTCAAGCTGCTACAACATAAGCACATACCCAGAAGTTGATTTCCTGGAATCCTGATCTGACTAGAAGTCAGTATCTATGTAACCGACTGGAATTAACTCATCACTGCTGTAACTCAACATGTGATCTCTAGTTCTTCTAAAGTATTCGAGAACACATCTTACAACAGTCAATGATAAAGACCTGTGCTAGACTGGTATTAGCTGACTAGGCCTATTACGTGATAGATATCCGGTCTAGTACAAAGCATAGCTTACCGTATCAGAACCTTATCTATGTACACATTATTGGGATAAGCCTATCATCCTATTTTTCCAGTCTCAATGGAAATTGATTCCTAGGATGTACCTGGCTTTTCCAAAGTCCTTTATTATCAAAAGTCTTAGCCAACCAAAACTTTTACTGTTGACGATATCCCTATGTCACTCCATGGGAGAAGGATATCGTCGACATATAATACCAGAAAAACTACCCTGCGTTCTTGACTTTTCATTTACACATGACTTATCCGGATTCTGACAAAAATCAAGTGACTTGATTTCCTTGTCAAAATGGATGTTCATGTTTCGGGATACCTGCTTTAATCCATAAATGAACTTATGCAGCCTGCAAAACTCTTTGCACTTGGTTATTAGCTATAAAACCATCTGGTTGCATCATATAGATGTCTTCCTCAAGATTGCCGTCGTGAGACGCTGTCTTGATATCCATTTGCCAAATCTCGTTACCGAGATGAACCGCAATAGATAAGAGTATCCGGATGGAACTCTTCCATCTCGCTCTCATTTTCTTTTGTAGACTCACTTGCACCCAATAGGTTTGCTATTGGCAGGCAAGCCCACAAGTATCCAGACCTGATTAGAGTACAAAGACTCCACCTCAGCTTTCATAGCATCTAACCAACGTCCCAAAACTATGTCATTAACTGCTTTATCATAGTTACAGGGATCTTGTTCCGGTTACACCGGGATTGTCTTTTAAGACTTTCCCTAGACCGAGAACTTGTCAATAGTCCTGACAATACTCCCACTACGACAAGGCACTGGTGTAACTACTGGGTCAAGTATGGGCGGATTTTCTTAAAGTTTGGTTATTCTTGGATTTGGAATTGTTCTTTCTTGAATTTCTTCCAAGATAACCATTTCTAAAGATTTCCAGTTAATCTTATAATCTCCCTCCAGAAAACCGCATTGGTGCTGCGAAGCACTTTTTGCTCTCTGGGATTATAGAGCAACCAACCTTTAGTTCCTTTTGGGATAGAATATAAACATATATACTTCCGACTTCGATTCCAACTAATCCGTCTTTATTCTTCAGCACGTGTGCTGGACAACCCTGAAAAAATCGTAGACTAGGCTTTCGCCTTGTCCATAACTCCCTGGGAGTCTCAAGTATAGACTTAGATGGAATGAGGTTTAGTATATATATTTCAGTTTCCATATCCCAAAATATAGGTAATCCATAGAAATTCAATCATAGACTTGATCATAGCTAAAAGAGTCTTGTTCCTTCTTTCTGCTACTCCGTTTTGTTGAGGCAAACCAGGAGCAGACTACTGGGATCAAATCTCAAAATCTGATAAGTATCCCATAAAATTAGTGGACAGATATTCGCCTTATCGATCTTATCGAAAAGTATTTATACTTTTACCTAATTGCTTTTCCGCTTCCGCTTGAAAACTCTTTGAACTATTCAAAAAATCTCGAACTTGCGGTGCATAAGGTATATGTATTTATATCTCGAGTAATCATCGGTGAAAGTGATGAAATACTCGTATCAATCTCTCGCTCTATTATTATGGGTCCATACACATCAGTAAGCACTAACTCCAATAAATCTTTGGCCCTACTGCCCTTAGTTGATTAAGGGTTTATTGGTCATTTTGCCTTCCAGACAGGATTTGCAGACAGGCATTGATTCTACCACCAATGAAGGCAAGATACCATCTTTCACTAGCCTGTCAATCATGTTTAGGTTTATATGACCTAGCCTCTTAGGTGCCAAAGTTTGTTGGATTAGATGAAGGTGACTACCTCTTTAATGATGGTCTATTATTAGCATCAGCGTCATGTATCTCATACAATGTGGGAGTTAACAAATAAAAGCCATTGATTACCTTGTCAGAATATATAAGAGTACCGCTCCTCTTTAAGACGATTTAATTACCAAAAGTAACTGAATAACTCTTATTCATCATACTAGAAATTAAAATCCCGTCTTAAAACGGTACATGTAATGTATCTGACAAAATCAACTTAATATCTGAAAATAACTAAGTTACTACTGTTGGAAATAGGGTGGGCCTCTAGGATAGGTTTCAAAAACTTTTGACCCACTTGACGCAGGGATCAACTATCCATAAGGCTACAAAACCCAATCCAAGATCTATGTCCTCAATCTCAGTCATCATGATCAGTAAAACAATTTATCTAGAAGATAAAAACAGCAACATATAAGCAACAAATAAATCTACAACATGCATGGAAGTAGATTATACCTTTGGAGCCCGGTTGTGCTCTAATGGAGGAGTTGCGTCTTTCTTTGATGATGAAACGCTTTCACTAATCAAATAGGGATCTCCAAGACCTCTTGATCTTCCACGCTATGACCCGTATCAGATTCTCCTTTTCTCAAGAAGATGGTGGGATCTCCAAGAGAAAACTACTAGGAACCCTAGGGAGGAACTAGAAAGAGAACTAGAAGAGGGAAGAGAGGAATAACTTGTGCAACACTTGCACTAGGGGGCCTTGGGCGTGAATCCCAATGCAAGAACAGTGCTTAGACGTCCAAGGCCTCCTCTCCTCTATTTATAACTTTTGCAAGTTGTCTCTTCTTTACTAATTACAATAGAAGTCTTACTTCCATTAATTAGTAACTTACCATATCATAATTAGAAGTCTCACTTCAAATATGATTAGTATCTTTCTAATTCCTTTCTAATTAAAATAGAAGTCTCACTTCTACTAAAATTAGTAAGTCTACTATTACCACCATTAGAAGTCTCACTTCTACTAGAAATAGTAACTTTCCTTTTAGAGTTCAACTAGAATTAGATACTTTCTAATAATTGGGCTAGCGTGGGGACCACTAGGGATTCCTTAGAAAGCTGGCTCCAACTGGGACACGCGACCCCACAACTCATGTGTAATCCGGGCCCACAGTTAATTGCAAATAACTCCACTATATAAATGCAATTGAACTCCAGTCTTAGGAATATTACATAGAAGACCCTAAACTTCCACATTACCACAAGTAGACCCCTCTATCAATATCCATGGATCAATTGAACCTGTCTTCCAAACTAGATCCACATCTTATTATCCTTGAGCCCCAATTAATTATAATGATCAATAGGTACCTTTCCAATTAACTCTTAATCGGAATGGGTGCGCACTTACCAATGATAAATCCATTAATTGGCACAAGGGGATATTAGAGATAGATTCCATCTTGACTATTGAATGTTCCCACAGCTCTACTACCACGTACCCAAATCACCGAGGTGTTGACCTACAGTTGGCCTCACTCATTGGTGACTCAAAGCAAATGAATAGATAGAAACTTGAGTTCATTAATGTCTCAGGATTGAGAGCCTATTGCTAGGGAATTATGAGAGCAGACCTTAAAATAAAGACAGTGTTTATAAGGTGCTTCTCATGGTCCTTCAATACATTCAATGTACCAACACTATGATCCAGAATCTTCCATTCTGATGATCGAGACAAATCACACTATCTCATAGTGATCAAAGTGCTGCAACCTTGTCAGTATGAGATGTCCAGTCTCATCACTGGTTGTGAAGATATTTAAGTATAAGATTTGTCACACATGTCTCCCGTATGTGGATCTCATCCATACACATGTGTTACATCTAATATACTTGTGGACCCCGATTCATCTCATGAACCATCATGTCATTCGTATTGGTTATGTGCAAGTATATAATAAATCACCATTCATCTCATGAAAGGAAACATGAATATATGAATAAATAAAGAATTTAATCAATTTATTATATCATCTACTGGATTGAGACCATAAAACTAACAATCTCCCACTTGGGCTCAATGCCAGTTAGAGTTGCATCTCATGCACATCCCTTTTACATATAGCTCAAAGACTTTGATAGTCAAAGGCTTAGTAAATGGATCTACTAGATTGTCTGCAGAGGCTATCTTGGTGATCGTACATCACCTCTCTGCGCAATCTATCTGACCATGTATAACTTCCTCTGTACATACTTTTTGGCTCTTGGGTTATTTGGACTTTAATGACTGCCCTGCTGTTATCACAGTAAACTGTGATTGGCTGTCCTGCCAAAAATACCACTCCAAGTTCCATAAGGAATCTTTTGAGTCAATCTGCTTCCGTAATTGCTTCTCAAGTAATTACAGCATAAACACATACCCAGAAGTTGATTTCCTGGAATCCTGATCTGACTAGAAGTTAGTATCTATGTAACCGACTGGAATCAACTCATCACTGCTATAACTCAACATGTGATCTCTAGTCATTCTCAAGTATTCGAGAACACATCGTACAGCAGTCAATGATAAAGACCTGGGCTAGACTTTATATCTGCTGACTAGGCATACTGCGTGATAGATATCCGGTCTAGTACAAAGCATAACTTACCGTACCAGAACCTTATCTATGTACACATCATTGGGATAAGCCTTATCATCCTATTTTTCCGGTCTCAATGGAAATTGATTCCTAGGATGTACCTGGCTTTTCCAAAGTCTTTTATTATCAAAAGTCTTAGCCAACCAAAACTTTTACTGTTGACGATATCCCTATATCACTCCTTAGGAGAAGGATGTCGTCGACATATAATACCAGAAAAACTACCCTGCGTTCTTGACTTTTCATTTACACATGACTTATCTGGATTCTGACAAAAATCAAGTGACTTGATTTCCTTGTCAAAAATGGATGTTCCTGTTTCGGGATACCTGCTTTAATCCATAAATGAACTTATGCAGCTTGCAAAACTCTTTGCACTTGGTTATTAGCTATAAAACCATCTGGTTGCATCATATAGATGTTTTCCTCAAGATTGCCGTCGTGAGACGCTGTCTTGATATCCATTTGCCAAATCTCGTCACCGAGATGAACCGCAATGGATAAGAGTATCCGGATGGAACTCTTCCATCTGGCTCTCATTTTCTTTTGTAGACTCACTTGCACCCAATAGGTTTGCTATTGGCAGGCAAGCCCACAAGTATCCAGACCTGATTAGAGTACAAAGACTCCACCTCAGCTTTCATAGCATCTCACCAACGTCCCAAAACTATGTCATTAACTGCTTTATCATAGTTATAGGGATCTTGTTCCGGTTACACCGGGATTGCCTTGTAAGACTTTCCCTAGACCGAGAACTTGTCAAGGGTCCTGACAATACTCCCACTACGACAAGGCACTGGTGTAACTACTGGGTCAATTATGGGCGGATTTTCTCAAAGTTTGGTTATTCTTGGATTTGGAATTGTTCTTTCTTGAATTTCTTCCAAGATAACCATTTCTAAAGATTTCTAGTTAATCTTATAATCTCCCTCCAGAAAACCGCATTGGTGCTATGAAGCACTTTTTGCTTTTTGGGATTATAGAGCAACCAACCTTTAGTTCCTTTTGGGATAGAATATAAACATATATACTTCCGACTTCGATTCCAACTAATCCGTCTTATCCTTCAGCACGTGTGCCAGACAACCCTGAAAACGTTGTAGACTAGGCTTTCGCCCTGTCCATAACTCCCTGGGAGTCTCAAGTATGGACTTAGATGGAATGAGGTTTAGTATATATATTTCAGTTTCCATATCCCAAAATATAGGTAATCCTAGAAACTCTATCATAGACTTGATCATATTTAAAAGAGTCTTGTTCCTTCTTTCTTCTACTCCATTCTGTTGAGGCAAACCAGGAGCAGACTACTGGGATCAAATCCCATTTACTGATAAGTATCCCATAAAATTAGCGGAGATATATTCACCTTATCGATCTTATCGAAGAGTATTTATACTTTTACCTAATTGCTTTTCCGCTTCCGCTCGAAACTCTTTGAACTATTCAAAAATCTCGGACTTGCGGTGCATAAGGTATATGTATCCATATCTCGAGTAATCATCGGTGAAAGTGATAAAATACTCGTATCAATCTCTCACTCTAATATTATGAGTCCATACACATCAGTATATAATAACTCCAATAAATCTTTGGCCCTTCTGCCCTTAGTATGAATAAGGGTCTTTTGGTCATTCTGCCTTCCAGACGAGACTTGCAGACAGGCATTGGTTCTACCACCAATGAAGGCAAGATACCATCTTTCACTAGCCTGTCAATCCTGTTTAGGTTTATATGACCTGGCCTCTTAGGTGCCAAAGTTTGTTGGATTAGATGAAGGTGACTACCTCTTTAATGATGGTCTATTATTAGCATCAGCGTCATGTATCTCATACATTGTGGGAGTTAACAAATAAAAGCCATTGATTACCTTGTCAGAATATATAAGAGTACCGCTCCTCTTTAAGACGATTTAATTACCAAAAGTAACTGAATAACTCTTATTCATCATACTAGAAATTAAAATTCCGTCTTAAAACGGTACATATAATGTATCTGACAAAATCAACTTAATATCTGAAAATAACTAAGTTACTACTCCTACTGACACTGCTTCTGCCTTGGCTTCCGATCCCAGGTTAATACTGATTTCCCTGTCATTAATCCTCCTGGTTACCTGTAACTCCTACAACATATTACTGATGTAATTAGTTGCACCAAAGTCTACAAACCAAGATTCTGAAGTACTAGTTGAAAAACTATCTTCAGAAATAAATGACTCAATCATACCTGAGGTCTTTTCCTTTGACAGAAATCGTGGACAATTCCTCCTCCAATGTCCTGTCATACCACAGTGGAAACACTTTCCCTTTGCTCCCGTACCCTTGACCTTGGCCATACCACTAGTTGAACCATACTCCACCTTAGGACCTTTGATGACTGATTTCTTCTTGCTATCCCGGTCTTTGCCTTTCGGCTTAGACTTAGCAAATGACTTTTCTGTCATGAGGGCAGTTGGTCTTTTCTTCATGATTTCCTCAAACACTACCAGCTGGCGAGACAGCTCAGCTATGGTCATTTCCAATTTACTATAATTGATCTTGAAATGTTTGAATGAGTCTGGTAGTGATTGAATGATCATGTCGATCTGCGTTTCTGTATCAAACGTAGTCCCCAGTACATCTAATTCATTCAATGCCAACTTCATTTGTAACAAATGTTTTTGTACTGGGGTTCCCTCGGCCATCTTTGTCTCCATCAGCACTTTTAGAGCAGCCTGCCTAGCAGGCCTAACCTGGTCTGCAAACATCTCCTCTAAGTTCGATATAATATCGTATGCTGACTTATAGGATTGATGTTGTTCTTGCAAAACAGTAGACATGGATGCCTGAATAAAACATCTGGCTATCTCATTGTTTTTGGTCCACTTGGTGTAAAAGTTTTTCACAATCTGTGGTGCATCAGGCTCAGGCTCAGGAAGGGGGGGTATTAGAAGGACATATTTGCAACTTGAAGATGTCAAGATAATATCTAGGTTCCTTTTCCAGTCTACATAGTTGGATCCCATCAACTTGTTCTGGTTGAGGATGGTCGCAAGTGGATTGAAAGTATTCGAATTCATGCTGTATAAATTAAAGCACATAACCATACATTCAAAGAATATAAATGACATTAGGGTTTAGTATTCTACCAAATTCATATGGGAATCCTCATAAGCACTGAATTTAGAATACATCGGAATCCCAATCCCTTAGGGCATGCCTCCTAGGGGAGTGCGAATGTCCTTGGATTGGTGCGGATCAAAGTTCGTCAAAATTGGAATTAAGACAAAGTATCCATGATCCCCATCATTCATTATCATCTAGGTATCTCATACCAAATAATGTATGACTCCCGATTTGCTTTGGTTTCTAAAATACATGAGGCAAATCCTAGGGGATACTACATCATTATTTTAGTTAAGTGTGACCCACCAACTAGCATTGTATGACAACCGTTGTGAGCAGCTCCTCCTAGGGGAGTAAGCCCCCACCCCGTCTCACCAACACTATCCATAGGAGATCCATATCTAGTAGCCAGACAAGTAAAAGCCCTCCGAAGGAACGGCCACACTCTTGGTGGCGCGAGGCTAATACTTTCCTTACAATGGACCTATGGTGGAAAACCATGGGGATTAAATGCCCCGCTCCCACTTAATATTTTAAAATTGAGGATTTCCTTTTAAGGTATTAGGGCCCACATATATAAATATATGAATCATCAAATCATCTCATGATGTGATTTAATATTGGTTCCAAGTCAAGTTATATTAAGGAAAGTCCAGTTTCTTAAATTAGTGTTACCAATGTGTCCATCTCATGGGACATCAACACTAATTAGAACTCTTTCCAAAAATTAATTTGATTTGACCAATATTATTAACTTGCTATGTTTGGATCAGATTTGGAAACTATCTAAATAAAGCATTCAACTATAAATAGAAAATGCTAAAATTAGAAACTAGTCCTCTCCTCCACATGGCTCATGCGGAATAGACTTCTTGGACTTCTAGACTTTCCAAAAACTTTGGAATTCCTAAAACTCTTTTGGTATCTCCAAAACACTTTTGGTAATCTTCAAACTCTTTGATTAGGAGCCCAACTTCACTTTCCTTCTTTAGTCTCGGACATCGCCAGAATTTACAAATTTAGAAATTACATAAATTCCTATGTCTCTACGATGAGACTTACATGATAATCTATTAATGGAAATAAAAAGGCTTCATAGGGAATTTCACCATGCCTTGCCCTAAACCGGGAAAACAAGGAAACCATGATGCCCTTTACAACTTGCCAAAAATAAACATTCAACAAAGAAAGTAAAAAAAAGACTTGTGGGCCATATGGAGAGAACATGATAACTTGCATGTTCGTATCTCATACTAGCAAAGCAACTCACAAAGCCGGGTTACCAAACAATAATGGAAAGACAGGATGCCAAATATTGACACTACTATGATTCATGCCCCCTACGCAGAGGGGGTCCGGGGTGTCCCCCGGCGGGGGTCGAGCTGGAAATAGGGTGGGCCTCTAGGATAGGTTTCAAAAACTTTTGACCCACTTGACGCAGGGATCAACTATCCATAAGGCTACAAAACCCAATCCAAGATCTATGTCCTCAATCTCAGTCATCATGATCAGTAAAACAATTTATCTAGAAGATAAAAACAGCAACATATAAGCAACAAATAAATCTACAACATGCATGGAAGTAGATTATACCTTTGGAGCCCGGTTGTGCTCTAATGGAGGAGTTGCGTCTTTCTTTGATGATGAAACGCTTTCACTAATCAAATAGGGATCTCCAAGACCTCTTGATCTTCCACGCTATGACCCGTATCAGATTCTCCTTTTCTCAAGAAGATGGTGGGATCTCCAAGAGAAAACTACTAGGAACCCTAGGGAGGAACTAGAAAGAGAACTAGAAGAGGGAAGAGAGGAATAACTTGTGCAACACTTGCACTAGGGGGCCTTGGGCGTGAATCCCAATGCAAGAACAGTGCTTAGACGTCCAAGGCCTCCTCTCCTCTATTTATAACTTTTGCAAGTTGTCTCTTCTTTACTAATTACAATAGAAGTCTTACTTCCATTAATTAGTAACTTACCATATCATAATTAGAAGTCTCACTTCAAATATGATTAGTATCTTTCTAATTCCTTTCTAATTAAAATAGAAGTCTCACTTCTACTAAAATTAGTAAGTCTACTATTACCACCATTAGAAGTCTCACTTCTACTAGAAATAGTAACTTTCCTTTTAGAGTTCAACTAGAATTAGATACTTTCTAATAATTGGGCTAGCGTGGGGACCACTAGGGATTCCTTAGAAAGCTGGCTCCAACTGGGACACGCGACCCCACAACTCATGTGTAATCCGGGCCCACAGTTAATTGCAAATAACTCCACTATATAAATGCAATTGAACTCCAGTCTTAGGAATATTACATAGAAGACCCTAAACTTCCACATTACCACAAGTAGACCCCTCTATCAATATCCATGGATCAATTGAACCTGTCTTCCAAACTAGATCCATATCTTATTATCCTTGAGCCCCAATTAATTATAATGATCAATGGTATCTTTCCAATTAACTCTTAATCGGAATGGGTGCGCACTTACCAATGATAAATCCATTAATTGGCACAAGGGGATATTAGAGATAGATTCCATCTTGACTATTGAATGTTCCCACAGCTCTACTACCACGTACCCAAATCACCGAGGTGTTGACCTACAGTTGGCCTCACTCATTGGTGACTCAAAGCAAATGAATAGATAGAAACTTGAGTTCATTAATGTCTCAGGATTGAGAGCCTATTGCTAGGGAATTATGAGAGCAGACCTTAAAATAAAGACAGTATTTATAAGGTGCTTCTCATGGTCCTTCAATACATTCAATGTACCAACACTATGATCCAGAATCTTCCATTCTGATGATCGAGACAAATCACACTATCTCATAGTGATCAAAGTGCTGCAACCTTGTCAGTATGAGATGTCCAGTCTCATCACTGGTTGTGAAGATATTTAAGTATAAGATTTGTCACACATGTCTCCCGTATGTGGATCTCATCCATACACATGTGTTACATCTAATATACTTGTGGACCCCGATTCATCTCATGAACCATCATGTCATTCGTATTGGTTATGTGCAAGTATATAATAAATCACCATTCATCTCATGAAAGGAAACATGAATATATGAATAAATAAAGAATTTAATCAATTTATTATATCATCTACTGGATTGAGACCATAAAACTAACAACTACTCCTACTGACACTGCTTCTGCCTTGGCTTCCGATCCCAGGTTAATACTGATTTCCCCGTCATTAATCCTCCTGGTTACCTGTAACTCCTACAACATATTACTGATGTAATTAGTTGCACCAAAGTCTACAAACCAAGATTCTGAAGCACTAGTTAAAAACTATCTTCAGAAATAAATGACTCAATCATACCTGAGGTCTTTTCCTTTGACAGAAATCGTGGACAATTCCTCCTCCAATGTCCTGTCATACCACAATGGAAACACTTTCCCTTTGCTCTCGTACCCTTGACCTTGGCTATACCACTAGTGGAACCATACTCCACCTTAGGACCTTTGATGACTGATTTCTTCTTGCTATCCCGATCTTTACCTTTCGGTTTGGACTTAGCAAATGACTTTTATGTCATGAGGGCAGTTGGTCTTTTCTTCATGATTTCCTCAAACACTACCAGCTGGCGAGACAGCTCAGCTATGGTCATTTCCAATTTACTATAATTGATCTCGAAATGTTTGAATGAGTCTGGTAGTGATTGAATGATCATGTGGATCTGCGTTTCTGTATCAAACGTAGTCCCCAGTACATCTAACTCATTCATTGCCAACTTCATTTGTAACAAATGTTTTTGTACTGGGGTTCCCTCAGCCATCTTTGTCTCCATCAGCACTTTTACAGCAGCCTGCCTAGCAGGCCTGACCTGGTCTGCAAACATCTCCTTTAAGTTCGATATAATATCGTATGCTGACTTATAGGATTGATGTTGTTCTTGAAAAACAGTAGACATGGATGCCTGAATAAAACATCTGGCTATCTCATTGTTTTTGGTCCACTTGGTGTAAAAGTTTTTCACAATCTGTGGTGCATCAGGCTCAGGCTCAGGAAGGGGGGGTATTAGAAGGACATATTTGCAACTTGAAGATGTCAAGATAATATCCAGGTTCCTTTTCCAGTCTACATAGTTGGATCCCATCAACTTGTTCTGGTTGAGGATGGTCGCAAGTGGATTGAAAGTATTCGAATTCATGCTGTATAAATTAAAGCACATAACCATACATTCAATGAAAGAATATAAATGACATTAGGGTTTAGTATTCTACCAAATTCATATGGGAATCCTCATAAGCACTGAATTTAGAATACATCGGAATCCCAATCCCTTAGGGCATGCCTCCTTGGGGAGTGCAAATGTCCTTGGATTGGTGCGGATCAAAGTTTGTTAAAATTAGAATTAAGACTAACTATCCATGATCCCCATCATTCATTATCATCTAGGTATCTCATACCAAATAATGTATGACTCCCGATTATCTTTGGTTTCTAAAATACATGAGGCAAATCCTTGGGGATACTACATCATTATTTTAGTTAAGTGTGACCCACCAACTAATATTGCATGACAACCGCGATGGGCAGCTCCTCCTTGGGGAGTGAACCCCCACCACGTCTCATCAATACTATCCATAGGAGATCCATATCTAGTAACCAGATAAATAAAAGCCCTCCGTGGGGAACGGCCACTCTCTTGGTGGCGCGAGGCTAATACTTTCCTTACAATGGACCTATGGTGGAAAACCATGGGGATTTATCAATTTAAATGCCCCGCTCCCACTTAATATTTTAGAATTGAGGATTTCCTTTTAAGGTAGTAGGGCCCACATATATAAATATATGAATCATCAAATCATCTCATGATATGATCTAAGATTGGTTCCAAGTCAAGTTATTTTAAGGAAAGACCAGTTTCTTAAATTAGTGTTGCCAATGTGTCCATCTCATGGGTCATCGACACTAATTAGAACTCTTTCCAAAAATTAATTTGATTTGACCAATATTAGTAACTTGCTATGTTTGGATCAGATTTGGAAACATTCTAAATAAAGCATTCAACTATAAATAGAAAATGCTAAAATTAGAAACTAGTCCTCTCCTCCACATGGCCTATGCGGAATAGACTTCTTGGACTTCTAGACTTTCCAAAATTTTGGAATTGCTCAAACTCTTCGGGAAACTCCAAAACACCTTTGGCAATCTTCAAACTCTTTTGATTAGGAGTCCAACTTCACTTTCCTTCTTAGTCTCGGACATCGCCAGAATTTACAAATTTAGAAAATTACATAAATTCCTATGTCTCTACGATGAGACTTACATGATAATCTATTAATGGAAATAAAAAGGCACATAGGGAATTTCACCATGCCTTGCCCTGAACCGGGAAACCAAGGAAACCATGATGCCCTTTACAACTTGCCAATAATAAACATTCAACCATAAAAAGAAAGTAAAAGACTTGTGGGCCATATGGAGAGAGCATGATAACCTGCATGTTAGTATCTCATACTAGCAACTCACAAAGCCGGGTTACCAAACAATAATGGAAAGACAGGATGCCAAATATTGCCACCACTATGATTCATGCCCCCTACGCAGAGGGGGTCCGGGGGTGTCCCCCGGCGGGGTTCGAGCTGCCCGGTCAGCTCGCGGGGGCCCAGGGGGCAGCGCCCCCGAAACAAAAACAAAAATTGAGATCTCATATGTCAGTCTGTTCGGTCGACCTACTAGAGGGTTCGGTCGACCGAACTCAGTGTCTTCGGTCGACCTGCCAGAGGGCTCGGTCGACCTGCCTGACGGAAATCTGCAAGTTGGGTTTTTGTATTTCGTGTCCAACCATCTCCAAAACTCTTCTGAAGATTTCCAATGGCTTCCTACCATCATTCCATCATTGTTAGACCCTTTTGTGACTATCTAAACATGGACTTACTAATTATCCAAGCAAAACCATCAAAACTGATCCGTACATAGCCCTTGATCTATCCTCTTCGCATCTCATGTAAAGATTAGATCAAGCTTACTGATCTAACATGATAAGAGATGAGGTAAGGCTCTGATACCAATTGTTGGAAATAGGGTAGGCCTCTAGGATAGGTTTCAAAAACTTTTGACCCACTTGACGCAGGGATCAACTATCCAGAAGGCTATAAAACCCAATCCAAGATCTATGTCCTCAATCTCAGTCATCATGATCAGTAAAACAATTTATCTAGAAGATAAAAACAGCAACTAACAAGCATCCATAATAATCTACAACATGCAAGAAAATGGATTATACCTTTGGAGCTTGGTTGTGCTCTAATGGAGAAGTTGCGTCTTTCTTTGATGATGAAACGCTTTCACTAATCAAATAGGGATCTCCAAGACCTCTTGATCTTCCACGCTATGACCCGTATCAGATTCTCCTTTTCTCAAGAAGATGGTGGGATCTCCAAGAGAAAACTACTAGGAACTCTAGGGAGGAACTAGAAAGAGAACTAGAAGAGGGAAGAGGAGAAGAGCTCGTGCAACACTTGCACTAAAGGGGGCTTGGGCGTGAATCCCTAGGTGGATTTATGCATGGGGCGTCCAAGGCCTCTTCTCCTCTTATTTATAGCTTTTGCAAGTTATCTCTTCTTTACTAATTACAATAGAAGTCTCACTTCCATTAATTAGTAGCTTACCATATCACATTTAGAAGTCTCACTTCAAATATGATTAGTAACTTTCCAATTCCTTTCTAATTAAAATAGAAGTCTCACTTCTACTAAAATTAGTAAGTCTACTATTACCACTATTAGAAGTCTCACTTCAAATAGAAATAGTAACTTTCCTTTTAGAGTTCAACTAGAATTAGATACTTTATAATAATTGGGCTAGCGTGGGGACCACTAGGGATTCCTTAGAAAGCTGGCTCCAACTGGGACTTGCGACCCCACATCTCATGTGTAATCCGGGCCCACAGTTAATTGCAAATAACTCCACTATATAATTGCAATTGAACTCCGGTCTTAGGAATATTACATAGAAGACCCTAAACTTCCACATTACCACAAGTAGACCCCTCTATCAATATCCATGGATCAATTGGACCTGTCTTCCAAACTTGATCCATATCTTATTATCCTTGAGCCCCAATTAATTATAATGATCATAGGTACCTTTCCAATTAACTCTTAATCGGAATGGGTGCGCACTTACCAATGATAAATCCATTAATTGGCACAAGGGGATATTAGAGATAGATTCCATCTTGACCATTGAATGTTCCCACAGCTCTACTACCACGTACCCAAATCACCGAGGCGTTGACCTACAGTTGGCCTCACTCATTGGTGACTCAAAGCAAATGAATAGATAGAAACTTGAGTTCATTAATGTCTCAGGATTGAGAGCCTATTGCTAGGGAATTATGAGAGCAGACCTTAAAATAAAGACAGTGTTTATAAGGTGCTTCTAATGGTCCTTCAATACATCCAATGTACCAACACTATGATCCAGAATCTTCCATTCTGATGATCGAGACAAATCACACTATCTCATATGTAATATGTTCTTCCCGACTCCCAAATCCGGCGACCTATTGTGTATTCCCTATCACTACAGAAGAATGGAAACTGCCCAGATAATGAAAATCATAAAGAAATGTGAGAAAGAAAGTCATGCAAGAATCATAAAGCAATCTGCGATGTAATGATTCAAACCTTTCGAATCCAGTGAACTCCATAGTCCCCGTGGTGGGGCACTCCTCCAATGTCTCAGTATGTATGAGCATGTCATCCCATTTAGGTCTGAATTCGTCATCCCAGAAAATGTCCCTCACTACCTCAGGCATAGCATCCTCAAAGACTGTGCTGCTGCGATATTGAGGAGGGCCAGTCTATCTCACCATCATTCAACCATAAAACACAAAATTAATTAATTAATTAGGCATTGATGAAGCACAAAAAACAGGATTTTCCTGAACCTAATATACAACTCACTATAACAAACATATACCTTAGGATCTCTTCGCCATATGCTTGATAGCTCATGGTTGGCGTGGATCGATCCATCACCTGTATCCATGTAGGACCACCATCCTTCACCTCAACCAATTGGCATAGTTGCTCCAAGTCCTCTGTCGTCACAGCCAATTTCTCATTTTCAACCCGATGTGCACTGCACAAACAAAACTGGGTTCCCAAACAGAGAGGTAAGTATTAAAGAAGGTACTGAGTGCTTAAGACTATATTTGTATGCACTCCAAATGCAAGTTGATCCGACATATATGGAAGACCAGTCTGCTATCCATTCGGTAAAGTATTTGGGGCAAAAGGAAGCTCAAAAATCGCATGAGATTTTGGTATTCCACATTTCTTTCCCCCCAAAACAATATCCACACTGATGCCAATGAGCAGAAAAGATGGAAAAAGCGCTAATATGGAATACAATTTCCTGCTTTTATGCAGCCCCAAAATCCACAACAGAACAGGTATACATTCCTTCTGCCAAGATTCAGGAACATCCAAACACCCATGAAGAACATAAGGATTCTACCATTTCATATGGCAATGATAAGCTTTCATTTAACAAAAAAAAAAAAAAAAAAAATGAAGAAGCAGCAATCAACCGTCTTTTTTTATAATGCAGACAAACAGATATATCACAAGGCACTAAGAAACATCACAAAAATCAAATCACATGTTTGGGTCAATAGAATTCAACCCAGAAACACAAGAATCACAACTTAAAAAGAACAACATTAACTAGAAACTAGGGGCCTGTTTGGCATCGTTCTAGTGTTGTTTCTAGTTTTGTGCTCGGATTAAGTTGTGCTGAGATCAAGTTGTGCCGAATTTATACTCTGCAGAACTTGTTTGGCAACATTATATTAAATTACTCTAAAAAAAACATGCTGAATGGAACTTGTTTGGTAACATTATAAAAAGTTTGCTCCAAAGAGCAAACATAGGATTTACAATGTGGGACCCCACCTTTTATTATTTGCAGTACTATTATTATCATATATGGGACCCACCTGTAGAAATTACAACGTGGTACCTGGCTACCCCCTTTTAAAAAATAGAAGATGGATCCTACATCCATTGGATTTATAATGTGGGCCCACTTTTATGGGAATTATAATGTGGGCCAACTTTTTGTAAATGTAAATTTGGGATCCACCTTTAGAAATTAGAATATGGGCTCATATTCATAGGATTTACAATGTGGGTCCACCTTTTGCAAACGAGACCATGTGACCCATATTTATGAATTACAAAATGGAGCCACATTTTTTGTAATTGTAGACACAGGGCCCCACTTTAGAAATTAGAATGTGGTGCCCACCTTTAAAAAATTAGAACATGGGAGTAGCACATTTATAAAATCTACAATGTGGACCCATCTTTATAGGAATTATAATGTGGGCCATACTTTTTGTTAATTGTGAACACGGGACCCACCTTTAAAAAATTACAAAGCAATACTCACATTTAGAAATCCGAACATGGGGCCATCATTAAAATGTGGGGCCATACTTTTTGTTAATTGTGAACACGGGACCCACCTTTAAAAAATTACAAAGTAGTACTCACATTTAGAAATCTGAACACGGGGCCATCATTAAAATGTGGGGCCATACTTTTTGTTAATTGTGAACACGGGACCCACCTTTAAAAAATTACAAAGTAGTACTCACATTTAGAAATCCGAACATGGGGCCATCATTAAAATGTGGGGCCATACTTTTTTGTTAATTGTGAACACGGGACCCACCTTTAAAAAATTACAAAGTAGTACTCACATTTAGAAATCCGAACATGGGGCCATCATTAAAATGTGGGGCCATGCTTTTTTGTTAATTGTGAACACGGGACCCACCTTTAAAAAATTACAAAGTAGTACTCACATTTAGAAATCCGAACATTGGGCCATCATTAAAATGTGGCCATACTTTTTGTTAATTGTGAACACGGGACCCACCTTTAAAAAATTACAAAGTAGTACTCACATTTAGAAATCCGAACATTGGGCCATCATTAAAATGTGGCCATACTTTTTGTTAATTGTGAACACGGGACCCACCTTTACAAAATTACAAAGTAGTACTCACATTTAGAAATCCGAACATGGGGCCATCATTAAAATGTGGGGCCATACTTTTTGTTAATTGTGAATACGGGACCCACCTTTAAAAAATTACAAAGTAGTACTCACATTTAGAAATCCGAACATGGGGCCATCGTTAAAATGTGGGGCCATACTTTTTGTAATTGTGAACACGGGACCCACCTTTAAAAAATTACAAGTAGAAATCCGAACATAGGGCCACTATTAAAATGTGATTGTGGACACGGACCCACCTACAGAAATTGCAACTTGATGCCTACCTTTATAAACGATTTATAATGTGGTCCCACCATTATAGAATTATAATAGGGGCCATATTCTGTGATTGTGACCATGTAACCCACCTCTAGGAATTATAAAGTTGGGCCACCTCCTTTGGGATTGTGAACATGTGGCCTACATTTATGATAAGTGAGAGGATTTAAAATCTTCAAATGATATTCTTTAAAAGGCAAGAGATAAGAAAGAAACAATTGTGCCAGCAAGTTGTTTCTTAAAAAAAATAAAGTTTTTTTGTTCCAACTTTCTCATGCTGGCGGGTTAAGATTTTGAGAATCCTTTCCATGAGAATAAAATTCGGACCAATCATTTACACATACCAAACATGTTTTCTACCCTTTATCTCGTGGGAATATGGGAACATCCAAATGGCACGATGCCAATCGCACCCTAGCATACCGGCATTCAGAATCAGCTTCTGCTCTCTCGAATCTCTCCTTATCCACCCTATCCTCCCAAACCCAACCAACCAAATTCTGCCGCCACTGCACCTTCATTGAATGGAAGCTCGGATAAAAACTAAAACCCAAAGAAGATAAACCCAATCCCTCCAACCTCGACGACCCTTCAGACTTCACCGCAAAACCCAATTTCCTTCTCTCCAAATTAGCCCACCTTGGCTTCCAAGTCCACCCCACCAACACCCCAATGATCACCGCAGCCCAAATCGCACCCAAGTAGAACACTACATCCTCCAAAACAAACGCCATCAAAATCAATCAAAAACAATAAGAAGAAGAAGAAACCCCCAATTCGAATAAAAGGTATATGCAATGAAGACGCGATTCGAGGGCTTCAAGAGCGGGAAGAGGAGAAGGAAAACTATAAAGGGGAAATGCAATAAGATAAGAGGAAGAGAGATGGAGATGGAGATCAAAGCGAAGATTTTAGATATGGTGGGTAGGTAGAGAGAGAGAGAGAAGGGAAGAAGACAAAAGGGTTTTTGATTTCCCAAGGGGTTTATGATGATAAGGATTCTGAAGAGAGAGATAGATAGAGAGAGAGGTGTCTGGTTGTGAGGTTTCTGTATTTGGCTGTTATTTTGAAGTGTTGGCTTTCTTTTATGCCCACTAGTCCACTACATTTGGGCTCCCCCTTTCCATTGGTAAGTTTGACACAGACTCTGTTTGACCTAAGGTACACTAACCTTTGCACAACCCACTACCTTCACACCTAAGCCTCACACATGTGTGCACCCTTGACAACTATGCTCTAAATAAATAATCATTTACTCATTCAGCCTTCTCTCCTATACCTAAACCATAGCCAACACACTATCACTTCAACTAAGTTATGATGTACAGTGGTAAGGCATCACTCCCAACCTGTATAGTAAAAATTCTTAAGGTCACCAGAATACTTGCTGTAAACTCTTTCCCCTCATGGCATCCAAATCCAGACAATTCAGTATTGATCAAAAATTCTCTACGGAGATCCGACATTGAATTTGCCTTCCAATCATTGTTTCAATGTGCACCATGAGGTTAGGGCTTTCTCTAAAAATTATGTTCCAGCTTCTCCAATTCAGGGTTTTTCTATCCACTTTTCCTCACCATTTCATTGAATCCCCCTAATCCCTCCTCTCTGAGAAACATTGATCATAAATGGAATTAGGATTCTCTATTCATTTTTTTAAATGTTCTGTCAATATTAGACTCATCTGTTGCTTATTAAAGATGCATTTTCCATTCATGCATTCATCCTGCTTTTTGTCGAGTTGTATTTAAACAAGGCATTGTATTTAAATAAGGCGAGTCGGGCAACAATTTTTTCTACTTGGGAAGACTTCATCTAGGCTATGGGTCTATGTACCTAGAACTGAGCCATTTCTAATCAAACCCGGTTAGAGAGTTACGAGCGAAAATATATGATTCTCCAACACTTAGGCTCCAAAATAGCCCGCCGGGGGTCCGGAACGGGAAACGGACCCTCCATAAATCAAAAACTGGCACGAGCACTTTGCTCGAGGGTAGAGTGACTCGTAGGAACTGACGGCTCGCAAAGAGTACTCCCGGTTAGAGAGTTACAAGGGAAAACACAGGATTCTCCAACACTAAGGCTCCAAAACGGCCCGCCGGGGGTCCGGAACGGGAAACGGCCCCTATAAAAATTGAAAACTGGCACGAGCACTTCGCTCGAGGGTATAGTGACTTGTAGGAACTGACGGCACGCGAATAGGACTCCCGGTTAGAGAGTTACGAGCGAAAACATATGATTCTCCAACACTTAGGCTCCAAAACGGCCCGTCGGGGGTCCGGAATGGGAAACGGCCCCTACAAAAATCGAAAACCGGCACGAGCACTTCGCTCGAGGGTAGAGTGACTCATAGGAACTGCCAACTCGCAAATAGGACTCTCGGTTCGAGAGTTACGAGCGAAAACATAAGATTCTCCAACACTTAGGCTCCAAAACGGCCTGCCGGGGGTCCGAAATGGGAAACGGCCCCTCCAAAAAGCGAAAACCGGCACGAGCACTTCGTTCGAGGGTATAGTGACTCGTAGGATCTGACGGCACGCAAATAGGACTCCCGCTTAGAGAGTTACGAGTGAAAACATATGATTCTCCAACACTTAGGCTCCAAAACGGCCCGCCGGGGGTCCGGAACGTGAAACGACCCCTCCAAAAATCGAAAACTGGCACGAGGACTTCGCCCGAGGGTAGAGTGACTCGTACGAACTGACGGCACGCGAATAGGACTCGCGGTTAGAGAGTTACGAGCGAAAACATATGATTCTCCAACACTCGGGCACCAAAAAGGCCCGCCGGGGGTTCGGAACGAGAAACGGCCGCTCCAAAAATCAAAAACCGGCACGAGCACTTCGCCAGAGGGTAGAGTGACTCATAAGAACTAACGGCACGCAAATAGGACTACTGGTTAGAGAGTTACGACCGAAAACATAGGATTTTCCAACTCTTAGACTCCAAAACGGCCCGTCGGGGGTCCGGAATGGGAAACATCCCCTCCAAAAAATGGAAACTGGCACGGGCACTTCGCTTGAGGGTAGAGTGTCTCGTAGGAACTGACGGCTCGGAAAGAGACTCCCAGTTAGAGAGTTACGAGCGAAAACACAAGAATCTCCAACACTTAGGCTCCAAAACGGCCCGCCGGGGGTCCAGAACGTGAAACGGCCCCTACAAAATTTGAAAACCAGCACAAGCACTTCATTCGAGGGTAGAGTGACTCGTTGGAACTAACTGCACGCAAATAGGACTCCCGGTTAGAGAGTTACGAGCGAAAATATATGATTCTCCAACACTTAGGCTCCAAAACGGCCAGCCGGGTTTCCGGAACGTGAAACGGCGCCTCCAAAAATCGGAAACCGGTACTAGCACTTCGCTCAAGGGTAGAGTGACTCGTAGGAACTGACGTCACGCAAATAGGACTCCCGGTTAGAGAGTTACGACCGAAACATAGAATTTTCCAGAATTTTGGCTCCAAAACGGCCCGCCGGGGGTCCGGAACGGGAAACGGCCCTTCCAAAAATCGGAAACCGGCATGAGCACATCGCTCGAGGGTAGAGTGACTTGTAGGAACTGACGGCACGCAAATAGGACTCCCCGTTAGAGAGTTACGAGCGAAATCACAGGATCCTCCAACACTTAGGCTCCAAAACGGCCCGCCGGGGGTCCGGAACGGGAAATGGACGGTCCATAAATCGGAAACCGGCACGAGCACTTTGCTCGAGGGTAGAGTGACTCATAGGAACTGACGGCTCGCAAAGAGGACTCCCGGTTAGAGAGTTACGAGTGAAAACACAGGATTCTTCAACACTTATGCTCCAAAACGGCCCGCCGGGGGTCCGGAATGGGAAACTGGCCCTCCATAAATCGGAAACGGGCACGAGCACTTTGCTCGTGGGTAGAGTGACTCGTAGGAACTGACGGCTCGCAAAGAGGACTCCCGGTTAGAGAGTTACGAGTGAAAACCCAGGATTCTCCAACACTTATGCTCCAAAACGGCCCGCCGGGGGTCCGGAACGTGAAACAGCCCCTCCAAAAATCGGAAACCGGCACGAGCACTTCGCTCGGGGGTAGAGTGACTCATAGGAACTGACGGCACGCAAATAAGACTCCCGGTTAGAGAGTTACGACCGAAAACATAGGATTTTTCAGAACTTAGGCTCCAAAACGGCCCGCCGGGGGTCCGGAACGGGAAACGGCCCACCAAAAAAACGTAAACCGGTACGAGCACTTCGCTCGAGGGTAGAGTGACTCCTAAGAACTGACGGCACGCAAATAGGACTCCCGGTTAGAGAGTTTACGAGCGAAATCATAGGATTCTCCAACACTTAGGCTCCAAAACGGCCCGCCGGGGGTCCGGAATGGGAAACGGCCCAAACAAAAATCGGAAACCGGCACCAGCACTTCGCTCGAGGGTTGAATGACTCGTAGGAACAGCCACCTCGCAAATAGGACTCCGGGTTAGAGAGTTACTAGCGAAAACATAAGATTCTCCAACACTTAGGCTCCAAAACGGCCCGCCGGGGTTCAAAATGTGAAACGGCCCCTCCAAAAATCAGAAACCGGCACGAGCACTTCGCTCGAGGGTAGAGTGACTCGTAGGAACTGACGGCACGTGAATAGGACTCCCGGTTAGAGAGTTACAAGCGAAAACATATGATTCTCCAACATTTAGGCTCCAAAACGGCCCGCCGGGGGTCCAGAACGTGAAACGGCCCCTCCAAAAATCGGAAACCGGCACGAGTACTTCGCCTGAGGGTAGAGTGACTCATAAGAACTAACGGCACGCAAATAGGACTACTGTTAGAGAGTTATGACCGAAAACATAGGATTTTCCAACTCTTAGACTCCAAAATGGCCCGTCGGGGGTCCGGAATGGGAAACGACCCCTCCAAAAATTGGAAACCGGCACGGTCACTTCGCTCGAGGGTAGAGTGACTCGTACGAACTGATGGCTCGCAAAGAGGACTCCCGGTTAGAGAGTTACGAGCGAAAACACAAGAATCTCCAACACTTAGGCTCCAAAACAGCCACCGGGGGTCCAGAACGTGAAACGGCCCCTGCAAAAATTAAAAACCGGCAGGCACTTCGCTCGAGGGTAGAGTGACTCGCTGGAACTGACTGCACGTAAATAGGACTCCCGGTTAGAGTATTACGAGTGAAAATATATGATTCTCCAACACTTAGGCTCCAACGGCCCGCCGGGGGTCCGGAACATGAAACGACCCCTCCAAAAATCGAAAACCGGTACGAGCACTTCGCTCCAGGGTAGAGTGACTCGTAGGAACTGACGGCACGCAAATAAGACTCCCGGTTAAAGAGTTACGAGCGAAAACATATGATTCTCCAACACTTAGGCTCCAAAACGCCCCGTCGGGGTCCAGAACTAGAAACGGCCCTTCCAAAAATCGGAAACCGGCACGGGCACTTTGCTCGAGGGCAGAGTGACTTGTAGGACCTGACGCCTCACAAAGAGGACTCTCGGTTAGAGAGTTACGAGCGAAACATATGATTCTCGAACACTTAGGCTCCAAAACGGCCTGCCGGGGGTCCGGAATTTGAAATGGCCCCTCCAAAAAATGGAAACCGGCACGAACAATTCGCTCGAGGGTAGAGTGACTCGTAGGAACTGACGGCTCGCAAATTGGACTTTCAGTTAGAGAGTTACGAGCGAAAACATAGGATTTTCCAACACTTAAGCTCCAAAACGGCCCGTCGGCGGTCCGGAACTGGAAACAGCCCCTATAAAAAGTTGGAAACCGGCACGGGTACTTCGTTCGAGGGTGGAGTCACTCGTAGGAATAGACGACACGCAAATAGAACTCCCGGTTAGAGAGTTACGATCGAAAACATAGAATTTTCCAGAACTTAGGCGCCAAAACGGCCCGCCGGGGGTCCGGAACGGGAAACGGCCCCTCCAAAAATCGGAAACTGGCACGAGCACTTCGCTCGAGGTTAGAGTGACTCCTAGGAACTGACGGCACGCAAATAGGACTCCCGGTTAGAGAGTTACGAGCGAAATTACAGGATTCTCTAACACTTAGGCTCCAAAACAGCCCGCCGGGGGTCCAGAACGGGAAACTACCCCTCCAAAAATCGGAAACCGGCATGAGGACTTTGCTCGAGGGTAGAGTGACTCGTAGGAACTGACGGCTCGCAAAGAGGACTCCCGGTTAGAGAGTTACGAGCAAAGACACAGGATTCTCAAACACTTATGCTCCAAAACGGCCCGCCGGGGGTTCGGAACGGGAAACTGACCCTCCATAAATCGGAAACCGGCACGAGCACTTTGCTCGAGGGTAGAGTGACTCGTATGAACTGACGGCTCGCAAAGAGGACTCCCGCTTAGAGAGTTACGAGCAAAGACACAGGATTCTCAAACACTTATGCTCCAAAACGGCCCGCCGGGGGTCATGTACGGGAATCGGACCCTCCATAAAATGGAAACCGGCACCGTCACTTCGCTTGAGGGTAGAGTGAGTCGTAGGAACTGACGGCTCGTAAAGAGGACTCTCGGTTAGTGAGTTACGAGCGAAAACACAATATTCTCCAACACTTAGGCTCCAAAACGGCCCGCCTGGGGTCCAGAATATGAAACGGCCCCTGCAAAAATTGAAAACCGGCACGGGCACTTCGTTCGAGGGTAGAGTGACTCGTTGGAACTGACTGCACGCAAATAAGACTCCCGGTTAGAGAATTACGAGCGAAAATATATGATTCTCCAACACTTAGGCTCAAAAACGGCCTGCCGGGTGTCCGGAACATGAAACGGCCCCTTTAAAAATTGGAAACCGGTATGAGCATTTCGCTCGAGGGTAGAGTGACTCGTAGGAACTGACGGCGCGCAAATAGGACTCCCGGTTAGAGAGTTACGAGCGAAAACATTTGATTCTCCAACACTTAGGCTCCAAAACGCCCTGCCGGGGTTCGGAACTGGAAACGGCCCTTCCAAAAATCGGAAACCCGCACCGGCACTTTGTTCGAGGGCAGAGTGACTCGTAGGAACTGACGCCTCGCAAAGAGGACTCTCGGTTAGAGAGTTATGAGTGAAACATATGATTCTCGAACACTTAGGCTCCAAAACGGCCTGCCGGGGGTCCGGAATTGGAAACGGCCCCTCCAAAAATCAAAAACTGGCACGAACAATTCGCTCGAGGGTAGAGTGACTCGTAGGAACTGACGGCTCGCAAATCGGACTTTCGGTTAGAGAGTTACGAGCGAAAACATAGGATTTTCCAACACTTAGGCTCCAAAACGGCCCGTCGGCGGTCCGGAACGGGAAACAGCCCCTACAAAAATTCGAAAACCGGCACGGGTACTTCGCTCGAGGGTAGAGTCACTCGTAGGAACTGACGACACGCAAATAGGACTCCCGGTTAGAGAGTTACGACAGAAATTATAGAATTTTCCAGAACTTAGGCTCCAAAACGGCCCGCCGGGGGTCCGGAACGGGAAACGGCCCCTCCAAAAATCGGAAACCAGTACGAGCACTTCACTTGAGGTTAGAGTGACTCCTAGGAACTGACGGCACGCAAATAGGACTCCCGGTTAGAGAGTTACGAGCGAAATCACAGGATTCTCCAACACTTAGGCTCCAAAACGGCCCGCCGGGGGTCCGGAATGGGAAACTGACCCTCCGAAAATTGGAAACCGGCACGAGCACTTTGCTCGAGGGTAGAGTGACTCGTAGGAACTGACGGCTCGCAAAGAAGACTCCCGGTTAGAGAGTTACGAGCAAAGACATAGGATTCTCAAACACTTATGCTCCAAAACGGCCCACCGGGGGTCCGGAACGGGAAACTGACCCTCCATAAATCGGAAACCGGTACGAGCACTTTGCTCGAGGGTAGAGTGACTCGTAGGAACTGACGGCTCGCAAAGAGGTTTCCCGGTTAGAGAGTTACGAGCAAAGGCACAGGATTCTCAAACACTTATGCTCCAAAACGGCCTGCCAGGGGTCCGGAACGGGAAACGGACCCTCCATAAAATTGAAACCGGCACCGTCACTTCGCTTGAGGGTACAGTGACTCGTAGGAACTGATGGCTCGCAAAGAGGACTCTCGGTTAGAGAGTTACGAGCGAAAACACAATAATCTCCAACACTTAGGCTCCAAAACGGCCCGCCGGGGGTCCAGAACGTGAAACTGCCCCTGCAAAAATTGAAAACCGGCACGGGCACTTCGTTCAAGGGAAGAGTCACTCGTTGGAACTGACTGCACGCAAATAAGACTCCCGGTTAGAGAATTACGAGCGAAAATATATGATTCTCCAACACTTAGGCTCAAAAACGGCCTGCCGGGTGTCCGGAACATGAAACGGCCCCTTTAAAAATTGGAAACCGGTACGAGCACTTCGCTCGAGGGTAGAGTGACTCGTAGGAACTGACGGCGCGCAAATAGGACTCCCGGTTAGAGAGTTACGAGCGAAAACATTTGATTCTCCAACACTTAGGCTCCAAAACGCCCTGCCGGGGTTCGGAACTGGAAACGGCCCTTCCAAAAATCGGAAACCCGCACCGGCACTTTGTTCGAGGGCAGAGTGACTCGTAGGAACTGACGCCTCGCAAAGAGGACTCTCGGTTAGAGATTTATGAGTGAAACATATGATTCTCGAACACTTAGGCTCCAAAACGGCCTGCCGGGGGTCCGGAATTGGAAACGGCCCCTCCAAAAATCGAAAACTGGCACGAACAATTCGCTCGAGGGTAGAGTGACTCGTAGGAACTGACGGCTCGCAAATCGGACTTTCGGTTAGAGAGTTACGAGCGAAAACATAGGATTTTCCAACACTTAGGCTCCAAAACGGCCCGTCGGCGGTCCGGAACGGGAAACAGCCCCTACAAAAATTCGAAAACCGGCACGGGTACTTCGCTCGAGGGTAGAGCCACTCGTAGGAACTGACGACACGCAAATAGGACTCCCGGTTAGAGAGTTACGACAGAAATTATAGAATTTTCCAGAACTTAGGCTCCAAAACGGCCCGCCGGGGGTCCGGAACGGGAAACGCCCCCTCCAAAAATCGGAAACCAGTACGAGCACTTCACTCGAGGTTAGAGTGACTCCTAGGAACTGACGGCACGCAAATAGGACTCCCGGTTAGAGAGTTACGAGCGAAATCACAGGATTCTCCAACACTTAGGCTCCAAAACGGCCCGCCGGGGGTCCGGAACGGGAAACTGACCCTCCAAAAATTGGAAACCGGCACGAGCACTTTGCTCGAGGGTAGAGTGACTCGTAGGAACTGACGGCTCGCAAAGAAGACTCCCGGTTAGAGAGTTACGAGCAAAGACATAGGATTCTCAAACACTTATGCTCCAAAACGGCCCACCGGGGGTCCGGAACGGGAAACTGACCCTCCATAAATCGGAAACCGGTACGAGCACTTTGCTCGAGGGTAGAGTGACAGGTAGGAACTGACGGCTCGCAAAGAGGTTTCCCGGTTAGAGAGTTACGAGCAAAGGCACAGGATTCTCAAACACTTATGCTCCAAAACGGCCTGCCAGGGGTCCGGAACGGGAAACGGACCCTCCATAAAATTGAAACCGGCACCGTCACTTCGCTTGAGGGTACAGTGACTCGTAGGAACTGATGGCTCGCAAAGAGGACTCTCGGTTAGAGAGTTACGAGCGAAAACACAATAATCTCCAACACTTAGGCTCCAAAACGGCCCGCCGGGGGTCCAGAACGTGAAACTGCCCCTGCAAAAATTGAAAACCGGCACGGGCACTTCGTTCAAGGGAAGAGTCACTCGTTGGAACTGACTGCACGCAAATAAGACTCCCGGTTAGAGAATTACGAGCGAAAATATATGATTCTCCAACACTTTGGCTAAAAAACGGCCCGTCGGGTGTCCGGAACATGAAACGGCCCCTTTAAAAATTGGAAACCGGTACGAGCACTTCGCTCGAGGGTAAAGTGACTCGTAGGAACTGACGGCACGCAAATAGGACTCCCGGTTAGAGAGTTACGAGCGAAAACATATGATTCTCCAACACTTAGGCTCCAAAACACCCCGCCGGGGTCCGGAACTGGAAACAGCCCTTCCAAAAATCGGAAACCGGCACGGGCACTTTGCTCGAGGGCAGAGTGACTCGTAGGAACTGACGCCTCGCAAAGAGGACTCTCGGTTAGAGAGTTACGAGCGAAACATATGATTCTCGAACACTTAGGCTCCAAAACGGCCCGCCGTGGGTCCGGAATTGGAAATGGCCCCTCCAAAAATCGAAAACCGGCACGAACAATTCGCTCGAGGGTAGAGTGACTCGTAGGAACTGACGGCTCGCAAATTGGACTTTCGGTTAGAGAGTTACGAGCGAAAACATAGGATTTTCCAACACTTAGGCTCCAAAACGGCCCGTCGGCGGTCCGGAACTGGGAACAGCCCCTATAAAAAGTCGGAAACCGGCACGGGTACTTCGCTCGAGGGTAGAGTCACTCGTCGGAACTGATGAAACGCAAATAGGACTCCCGGTTAGAGAGTTACGACCGAAAACATAGAATTTTCCAGAACTTAGGCTCCAAAACGGCCCGCCGGGGGTCCGGAATGGGAAATGGCCCCTCCAAAAATCGGAAACCGGAACGAGTACTTCGCTCGAGGTTAGAGTGACTCCTAGCAACTGACGGCACGCAAATAGGACTCCCGGTTCGAGAGTTACGAGCGAAATCACAGGATTCTCCAACACTTAGGCTCCAAAACGGCCCGCCGGGGGTCTAGAACGGGAAACTGACCCTCCATAAATCTGAAACCGGCATGAACACTTTCCTCGAGGGTAGAGTGACTCGTAGGAACTGACGGCTCGCAAAGAGGACTCCCGGTTAGAGAGTTACGAGCAAAGACACAGAATTCTCACACACTTATGCTCCAAAACGGCCCGCCGGGGGTCTAGAACGGGAAACGGACCCTCCATAAATCGGAAACCCGCATGAGCACTTTGCTTGAGGGTAGAGTGACTCGTAGGAACTGACGGCTCGCAAAGAGGACTACCGGTTAGAGAGTTACGAGCGAAATCGCAGGATTCTCCAATGCTTAGGCTCCAAAATGGCCCGTCGGGGGTCCGGAACATGAAACGGCCCCTCCAAAAATCGAAGACCGGGACGAGCACTTCGATCGGGGGTAGAGTGACTCGTAGGAACTGACGGCTCGCAAAGAGGACTACCGGTTAGAGAGTTACAAGCGAAAACACAGGATTCTCCAACACTTAGGCTCCAAAATGGCCCGCCGGGGGTCCGGAACGTGTAACGGCCCCTCCAAAAATCGGAAACCGGCACGAGCACTTCGCTCAGGGGTAGAGTGACTCGTAGGAAATGACGGCACGCAAATAAGACTCTCGGTTAGAGAGTTACGACCGAAAACATAGGATTTTCCAGAACTTTGGCTCCAAAACGGCCCGCCGGGGGTCCGGAATGGGAAACGGCCCCTAAAAAAATGAATACCGGTATGAGCACTTCGCTCGAGGATAGAATGACTCCCAGGAACTGATGGCACGCAAATAGGACTCCCAGTTAGAGAGTTACGAGCGAAATCATAGGATTCTCCAACACTTAGGCTCCAAAACGGCCCGCCGGGGGCCCAGAATGGGAAACGGCCCCAAGAAAAATCGAAAACTGGCACGAGCACTTCGCTCGAGGGTAGAATGACTCGTAGGAACTGCCAGCTCGCAAATAGGATTCCCGGTTAGAGAGTTACTAGCGAAAACATAAGATTCTCCAACATTTAGGCTCCAAAACGGCCCGCCGCGGTCCGGAATGTGAAACCGCCCCTCCAAAAATCGAAAACCGGCACGAGTACTTCGCTCGAGGGTAGAGTGACTCGTAGGAACTGATGGCATGCTAATAGGACTCCCGGTTAGAGAGTTACAAGCGAAAACATATGATTCTCCAACACTTAGGCTCCAAAACGGCCCGCCGGGGGTACGGAACGTGAAACGGCCCCTCCGAAAATCGGAAACCGGCACGAGCACTTCGCTTGAGGGTAGAGTGACTCGTAAGAACTAACGGCACACAAATAGGACTCCCGGTTAGAGAGTTACGACCGAAAACATAGGATTTTCCAACTCTTAGGCTCCAAAACGGCCCGCCGGGGGTCCGGAACGGGAAACGGCCCCTCCAAAAATTGGAAACCGGCACGGGCACTTCGCTTGAGGGTAGAGTGACTCGTAGGAACTGACGGCTCGCAAAGAGGACTCCCGGTTAGAGAGTTACGAGCGAAAACACAAGAATCTCCAACACTTAGGCTCCAAAACGGCCCGCGGGGGGTCCAGAACGTGAAACGGCCCCTGCAAAAATTGAAAACCAGCACGAGCACTTCGTTCGAGAGTAGAGTGACTCGTTGGAACTGACTACATGAAATAAGACTCCCGGTTAGAGAGTTACGAGAAAAAATATATGATTCTCCAACACTTAGGCTGCAAAATAGCCCACCGGGTGTCCGGAACTTGAAACGGCCCCTCAAAAAATTGGGAACCGATACGAACACTTCGCTCGAGGGTAGAGTGACTTGTAGGAACTGACGGCTCACAAATTGGACTCTCAGTTAGAGAGTTACGAGCGAAAACATAGGATTTTCCATCACTTAGGCTCTAAAACGGCCCGTCGGGGGTCCGGAACGGGAAACGGCCTTTACAAAAAGTCGGAAACCGGCACGGGTACTTCGCTCGAGGGTAGAGTCACTCATAAGAACTGACGACACGCAAATAGGACTCCCGGTTAGAGAGTTACGACCGAAAACATAGATTTTTTCGGAACTTAGGCTCCAAAATGGCTCGCCGGGGGTCCGGAATGGGAAACGGCCCCTCCAAAAATCGGAAACCGGCACGAGCACTTCGCTCGAGGGTAGAAAGACTCCTAGGAACTGACAGCACAAAAATAGGACTCCCGGTTAGAGAGTTACGAGTGAAATCATAGGATTCTCCAACACATGCTCCAAAACGGCCCGCCGGGGGTCCGGAATGGGAAACGGACCCTCCATAAATTAGAAACCGGCACGAACACTTTGCTCAAGGGTAGAGTGACTCGTAGGAACTGACGGCTAGCAAAGAGGACTCCCGATTAGAGAGTTACGAGCGAAAACACAGGATTCTCCAACACTTAGGCTCCAAAACGGCCCGCCGGGGGTCTGAAATGTGAAACAGCCCCTCCAAAAATTGAAAACCGGCATGAGCACTTCGCTCGAGGGTAGAGTGACTCGTAGGAACTGACGGCACGCGAATAGGACTCCCGGTTAGAGAGTTACGAACGAAAACATATGATTCTCCAACACTTAGGCTCCAAAACGGCCCGCCGGGGGTCCGAAACGTTAAACGGCCCCTAAAAAAATCGAAAACCAGCACGAGCACTTTGCTTGAGGGTAGAGTGACTCATAAGAACTAACGGCACGCAAATAGGACTACCGGTTAGAGAGTTACGACAAAAACATAGGATTTTCCAACTCTTAGGCTCCAAAACGGCCCGCCGGTGGTCCGGAATGGGAAATGGCCCCTCAAAAAATCGAAAACCGGCACAAGCACTTCGCTCGAGGGTAGAGTGACTCGTAGGAACTGACGGCACGGAAATAGGACTCCCGGTTCGAGAGGTACAAGTGAAATCATAGGATTCTCCAACAGTTAGGCTCCAAAACGGCCCGCCGGGGGTCCGGAACGGGAAACGGCCCCAACAAAAATCGAAAACCGGCACGAGCACTTCGCTCGAGGGTAGAGTGACTCGTAGGAACAGCCAGCTCGCAAATAGGACTCCCGGTTAGCGAGTTACTAGCGAAATCATAGGATTCTCCAACACTTAGGCTCCAAAATGGCCCGCCGGGGTCCGAAATGTGAAACGGCCCCTCCAAAAATGGGAAACCGGCACGAGCACTTCGCTTGAGGGTAGAGTGACTTGTAGGAACTGACGGCACGCGAATAGGACTCCCGGTTAGAGAGTTACGAGCGAAAACATATGATTCTCCAATACTTAGGCTCCGAAACGGCCCGCCAGGGGTCCAGAACGTGAAACGACCCCTCAAAAAACCGAAAACCGGCACGAGCACTTCGCTTGAGGGTAGAGTGACTCATAAGAACTAACGGCACGCAAATAGGACTACCGGTTAGAGAGTTACGACAAAAAATATAGGATTTTCCAACTCTTAGGTTCCAAAACGGCCCGCTAGGGGTCCGGAACGGGAAACGGCCCCTCCAAAAATCGGAAACCGGCACGAGCACTTCGCTCGAGTGTAGAGTGACTCCTAGGAACTGACGGTATGCAAATCGGACTCCCAGTTAGAGAGTTACGAGCGAAATCATAGGATTCTCCAACACTTAGGCTCCAAAACGGCCCGCCAGGGGTCCGGAACGGGAAACGGCCCCAATAAAAATCGAAATCCGGCATGAGCACTTCGCTCGAGGGTAGAGTGACTCGTAGGAACTGCCAGCTCGCAAATAGGACTCCCGGTTAGAGAGTTACGAGCGAAAACATAAGATTCTCCAACACTTAGGCTCCAAAACGGCCCACCGGGGGTCCGAAACGGGAAACGGCCCCTCCAGAAATCGGAAACCGGCACGAGCACTTTGTCAAAGCCAGAGGAAGGAAGAAGAGATGAATAACTTTGTGAATTCAATGATCCCCTTTGAGGGTCACGATCTTTTAATATATAGAGATAAAGTTTACATTGATTGAGATAATCAACTGAATTAAAGCAAATCTAATCTAATTAACATCTAATCAGATCTCCTAATAAGGCACATAATCAATTACATAAATAAAGGAAATCTAATCTAATTTACATCTAATCAGATCTCCTAATAAGGCACATAATCAATTACATAAATTTACAAACGAGATTTGATTTGACTTTTGAGCTTTATGGGCTGAGCCCACTGACCTAGGCCCATTGGCCTAGTTGACACCCCCCCTCAAATTGATGCTGGTGAATCCACGAGCATCAATTTGCCAACTAAGAATTGGTGTCGTGGCCGAGGAAATCCCTTGGTAAATATATCTCCAATTTGAAGTCCGGTAGGAACATGAGGAAGAGTAATTGCTTCACGCACAAATTCATCACGTATGTAATGACAAGCCACTTCAATATGCTTTGTGCGTTCATGGAAGACAGGATTTTCAGTAATCCGTATGGCACTGGTATTGTCCGCATAGAGAGGTGTAGGGCCAGATTGTGGAAATCCAAGTTCAGAAAGAAGACCCCGAAGCCAGACAATTTCAGATGTGGCAGCCGACATAGCCCGATATTCTGCTCATGGAGTGCGATTTTGTGGCCGCCTTTTGCAATCATTAATGACATGACCATTTGATTTGCAGTAATTACAAAACTTGGTCTTACAATGTGAAGCATAGTGTCCGTAACTCTTACAGCCAAAGCATTGGATTTTGCTGAGATCTCTTGCAGGGGGTTGTCCTTTAGCAGCAGAAGTAGTATGATGGACGATCCCTCACGGACCGTGAGAAACACCAGGGGTGTAACTAGCAGTGGCAGCATAGGCAACATCCGGAGAGTTCCTGGAGGATTGTATCTTCAGAACATGCTGAGTGAGCTGGCTTTGTTCCTCTCGCAAGAGTTCATTGAGACACTCATTCAGAGATGGAGATGGAACTTGCTCATCAAATTGGAACGAACGATCTCATATTCAGATCTCAATTTCATGAGGAACTGATCTCTATGAGAAGTTGCCTGTAATGTTTGAATCTCAGAAAGGGCTGCCTCAGATACATTGAGATATTTGATTTCATCATATTCCACCCCATAAATTGAGAAATCCTGTATAATAATCCTGGATGGAAAAGGTGCCTTGGGAATACTGAGCAATCTCCAGTTCAAGTTGGTATTGACGGGCAGAGTTCCCTTGGTGATACACTTGTTTCAGATATTCCCACATCTCCTTGGAGGTCTTGTACGGTTTGAGGTTCAGGATATATTGTGGTTCAACGGAACCGAGAGTCCAGGTTTTTATCTTGGCATCCTTAGTATTCCAAGAGAGTATTTTTTTTCATCTTCCTTAGGTCGTGGATCCCATCCTGAAACAAGTCCCCACATTTCCTTTCCTTCAAGATAGACTTGAAACTGATAGGACCAAGAAGTATAATTCTTTCCATTAAATTGGATCAATTTAATTTCATGCTTTTCCATTTCAGTAAAACAGTACATCTATCAAACAGTGCAAAAAAATCTCACTGTTCTTAAAACAAACTGATAAGGAATGCTAACCAGATGTGAGCAGATCACAAAAAATATGATGGAGCAGATCACAAGCAGATTGTAGTAGACAGCAACCAATGATGGATCCAAGTGATCCAACTGAGCAATCAGATTTGAAAAAAAAACTGCAGCAACCCAGATTTTTCACAAAAACAGCCCTAGGCAACCTGAATTTTTCAGCTAGAATGGAGTACAATAGTGCAAAACTGAACTGAATGATCAATCAGTCATCATAGGCTGATGAAGGATAGAAATTCTTATCCAACAAACTAGATTGCTTGCGAAAAGGAGCCAGATCCAGAAATTTGGATGGCTGTGATGAAACAATACAGTAGAGACTGGGATTTCACAATAAAGGATAGAAATCGTACCTCTGAGATGCAAAAGGTAATCAAAAAATGTCCATAAACACCAGAATATTCAGGCGACCAGAATGGTTGCAATTTCCAGATTTGATGATGCGGATCTGGGGTGGTCCACGTATGATCTCACCTTGATCTGACGACTTCCAACGCTTGGAAGATGAAGGAGATTTACTCAGACACTATGATGTCTTCCAATGCTTGGAAGGTGAAGAAGATCCACTCAAAAACTCTGTATAGAGTTTAGTTTCACTCAGAGCTCTGATACCATGTCAAAGCCAGAGGAAGGAAGAAGAGACGAATAACTTTGTAAATTCGATGATCCCCTTTGAGGGTCACGATCTTTTAATTATAGAGATAAAGTTTACATAAAAGATTACATTGAATTAGATAATCAACTGAATTAAAGCAAATCTAATCTAATTAACATCTAATCAGATCTCCTAATAAGGCACATAATCAATTACATAAATAAAGAAAATTTAATCTAATTAACATCTAATCAGATCTCCTAATAAGGCACATAATCAATTACATAAATTTACAAACGAGATTTGCTTTGACTTTTGAGCTTTATGGGCTGAGCCCACTGACCTAGGCCCATTGGCCTAGTTGACACACTTTGCTCGAGGGTAGAGTGACTCGTAGGAACTGACGGCTCGCAAAGAGGACTCCCGGATAGAGAGTTACGAGCGAAAACACAGGATTCTCCAACACTTAGTCTCCAAAACGGCCTGCCGGGGGTCCGAAACGGGAAACGGACCCTCCATAAATCGGAAACCGGCACGAGAACTTTGCTCGAGGGTAGAGTGACTCGTAGGAACTGACGGCTCGCAAATAGGACTCCCGATTAGAGAGTTACGGGCGAAAACAAAGGATTCTCCAACACTTAGGCTCCAAAACGGCCCGCCGGGGGTCCGGCACTGGAAACGCCCCCTCCAAAAATAGGAAATCGGCATGAGCACTTCGCTCGAGGGTAGAGTGACTCGTAGGAACTGCCAGCTCGCAAATAGGACTCCCGGTTAGAGAGTTACGAGCGAAAACATAAGATTCTCCAACACTTAGGCTCCAAAACGGCCTGCCGGGGGTCCGAAATGGGAAACGGCCCATCCAAAAAGCAGAAACCGGTACGAGCACTTCGCTCGAGGGTATAGTGACTCGCAGGATCTGACGGCACGCAAATAGGACTCCCGCTTAGAGAGTTACGAGCGAAAACATATGATTCTCCAACACTTAGGCTCCAAAACGGCCCGCCGGGGGTCCGGAACGTGAAACGACCCCTCCAAAAATCGGAAACCAGCACGAGCACTTCGGTCGAGGGTAGAGTGACTCTTAGGAACTGACGGTACGTGAATAGGACTCCCGGTTAGAGAGTTACGAGCGAAAACATGTGATTCTCCAACACTTAGGCTCCAAAACGGCCCGCCCAGGGTCCGGAACGTGAAACGGCCCCTCCAAAAATCGAAAACTGGCACGAGCACTTCGCTTGAGGGTAGAGTGACTCGTAAGAACTAACGGCACGCAAATAGGACTCCCGGTTAGAGAGTTACGACCGAAAACATAGGATTTTCCAACTCTTACGCTCCAAAAAGGACCGCCGGGGGTCCGGAACGTGAAACGGCCCCTCCAAAAATCAGAAACCGGCACGAGCACTTCGCCATAGGGTAGAGTGACTCATAAGAACTAACGGCACGCAAATAGGACTAATGGTTAGAGAGTTACGACCGAAAACATAGGATTTTCCAACTCTTAGACTCAAAAACGGCCCGTCGGGGGTCCGGAATGGGAAACGGCCCCTCGAAAAATTGGAAACCGGCACGGGCACTTCGTTTGAGGGTAGAGTGACTCGTACGAACTGACGGCTCGCAAAGAGGACTCCCGGTTAGAGAGTTACGTGCGAAAACACAAGAATCTCCAACAGTTAGGCTCCAAAACGGCCCGTCGGGGGTCCAGAACTTGAAACGGCCCCTATAAAAATTGAAAACCGGCATGAGCACATCGTTTGAGGGTAGATTGACTCGTTGGAACCGACTGCACGCAAATAGGACTCCCGGTTAGAGAGTTACGAGCCAAAATATATGATTCTCCAACACTTAGGCTCTAAAACGGCCCGCCGGGTGTCCGGAACGTGAAACGGCGCCTCCAAAAATCGGAAACCAGGACGAGCACTTCGCTCGAGGGTAGAGTGACTCGTAGGAACTTACGGCACGCAATTAGGACTCCCGGTTAGAGAGTTACGACCGAAAACATAGAATTTTCCAGAATTTAGGCTTCAAAACGGCCCGCCGGGGGTCCGGAACGGGAAACGGCCCCTCCAAAAATCGGAAACCGGCGCGAGCACTTCGCTCGAGGGTAGAGTGACACGTAGGAACTGACGGCATGCAAATAGGACTCCCGGTTAGAGAGTTACGAGCGAAATCACAGGATTCTCCAACACTTAGGCTCCAAAACGGCCCACCGGTGGTCCGTAATGGGAAACATCCCCTCCAAAAATCGAAAAACGGCGCGAGCACTTCGCTCGTGGGTAGAGTGACACGTAGGAACTGACGGCACGCAAATAGGACTCCCGATTAGAGAGTTACGAGCGAAATCACAGGATTCTCCAACACTTAGGCTCCAAAACGGCCCACCGGGGGTCCGGAACGGGAAACGGACCCTCCATAAATCGGAAACTGGCACGAGCACTTTGCTCGAGGGTAGAGTGACTCGTAGGAACTGACGGCTCGCAAAGAGGACTCCCGGTTAGAGGGTTACGAGCGAAAACCCAGGATTCTCCAACACTTATGGTCCAAAACGGCCCGCCGGGGGTTCGGAACGTGAAACAACCCCTCCAAAAATCGGAAACCGGCACGAGCACTTCGCTCGGGGGTAGAGTGACTCGTAGGAATTGTTGGCACGCAAATAAGACTCCCGGTTAGAGAGTTACGACCGAAAACATAGGATTTTCCAGAACTTAGGCTCCAAAACGGCCCGCCTGGGGTCCGGAATGGGAAACGGCCCCTCAAAAAATCGGAAACCAGTACGAGCACTTCGCTCGAGGGTTGAGTGACTCCTAGGAATTGACGGCACGCAAATAGGACTCCCTGTTAGAGAGTTACGAGCGAAATCATAGGATTCTCCAACACGGCTCCAAAACGGCCCGCCGGGGGTCTGGAATGGGAAACGGCCCTAACAAAAATCAGAAACCGGCACGAGCACTTCGCTCGAGGGTAGAGTGAC
Organism: Litsea cubeba; assembly: GCA_012931725.1. Classification (NCBI taxonomy): domain Eukaryota; kingdom Viridiplantae; phylum Streptophyta; class Magnoliopsida; order Laurales; family Lauraceae; genus Litsea; species Litsea cubeba. The sequence goes on along the minus strand of CM022951.1, from coordinate 25,544,039 downwards.
TCGTAGGAACAGCCAGCTCGCAAATAGGACTCCGGGTTAGAGAGTTACTAGCGAAAACATAAGATTCTCCAACACTTAGGCTCCAAAACGGCCCGCCGGGGTCTGAAATGTGAAACGGCCCCTCCAAAAATAGGAAACCGGCATGGGCACTTCGCTCGAGGGTAGAGTGACTTGTAGGAACTGACGGCATGCGAATAGGACTCCCGGTTAGAGAGTTATGAGCGAAAACATATGATTCTCCAACACTTAGGCTCCAAAACGGCTCGCCGAGGGTCCGGAACGTGAAACGGCCCCTCTAAAAATCGGAAACCGGCACGAGCACTTTGCCTGAGGGTAGAGTGACTCATAAGAACTAACGGCACGCAAATAGGACTACTGGTTAGAGAGTTACGACCGAAAACATAGGATTTTCCAACTCTTAGACTCCAAAACGGCCCGCCGGGGGTCCGGAATGGGAAACGTCCCCTCCAAAAATTAGAAACCGGTACGGGCACTTCGCTTGAGGGTAGAGTGACTCGTAGGAACTCACGGCTCGCAAAGAGGACTCCCGGTTAGAGAGTTACGAGCGAAAACACAAGAATCTCCAACACTTAGGCTCCAAAACGGCCCGTCGGGGGTCCACAACGTGAAACGGCCCCTGTAAAAATTGAAAACCGGCACGAGCACTTCGTTCGAGGGTAGAGTGACTCATTGGAACTGACTGCACGCAAATAGGACTCCCGGTTAGAGAGTTACGAGCGAAAATATATGATTCTCCAACACTTAGGCTCCAAAACAGCCCGTCGGGGGTCCAGAACGGGAAATGGCCCCTACAAAAATAAAAAACCGGCACGAGCACTTCGCTCGAGGGTAGAGTGACTCGTAGGAACTGCCAGCTCGCAAATAGGACTCCCGGTTCGAGAGTTACGAGCGAAAACATAAGATTCTCCAACACTTTGGCTCCAAAACGGCCTGCCGGTGGTCCGAAATGGGAAACGGCCCCTCCAAAAAGCGAAAACCGGCACGAGCACTTCGCTCGAGGGTATAGTGACTCGTAGGATCTGACGGCACGCAAATAGGACTCCCGCTTAGAGAGTTACGAGCGAAAACATAAGATTCTCCAACACTTAGGCTCCAAAACGGCCCGCCGGGGGTCCGGAACGTGAAACGCCCCTCCAAAAATCGAAAACCGGCACGGGTACTTCGCTCGAGGGTAGAGTGACTCGTAGGAACTGACGGCACGCGAATAGGACTCCCGGTTAGAGAGTTATGAGCGAAAACATGTGATTCTCCAACACTTAGGCTCCAAAACGGCTCGCCGTGGGTCCGAAACGTGAAACGGCCCCTTTAAAAATCGGAAACCGGCACGAGCACTTCTGTTGAGGGTAGACTGACTCGTAAGAACTAACGGCACGCAAATAGGACTCCCGGTTAGAGAGTTACGACCGAAAACATAGGATTATCCAACTTTTAGGCTCCAAAACGGCCCGCCGGGGGTCAGGAACGGGAAATGGCCCCTCCAAAAATGGGAAACCAGCACGGGCACTTCACTTGAGGGTAGAGTGACTCGTACGAACTGACGGCTCGCAAAGAGGACTCCCGGTTAGAGAGTTACGAGCGAAAACACAAGAATCTCCAACACTTAGGCTCCAAAACGGCCCGCCGGGGGTCCAGAACTTGAAACGGCCCTTGCACAAATTGAAAACCGGCACGGGCACATCGTTCGAGGGTAGATTGACTCGTTGGAACCGACTGCACGCTAATAGGACTCCCGGTTAGAGAGTTACGAGCAAAAATATATGGTTCTCTAACACTTAGGCTCCAAAACGGCCCGCCGGGTGTCTGGAACGTGAAACGGCGCCTCTAAAAATCGGAAACTGGGAGGAGCACTTCGCTCGAGGGTAGAGTGACTCGTAGGAACAGACGGCACGCAATTAGAACTCCCGGTTGGAGAGTTACGACCGAAAACATAGAATTTTCTAGAATTTATGCTTTAAAACGGCCCGCCGGGGTCCGGAATGGGAAACGGCCCCTCCAAAAATCGGAAACCAGCGCGAGCACTTCGCTCGAGGGTAGAGTGACACTTAGGAACTGACGGTACGCAAATAGGACTCCCAGTTAGAGAGTTACGAGCGAAATCACAGGATTCTCCAACACTTGGGCTCCAAAACGGCCCACCGGGGGTCCGGAACGGGAAACAGCCCCTCCATAAATCGGAAATAGGCACGAGCACTTTGCTCGAGGGTAGAGTGACTCGTAGGAACTGACAGCTCGCAAAGAGGACTCCCGGTTAGAGAGTTATGAGCGAAAACCCAGGATTCTCCAACACTTATGCTCCAAAACGGCCCGCCGGGGGTCCGGAACGTGAAACCGCCCCTCCAAAAATCGGAAACCGGCACGAGCACTTCACTCGGGGGTAGAGCGACTCGTAGGAACTGACGGCACGCAAATAAGACTCCCAGGTAGAGAGTTACGAGCGAAAACATAGGATTTTCCAGAACTTAGGCTCCAAAACGGCCAGCCGGGGGTCCGGAACGTGAAACGCCCCCACAAAAAATCAAAACCCGGTACGAGCACTTCGCTCGAGGGTAGAGTGACTCCTAGGAACTGACGGCACGCAAATAGGACTCCCTGTTAGAGAGTTACGAGCGAAATCATAGGATTCTCCAACACTTAGGCTCCAAAACGGCCCGTCGGGGGTCCACAACGTGAAACGGCCCCTATAAAAATTGAAAACCGGCACGAGCACTTCGTTCGAGGGTAGAGTGACTAATTAGAACTGACGGCATGCAAATGGGAGTCCCGGTTAGAGAGTTACGAGTGAAAATTTGTGATTCCCCAACACTTAGGCTCCAAAACGGCCCGTCGGGGGTCCGAAACGGGAAACGGCCCTTACAAAAATCGAAAACCGGCACGAGCACTTCGCTCGAGGGTAGAGTGACTCGTAGGAACTGCCAACTCGCAAATAGGACTCCTAGTTCAAGAGTGACGAGCGAAAACATAAGATTCTCCAACACTTAGGCTCCAAAACGGCCTGCCGGGGGTCCGAAATGGGAAACGGCCCCTCCAAAAGCGAAAACCGACACGAGCACTTCGCTCGAGGGTATAGTGACTCATAGGATCTGACGGCACGCAAATAGGACTCCCTCTTAGAGAGTTACGAGCAAAAACATATGATTCTCCAACACTTAGGCTCCAAAACGACCCGCTGGGGGTCTGGAACGTGAAACGACCCCTCCAAAAATCGGAAACCGGCACGAACACTTCGCTCGAGGGTAGAGTGACTCGTAGGAACTGACGGCACGCGAATAGGACTCCCAGTTAGAGAGTTATGAGCGAAAATATATGATTCTCCAACACCTAGGCTCCAAAACGGCTCGCCGAGGGTCCGAAATGTGAAACGGCCCCTCTAAAAATCGAAAACCGGCACGAGCACTTCGCCTGAGGGTAGAGTGACTCATAAGAACAAACGGCACGCAAATAGGACTACTGGTTAGAGAGTTACGACCGAAAACATAGGATTTTTCAACTCTTAGACTCCAAAACGGCCCGCCGGGGGTCCGGAATGGGAAACGACCCCTCCAAAAAATGGAAACTGGTACGGGCACTTCGCTTGAGGGTAGAGTGACTCGTAGGAACTGACAGCTCATAAAGAGCACTCCCGGTTAGAGAGTTACGAGCGAAAACACAAGAATCTCCAACACTTAGGCTCCAAAACGGCCCGTCGGGGGTCCACAACGTGAAACGGCCCCTATAAAAATTGAAAACCGGCACGAGCACTTCGTTCGAGGGTAGAGTGACTAATTAGAACTGACGGCATGCAAATGGGAGTCCCGGTTAGAGAGTTACGAGTGAAAATTTGTGATTCTCCAACACTTAGGCTCCAAAACGGCCCGTCGGGGGTCCGAAACGGGAAACGGCCCTTACAAAAATCGAAAACCGGCACGAGCACTTCGCTCGAGGGTAGAGTGACTTGTAGGAACTGCCAGCTCGCAAATAGGACTCCCAGTTCAAGAGTTACGAGCGAAAACATAAGATTCTCCAACACTTAGGCTCCTAAACGGCCTGCCGGGGGTCCGAAATGGGAAACGGCCCCTCCAAAAGTAAAAACCAACACGAGTACTTCGCTCGAGGGTATAGTGACTCGTAGGATCTGACGGGACGCAAATAGAACTCCCGGTTAGAGAGTTACGAGCGAAAACATATGATTCTCCAACACTTAGGCTCCAAAACGGCCCGCCGGGGGTCCGGAACATGAAATAACCACTCCAAAAATCGGAAACTGTCACGAGCACTTCGCTCGAGGGTAGAGTGACTCGTAGGAACTGACGGCACGCGAATAAGACTCCCGGTTAGAGAGTTGTGAGCGAAAACATATGATTCTCCAACATTTAGGCTCCAAAACGGCTCGCCGCGGGTCCCAAACGTGAAACGGCCCCTCTAAAAATCGGAAACCGGCACGAACAGTTCGCCTGAGGGAAGAGTGACTCATAAGAACTAATGGCACGCAAATAGGACTACTGGTTAGAGAGTTACGACTGAAAACATAGGATTTTCCAACTCTTAGACTCCAAAACGGCCCGCCGGGGGTCCGAAATGGGAATCGGCCCATCCAAAAATTGGAAACTAGTACGGGCACGTCGCTTGCGGGTAGACTGACTTATAGCAATTGACGGCTCGCAAAGAGGACTCACGGTTAGAGAGTTACGAGCGAAAACACAAGAATCTCCAACACTTAGGCTCCAAAACGGCCCGTCGGGGGTCCACAAATTGAAACGGCCCTTGTAAAAATTGAAAACCGGCACGAGCACTTCGTTCGAGGGTAGAGTGACTCGTTGGAACTGACTGCACGCAAATAGGACTCCCGGTTAAAGAGTTACGAGCGAAAACATATGATTCTCCAACACTTAGGCTCCAAAATGATCCGTCGGGGGTCCGGAACGGGAAACGGCCCCTACAAAAATCAAAACCCGGCACGAGCACTTCGCTCGAGGGTAGAGTGACACGTAGGAACTGCCAGCTCGCAAATAGGACTCCCGGTTCGAGAGTTACGAGCGAAAACATAAGATTCTCCAACACTTAGGCTCCAAAATGGCCTGCCGGGGGTCCGAAATGGGAAACGGCCCCTCCAAAAAGCGAAAACCGGCATGAGCCATTCGCTCGAGGTTATAGTGACTCGTAGGATCTGACGGCACGCAAATAGTACTCCCGCTTAGAGAGTTACGAGCGAAAACATATGATTCTCCAACACTTAGGCTCCAAAATGGCCCGCCGGGGGTCTGGAACGTGAAACGACCCCTCCAAAAATCGGAAACTGGCACGAGCACTTCGCTCGAGGGTAGAGTGACTCGTAGGAACTGACGGCACGCGAATAGGACTCCCGGTTGGAGAGTTACGAGCGAAAACATATGATTCTCCAACACTTAGGCACAAAAAAGGCCGCCGGGGGTCCGGAACGTGAAACGGCCCCTCCAAAAATCAGAAACTGGCACGAGCACTTCGCCTGAGGGTAGAGTGACTCATAAGAACTAACGGCATGCAGATAGGACTACTGGTTAGAGAGTTACGACCGAAAACATAGGATTTTCCAACTCTTAGACTCCAAAACGGCCCGTCGGGGGTCCGGAATGGGAAACGGCCCCTCCAAAAATTGAAAACCGGCACGGGCACTTCGGTTGAGGGTAGAGTGACTCGTAGAAACTGACGGCCCGCAAAGAGGACTCCCGGTTAGAGAGTTACGAGCGAAAACACAAGAATCTCCAACACTTAGGCTCCAAAACGGCCCGCCGGGGGTCCACAACGTGAAACGGCCCCTGTAAAAATTGAAAACCGGTACGAACACTTCGTTCGAGGGTAGACTGACTCGTTGGAACAGACTGCACGCAAATAGGACTCCCGGTTAGAGAGTTACGAGCGAAAATATATGATTCTCCAACACTTAGGCTCCGAAACGGCCCGCCGGGCGTTCGGAACATGAAACGGCCCCTCCAAAAATCGAAAACCGGGACGAGCACTTCGCTCGAGGGTAGAGTGACACGTAACAACTGACGGCACGTAAATATGACTCACGGTTAGAGAGTTACGAATGAAAACATATGATTCTCCAACACTTAGGCTCCAAAACGCCCCGCCGGGGTCCGGAACTGGAAACGGCCCTTCCAAAAATTGGAAACCGGCACGGGCACTTTGCTCGAGGGCAGAGTGACTCGTAGGAATTGACGTCTCGCAAAATGGACTCTCGGTTAGAGAGTTATGAGCGAAACATATGATTCTCCAACACTTAGGCTCCAAAACGGCCCGCTGGGGTTCCGAAATTGGAAACGGCCCCTCAAAAAATCGAAAACCGGCACGAACAATTCGCTCGAGGGTAGAGTTGAAGGAAACCGCGATTCAGATCTGAAACTTCTCATTAAGAGACTACTATGGCTGATGCAAAGCATGACAGATTTTAAAAAATCTGATTTCTGCACTATGCAGCGGAAATCAGCCATAAAGAATCGCATAGAAACTCCATTAAATCATGACCAACACGTGTCTAATTAATAGAGATGATAGAAGACTATTACCTCGAAGATTTGTAGACTTCAAATCTCTGAAAAAATAGATCCAAAGGCACGAACTCAGACTTGCAATTTGCAAACAAGTTGCTGGAATTTTCTTGCACTAGTATTGCCTTTGATCTTCTCCTCTATCTCACTTCCAAATCTGATTGGCTAAGATGGTGGGATCTTAATCTAGGAAACAAGAACTATTTCTCCAAGGGAAAAACTCAGACCTCAAGCTTTCTTCTCTCAAGAAGAGAACCTCTCCAAGGGCTGGGCGTGTGGCTCTCTTTTTGCTTCACAAAGTGTTGGACGTCCAAGGGGGTATGAGTTTCTTTTATAGAAACTTTTGTGTGGAAACCTTTTCCATAAAGTTATCTATCCTTATTCTAATTGATGTCCAAAAAGGAAAGACTTATTTCCTTTAAGAAACACTCCAATTTAGAAAAGGAAACCAAAAGGAACTTTCCATACAATTAGTAATCCTAGTTGTAGAACACTTACTAATTTTAAGTTCCTAATCCAAAAAGGAAACTAACTCATAGGAATACTAATCCAAAGAGGAGTCCAACTTTCCAAGTAGAGAGTCCTACTCAAAGTTGGAAACCTTACCCATGGAAATCCTATTATGGACGTCCCACATATCAATCCACACCATGGCCCACACTCAATTTATCTAGAGTTAAATTCATGTATGCCATCAAAGGCCTATTTGAATTTAAACTCAAAATTATTTTTCCACTAAAATAATTCATCCTTATGTTATCTAAACATCTTAGGAAACCATGCCAATCTTGGTAAGTGACTAGAGAAGGGACCAAAAGACATATTTGCCATTGGCTCCCAAAATGACCAAAATGTCCATGCTAAACCCATAGCAACATTAAGACCATTTTAACCTTAACTCATTCCACTAGAGAGTTATGGTTGAACTCCAAGGACAATATATATTATAATAAGCTCGTCATAAAATGACGGTTGTCTTCGACCTACTAAGTGTAATGACCTGAATGCCCCTCTATGTAACATCCATAATCGAGTCAGGTTATCATATGTACTATCAACCTTCCCGATTACATCTAAACCTTAGAACTTCATATCCTTAAACATAATCATCATTCGAATATCATTCTCTTGATCCAGGGAGCGACCCACAAGTTCAATATCCATATGGAACATCCATATACTAAGATCTTAGATTTTGATGATTAATCGGATAATTCTAAGGGGACGATTATTCCATCATCAGATGGCATAGATTCTATATTGCATTTGCACGTCCCAACTGATCAAGTCCGAGTACCCAAAACACAGAGCTGTTGACCCATGAAAAGAATCTCACCCATAGTGAATCAAAGCACAAGAACTTGACTTCGTCAGTTCATCCACAAATGCTCAAGATTAAGAGCACCGGTTACTTAGTAGCATGAGGTGACTTGATCTCTTTTCTGTGATAGTACTATTTTAGAGATCTCACCTACAATGGTCCTGTTCAATGCATGACACATGCACTAATGAGATAGATCCGGGAAAGCCCTCCCGTGACTTAGGTATGTCACCCTATATAGGAGAGTATCTCATTATAACTTCTACCAAGATGAAGTGCCCAGCTCCATCTTTCAGTTATGAATAAATATGATGTTTCCAGTGTCCATGAATTAGACCTATCTGTGTGTAGACACTACACACCTAATTCATTTACTAGAAACAATGGGCCTCACACAACCATACATATATACATGTTTAAGCATAAAAGAGTCTTTCCATTAAATAACCAGTTAAATATCCAGTAACAAAAGATGAGAATGCAGCCAGTGGGCTTTAGGGCATACACCAATCCCAACAAGAGTGACTCGTAGGAACTGATGTCTCGCAAATTGGACTCTCGGTTAGAGAGTCACGAGAGAAAACATAGGATTTTCCAGCACTTAGGCTCCAAAACGGCCCGTCGGCGGTCCGGAACGGGAAACAGCCCCTACAAAAAGTCGAAAACCGGCACGGGTACTTCACTCGAGGGTAGAGTCACTCGTAGGATCTGACGACACGCAAATAGGACTCCCGGTTAAAGTGTTACGACCGAAAACATAGAATTTTCTAGAACTTAGGCTCCAAAACGGCCCGCCGGGGGTCCGGAACTGGAAACGGCATCTCCAAGAATCGGAAACCGGCACGAGCACTTCGCTCGAGGGTAGAGTGACTCCTAGGAACTGACGGCACGCAAATAGGACTCCCGGTTAGAGAGTTACGAGAGAAATCACAGGATTATCCAACACTTAGGCTCCAAAACGGCCCGTCGGGGGTCCGGAACGGGAAACGGACCCTCCATAAATTGGAAACCGGCATGAGCACTTTGCTCGATGGTAGAGTGACTCGTAGGAACTGACGTCTCGTAAAGAGGACTCCCGGTTAGAGAGTTACGAGCAAAGACATAGGATTCTCAAACACTTACGCTCCAAAACGGCCCGCCGGGGGTCCGGAACGGGAAACGGGCCCTCCATAAATTGGAAACCGGCACGAGCACCTTGCTCGAGGGTAGAGTGACTCGTAGGAACTGACGACTCACAAAAAAGACTACCGGTTAGAGAGTTACAAGCGAAAACACAGGATTCTCCAACACTTAGGCTCCAAAAGGGCCCGCCGGGGGTCCGGAACGTGAAACGGCCCCTCCAAAATTCGGAAACCGGCATGTGCACTTCGCTCGGGGGAGAGTGACTATAGGAACTGACGGGATGCAAATAAGACTCTCGGTTAGAGAGTTACGACCGAAAACATAGGATTTTTCAGAATTTAGGCTCCAAAACTGCACGCCAGGGGTTCGGAATGGGAAACGGCCCCTCAAAAAATTGAAAACCGGTACGAGCACTTTGCTTATGGATAGAGTGACTCCCAGGAACTGACGGCACGCAAATAGGACTCCTGGTTCGAGAGTTACGAGCGAAATCATAGGATTCTCCAACACTTAGGCTCCAAAACGGCCCGCCGGGAGTCCGGAACGGGAAACGGCCCCAACAAAAATCGGAAACCGGCATGAGCACTTCGCTCGAGGGTAGACTGACTCCTAGGAACTGCCAGCTCGCAAATAGGGATTCCCGGTTAGAGAGTTGCTAGCGGAAACATAAGATTCTCCAACACTTTGGCTCCAAAACAGCCTGCCGGGGTCCGGAACGTGAAACTGCCCCTCCAAAAATCGGAAACCAGCACAAGAACTTCGCTCGAGGGTAGAGTGACTCGTTGGAACCGACGGCACGCAAATAGGACTCCTGGTTAGAGAGTTACGAGTGAAAACATATGATTCTCCAACACTTAGGCTCCAAAACGGCCTGCCGGGGGTACGGAACGTGAAACGGCCACTCCAAAAATCGGAAAGCGGCACGAGCACTTCGCTTGAGGGTAGAGTGACTCGTGAGAACTAACGGCACGCAAATAGGAGTCCCCGTTAGAGAGTTACGACCGAAAACATAGGATTTTCCAACTTTTAGGCTCCAAAACGGCCCGCCGGGGGTCCGGAACGGGAAACGGCCCCTCCTAAAATTAGAAATCGGCACGGGCACTTCGCTTGAGGCTAGAGTGACTCGTAGGAACTGACGGCTCGCAAAGAGGACTCCCGGTTAGAGAGTTACGAGCGAAAGCATAAGAATCTCCAACACTTAGGCTCCATAACGGCCCGCCGGGGTTCCAGAACGTGAAACGGCCCCTGCTAAAATTGAAAACCGGCGCAAGCAATTCGTTCGAGGGTAGAGTGACTCGTTGGAACTGAATGCATGCAAATAGGACTCCCGGTTAGAGAGTTACGAGCAAAAATATATGATTCTCCAACACTTATGCTCCAAAACGGCCCGCCGGGTGTCCGGAACGTGAAACGGCCCCCCCAAAAATCGGCAACCAGTACGAGCACTTTGCTCGAGGGTAGATTGACTCGTAGGAACTGACGGCTCACAAATTGGACTCTCGGTTAGAGACTTACGAGCGAAAACATAGGATTTTCCATCACTTAGGCTCCAAAACGGCCCGTCGGCGGTCCGGAACGGGAAACGGCCTCTACAAATAGTCGGAAACCGGTACGGGTACTTCGCTTGAGGGTAGAGTCACTCGTAGGAACTGACGACACGCAAATAGGACTCCCGGTTAGAGAGTTACGACCGAAAACATAGAATTTTCCAGAACTTAGGCTCCAAAACGGCCCACCGGGGGTCCGGAATGGGAAACCGCCCCTCCAAAAATCGAAAAACGGCACAAGCACTTCGCTCGAGGGTAGAGTGACTCCTAAGAACTGAAGGCACGCAAATAGGACTCCCGGTTAGAGAGTTACAAGAGAAATCACAGGATTCTCCAACACTTATGCTCCAAAACGGCCCGCCGGAGGTCCGGAACAGGAAACGGACGCTCCAGAAATCAAAAACCGGCACGAGCACTTTGCTCGAGGGTAGAGTGACTCGTAGGAACTGACGGCTCGCAAAGAGGACTCCCGGTTAGAGAGTTACGAGCGAAAACACAGGATTCTCCAACACTTACGCTCCAAAACGGCCCGCTGGGGGTCCGGAAAGTGAAACAGCCCCTCCAAAAATCGGAAACCGGCACGAACAATTCGCTCGGGGGTAGAGTGACTCGTTGGAACCGAATGCACGCAAATAGGACTCCCGGTTAGAGAGTTACGAGCAAAAATATATGATTCTCCAGAACTTAGGCTCCAAAACGGCCCGCCGGGTGTTCGGAACGGGAAACAGCCCCAACAAAAATCGGAAACCGGCACGAGCACTTCGCTCGAGGGTAGAGTGACTCGTAGGAACAGCCAGCTCGCAAATAGGACTCCTGGTTAGAGAGTTACTAGCGAAAACCTAAGATTCTCCAACACTTGGGCTCCAACACGGCCCGCCCGGGTCCGGAATGTGAAACCACCCCTCTAAAAATCGGAAACCAACACTAGCACTTCGTTCGAGGGTAGAGTGACTCATAGGAACTGACGACACGCAAATAGGACTCCCGGTTAGAGAGTTACGACCGAAAACATAGAATTTTCCAGAACTTAGGCTCCAAAACGGCCCACCGGGGGTATGGAACGGGAAACGGCCCCTCCAAAAGTCGGAAACCGGCACGAGCACTTCGCTCGAGGGTAGAGTGACTCCTAGGAACTGACGGCACGCAAATAGGACTCCCGATTAGAGAGTTACGAGAGAAATCACAGGATTCTCCAACATTTATGCTCCAAAACGGCCCGCCGGGGTTCCAGAACGGGAAACGGACGCTCCATAAATCGGAAACAAGCACGAGCACTTTGCTCGAGGGTAGAGTGACTCGTAGGAACTGACGGCTCACAAAGAGGACTCCCGGTTAGAGAGTTACGAGCGAAAACACAGGATTCTCCTACAGTTACGCTCTAAAACGGCCCGCCGGGGGTCCAGAATGTGAAACAGCCCCTCCAAAAATTGGAAACCGACATGAGCACTTCGCTCGGGGGTAGAGTGACTCGTAGGAACTGACGGCACGCAAATAAGACTTCCGGTTAGAGAGTTACGACCGAAAACATACGATTTTCCAGAACTTAGGCTCCAAAACGGCCCGCCGGGGGTCCGGAATGGGAAACAGCCCCTCAAAAAATCACAAACCGGTACGAGCACTTCGCTCGAGGTTACAGTGACTCCCAGGAACTGACGGCACACAAATAACACTCCCAGTTAGAGAGGTACGAGCGAAATCATAGGATTCTCCAACACTTAGTCTCCAAAATGGCCCGCCGGGGGTCCGGAACGGGAAACGGTCCCAACAAAAATCGGAAACTAGCACAAGCACTTCGCTCGAGGGTTGAGTGACTCGTAGGAACAGCCAGTTCACAAATAGGACTCCCGATTAGAGAGTTACTAGGGAAAACATAAGATTCTCCAACACTTAGGCTCCAAAACGGCCCGCCGTGGTCCGGAATGTGAAACCACCCCTCCAAAAATTAGAAACCAGCACGAGCACTTCGCTCGAGGGTAGAGTGACTCGTAGGAACTGACGGCACGCTAATAAGACTCCCGGTTAGAGAGTTACGAGCGAAAACATATGATTCTCCAACACGTAGGCTCTAAAACGGCCCGCCGGGGGTACGGAACGTGAAACGGCCCCTCCAAAAATCAAAAACTGGCACGAGCACTTCGCTTGAGGGTAGAGTGACTCGTGAGAACTAACGGCACGCAAATAGGACTCCCGGTTAGAGAGAATCGACCGAAAATATTGGATTTTCCAACTCTTAGGTTCCAAAACGGCCCGCCGGGGGTCCGGAACGGGAAACGGCCCCTCCAAAAATTGGAAACCGGCACAGGCACTTCGCTTGAGGGTAGAGTGACTCGTAGGAACTGACGGCTCGCAAAGAAGACTCCCGGTTAGAGAGTTACGAGTGAAAAGACAAGAATCTGCAACACTTAGGCTCCAAAACGGCCCGCCGGGGGTCCAGAACGTGCAACGGCCCCTGCAAAAATTGAAAACCGGCACGAGCACTTCGTTCGAGGGTAGAGTGACTCGTTGGAACTGACTGCACGTAAATATAACTCCCGGTTAGAGAGTTACGAGCAAAAATATATGATTCTCCAACACTTAGGCTCCAAAATGGCTCGCCGTTGTCCGGAACATGAAACGGCCCCTCCAAAAATCGGGAACCGGTACAAGCACTTCGCTCGAGGGTAGAGTGACTCGTAGGAACTGACGGCTCACAAATTGGACTCTCGGTTAGGGAGTTACGAGCGAAAGCATAGGATTTTCCAGAACTTAGGTTCCAAAACGTCCCGCCGGGGGTCCCAAACGGGAAACGGCCCCTCCAAAATCGGAAACCGGCACGAGCACTTCGCTCGAGGGTAGAGTGACTCCTAGGAACTGACGGCACGCAAATAAGACTCCCGGTTAGACAGTTACGAGCGAAATCACAGGATTCTCCAACACTTATGCTCCAAAACGGCCCGCTGGGGGTCCGGAACGTGAAACGGACCCTCCATAAATCGAAAACCGGCACGAGCACTTTGCTCGAGGGTAGAGTGACTCATAGGAACTGACAGCTCGCAAAGAGGACTCCCGGTTAGAGAGTTACGAGCGAAAACATAGGATTCTCTAACACTTAGGCTCCAAAACGGCCCGCCGGAGGTCCAGAACGTGAAACAGCCCCTCCAAAAATCGAAAACCGGCAGGAGCACTTCGCTCGGGAGTAGAGTGACTCGTAGGAACTGACGGCACGCAAATAAGACTCCCGGTTAGAGAGTTACGACCGAAAACAGAGGATTTTCCAGAACTTAGGCTCCAAAACGGCCCGCCGGGGGTCCGGAATGGGAACGGCCCCTCAAAAAAGTGGAAACTGGTACGAGCACTTCGCTCGAGGGTAGAGTGACTCCTAGGAACTGACGGCACGCAAATAGGACTCCCGGTTAGAGAGGTACGAGCGAAATCATAGGATTCTCCAACACTTAGGCTCCAAAATGGCCCGCCGGGGGTATGGAATGGGAAACGGACCCAACAAAAATCGAAAACCGGCACGAGCAATTCGCTCGATGGTAGAGTGACTCGTACAAACAGCCAGCTCGCAAATAGGACTCCCAGTTTGAGAGTTACTAGTGAAAACTTAAGATTCTCCAACACTTAGGCTCCAAAACGGCCCACCGTGGTCCGGAATGTGAAACCGCCCCTCCAAAAATTGGAAACCGGCACGAGCACTTCGCTCGAGGGTAGAGTGACTCGTAGGAACTGATGGCACGCGAATAGGACTCCCGGTTAGAGAGTTACGAGCGAAAACATATGATTCTCCAACACTTAGGCTCCAAAACGGCCCGCCGGGGGTCCGGAATGTGAAACAGCCCCTCAAAAAATCGGAAACCGGCACGAGCACTTCGCTTGAGGGTAGAGTGACTCATAAGAACTAACGGCACGCAAATAAGACTACCGGTTAGAGAGTTACGACAAAAAAACATAGGATTTTCCATTTCTTAGGCTCCAAAAGAGCTCGCCGGGGGTCCGGAACGGGAAACGGCCCCTCCAAAAATCGGAAACTGGCACGAGCACTTCGCTCGAGGGTAGTGTGAATCCTAGGAACTGACGGTATGCAAATAGGACTCCCGGTTAGAGAGTTACGAGCGAAATCATAGGATTCTCCAACACTTAGGCTCCAAAACGGCCTGCCAGGGGTCCGGAACGGGAAACGGCCCCAACAAAAATCGAAATCTGGCATGAGCACTTCGCTCAAGGGTAGAGTGACTCATAGGAATTGCCAGCTCGCAAATAGGACTCCCGGTTAGAGAGTTACGAGCGAAAACATAAGATTCTCCAACACTTAGGCTCGAAAACGGCCCGCCGGGGGTCCGAAATGGGAAACGGCCCCCCCAGAAATCGGAAACCGGCACGAGCACTTTGTCAAATCCAAAGGAAGGAAGAAGAGACGAATAACTTTGTGAATTCAATGATCCGCTTTGAGGGTCACGATCTTTTAATATATAGAGATAAAGTTTACATTGATTGAGATAATCAACTGAATTAAAGCAAATCTAATCTAATTAACATCTAATCAGATCTCCTAATAAGGGAAATAATTGTAAGATCCCGACCCCAGTCCTTTTGTTTAGCATTATTTTAATCGTGGTTTAGCTTTTTAAGCGAGATTTGATTTAGTTTGACCGCGTATTTGAGTTTGACTAGATTTTTCCTTAGTCTTTGAGATTTTGTAGACCGTTGACTTTGGTTTGACCCGGTCCTTATGATTTGTATTTTTTTTTGGGAAATTACTTCGGATTTCTAAAAATTCTGGATTTAGTGTATTTTGACTCATTTTATGAAGTTTAACAACTTTCATGTTTTGATCATTTTGGTTTGATACTCAGAAATCACGTTTTTCGAGGAAAAAGGGCAAAACTGACCTTTCACACTAAATCTGTCCATGAATTTCGAAAATTTCAGAAATTGGGGAAAATATACTTTTTGGAAAGTAGATATTTCGCTGAGCATTTTTGTCTTCTTCGTCGTTTTCATTCGGGACCCGCAAACATTAGTTTCAGCCTTGGTGAGTTTGGGGCCCATGGGGCCCAGCCCATTTTCTCTATAAAACCCATGGGGCTCTCCTTCTCTTC
Source organism: Litsea cubeba (assembly GCA_012931725.1). Classification (NCBI taxonomy): domain Eukaryota; kingdom Viridiplantae; phylum Streptophyta; class Magnoliopsida; order Laurales; family Lauraceae; genus Litsea; species Litsea cubeba. Next base: position 25,528,441 of record CM022951.1, on the reverse strand, counting down.
CCCATTCTCTCATTTCCTGCAACAAGAGAGGGGTTAGGGTTTCTCCCAGCCCCCTTTCTCTCTCCTCATGCATCTCTTGTCCCTTGATGCTAAAGGGAGATTTGATCTTCCCATCTTCTTCCTCCCTCTCCAAGCTTCCTAAGGAACCCATTTGCAAGAGATTTGGGCTAGGGGAGACCACCTTTTCTTGCATTTCTTCTTGGTTTGGGCTTTTATAAGGTGAGCAATGGATTTCTTTCTCCAAATCTTGGTTTTCCAAACCATTTTGAAGGGTTTTATCATTTATGCAATGGGTTTTCATGGAGGTTTACAATGGATTGGATTTTTAGGGTTTCTCTTGAGCTATTTTGGGGATTTTGTAATTTTGGAGCTTGAGGCCATAAGAGGACCTTCATGGAGTGTTTTTGCATCCTCTCTTGACCAAGGCAAGTGGATTTCCAATTAATATGATGTTTTCTCTCATTTGGTTATAGTTCATGATTTTCTTCTCTTTGTGCTAAGCTTCTTGGATCATGGTTTTACTTTGATTAAATGAATCAATGTTGTGTGGATTTCCATTTATGTATGGTCTTACAATGTGTTGGAAGTGGCTTTCATCTTGGTTATGTAGAAAACTTGATTTTCTTGTGTTAGAAGTTGGGTTCAAAGAAATGGTGAGAAACTTTGTTTTAAAAGGTGATTGTTTGATTAATTGGGTTGATGGATTGGATGGTTTTGATGAGTTTGGAAGGTCAAGGAAGGGCCCAACCAATCATGGAAATTAGTATGAAAGAAAAGGAAGCAAAAGAATCAAGAAAAAGAAGGAAAAATGCAAAAACATGCACGCTCGGGCTGGACTGGGCAGGCCCAGTCCGCTCGAGCGACCCACTGGGTCGCTCGAGCGACCCAGCTACTGTCTGGGTCCGCTCGAGCGGACCTGGTTCGCTCGAGCGAGGCCCAGCTCAGTCTGGGTCTGGTTTGGGCCCGTGATTGGATTGTTTGTGGGCCAGATTTTTAGGGGCTTCCTTGGGCCTGATATCAGTCTTTGGGCCATTTTAAGACCTGATGTTGGGTCATTTTAGGGCCTGACATTGGGCTGTTTTAAATTCTGTTTGTGGGCCTGGTCCAGGTCTAGTTTTGGGCTGTTTTAAATTCTGTTTGTGGGCCTGGTCCAGGTCTAGTTTTGGGCTGTTTTAAATTCTGTTTGTGGGCCTGGTTCAGGTCTAGTTTTGGGTTGTTTAAAAATCTGTTTGTGGGCCTGGTTCAGGTTTAGTTTTGGGTTTGTTTTAAAAACTTGTTTCTTGTCCATTAAAGGATTTGTTTTGGGCTGTTTTAAGGTTTGTACTGTGGGCCATCTCAAGATTAGTTTGGGCTGTTTTTAAGATGTGTTGTGTGGGCCATTCAAGGTTTAACTATGAACTAATTTCAAGGTCTGTTTGGGCCGGATTTAAAGGACTGTTTTGGGGTTTGGTTCAAGGCCAGTTATGGGCCTGTTTTTAAGAGTTTTGTTATTACTTTGATACTTGGAAATTTGTGAAATGGGAATGATGTGAGAATGAGTGTATGTGAAATCACCCGGGAACCGTTCGAATCTTAATGCGCACTTTATCATTTAAATATTATGGATTTTCATTGGCATCAAACGTACTTTTTATTAATTAATGTTTAAAGGTTAAATGTGCATTGAGATGGTTCCTTGGTAAGTCATTAAGTCATTCTCCACTATCCATTCCATTTCAAGTCAGAAAAATGTATTTGTATTTGTATTTGCACCCTTTGGTAAACTAATTTGAATAGCATCGGTGATTTGCTATAAAATCATGTGGCTCTCCATGTTCGAAAGGATTGACCGTATGATTTTATACAAATCACTTGATGCGTATTCGAACGGTTCACCATCGAAATTTGTATGTTTTCTCCGATTCGATTTGAAAAGCGATTGGAGTATGTTTGTTACATTCGGGATTTCTTCGATGAGGTTATTGTTTTGATAAGACTCGTATTTGAAAATAAAACCTCGAGGCAAGACGGGGCCAGAGCTATGTGGTGCGAGCCCATGAGCCAAAGAGGCTATGATTCCGAAAACAAAACCCCGAGGCAAGACGGGGCCAGAGCTATGTGGTGCGAGCCCCTGAGCCAAAGGGATTAGTATTATGTTAGATTTGTATCAGTTCGAGTTTTGAAAACTAAAGGCACCACTAGGCTTAGGTCACCTTGTCGGGCTGATCACCCGGCTTGGGATCTTTACTCTGTCCGCCAGCTGCAGCTTGGATTCTGTCTGTACCGACCATGGCAACGGTTTTATCTGCCGGTCCCATTTGTATGGCTACGGTTCTGATTTCTGATCTGCCGGTCCCATTTGTATGGCTACGGTTCTGATCCTATTTTAGTACCACGTTCAGTGGCTACGCTCTGTCTGCTCTTATTACTTCGGTAATAGGAGGATTTAGCTAATTGTGGTTGCCAGTGTTTTATCTGCACATTACTTTAGTTTATGATTCTTGTTGGTTATACTTTTTATGCTTTGATTTGTTTAATGTTTACGATATCGATCTTTATTGTATTGTCCCTATTATTCAGTTTTAAATGTATTTCCAATTATTAAATGTTTTGCTTAGGTGGTTATCTTTCCGAGACATTTATGCTTTAGAGACTGTTCGTTTATTTGTCTTGATATTTACATTCGGACTTTCGATCGTTTTAGCATGTTTTATTGTCACTATTGTTTAGACTATTTGCTCGGTTTTACGATGATTTCATCAGGTTTTATATATGTTCTTTTATTTCATATTACTTGATTATTTGCTTGCCAGACCGTCGTGTCTGACCCTTATTTGTTTGGTGCCAGATTCTGCTCTTTTTGTTTTTAGGTGTTTGATCGGAGAAGGCGGTGGGACCGCCGGTCTGACGTGAGAGGCTGCCCATTGATATCATCTAGATGTCAAGTTTGGCACCGGAGTCCGTATTAAATCTTTGAGGGTAGTATTTCTGTTAATTGGATATATTTTTGTATGGCTTTATCAGCCTTTTTCTTTGGGTTTGTAATTAAGACATTTGTTAATTGTAACTTGAATATGTGGGAATTAATTAGTTTGTTACTACCAGCTCAGTGTGCTCTGATGTATGATTTATGCCAGTCTTATTATGAGATGGCTTTATGATATTGGTGGCGTGCGACACGGAACCCGATGGCCACGGATTCCGAGTTGTAACACCATGTTTAGCTTCCGCGAAAATATACTCTGATTGTGTTGGAATGTGATTATCCTCATTCACGCGGATCTTGGGAAACATAACAAAAGTTTCAAATTATTCCAAAATTTTGCACCCCGAGATCGGTTCGCTGCAGGTCCCGGTTTCGGGGCGTGACAGGTTTGGTATCAGAGCTGGTTAGTTTCTAGGAAATAAAATACTCTAGAGACATTAAGACGTGTGGTGAGGATTCGTTAGATTGTGTCGATTTGTTTTCTCGTGTCTTTGTTTCTTTGGATTTGACTCGGCTTTTCTTTCAGTTCGGGAGATTTTGCTTGTCTTTTCTTTTAGTTCTGTTGTTAGGAGATTTGGACGGCCAAATTTCCTCCTTAGTGGTGGAGAATTTAAAGTCTCCATGCTCTTGTTCAGTGTCTTTTGTCTGTGTTTGTGTCGGAGACTGAGAACCTCGTGGACTTAGTATGTTGTTTTCGGAGAACATCAGCAGACTTTCAGCCTTCAGCATCTTCAATGTGATTATTGAGAGAAGACTTGTGCGTTTGCCCGTCAGAGTTGGATTCGAGCAGTAGTTGAAGACCCCCTTTCAGCTAATCAAGGATCGTCACGCAGCGTACCAAGGTGAGTAAATGTGAAATTTTGGGGGAACTCAGACCATCTTTCCAAGATGAAGGACTGCAGGAGACACATTAGTTGGCAATTTTTATGAAGGGAGAAGTGACCTTAGTTAGTAAGATTTGGAGTGGTGCAAGGAACTCAGGGATTTCCCCGGATTCGACGAGCATGGTCATGGTTTTGGTTGAGAATTTTGGTAACTCGTAGCGTAGCCAGTGTAGTTGGTTCAGCAGGGATACTAAGTGGATGGCTAGTTGTAGTCAAGATAACTTTTGGCAGTAGAGGAAACCTTATGGATTTCACCGACTTTTAAGGTATTGGATTGGACAGCGTGCAGATGCGAGGGAGTACCTCAGTAATTTGGATGTCCATTTCTTATTTAAAATGATTTTCTTGACATTTTCATCTTTGTTATGTTTTCTTTAATGTCTATGATTTATCCGTGTAGTGTTTAAACAATGGATTTATGTTTCTTCTTTAAGGCTTATTTTGACATAAACTATGTTATTATACTCTTTTCATAAGTCACATGATTTTGTTTTTATAAGGATTGGTGTTTCAAATTTTTGTTTAATCTCCTTAAGATATTACTTTACAATGATCTTGAAATTTTGCTCTCGTTTTAGTTTTCTTAAATGTTGACATCTACATTTCAAAACCTTGACGATTTCAAAATTTTGTATATGTTTGGTTAGAAATGGATTTCGATAAATTTTAATGTATGGTCATACTACATGAATTTGATTTATTTTTGAAAATCCTAATTTGAGATTGTTAAGTATTTCAAGGATTTGTTGGGTCATGAAAACATGAATTTCAAAACGAATAATGTTGTTTCATGTTCAAACTTTGATAAACTTTCTTTATTAAGTTTTATTTGATAATTTGGAAGTTCAACTTCTACTATGTTTTAAAATGATGAGATTTAACTAAGTAATTATTTTAGTCCCTATGTTTAAAATTTTAAGATTTGTTTTGCATCGAATGGAATGAGTTGTATTGGCTTGTGGTTGGAGTTAGGAAATGTACGGAATTAAGGGTTGATGGATGTCAAGATGTGTACTAGTTCAGTTGGAGGCAAAGCTGGATTCATGAGAGAGTAAACATCATTCAAGACTTGAATTGAAAGTTTCCGTTCTTCAGGGTTTGATGCCAGCTAGGCAGGTCTACTTTGTTGATAACACTGTATCAGGTAAGAAATCAAGAGCAGCAAATAGATAGAATCAGATGTGGACAAGGATTCTGAGTACAGCACAGAAAGATTAGAATTTGGAGTTGTGATTTCGGAATGAAGAAGGAATGACGATATTCTTGGAAGCCAGGAGTTGAATGGTACTGTGTAGGTAGGTGTATGGAATTTCAGAGTTTTTCGGGATGAAGATTTTTCAGTGAAAACATGTCTACGACCACACCTTCATACAAGCGTCAAGAGCACCGTGTACAGCTTTGAAGGACTTAAGACATAGGATTCCAAGTGATAGAAAGAGACGGAATTTGCAGTTTCTTGGGCCGACAGTGACTGACGAGTTAAGTAGAAGAATTGATTTAGTGCTGGAACGACATATGACACCAAGGATGCCTAGAAGAATTGTTGCACACCAGCTTGGTCAGAGAGTGTCTCAGTTGCCGAGGTTCAGTGTAGCGTGTCAGTGTTTTCATTTGCCTTTTTGGGTTTTTTATTTTGATTTGGTTTAAGCCATTTGGAGGACCAAATGGATTCTAAGGGGGGGAGGATGTAAGATCCCGACCCCAGTCCTTTTGTTTAGCATTATTTTAATCGTGGTTTAGCTTTTTAAGCGAGATTTGATTTAGTTTGACCGCGTATTTGAGTTTGACTAGATTTTTCCTTAGTCTTTGAGATTTTGTAGACCGTTGACTTTAGTTTGACCCGGTCCTTATGATTTGTATTTTTTTTTGGGAAATTACTTCGGATTTCTAAAAATTCTGGATTTAGTGTATTTTGACTCATTTTATGAAGTTTAACAACTTTCATGTTTTGATCATTTTGGTTTGATACTCAGAAATCACGTTTTTCGAGGAAAAAGGGCAAAACTGACCTTTCACACTAAATCTGTCCATGAATTTCGAAAATTTCAGAAATTGGGGAAAATATACTTTTTGGAAAGTAGATATTTCGCTGAGCATTTTTGTCTTCTTCGTCGTTTTCATTCGGGACCCGCAAACATTAGTTTCAGCCTTGGTGAGTTTGGGGCCCATGGGGCCCAGCCCATTTTCTCTATAAAACCCATGGGGCTCTCCTTCTCTTCCCCATTCTCTCATTTCCTGCAACAAGAGAGGGGTTAGGGTTTCTCCCAGCCCCCTTTCTCTCTCCTCATGCATCTCTTGTCCCTTGATGCTAAAGGGAGATTTGATCTTCCCATCTTCTTCCTCCCTCTCCAAGCTTCCTAAGGAACCCATTTGCAAGAGATTTGGGCTAGGGGAGACCACCTTTTCTTGCATTTCTTCTTGGTTTGGGCTTTTATAAGGTGAGCAATGGATTTCTTTCTCCAAATCTTGGTTTTCCAAACCATTTTGAAGGGTTTTATCATTTATGCAATGGGTTTTCATGGAGGTTTACAATGGATTGGATTTTTAGGGTTTCTCTTGAGCTATTTTGGGGATTTTGTAATTTTGGAGCTTGAGGCCATAAGAGGACCTTCATGGAGTGTTTTTGCATCCTCTCTTGACCAAGGCAAGTGGATTTCCAATTAATATGATGTTTTCTCTCATTTGGTTATAGTTCATGATTTTCTTCTCTTTGTGCTAAGCTTCTTGGATCATGGTTTTACTTTGATTAAATGAATCAATGTTGTGTGGATTTCCATTTATGTATGGTCTTACAATGTGTTGGAAGTGGCTTTCATCTTGGTTATGTAGAAAACTTGATTTTCTTGTGTTAGAAGTTGGGTTCAAAGAAATGGTGAGAAACTTTGTTTTAAAAGGTGATTGTTTGATTAATTGGGTTGATGGATTGGATGGTTTTGATGAGTTTGGAAGGTCAAGGAAGGGCCCAACCAATCATGGAAATTAGTATGAAAGAAAAGGAAGCAAAAGAATCAAGAAAAAGAAGGAAAAATGCAAAAACATGCACGCTCGGGCTGGACTGGGCAGGCCCAATCCGCTCGAGCGACCCACTGGGTCGCTCGAGCGGACCAGGCACTGTCTGGGTCCGCTCGAGCGACCCAGCTACTGTCTGGGTCCGCTCGAGCGGACCTGGTTCGCTCGAGCGAGGTCCAGCTCAGTCTGTGTCTGGTTTGGGCCCGTGATTGGATTGTTTGTGGGCCAGATTTTTAGGGGCTTCCTTGGGCCTGATTCAAATCAGTCTTTGGGCCATTTTAAGAACTGATGTTGGGTCATTTTAGGGCCTGACATTGGGCTGTTTTAAATTCTGTTTGTGGGCCTGGTCCTGTTGACACCAAAAATGTCACTTTGCCTTTTCAAGATCCAAAGAGCTACATGAAGTCGCAACCTGCCATAAATAGGCAATGCTGCTTCCAAAAATCAAATCTTGTCAGAATCAAACAAAAACTGCAAGATTCTTCCAGACAGCCAAAAGAGGAGTACACAAGAAGTTTCGGGCCATTTCAAAATCATTTGGCCTAACTTCGCTTCTCTGACAGCCGAAAAGGAGCTCTCGGCGACAAAAGCTCTCCGGGACCATGGTTTCCAAGACAGAGCCTATGGATCATCTTAAAATGACTCTAATAGGTTCCCTGTCAAATTTCAAGTCAATCGGACATCGGTTGACCGCACATCAAACCGCGACATCTTCATCGCGACAAAAAGCAAGTCCACAGGTGATAGGACCCCAAACGGCTTCAAAACTCAAACAAAATCCTATGGTTGGTCTTATTTATTGCTCAGGAGGCTTCACACCAAATTTCAGGTCATTCCGACATCGTTTGGCCCAGTTTCAGCTTCTGATGGAAAATCGGCAGCTCTGCGCGACAAAGTCTTCGGCTTTCTCAGGAAATTGGAAACTTTGCAAAATAAAATGCAAGGATTCTTATCAGGTTTCCTACAAAGAAATCAGGCTAATAAATGGTCAAAATGTCAAGGAAAAGTACAGAAGAAAAAAGAATCGAAAAAAAGCAAAAACGGACGCAAAACGGGACACGAAAGGGGGAAAAACCCCCCAGGGTCGCCGGCGACCTTGGACCCCGGGGTCGCCGGGAAAGCCCCGGAAACCCCGATTTTCGCCGTTTTTTCGCGATTCGAAGGGCCCAGCCTCTGGTACTTTCCAAAATTCATGCTTTTGAGACACCAAGTCCTCTAACATCCGTCCAAAACACGGGTAAATCATCAAGAGTATCGAAGACAGTATTGATCGCCACCCGGTCAACCAAAAAAAAGTGTGCTTTCCACCCGACCGATCGAGAAATCGACAGGACAGATGGCACCGACCCGCTGCTAGCAACAAACACCTGAAATTACATGGTCATCTGATGTCGATCTACATGAAGATCCATCGATGATCATCAACAGAAGAATCTCAAAAGACGTGGCACGGCCCGCGACTCTTCAGCTGCTCGGCGACCACTTAATGCGATTAATTGACTAACTTTATTACAGTCATTAATCCATTTCTTTGGACGGCCCAATCAGAAGCAAGCATTCGGGAGTTACAAGTCAAGAGATTCATGGCATTTAACCCATGAAACTCCTCCCATCATGGCGATTAAAGGCGATTAAATGCCCTCAATCTCCTCCGGCCAATCAGAAGCCAAGAAAAAAGAGTTACAAAATAAACAATTCAATTTTGTAACTCCTCCCATTATGCGGCTTAATGACAATAAAAGCCCATAAACCCACCTAAAAGGCTACCTAAAAGCCTATAAATAGGAGGGCTCTCCAAGAAGAACAAAGATCAGAAACATCAGAAAAAAAAAAGCACAAGCACACAGACAGAAATCCAGAGAAAGGAAAAAGAGAGAAAACTCTGCGGAAGTTCTACACCGGCCACCGCAACAAGGTGACAAAAGTCCCTACCCCCCAAGGTCCTTGCCTTCTCCTCCTGCCTCCAATGGCTTAGATGTGGCTTTACAGCCCGTCTACTCGGCTTTTTATTGGATATAGGACCTTCCTTTGGTCTTTGTCCTCTAAAAACCTGAGGTTATAGCCAAGCCAAGCGAATCAATAGCATCCTCTGTTCTCATCTGCATGGATGATGGCGAAGCCCACATATGGCTTGCGACCGTCAATCTAAACGAGTCCCCCACAATCTCTTGAGAAGTTAGATCCTCCTTTTCTTGCTTTTCATTGTAGTTTGTATTTTTTCAAAAGAGACAAAAATCACAATTCTTGTCTTTCATTATTGATAAGGATTGTAAATCGGCTATAAACGCCAAAATCGGCTATAAACGCCAAAAATCGGCTATAAACGCCAAAATCGGCTATAAATGCCAAAAAAATCGCCTTTCACGGCAAACCAAAAAAATGTCTCTTTTCTTAAATATATGTGCAATGGAAAACTTGAAAGAAGTTGATTTCCTTTTTACTTGCGAAGGTTGATCTCCGGATCACCACTTGCAATTCCAAGTAAAAATAGAAAATCTGGCACACCCACAAAAAAAAAGAAATGTTGATGCACGCCCCTGCCCCCCGGTTACGAAAGGGTCGGAACCAAACGGACTCCCACGTCCGCCGACCTCGGTAGAACCGAGCAGGAGCGCGGTCCATCAAGCTGGCACACCCGGTGGGACTCGTTTATTTGAGAACACGATGCTAGAAATGAAATATTTGCATATCATATATTTTGCTCTATGCTTATATTTCTTTTCTCGATTCCTTGGCTACTTTATAATTGGTGGCCTATGTTGAATTCTGCAAAAAAAAAAAATGAGATGAGATTTTTTGTTTGGAAATTTCTAATTCTTTGAATTTATTTCCACTCTTTCTCTTTTCAAAAAAAAAAAATTTAAAAAAAACAAAAAAAATCAGATTTGTCAATTTGGATTCAAAATTGAGAAACCTTGATCCGTTCCTATCGTTCATCGCGCTTGCAGAAATGTTGAGCCTGTTCGACTAAGGTTTTGGGCCATCGTTTCTCTTCGATGAGTTCATTAAAAATAAAAAATATATATATATATATATAAAAGTAAAAAAAATTTTAGATTTCTCAATTTGGATTCAAAATTGAGAAACCTTGATCCGCTCCTATCGTTCATCGCGCTTGCAGAAATGTTGAGCCTGTTCGACTAAGGTTTTGGGCCATCGTTTCTCTTCGATGAGTTCATTAAAAAATCAAAAAAAAAATATATATATATATATAAAAAAAAGTAAAAAAATTTTAGATTTCTCAATTTGGATTCAAAATTGAGAAACCTTGATCCGTTCCTATCGTTCATCGCGCTTGCAGAAATGTTGAGCCTGTTCGACTAAGGTTTTGGGCCATCGTTTCTCTTCGATGAGTTCATTAAAAATAAAAAAAAAAAAATATATATATATATATAAAAAAGAGTAAAAAAAAAAAGTAAAAAAAAAAATTTAGATTTCTCAATTTGGATTCAAAATTGAGAAACCTTGATCCGTTCCTATCGTTCATCGCGCTTGCAGAAATGTTGAGCCTGTTCGACTAAGGTTTTGGGCCATCGTTTCTCTTCGATGAGTTCATTAAAAATAAAAAAAAAATATATATATATATATAAAAAAGACATAGACCACTAAGGTTAAACCAACTGTGTTCTTTGATCATGGTTGATTCAAAGAAAAGCCTTGTCCAGAGTGTGGAGACAGCTTGACTGTTCTAGGCAAGGGTCCTCCAAACGGGTTCATTAAGTAATCCTACCCTTACCTGGGGGCAATTCTATCAATCAAGATTTCATAAGACCGGGTTAGGAGGCCTATGTGTACTCTCTCGTCTTTTAAATAAATAAAAATAAATAAATTTTTTTTAAAAAAAAAATATAAAAATTTTAAAATAAAAAATTAAAAATAAAAAAATTTTTCAAAAAAAAATCTTAAAAAAAAAATAAAAAATAAAAATAAAAATAAATAAAAATAAATGATTTTTAAAAAAAAAAAAAATCTTCAAAAAAAAATCTTCAAAAAAAAAAAACTTCAAAAAAAAAAACTTCCGTCATTTTTGGGTTTAGATTAGAGAAATCTTGGTCTTCTCCTTTCTGAGCACTGGCGCTCGCGGAAATCGCTGAGCCCGTGTTCAGATTGGAGTGCCTTTTGCTCTCTTTGATGAACCCGATATTGGCCTTTCAAAAAAAAAAACTCGTCATTTTTAGATTCAGATCCGAGAAATCATGGTTCATTTCTTTCTGAGCACTGGCGCTCGCGGAAATCGCTGAGCCCGTGTTCAGATTGGAATACCATCTGCTCTCTTTGATGAATCCAATCTTGACCTTTCAAAACAGAGAATCTCATCTCATAGATGCGGTCTCAAAACATTTGTGTCTAGCGGTACTAGTACGCCCTTTCAGGGTCTACTGTATTGCGACCGGCACATCTGTAACTCCAACTTTATATTCTTCTTACCTCGAGCAAGCTCTGCTTCTCGATAAGTCGAATTTAAGTTCACAATTGCTTCTAGCAGTCACTGGGATGCCCATTCTGGGCTTACCATACCTGCGATCAGAACAATTGTACCCTCTATGGCATTTTGCCTTCCTCATATTGCTTGGGTCATCTACCTCGAGCAATTTGAAAAGACGAAACCATAGAACTTCCCATTTATGATCATTATATTCTTGTGATTACTAATGGATGTGGTCTTGTTTCAGAAATTTTCGAAAACTAACAATGGCAGCTTCACTAACCATTACTTTCGACGAAAACAAGCACCAACTCATGCTTCAACAGAAGCAAACCACGCGCACCTACAAGCGCCCAATCAGCTGCCGAAGCGTCAACTCCCTCGGCAACTCTCTGAACTCCAGGTCGACCTCGACTCCCCGGACTATCGTCTTCGGGACGCTGGGACCATTCCCACTTCCTGAGGAACAAACTGCTCCTTCTAAGAAGCAGAAACTCGCCTCTCAACGTGTCACTACCGTGACACCAAAGGCGAGCACCAGAAGGCCTGAAGCCCGTGGCAGCCCCACGAGGCCTCAACCTGCAAACAACCAGGTCTACTCCAAGACTTGGTCCCCAAGACCTTCACCAAAACAGAGAAGGTCCCAGACATCCACCAAGCCAACATTCCTGGCCCCACTCAAGGAGAACCAGTTCTATCCTCTTGCTTACATGAAAGAGGAGAGACCCATCTCCAACCTGACTCTCAAGTCATCCCAGCATGAGCCGGCTTGTTCCTACAAGCCCAAAATCAAGTCATGCATCACAAGGCCTCCACAAGCATCTGCTAAGGCCTACAAATCTGCAGTTCGACCCTTCATATCTACAGGGGCCGAACTTCAAAAATTCAAAGCTTCGCTGCAACTGGCGAATGATAGGGTTCGTATCCTGTCCTTGCCCAGCTACAAAGAAGACAGGCTCGGCTGCTGCGCCCGAGGGAGCACATCCTTCATCGTCAAAGCCCAGTCAGAGCTGACCGAAGCTCAAATTGCTCGTCGTATACACCGCCGCGCGTCATACCGGCAAAAGAGACTAGAGAAGCAAAGGACCCAGCCTCCCACACTTCAAGTCTCTCCCAAATGGGTCAAAAAAGAAAGACCCAACCAAGTTGCTGCCGTCCATATGGTTGGAAAAACCAGAAGGCGCCAAAAATCAGCAACAAAAATCCATGTCCGACGTCCGATGACCCGCAGCATCTCAAGGACAAGAAGACATTCAGAAGAATCCCCTGCTCCTTCAAGCAAAGGACAGCAGAGTGATCCTTCCTCAAGCTCTTCTTCAAAAAGAATGAGCCCCAGCTCAGTCACCAGGACAGTTTCTTCGTTCGAATCACGAAGGATGAATGTCTTGGCTACAAATTCTGAGCCACCACCCCGCAATCCACCTCCAGAAGATGCGATCACCCGCATCCAACAGTTGGAACAGGGCCAGCAGAGGATTGAAACTCTGATGGAAAACCTTCTCCTCGCCTTCCAAAATCAGGCGAAAAATGAACCTCCTCCGAATCATCAAGACGACGAGGTAAATAGAGAAGAAAATGAGTCACGCGCCCTTACCAAAAAGGACGTAGACGGTATCCTCGCCAAAGCAAAAGAAGAGGATATACTCAAAGAGCATGGGATCAAGCCACCATATCCCTTATGGATGGACTCGGTCCCGTTCCCCACCAAATTCAAGCATCCTACTCTCCAAACATATACGAGGAAAGGATCAGCCAGACAGCATGTCATCCACTTCAAGATCCTGACGGGAGCTATCGCAGATCAAGATGCACTCAAGATCCGCCTCTTTGCAAGTACCCTAAAAGGTACGGCCTTCGATTGGTACTCCACTCTGCCGGAGGACTCAATCCAGAACTGGGCCATGCTAGAGACACGCTTCCTCACTCACTTCAAAGGTGAAGATCATCCCGCTACTATGGCTCACTGTGCAGCCTAAAACAGGGGGAGAATGAATCAACATATGACTTCATTCACAAGTGGAAAGCAATGGCATACAAATGCTCTGATGTATTGCCACAAGCGTCGCTAGTCGACATCTGCCGAAACAACATGAGAGCCAGAATCCGCTCCATGATCATCGGCAACAAATCAAAAAACCTGGGAGAACTCCTAGAAGCTTCCATCGAAGCTGAAACGGTGATTAAAGACCTCAACAGTCAGAAATCATCAAGAAAAGAGCCAACCGCCATTGCAACCTCTAAACCAAAGAAGAAAGAGGCCCTCAATGTGCAGACCAAGTCAGCTCCTCAGCCACCAAAGAAAGCTGAAAACAAAGCTGCTGGTAAGAGACCTGAACTCTCTGATGCCTTCAAAGAACGAGTAGAGAAGAAATACCCGTTTGATGAAGATGTTGATGAAATCTTCGGGGCTCTCGTGGCAAACGGCAAGCTCACCTTGCCTGAACCAAAAAGACCGGGTGATGTTGGCAAAACCAACGATCCTCGGTATTGTCCATACCACCAGATGATCTCGCATCCTCTCAATCAATGCTTCGTTGTGAGAGAGAAAATAAATGAGATGTGGAAAAACGGAGTCATCACCTTTGACAAGAACTATGGGTCTGCCTCCGTCAACATGGTGACATGTGGACAAACATCAAAATCACCGAAAAAGAAGATCACTACTTCCTTCAAGGTGATAAATTCAATCCAAGCGTCCGAGCAACTGGTTCCTTACCCGACACCAGACGGACAACCGATATGGGTACATCCCGATCTCCTGGAAGATGAAAATTGGGAGGTCGTGAAAACAAAGCCTACAGCTCAACAGCGAAGGCAGGCTAGGAAACATCTCCTCAAGCTCAAACGGCAAGAGAAGACCCAGCCAAAACTAGAGGTCAAAGAAAAGGCAGAGGCTTCCTCTACCGCTTCACTGGAGGCAACAAAAACATCCCTTCCAGAGACTTCAAAGGGGGTAAGAAAATTCACTCTCAGTGATTTCATGCCACCTCAATTCAAAGAAACCATGCAGGAGGCATCATACTCTTGCAATTCGGTAGTTGGATTCTCCATTGATGGATACGAGTCCAGCGACACCGATGATGGATTCGAATCCAACTACGCAGACGAGTGGGAGGAGTCCCTTGAAATAGGAGAATATCTCTCCGATGAAGAATGGGTTCCTGAGTCTCATCTTATGCCAGTAATCTGGTATAACCCCCTACAGCCACAAGGATCCTGGTCTGATGATGAAGAAGACCAAGAGGCTGTATAAGAAAATGCTGCTGAACCAGCACCCCTCATTACTCCAGTGGAAATCAACAATGTTGAGCCACAAAGAGATGATGAAGAAGAAGATCCGGCTCCCATGCCTGATCTTGAAGAATATGCAAGGATCTTGCAGCGACTCGCTCTAGAACAAGAGCAAGAACGCGTCAACGAGCCTCCTCGCAATCCAGAGCCTGAAGTCCCTGAAGACCACCAGGTACATCCTCCCTTAACTCCTGAAAATGGAGAAAATTGCTGGATAGACGATCCTCTCACATCCGAGGATGAGTCTGACTCCGATCAGGCAACGTCTCCTGTCAGAGCTTCCTGTAATGTGATAATTCGGGATTATAGCTCTTCCGAAGCATCGTCTGATGAAAGCACTTACACTCTGGCTTCGCAAACAAAAACTACGAATGAATCCATTGAAATGCTTCTTCGGCGTCTCGTCGGGTAAGTTCCTCGGATTCTTAGTTCGGAAAGCTGGAATAGAGCTTGACCCCATAAAAGTCAAAGCCATTCTAGAAATGCCCTCTCCAAGAACCTTGAGAGAACTCAAAGGGCTTCAAGGGAGATTGGCCTACATCAGACGGTTCATCTCCAATCTTTCGGGGAAATGCCGTCCATTCTCTCGGTTGATGAAAAAAAGGTGTAAACTTTGTCTGGGATGCTGACTGTGAAGCTGCTTTCCAAGACATCAAGTCATACCTGACAAAACCTCCAGTGTTAGCTGCTCCTACCACTGGAAAACCATTCATCTTGTACACAAGAGCCCTTGATCACTCTCTGGGTGCTCTGCTTGCGCAAGAAAATGATCAAAGAAAAGAAGCTGCTCTGTATTACCTCAGCCGCATGCTAGTAGGTGCAGAGCATCGCTACTCTCCAGTCGAAAAAGAATGTCTTGCAGTGATGTTCGCCGTACAAAAGCTGCGTCACTACTTGCTCTCCAACACAGTCTACCTGGTCTCGAGGGTCAACCTCTTGAAGGTCCTTGTCACAAAGGCAGGTTCTCTCAATGCTCGACTGGCAAAATGGTCCATCCTTCTGTCACAATTTGATATTAGGTATGTACCACAAAAAGCAATCAAAGGGCAAGCTCTAGCGGACTTCCTCGCAGAGCATCCATTGCCTAAAGATTCTCCACTCAGAGATGATCTCCCAGACGAACCAGTCTACAATGTGGAGACTTTCTCACAAAGTGCCTCCTGGGACATGTACTTTGACGGTGCAACCAGGACAAATGAAAAAAGACAGCTGATCTCGGGAGTTGGCATCCTTTTTGTTAGCCCCGATAAATACATGATTCCACACGCTTTCTCGCTACTGGAACCATGCACAAACAATGCAGCTGAATATCAAGCTCTGATCTTAGGATTGGAACTCGCCATCGAATCCAGTATCACCATGCTGGAAGTCTTTGGAGACTCTCAACTGATCGTCAACCAGATGAATCAGAAATTTGAAGTCAGGAAGCCAGATTTGCTGCCCTACTACAACAAGGCACAATCACTTCTGCAAAAGTTTGACATCTGTCACATCACCCACATTCGTAGAGGTGAAAACATACGTGCAGATGCCCTAGCCGGACTTGCCGCATCCATGGCAATCCAGGAAGGGGAAAACATGCAAATCACAGTGTGCGAAAGAAGAATCCTTCCTCCTCTTAACACACACCAAGCAGTTGCTGAATGCCACCAAGTGGTCGGAAGTCGGATTTCAATCCTTCAAACTTCAATTGGCGACTGGAGGGATCCGTTCATTGATTACATTATGTTCGGAATCCTACCTGAAGATCCAAAAGAACGGGTAAGCATCCAAAGGCGAACCCCAAGCTTCCATTTGGATATTCCTTCAAAAATCCTTTACAGGAAATCCTTCAACGGAGTACTTCTACGCTGCTTGTCACAACAAGAGGCTGAAGAAACACTCAAAGAAGTTCATGCTGGTCTTTGTGGAGCTCATCAGGCTGGACCTAAGCTCTATGATCAGATAAAAAGGTTAGGATATTACTGGCCTACCATGGTAGCTGACGCAATGCAATTTGCTAAGCGCTGCCAACAATGCCAAGTTCATGGAGATTACATTCACATGCCTCCAGAATGGCTACATCCTACAGCGATCTCATGGCCTTTCGAAGCCTGGGGTATGGACATCATAGGTCCTATTTCTCCCCCTTCAAGCAAAGGTCATCGCTTCATCTTCGCCGCTACGGATTATTTCTCCAAGTGGTCAGAAGCATTTGCGTTTAACGAAATGAAGACCTCATCAGTCCTTCAGTTCCTACGCACCAACATCATTTGTCGTTTCGGCATACCCAAAAGATTCGTCCATGATAACGGACCACAGTTCCGGGATCATCGATTCTACAGGTTCTGCGACAAATACAAAATTCAAAGCTGTCCTTCGACTCCGTACAATCCGGCAGCAAACGGGTTAGCAGAAGCTTTCAACAAGACACTCTGCAAAATCCTCAAAAAAATGGTCTCTAATCACAAAAGAGACTGGAGCGACAAAATGTCTGAAGCTTTGTGGGCCTATCGAACCACCGTTCGAGGACCAACCCATAGCACACCATTCTCCTTGGTCTATGGATGCGAAGCTGTCGTGCCCTTGGAAGTACAAATTCCTTCCTTGAGGGTATCCTTGCAAAATGACATGACTCAAGAAAGCAATGTCAAATTGCGACTCCATGAGCTGGACAATCTCGATGAGAGATGGCTCGAGGCTCAACAAAGCATTGAACTTTACCAAGCACGTATGGCAGGATCTTTCGATAAAAAGGTCAGGCAACGCGCCTACAAAAAGAATGACTTGGTTCTTACGGTAAAAAGACCAATGGTCTTCGCTCATAAGTCCAAAGGCAAATTTGAGCCGAAATGGGAGGGACCCTACGTCATCGACAAAGTTTTCTCCAATGGCGCATACGCACTCCTAAACATGGAAGGTGACAGATGTATGCCGCCCATCAATGGCAAGTTCTTAAAGCGGTACTACCCTTGAAGACTTACCCAACTGGGTAAGAGCAATGCCTGTATGGCCAAAACCGGTTTCCAGGTACACGCTCGCTAAACCCACCCTTTTTTAGAATTTTCATATCAAATGTTGAAATTTCTAGAAATCAAAAACAATGCTTACTTTCATCGTTTCATTGTTCAAAAAAAATATATATATATATCCAAGTTTAGGAACCTTTCCCTAACTTGACCAAAATTTTCAACCCTTGAACCCAAAATTCATGGTTTGAAACAAAAATCCGGATTCAGGGATTTCCACCCTAGTCCACCCTGCCTTTTACCGCCAAAATGGTTTTAGGTCAAAATTTATGACCCTCGTGTCTTTTTAAAAAAAAAATGGTTTTTCAAAAACCGCGAGGAAGCGACGCTTAGTCGATACTCGCACAAATCGGAAGCAAGCGGACTCACGTTCGACACTTCCAAAATCGCAGGGAAGCGACATTTCGTCGATACTTGCAAAATCCAAAACCGTGGAAACGCAACATTTCAGTTGATATCCACAACCCAAATTTCAAAGGTTCGAAAAAAAACCTAAAAAACTGTGGAGACGCAACATTTCAGTTGATATCCATAACCCAAAGGTTCGAGAAAACCACAAATTTCAAAAATCGTGGGGAAACGACATCAAGTCAGTACCTGCAAAACCAAAATTTTTGAAAAGCAAGGATGCGACATTCCATCGATACTTGCACCCAAATCCGCGAGGATGCGACATTCCATCGATACTCGCAATCGAATGAGCAAGGATGCGACATTCCATCGATACTTGCAAGAACATTCAGCAGGGAGGCGACTTTTAGTCGATACTTGCATTTTTTGAAAACCAAATCGGCTATAAATGCCATCAAAACAGGCTATAAATGCCATTAAAACAGGCTATAAATGCCACAAACAGGCTATCAATGCCACAAACCGGCTATCAATGCCACCAAAACAAAACCGGCTATCAATGCCACAAACAAACAAAAAAAAAACTTGGATTTCAAAAAAAAAACCGGCTATAGATGCCACAAAACAAACCGGCTATCAATGCCACCAAAACATATTCGGCTATCAATGCCACCAAAACAAATTCGGCTATCAATGCCACCAAAACTGGCTATAGATGCCACAAAAAAAAACTCGGCTATCAATGCCACAAGAAAAGCTGGCTCTCATGCCAAAATTGGCTTCCATGCCACAAACAAAAAACCTGGCTTTCATGCCAAAACAATCACTTGACAAAAGATTTTCACAAAATGACAACCTTTTGATCAAATCCCATTTAGCAATTACTTTTATCACAAAAAGATTCAAGTGAGCGTAGGGATAACAAAAAAAAAAGAAAAAAAAAAGAGTACCAAAAAAGTTACATGTGGTACCAAAAAAAAAAAAGTGTTCACAAGCACTACAAAAAATAAGTACAAAAAAAATACAAGTGGTACCAAAAAAAAAAGAAAAGAGAGAAGGATGGTTTCTGTAAAAAAAAAATACAGGAGCTCAATCAAAAATGGTCTCCAGCCAAGAGTTCAGCTCCCCAAGCAAACTTTTAGCCTCAGCCGTCAAGGATTCCAAGGCACGCTTCTTCAGGAACCTGCCATGAGATGCTGGAGTGGGCTGTACCCCTTCTTTCACACCAGGAAGCTTACCTCGAGCAGTTTGCCATTGTTCATCCTCATCAGACTTCCTTTTGAGAACCCGTTCGGCATCTGCAACCTGGTGAATTAGAGCACTCTCCCTGTCGCGAGCCTCTATTATGGCAGTCCACTTGGCAGCGACTTGTGCCTGCAAATGCTCAAGACGTTTCCTGGCCTCATCGACCTCCCTGTCAAGGATGTTAAGGTCATGTGTCAGCCTGATGATGGCTAGCTCTTCTAAGTTCCTCTTTCGGACTGCCTGCTTCTTGCTTTCTGTAGCCTCATCCAGGTCAGACTTAGCCTTATCAGCAGGGTCCAGGAACATCTCCTTGAAAAACTGGTCATCAGCCAAACTCACGGTCTCAAACCACTTGTCACCCAGTGCAATGATCCTATCAACGATCGCCCTGGCACCTGTGACATCCAGACCAGCCTCTTCAGCATCACTGAGAATCTCCTGCACATGCTGGATCATACCAAATCCGACTTCCAAGTGCCCAGAAAAGAGAGTCTCAATCCAAGAGCTCACAACTCGCACCACCACCTTCTTCGCAAAAAGAAGAGATGGCCCAGCTGAAGATTCGCCCAACTCCGTTGGTCGGCTGCTCATGTCATCATCTGTTGAAAGAGTAACAAAAGAACTCTTTCCAGTTGAAGCTGCTCCTGCTCGGGAAGGAATCTCAGCGCGAGGAATCTCCTCAATATTGTCAGAGCTGGTCCCAGGAATCTCTACCTCTGGATCAACCTCTGGCATCTCTTGCTCTGGAAGCGACGGATCCTCCTCTGCCACTTCAAAACCTGCAAAGGAAACACAAAAAGGTATGAATATGACCCTGTTTGAAAATCATTATCAGAGTTATAACTACAAAATACCTTCTTCGACGACTGGTGGAACACTTTCCTCCTCCATGAACTCATCGGAAGCATCATCAACATTTGCGTCTATCGATGGTTCAAAGTCATCGGAATCCTGTGGCAAGTCAGCTGACAAAAAAAAAAAAAAAATGTGTTAGCAAGCCAAGTCACAAACTCAAAAAAAAAAAAAAAAAAAAAAAACAGAGAGCAAAAGAAGTCGTACCAATTGGAGATTCTGGATTTACTCCAGAGCCCCTCGGTTCTTCTTCAGGTGCCTCAACAGGATCCATCACCACCTCATCGGTTGGAACCTCAGGCATCACCAAGTCTTCCTCTGCTAAAAAAAAAGGGAGAGAAAAGCAGAAACAAGAAGCAAATCATAATATGGAAAAAAAATCCCATGAAAAGAAATGGAAAGAGAAAAAGGAAGAATCATACCTTCACCAACGGTCTCTTCTTCTCGGCTTCTCTTCTCCGGAGGGTCGTCAGCATCCACTGGCACATCCTCATTAATAGTAAGAGGAACTTCCAAGTTAGGAGAGTCCTCATGCTGCCCCTTGCTACTATGATGACTCCTCCTCCTCTTACTCCTGCGGGCTCGCTTCTTAGAGGAACCTGCCCCGCTGTCAGAGTCAGGTTTGCCACTCGACTCATCACTGGATGGTCTGCTCTTGCCAGTAGACTCCACGGAAGCTTGCCTCTGTGCCGCCTGCATCCAAGCACCAAGTTCGGCTTCCTCCTGTTCTAGCTGCTCCAAAGCCTCGTCAGGTATTTCTCGAATAGCTTCAGAACCGATGACGCCCTGGTCACCGAGAAAGCCTATCTTGTGCTTCTCTCCAGAAAGGAAGGCCCAAACTTCCTCTCGCCGGATGCCATCCGACTTTCCAAGGCCCTTTCCAGATGCCAGCTTCACATCAAGCTCCTTCCTGGAAAGTCCCCGATATGCCAAGAAGCTCTCCGCGAACCACTTCGCAAAGCCGGCAGTACGGGAAGTCAGCAACACAGGATAAGAAATCATGGCTGTAGTGTCTTCAGCACTATAGAAAGCCCATGCATTTCTCCCGTCCTGTAAGCCTCCAAAGCGCTTCACCATACTTGAAGGCGCTCCAACAACGCCTTGAGAAAAGCCAAGCTGCAAAGCAAAACGAGAGGGTACATACGGCTGGATGTCGACGAAAAGATGTCTGCGGTACACCATCGTGCCGACACGTATGCTAAAAAGCCACTCTCTCTCTGCATTTGTCAAGGAATAATGCCTTCCCGACCCCGCCCTGGTAGAGTCTCGGGAGGCACCAAAATCAAAAGCCTTCTTCCGCAACTCCGGAGAAAGCTTTACTGAAGATTGCCCCATCTCGACGTCCCTGAACCGTCGGATCCTCATGCGGGCAAACAAAAGTGATTCGGACACGGCTTTGCCCTTAGCCAGTCGAATCATTAGAGGATCATCATCCTGTGCAGCACCCAGCCGATGGAAGCCAGGACAGTGGTATACATACCACGAATAAAAGATATGGGCTGAAAATACCCTATTCATGGGAAGCCCAAGCCGAACCAGAAAAGCAGCAGCCTGCAGTTCGGTACACAGGTAGGAGTAAAGAGCTGGCACCAAAGCAAGCTGCTCTCCAAACGCCATCTGACAAGCCGGGAAAATACAATGCGGCCTGATGTGCATTCCATCTCCTCCAGCAAAAACAGCTTCACCAAGCCAATAAGTGAGGTAAACAGCGAGATCTCTCCGCAGTGCAATGTCAGGACATATGGCATTTGTACTTGCACAGAAATCTCTCAACTCTTCTTGCATGGCCAAGATCTTCTTTGAAGCTCTGGCTTCTTGGGTCACGCTATCAGAAGACTCCCTACTATCAAAAAAGTTGGGGAACGAAGAGCTAGAACTCTTCCAACTGCTGGATCTAACTTTCAAACCCCCCTTCTCCTTCAAAAAATCATAGAAGGCGACAAGCTGAAAGTATAGAAGACTGAACTCCTCAGACTGCCCCTCAAGGACGCTGTCAATCAGCATAAACTCCTCATAGAGCTTGCCGAGGATGGGCAATCCGGTAATGGCGCTCAGCTCCTTCAAAGAAAAACCAATCTCACCATTCGTCACAACGAAGGTATTGGTTTGTGGGAGGAATGACTCCAGCATAGCCATGAAGGCCTCGTCGGAAAAGATCACGGTCTCCCTAAAGGCGCGGACCGCATCAAAAATCCCGGCTTCCTTCAAAACGGCACCACCAATCAGCAAGACGCGATCAGTCCACGACTTCCACTCAGAGTCAGCATTGAAACGACCTCGAAGTCGGAAAGGCTTGATCCAATTGCTGCCGTCACCACTGAAAATACCAAGGCCCACCGGTCTCAAATCGACCGACGGATAATCAGAGCCCTGGTAGCCGCTGGATGGCATCAACAGGTCCATATCAACAGGCGACCTCTCCGTATATCCAGGAGAACCGCCAACAAAAACCCCGGTCTTGATTACATTTGTCCTTCTCACCCAACTTGGAGGATCTTCCCTCTTAGGGCACGTGGGGGCAAGGCTCAGAATCGAGACGGTGCGATCAAACATCGACCGGGTAGTAACAGTCTTCTTCTCACCATCTGCTGTGAAGGAAAACTGAAAACATCTCCTCTGGTATGTCATGTCATCAGGGACTGCATCACCAAAGAAGAAGGTAGGCTTGGGCAAAACGCTCTGATCTTCCATCACCCATGGACGACTGCTTACCATGATCTTATAGAATTCCTCTCCCTTGAGAGTGATCAGTCGCTGCCTCATCTCATCTCTGTTGAGGGAGTCGCACTCTTCCAGATTTCTCTCAACATACTGGACCTTCTCAAAAGCCTGCTGAACGGCCGGATTAGAAGATCTAGAAGATCGACGAGGTACGCTTGTAGCAGGCTCTTTACCCTTGTTCGCTCTGGAGGAACCACCTGAAAAGGATGGAAAAGAAAAAGATCAAACATCAAAATGGAAGAATCTCGCTAAAAAAAAATCTGGCGAAATTTTGACATGATGACGGGGCAATTCCGAAGAAAAGGAACTATCCCGAAAGAAATAGAAAGCTTGAAGATGGGCTCAACATCGCTGCGAGCTCCGAAACTCCAAACTTTCGAAACCTAAAAGTCTCCGCAAAATCAGGAAGGGCTCAACATCACTGCGAGCTCCAAGTTCCCAAATTTGCGAAAACTTTCAGGTATGCTATCACATCATGCTACAAATTTAATTTACAAATTAAAGGCATGCATGAACATCTTGGTTTGCGAAAAAAAAAATGCATTATCATGATGAGCAAAAGAAAAAAAAAAGAAAAAGAAACTTTCTCTAAAAAAAAAAGAGGAGAAAGAAAACAAAAAAAGAAAGAAAAAGAAACTTTCTCTAAAAAAAAAGAGGAGAAAGAAAACAAAAAAAGAAAGAAAAAGAAACTCTCTCAAAAAAAAAGGGGGAGGGAAAGAAAAAAAAAAGAAAAAAGAAGAAAAAAAAGAGGGGCTGGCCCACAGGCCACGTGGCCGTACGGCCAGATCCGTACGGATCTGTCCGTACGGCCCACAAAAAAAAAAAAAAACATGAAAAAAAAAAAAAAAAAAAAAAAAAAAAAAACGTGTGAAAAAAAAAAGAGAAGAAGGGAAGCAAACACGTGGAAAAAAAAAAGAAGAAAAGAAAAAGAAAGAAACAAAAAAAAAAGAAGAACTTTTTTTTTTCCCTACAATGGAGTCTTCTTGAAAAAGAAGAACTTACTTGAAGCCATTGATGGAGAAGAAGAAGAAAACTCTTGAAGATCTTGAAGAAGAAAAGCTCTTGGTCTTGAAGCCCTCTTGAGATTATTGCAAAAGAAAGTAATAAGAGCAAGAGATCCAACCTTCTCCTTGCTTTTATAGAGGAGAGCAAACCAAAGAAGGAAAGAAGAAAGAGGTAAGTGTTACTAATTAGTAACCTTACCAAAAGAAAGAAATTAGAAAGATTCTTTCCCAAAAGAAAGATATCTTGAGGGATTCTCTCCCAAAAAGAAATCAATGAGAGATTTTCTCTTAAAAGATATAATCTATGACGGATTCTTTCCCAAAAGAAAGATATCTTGAGATATTTTATCCCAAAAATAAAGGGATCATGAGAGATTCTCTCCAAGTAAAGATATTCTTAGATATTCTCTATCCAAATGAGATATTTTTGGATATTCTTTACAAAAATGACACCATATGAGATCTAAGCCATTTCAAAAGCTTAAAGTCCCATGGGTTAGCCCATATGAGCCAGGTTTGACCACCTAGGCACAAAAAAAAAAAAAAAAAAAAAGAAAATTTTTTGGGCTTTTAGTCAAAGAGAAATCCCTCTTACCAAGAGCATACAAAAATGGTTCCATGCCTCTTTTGAGTTGATTGGACCATACAAAAGAAAATTCCAAGCCCCATGAGCTTCCAAAGAATCAAACCATCAAGCCTCATCTACCAAATTGAGCCAAATTCTTGAAATTGACATTCCATCAAACCAAATCCTGGTCCCCTAACTTGCCACATACAGCCTGTTAGGTCACAAGACCAAAACCAAAAACCAAAACCTGATCCCCTAACTTGCCACATACAGCCTGTTAGGTCACAAGATCAAAACCAAAATCGACCCCCCAACATTCCACATACAGTTTGTTGGGTCACACGGTCAAAACCAAACCCGACCCCCTAACCTGCCACATATAGCCTGTTGGAATTTGAGATGCATTGAGTTGAATCTTGAAGCATTGGTGTGTTTGGTGTCTCAAGCATCAAATTGTATTGGAATTATTGTCAACACTATGTCTCAATCATGTGTTGAAAGAGTGGAAGTGATAGAGCTCAAGAAGAATGAAAAAGGAAAACAGTGAAGAAAATCAGTTTTTCCTGGTGCAGTGTACCCGGTCGACCGAGCTCCCTGGCAGGTCGACCGAGCATGAAGAAAGTGCAAAATCAGAGCTTACAGTTATTTTTTGACACAGAGGTCATCCGGTCGACCGAGGCTTCCAGGATGTCGACCGAGCTCGGATCCAGAATTTGACAACTTACAACTTTTTGAAAGTTCGTCAGGCGCCCAGTTCACCCGGTCGACCGAGCACAGTATGATGTCGACCGAGCACACACAGACAGCAAGTATTGCAGAATTAGAAGTCTTTTGCTAAAAGTTAGGAATTTTTGGTAATTCGTTTGGGACTCTTTCTAAACGAATTGTAGCCTATTTTGGACACTCTTTGGGGTTGCTAAAACCTATATAAACACTCCTAATCTCGTTTTCAATAACAAGCATCAAAGAAAGAAGAGTTTGAGAGAGTTTTGGAGAGAAGAGTGCTTGGAGAAGAAGGTGCTTGTGTCTTGCTGTTGTGGAGCAACTTTCTACAGCAAGTGTGGACGAATTTGAAGCCTCATGAAGATGGTATTTTCGTTCATAAGATAAGTCTCTCTTTTATGCTTTAGATTTCTATTTGTAAGGGATTGAGAGAGAGAGAATTGTAGAGGGGAAAGGGCTGTAGATCAGTTTATCTTCTTTGCTGTAATCATCAAGTTGGTGCTTGGTGTTTTGGGGTTTGGTGATCCTGTCTGTGGGTGCAGACAAATTGTAAAGGGAGTTGTAGCTTCCTAGATAGTTGGTGCTATCTGAAACCTAAGGGAGTCGGTGCTTCCTAGATAGTTGGTGCTATCTGAATTTAAGGGTTGGTGCTCTTTGTCGTCGGTGCGACTAAATAAGATTCAGACCTGTACCGGATTGTTGTTCGGACGGGATTGAACCGTGGACGTAGCCTTTTGGTGAACCACGTAAAATCTGGTGTCAATTGTGTGGTTTGATTTGAATTGTTGTTAGCAAGGACCTGGTTAAAAGAGATCACTGATTCACCCCCCCCTCTCAGTGATCACGAGATCTAACAATTGGTATCAGAGCGTAAGGTTTCCCTTGATAAGCTTAACACGCTAAGGGTGATCTTTGTCAAATCACATGGCAACCAGCACAGCGAATATGAAAGCACCGTTATTTGATGGTTCTAATTACAGCTTTTGGAAGATTAGAATGCAGGCCTTCATCAAATCTCTTGGCTATGATGTCTGGGAGACTGTCAGAGTCGGTTACAATTCTGCCATCGTACCCACTGATGCTGCAACGAAGAAGTTAGCAGACAACGACTCTAAGGCGCAGAATGCACTCTTTAGCGGCCTTGTTGACAGCGAGCTGATCAAAGTTATAGCATGCAAGACAGCCAAGGAAATCTGGGATAAGCTGAAAAGCATCCATGAAGGAGATGAGAAGATCAAAGAAGCGAAATTGCAAACTCATCGCTCCCAATTTGAGTCTCTTCGCATGGAGGATAACGAGAATGTTGATTCTTACATGCAACGGGTGAATGAAGTCACGAATGACATTCGTGGACTAGGAGAGGAGATTAAAGAACCAGTCATCGTCAAAAAGGTTCTAAGATCTCTCCTTCCCCGGTTTGATTCTAAAGTCTCAGCCATAGAAGAAGCCAAAGATCTGAACGAGTTTTCAATGGATGAGCTGCATGGTTCTCTCACTGCCTATGAGATGCGCATAGGTAAGACGTCTTCATCGGATAGAGAAGCGGCCTTCAAAGTTCAGAAAAAGGCAAAAGAGATTGCTGGTCATGATTCTGATGATGATGAGCTTGAGGCTCAATTTATTAGAAGGCTGAAGAAAGGAAGCAATGGCAAGTATAAAGGGAAGCTACCCTTTAAATGCTTCAATTGTGGCGGTGTTGGCCACTTTGCTGCGAAGTGCCCGCTGAAAGAAGACAATGATAATGACTCTTATGTTGATAAGAGTAAATGGAAGAAGAATTTCAGAAAGAAGGGCAAAGCAAAGAGCTTCATCAGTCAGCATAATGACAGCACGTCTGAATCTTCGGACGATGATGAATCAGTCGAGGCGACTGAAGCACTCTTCATGGTTACTATTGAAGAAGACGATGAGCAAGAGCTGGAAAACGAAGAGGAGGCTGAAGTGAATCTTGAAGAAGAGCTCATTACTGCACTTGAGGAGCTTAGCAAGGAGCGAAGATCAAGTAAGAAAAATCTGAAACTTCTTCATGAATCTGAAATTTCAGTTATTGCTTTGAAAACTGAATTAGAAGAGTATAAAAGAATGGTAGATGTCCTAGAAATACAAATCTGTACCAAAACTGAGGAAGTGATGAAACTTGAGAATGAAATCCTTGGAGCAAGGACTGAAAATATGCAAATGAAACAAAAGCTCAAGGAGTTTCAAGCTATCAATGGTACATTGAAGCTGAATGAAATTTTGAAAGTTCAAAGACCCCCTCACTTCAGATTTGGAATAGGATTTGAGAATGGAGAATCTTCTAAGGTTACACCTTCTGTAGAGACGGTGTTTGTAAAGCAAGTTACTACACCTTCCAATTCTGTGAAGCCCACACTGCCTAGAAAAGAGCCCATTCAAGTGAGAAAGGACATGAAGCCTAACCAGCCATATAAAAGATACAAATTTTATGGCTATTGTTATCATTGCAATAGGTATGGACATAGAAGGGCAGATTGTAAATTCTATGTGAGAAACAGCCCAGTTGTGAGAAGGAACCCTTTCTCAATCCTAAATAGCCACAATATTGAGTGCTACAAGTGTCATAATTTTGGACACATGGCTAGGGATTGTAGGCTGCCTACTGCTAAACCAATTCAGGTTGAAAAGAAACCCAAGTTAGTCAAAACTTGGAGAGCAAAGCAAAGTGCAGAAAGTCCCAAAGAATCTCTCATTGTGCAAACCGCTTTCAATGCACAAAAGAAGACAGCACCATGGGTCCTTGATAGTGGCTGTTCGAGTCATATGACTGGTGATAAAGAAAAATTCATCAAGTTACAGCACTATGAAGGTGGTTCGGTAAAGTTTGGTAACAATGATGGTGCCAAAATTGTTGGAAAAGGTGTTGTTCAGCTGATGGCAAACAAGATCAGATCTGAAGAGGTCTTATATGTGTCTGGATTGAGACACAATCTGTTGAGTGTGAGCCAGATCTGTGATAAGGGCCACGAAATTGTTTTTACAAAGAATGGGTTTGCTATCAAGAAGAGTAGCAACGGCAAAACAGTGGCTACTGGGTCAAGGACAGCTGGAAATCTTTACACCTTGTCAGATGGAGCTGAAAAGACATGCTTATTGAGTCGGTCAGAAGAGAGTTGGTTGTGGCACAAACGCCTTGGGCATCTAAACTTTGGCAACATGTCAAAGATTTGCAATTCAAAGGCTGTTAGAGGTATGGCTACAGTTGAAAAGCCTTCAAACCCCATTTGTGACTCTTGTCAAAAGGGAAAGCAAACGAGGGTAATGTTCAAGACAAAGGAGCATCATACGAAGAAACCTCTTGAGCTGGTACACACTGATCTCTGTGGACCGATGCGGACTCAAAGCACCAATGGAGATAAGTATTTTATGCTTTGCATTGATGATTTTACTCGCATGACATGGGTATTATTTCTTAAGCATAAACATCAAGCACTTGATCGGTTCAAAGTGTTTAAAGCACAGGTTGAAAACATGCTAGGGAAGCAGATCAAGACGCTAAGGTCTGATCGTGGAGGCGAATTCACATCTAATGAATTCACTAAGTATTGTGAACATCATGGCATCCAAAGACAATACTCAGCCCCTAGAACTCCACAGCAGAATGGAGTTGTTGAGCGCAAGAACCGCACTGTGCAAGAAATGGCACGCACCATGCTGATTGAAAGTAAGATGGCTGATAAGTATTGGAAAGAGGCGATTCATACGGCTGTTTATATTCAGAATCGTTGCTTGATCAGGCCACATGAAGATAAAACACCTTATGAGCTATGGTTTGGAAGAAAAGCTACAGTCAAGCACTTCAGAGTCTTCGGTAGCAAGTGTTACATCAAGCGGCTCGAACAAAATCCGGGCAAATTTGAAGAAAGAGCCGATGAAGGTATTTTTCTGGGTTACTCATCCTCTAGTAAAGCTTACAGATGCCTTAACAAAAGGACCAGAAAAATTATTGAAAGTGCTGATGTTAGAATTGATGAAAACCATGAGTCAAAGAAGGTAACTCATAATGACAGTCCAGTGTATGAGGACTCGAGTGAGATTGATGATGAAGTGGCTGAACCTGATTCTGAAAAGGCAAAAGATGATTCAGAGGATACTTCTCCTAGAAAGAAAAGTACTTGGGTAGAGCAACACCCTAAGGATCAAATCATTGGAGATCCTGAGGCCGGTGTAAAAACTAGACAAAGTGTAGTTAGCAATTACTCACTTGTGTCCACCATTGAGCCCAAGACAGTAGCTGAAGCTAGTCTAGATGAAAGCTGGTTAAAAGCTATGCATGAGGAGTTGGAGCAGATTGAGAAAAACTCCACATGGGAACTAGTCCCTAGACCTACTGATAAGAATGTGATTGGTACAAAATGGGTCTTTCGGAACAAGCTGAATGAAGATGGTCAGGTCATACGAAACAAGGCAAGGTTGGTTTGTAAAGGCTATGCACAAGTTGAAGGCATAGATTTTGAAGAGACCTTTGCACCGGTGGCTCGTCTGGAAGCCATTCGTATGTTTCTTGCATTGGCTGCCTATAAAACCTTCAAGGTATTTCAGATGGATGTTAAGTCAGCTTTCTTGAATGGTTTACTTGAAGAAGAGGTCTACATTGAGCAACCTGATGGCTTTCTAATTAGCAAAAATTCAGACTTAGTTTGCAAGCTGAAGAAGGCTCTATATGGACTGAAACAGGCGCCAAGGGCATGGTATGCAAGGCTGGATCTTTATCTTCGCAAGATTGGTTTTGGAAAAGGACTAGTTGATAGCAATCTGTATGTCAAATCTGATTCAAGCAAACAGCTGGTGGTTATTGTTTATGTTGATGACATAATATTTGGAGGCAATGATGAGACTATGTGCAGGATTTTTGCTGAAGATATGACGAAAGAATTTGAGATGTCTATGCTTGGAGAGCTAAAGTTCTTCCTAGGATTACAAGTTCAGCAGCTGAAAAATGGTATTTTTATATCTCAGATGAAATATATAAAGGAAATGCTGAAGCGTTTTAACATGGAAGACAGCAAGCCCGTGAGCACGCCAATGACAACGAACACGAAACTTAGCAAAGATGATAAGGCTTCGTCCGTTGATCACACCACCTATCGTTCTATGATAGGAAGCTTGCTTTACTTGACTGCTACAAGACCAGATCTTCTACAAGCAGTATGTATGGTGGCTCGATTTCAAGCATCACCAACTGAGACGCACCTTACAGCAGTGAAAAGGATATTTCGATATCTAAAAGGTACTATGGAGCTTGGAATATGGTATCCTAAAGGTAAATCCTTTACTCTTGTCGCATACTCAGACGCCGATTGGGCTGGTTGCGTAGATGATCGCAAGAGTACAAGTGGTGGTGCATTCTATCTTGGTGATAGATTGGTAGCTTGGCACAGCAAGAAGCAAGACTCCGTCTCACTTTCGACAGCGGAAGCAGAATATATTGCAGCGGCAACTTGTTGTACGCAAGTGTTATGGATGCGGCAAATGCTCTCTGATTTAGGAGTTCCAACAACAGATCCTACGCCGATCCTCTGTGATAACACTAGTGCAATTCATATCTCCAAGAATCCAGTTCAGCATTCAAGGACTAAGCATGTTGCAATCCGCTATCACTTTCTCAAGGATAAAGTTGCAGATGGTGAGGTAAAGTTGGAATACGTTCCTACTACTGAGCAAGTGGCTGATATCTTCACAAAACCTTTGCCAAAGGAAGTCTTCGAGTATCTCCGAAAGAAATTAGGAGTTACTCACTCTCCTACACCTTAGGAGATGTGCCAGAAAGGGGGAGCAATGAATTCGTTGAATATCTTATTTGCTCCTAGATTGATCCCTTTGGAATTATTGTCAAAGGGGGAGAAGATTATGCATGGAAAGATTGATATGCATGTTATCTTGAGAAGGTTATCTGGAGATTGGTATCAAGTTATGCTGAGAAGATTATGCAAGGAAAGACTATATGCATGTTGAAGTTAGTCTTATGCTAAGAAGATGGAAATATGATAGCATGAGGAAGATGGAAGATTGGAATGAAAATTGGTATCAAGATAGTGAATGAGAAGATCATGTTCCAAGGGGAGTTTATTGTTCTAAAAAGGCTCTATGATGTCAACATGTTCCAAGTGTCTGTGTTGAAGTTCCAAGTGTTGCCAACAATTCCAAAGGGGGAGATTGTTGGAATTTGAGATGCATTGAGTTGAATCTTGAAGCATTGGTGTGTTTGGTGTCTCAAGCATCAAATTGTATTGGAATTATTGTCAACACTATGTCTCAATCATGTGTTGAAAGAGTGGAAGTGATAGAGCTCAAGAAGAATGAAAAAGGAAAACAGTGAAGAAAATCAGTTTTTCCTGGTGCAGTGTACCCGGTCGACCGAGCTCCCTGGCAGGTCGACCGAGCATGAAGAAAGTGCAAAATCAGAGCTTACAGTTATTTTTTGACACAGAGGTCATCCGGTCGACCGAGGCTTCCAGGATGTCGACCGAGCTCGGATCCAGAATTTGACAACTTACAACTTTTTGAAAGTTCGTCAGGCGCCCAGTTCACCCGGTCGACCGAGCACAGTATGATGTCGACCGAGCACACACAGACAGCAAGTATTGCAGAATTAGAAGTCTTTTGCTAAAAGTTAGGAATTTTTGGTAATTCGTTTGGGACTCTTTCTAAACGAATTGTAGCCTATTTTGGACACTCTTTGGGGTTGCTAAAACCTATATAAACACTCCTAATCTCGTTTTCAATAACAAGCATCAAAGAAAGAAGAGTTTGAGAGAGTTTTGGAGAGAAGAGTGCTTGGAGAAGAAGGTGCTTGTGTCTTGCTGTTGTGGAGCAACTTTCTACAGCAAGTGTGGACGAATTTGAAGCCTCATGAAGATGGTATTTTCGTTCATAAGATAAGTCTCTCTTTTATGCTTTAGATTTCTATTTGTAAGGGATTGAGAGAGAGAGAATTGTAGAGGGGAAAGGGCTGTAGATCAGTTTATCTTCTTTGCTGTAATCATCAAGTTGGTGCTTGGTGTTTTGGGGTTTGGTGATCCTGTCTGTGGGTGCAGACAAATTGTAAAGGGAGTTGTAGCTTCCTAGATAGTTGGTGCTATCTGAAACCTAAGGGAGTCGGTGCTTCCTAGATAGTTGGTGCTATCTGAATTTAAGGGTTGGTGCTCTTTGTCGTCGGTGCGACTAAATAAGATTCAGACCTGTACCGGATTGTTGTTCGGACGGGATTGAACCGTGGACGTAGCCTTTTGGTGAACCACGTAAAATCTGGTGTCAATTGTGTGGTTTGATTTGAATTGTTGTTAGCAAGGACCTGGTTAAAAGAGATCACTGATTCACCCCCCCCCCCTCTCAGTGATCACGAGATCTAACAGTTAGGTCACAAGGTCAAAACCCAAATCCACATCCCTGATGTCATCTTCAAAACTTTGCCTCGAGATGGTACGTGATCCCTTTCACTACCATAAAATTCCCCTGGAAGCTCAAAAGGCTACAAATACCAAAAAGAAACACTGCTCAAAGACTCTTGGTCAAGTCACAGGCTCTCCTTCAAAAATCTCTTCGAGGCACATCGACTACAAAAGTTAAGCAACTCGCCGCTGTACCTCGAGGGGGCATTTGTTGACACCAAAAATGTCACTTTGCCTTTTCAAGATCCAAAGAGCTACATGAAGTCGCAACCTGCCATAAATAGGCAATGCTGCTTCCAAAAATCAAATCTTGTCAGAATCAAACAAAAACTGCAAGATTCTTCCAAGAGGAGTACACAAGAAGTTTCGGGCCATTTCAAAATCATTTGGCCTAACTTCGCTTCTCCGACAGCCGAAAAGGAGCTCTCGGCGACAAAAGCTCTCCGGGACCATGGTTTCCAAGACAGAGCCTATGGATCATCTTAAAATGACTCTAATAGGTTCCCTGTCAAATTTCAAGTCAATCGGACATCGGTTGACCGCACATCAAACCGCGACATCTTCATCGCGACAAAAAGCAAGTCCACAGGTGATAGGACCCCAAACGGCTTCAAAACTCAAACAAAAGCCTATGGTTGGTCTTATTTATTGCTCAGGAGGCTTCACACCAAATTTCAGGTCATTCCGACATCGTTTGGCCCAGTTTCAGCTTCTGATGGAAAATCGGCAGCTCTGCGCGACAAAGTCTTCGGCTTTCTCAGGAAATTGGAAACTTTGCAAAATAAAATGCAAGGATTCTCATCAGGTTTCCTACAAAGAAATCAGGCCAGTAAATGGTCAAAATGTCAAGGAAAAGTACAGAAGAAAAAAGAATCGAAAAAAAGAAAAAACGGACGCAAAACGGGACACGAAAGGGGGAAAACCCCCCCAGGGTCGCAGGCCCCTGCGACCCTGGGCCAGGGTCGCCGGCGACCTTGGACCCCGGGGTCGCCGGGAAAGCCCCGGAAACCCCGATTTTCGCCGTTTTTTCGCGATTCGAAGGGCCCAGCCTCTGGTACTTTCCAAAATTCATGCTTTTGAGACACCAAGTCCTCTGACATCCGTCCAAAACACGGGTAAATCATCAAGAGTATCGAAGACAGTATTGATCGCCACCCGGTCAACCAAAAAAAAGTGTGCTTTCCACCCGACCGATCGAGAAATCGACAGGACAGATGGCACCGACCCGCTGCTGGCAACAAACACCTGAAATTACATGGTCATCTGATGTCGATCTACATGAAGATCCATCGATGATCATCAACAAAAGAATCTCAAAAGACGTGGCACGGCCCGCGACTCTTCAGCTGCTCGGCGACCACTTAATGCGATTAATTGACTAACTTTATTACAGTCATTAATCCATTTCTTTGGACGGCCCAATCAGAAGCAAGCATTCGGGAGTTACAAGTCAAGAGATTCATGGCATTTAACCCATGAAACTCCTCCCATCATGGCGATTAAAGGCGATTAAATGCCCTCAATCTCCTCCGGCCAATCAGAAGCCAAGAAAAAAGAGTTACAAAATAAACAATTCAATTTTGTAACTCCTCCCATTATGCGGCTTAATGACAATAAAAGCCCATAAACCCACCTAAAAGGCTACCTAAAAGCCTATAAATAGGAGGGCTCTCCAAGAAGAACAAAGATCAGAAACATCAGAAAAAAAAAAAGCACAAGCACACAGACAGAAATCCAGAGAAAGGAAAAAGAGAGAAAACTCTGCGGAAGTTCTACACCGGCCACCGCCCCAAGGTCCTTGCCTTCTCCTCCTGCCTCCAATGGCTTAGATGTGGCTTTTCAGCCCGTCTACTCGGCTTTTTATTGGACATAGGACCTTCCTTTGGTCTTTGTCCTCTAAAAACCTGAGGTTATAGCCAAGCCAAGCGAATCAATAGCATCCTCTGTTCTCATCTGCATGGATGATGGCGAAGCCCACATATGGCTTGCGACCGTCAATCTAAACGAGTCCCCCACAATCTCCTGAGAAGTTAGATCCTCCTTTTCTTGCTTTTCATTGTAGTTTGTATTTTTTCAAAAGAGACAAAAATCACAATTCTTGTCTTTCATTATTGATAAGGATTGTAAATCGGTTATAAACGCCAAAATCGGCTATAAACGCCAAAAATCGGCTATAAACGCCAAAATCGGCTATAAATGCCAAAAAAAATCGCCTTTCACGGCAAACCAAAAAAATGTCTCTTTTCTTAAATATATGTGCAATGGAAAACTTGAAAGAAGTTGATTTCCTTTTTACTTGCGAAGGTTGATCTCCGGATCACCACTTGCAATTCCAAGTAAAAATAGAAAATCTGGCACACCCACAAAAAAAAGAAATGTTGATGCACGCCCCTGCCCCCCGGTTACGAAAGGGTCGGAACCAAACGGACTCCCACGTCCGCCGACCTCGGTAGAACCGAGCAGGAGCGCGGTCCATCAGGTCCAGGTCTAGTTTTGGGCTGTTTTAAATTCTGTTTGTGGGCCTGGTCCAGGTCTAGTTTTGGGCTGTTTTAAATTCTGTTTGTGGGCCTGGTTCAGGTCTAGTTTTGGGTTGTTTAAAAATCTGTTTGTGGGCCTGGTTCAGGTTTAGTTTTGGGTTTGTTTTAAAAACTTGTTTCTTGTCCATTAAAGGATTTGTTTTGGGCTGTTTTAAGGTTTGTACTGTGGGCCATCTCAAGATTAGTTTGGGCTGTTTTTAAGATGTGTTGTGTGGGCCATTCAAGGTTTAACTATGAACTAATTTCAAGGTCTGTTTGGGCCGGATTTAAAGGACTGTTTTGGGGTTTGGTTCAAGGCCAGTTATGGGCCTGTTTTTAAGAGTTTTGTTATTACTTTGATACTTGGAAATTTGTGAAATGGGAATGATGTGAGAATGAGTGTATGTGAAATCACCCGGGAACCGTTCGAATCTTAATGCGCACTTTATCATTTAAATATTATGGATTTTCATTGGCATCAAACATACTTTTTATTAATTAATGTTTAAAGGTTAAATGTGCATTGAGATGGTTCCTTAGTAAGTCATTAAGTCATTCTCCACTATCCATTCCATTTCAAGTCAGAAAAATGTATTTGTATTTGTATTTGCACCCTTTGGTAAACTAATTTGAATAGCATCGGTGATTTGCTATAAAATCATGTGGCTCTCCATGTTCGAAAGGATTGACCGTATGATTTTATACAAATCACTTGATGCGTATTCGAACGGTTCACCATCGAAATTTGTATGTTTTCTCCGATTCGATTTGAAAAGCGATTGGAGTATGTTTGTTACATTCGGGATTTCTTCGATGAGGTTATTGTTTTGATAAGACTCGTATTTGAAAATAAAACCTCGAGGCAAGACGGGGCCAGAGCTATGTGGTGCGAGCCCATGAGCCAAAGAGGCTATGATTCCGAAAACAAAACCCCGAGGCAAGACGGGGCCAGAGCTATGTGGTGCGAGCCCCTGAGCCAAAGGGATTAGTATTATGTTAGATTTGTATCCGTTCGAGTTTTGAAAACTAAAGGCACCACTAGGCTTAGGTCACCTTGTCGGGATGATCACCCGGCTTGGGATCTTTACTCTGTCCGCCAGCTGCAGCTTGGATTCTGTCTGTGCCGACCATGGCAACGGTTTTATCTGCCGGTCCCATTTGTATGGCTACGGTTCTGATTTCTGATCTGCCGGTCCCATTTGTATGGCTACGGTTCTGATCCTATTTTAGTACCACGTTCAGTGGCTACGCTCTGTCTGCTCTTATTACTTCGATAATAGGAGGATTTAGTTAATTGTGGTTGCCAGTGTTTTATCTGCACATTACTTTAGTTTATGATTCTTGTTGGTTATACTTTTTATGCTTTGATTTGTTTAATGTTTACGATATCGATCTTTATTGTATTGTCCCTATTATTCAGTTTTAAATGTATTTCCAATTATTAAATGTTTTGCTTAGGTGGTTATCTTTCCGAGACATTTATGCTTTAGAGACTGTTCGTTTATTTGTCTTGATATTTACATTCGGACTTTCGATCGTTTTAGCATGTTTTATTGTCACTATTGTTTAGACTATTTGCTCGGTTTTATGATGATTTCATCAGGTTTTATATATGTTCTTTTATTTCATATTACTTGATTATTTGCTTGCCAGACCGTCGTGTCTGACCCTTATTTGTTTGGTGCCAGATTCTGCTCTTTTTGTTTTTAGGTGTTTGATCGGAGAAGGCGGTGGGACCGCCGGTCTGACGTGAGAGGCTGCCCATTGATATCATCTAGATGTCAAGTTTGGCACCGGAGTCCGTATCAAATCTTTGAGGGTAGTATTTCTGTTAGTTGGATATATTTTTGTATGGCTTTATCAGCCTTTTTCTTTGGGTTTGTAATTAAGACATTTGTTAATTGTAACTTGAATATGTGGGAATTAATTAGTTTGTTACTACCAGCTCAGTGTGCTCTGATGTATGATTTATGCCAGTCTTATTATGAGATGGCTTTATGATATTGGTGGCGTGCGACACGGAACCCGATGGCCACGGATTCCGAGTCGTAACACCATGTTTAGCTTCCGCGAAAATATACTCTGATTGTGTTGGAATGTGATTATCCTCATTCACGCGGATCTTGGGAAACATAACAAAAGTTTCAAATTATTCCAAAATTTCGCACCCCGAGATCGGTTCGCTGCAGGTCCCGGTTTCGGGGCGTGACAATAATCAATTACATAAATAAAGGAAATCTAATCTAATTAACATCTAATCAGATCTCCTAATAAGGCACATAATCAATTACATAAATTTACAAACGAGATTTGATTTGACTTTTGAGCTTTATGGGCTGAGCCCACTGACCTAGGCCCATTGGCCTAGTTGACACCCCCCCTCAAATTGTTGCTGGTGAATCCACGAGCACCAATTTGCCATCTAAGAATTGGTGTCGTGGCCGAGGAAGTCCCTTGGTAAATATATCTGCAATTTGAAGTCCGGTAAGAACATGAGGAAGAGTAATTGCTTCACGCACAAATTCATCAAGTATGTAATGACAAGCCACTTCAATATGCTTTGTGCGTTCATGGAAGACATGATTTTCAATAATCCGTATGGCATTGATATTGTCCGCATAGAGAGGTGTAGGGCCAGATTGTGGAAATCCAAGTTCAGAAAGAAGACCCCGAAGCCAGACAATTTCAGATGTGGCAGCCGACATAGCCCGATATTCTGCTCGTGGAGTGCGATTTTGTGGCCGCCTTTTGCAATCATTAATGACATGACCATTTGATTTGCAGTAATTACAAAACTTGGTCTTACAATGTGAAGCATAGTGTCCGTAACTCTTACAGCCAAAGCATTGGATTTTGCTGAGATCTCTTGCAAGGGGTTGTCCTTTAGCAGCAGAAGTAGTATGATGGACGATCCCTCCCGGACCGTGAGAAACACTAGGGGTGTAACTAGCAGTGGCAGCATAGGCAACATCCGGAGAGTTCCTGGAGGATTGTTGCTTCAGAACATGCTGAGTGAGCTGGCTTTGTTCCTCTCACAAGAGTTCATTGAGACACTCATTCAAAGATGGAGATGGAACTCTGCTCATCAAATTGGAACGAACGATCTCATATTCAGATCTCAATTTCATGAGGAACTGATCTCTATGAGAAGTTGCCTGTAATGTTTGAATCTCAGAAAGGGCTGCCTCAGATACATTGAGATATTTGATTTCATCATATTCCGCCCATAAATTAACAAAATCCTGTATAATAATCCTGGATGGAAGAGGTGCCTTGGGAATACTGAGCAATCTCCAGTTCAAGTTGGTATTGACGGGCAGAGTTCCCTTGGTGATACACTTGTTTCAGATATTCCCACATCTCCTTGGAGGTCTTGTACGGTTTGAGGTTCAGGATATATTTTGGTTCAACGGAACCGAGAATCCAGGTTTTTATCTTGGCATCCTTAGTGTTCCAAGAGAGTATTTTTTTTTTCATCTTCCTTAGGTCGTGGATCCCATCCTGAAACAAGTCCCCACATTTCCTTTCCTTCAAGATAGACTTGAAACTGATAGGACCAAGAAGTATAATTCTTTCCATTAAATTGGATCAATTTAATTTCATGCTTTTCCATTTCAGTAAAACAGTAGATCTATCAAACAGTGCAAAAAAATCTCACTGTTCTTAAAACAAACTGATAAGGAATGCTAACCAGATGTGAGCAGATCACAAAAAATATGATGGAGCAGATCACAAGCAGATTGTAGTAGACAGCAACCAATGATGGATCCAAGTGATCCAACTGAGCAATCAGATTTGAAAAAAAACTGCAGCAACCCAGATTTTTCACAAAAACAGCCCTAGGCGACCTGAATTTTTCAGCTAGAATGGAGTACAATAGTGCAAAACTGAACTGAATGATCAATCAGTCATCATAGGCTGATGAAGGATAAAAATTCTCATCCAACAAACTAGATTGCTTGCGAAAAGGAGCCAGATCCAGAAATTTGGATGGCTGTGATGAAACAATACAGTAGAGACTGGGATTTCACAATAAAGGATAGAAATCGTACCTCTGAGATGCAAAAGGTAATAAAAAAATGTCCATAAACACCAGAATATTCAGGCGACCAGAGTGGTTGCAATTTCCAAATTTGATGATGCGGATCTGGGGTGGGCCACGTATGATCTCACCTTGATCTGACGACTTCCAACGCTTGAAAGATGAAGGAGATTTACTCAGACACTATGATGTCTTCCAATGCTTGGAAGGTGAAGAAGATCCACTCAAAAACTCTGTATAGAGTTTAGTTTCACTCAGAGCTTTGATACCATGTCAAAGCCAGAGGAAGGAAGAAGAGACGAATAACTTTGTAAATTCGATGATCCCCTTTGAGGGTCACGATCTTTTAATTATAGAGATAAATTTTACATAAAAGATTACATTGATTGAGATAATCAACTGAATTAAAGCAAATCTAATCTAATTAACATCTAATCAGATCTCCTAATAAGGCATATAATCAATTACATAAATAAAGGAAATCTAATCTAATTAACATCTAATCAGATCTCCTAATAAGGCACATAATCAATTACATAAATTTACAAATGAGATTTTCTTTGACTTTTGAGCTTTATGGGCTGAGCACACTGACCTAGGCCCATTGGCCTAGTTGACACACTTCGCTCGAGGGTAGAGTGACTCGTAGGAACTGACGGCTCGCAAAGAGGACTCCCGGTTAGAGAGTTACGAGCGAAAACACAGGATTCTCGAACACTTAGGCTCCAAAACGGACCGCCGGGGGTCCGAAACGGGAAATGGACCATCCATAAATCGGAAACCGACACAAGCACTTTGCTCGAGGGTAGAGTGACTCATAGGAATTGACGGCTCGCAAATAAGACTCCCGATTAGAGAGTTACGGGCGAAAATACAGGATTCTCCAACACTTAGGCTCCAAAACGGCCCGCCAGGGGTCCGGCACTGGAAACGCCCCCTCCAAAAATAGGAAACCAGCACGAGCACTTCGCTCTAGGGTAGAGTGACTCGTAGGAACTGACGGCTCGCAAATAAGACTCTCGATTAGAGAGTTACGGGCGAAAACATAGGATTCTCTAAACCTTAGGCTCCAAATCGACCCGCCGGGGGTCCGGAATGGGAAACGGCCCTTACAAAAATCGGAAACCGGCACGAGCACTTTGCTCGAGGGTAGAGTGACTCGGAGGAACAGACGGCACGCAAATAGAACTCCCGATTAGTGAGTTAAGACCGAAAACATAGGATTTTCCAGAACTTAGGCTCCAAATCGACCTGCCGGGGGTCCGGAATGGGAAACGGCCCCTACAACAATCAGAAACCGGCACGAGCACTTTGCTCAAGGGTAGAGTCACTCTTAGGAACTGACGGCGCGCAAGTAGGACTCCCGGTTAGTGAGTTACGACCGAAAACATAGGATTTTCCAGAACTTTGGCTCCAAAAAGGCCCGTCGGGGGTCTGGAACGGGAAACGACCCATCCAAAAATCGAAATCCGGCACGAGCACTTCGCTCGAGGGTAGAGTGACTCGTAGGAACTGGTGGCACGCAAATAGGACTCCCGATTAGAGACTTACGGGCGAAAACATAGGATTTTCCAACACTTAGGCACCAAAATGGCCCGCCGGGGGTCCGAAATGGGAAATGGCCCCTACAAAAATCAGAAACCGGCAAGATCACTTCGCTCGAGGGTAGAGTGACTCGTAGGAACTGCCAGCTCGCAAATAGGACTCCCGGTTAGAGAGTTACGAGCGAAAACATAAGATTCTCCAACACTTAGGCTCCAAAACGGCTCGCCGGGGGTCCGAAATGGGAAACAGCCCCTACAAAAATCGAAAACCGGAACGAGTACTTTCCTCGAGGGTAGAGTGACTCGTAGGAACTGACGGCTCGCAAAGAGGACTCCGGTTAGAGAGTTACGAGTGAAAACACGGGATTCTCCAACACTTAGTCTCCAAAACGGCCCGCCGGGGGTCCGAAACGGGAAACGGACCCTCCATAAATCGGAAACCGGCACGAGCACATTGCTCGAGGGTAGAGTGACTCGTAGGAACTGACAGCTCGCAAAGAGGACTCCCGGTTAGAGAGTTACGAGCGAAAACATAAGATTCTCCAACACTTATGCTCCAAAATGGCCCGCCGGGGGTCCGGAACGTGAAACAGCCCCTCCAAAATTCGGAAACCGGTACGAGCACTTCGCTCAGAGATAGAGTGACTCGTAGGAACTGACGGCACGCAAATAAGACTCCCGGTTAGAGAGTTACGACCGAAAATAAAGGATTTTCCAGAACTTAGGCTCCAAAACGGCCCGCCGAGGGTCCGGAACGGGAAACGGCCCTAACAAAAATCCAAAACCAGCACGAGCACTTTGCTCGAGGGTAGATTGACTCGTAGGAACTGCCAGCTTGCAAATAGTTCTCCCGGTTAGTGAGTTACTAGTGAAAACATAAGATTCTCCAACACTTAGGCTCCAAAACGGCCCGCCGGGGTCCGGAATGTGAAACCGCCCCTCCAAAAATCGGAAACCGGCACGAGCACTTCGCTCGAGGGTAGAGTGACTCGTAAGAACTAACGGTACGCGAATAGAACTCTCGGTTTGAGAGTTACGAATGAAAACATATGATTCTTTAACACTTAGGCTTCAAAACGGCCCGCCGGGGGTCCGAAACGTGAAACGGCCCCACTAAAAATCGAAAACCGGCACGAGCACTTCGCTTGAGGGTAGAGTGACTCGTAAGAACTAACGGCACGCAAATTGGACTCCCGGTTAGAGAGTTACGACCGAAAACATAGGATTTTTCAACTCTTAGGCTCCAAAACGGCCCGCCGGGGGTCCAGAACGGCAAACGGCCCCTCCGAAAATTGGAAACCGGCCGGGCACTTCGCTTGAGGGTAGAGTGACTCGTAGAACTGATGGCTCGCAAAGAGGACTCCCGGTTAGAGAGTTACGAGCGAAAACACAAGAATCTCCAACACTTAGGCTTCGAAACGGCCCGCCGGGGGTGCAGAATGTGAAACGGCCCAAGCAAAAATCGGAAACCGGCTCGAGCACTTCGTTCGAGGGTAGAGTGACTCGTTGGAACTGACTGGACGCAAATAGGACTCCCGGTTAGAGAGTTACGAGCAAAAATATATGATTCTCCAACACTTAGGCTCCACAACGGCCCGCCGGGGTCCGGAACGGGAAACGGCCCGTCCAAAAATCAGAAACTAGCACGGGCACTTTGCTCGAGGGCAGAGTGATTGTAGGAACTGACGAGTCGCAAAGATGACTCTCGGTTAGAGAGTTATGAGCGAAAACATATGATTCTCCAACACGGCCCGCCCGGCGTCCGAAAATGGAAACGGCCCCTCCAAAGTTCGGAATCCAGCACGAACAATTCGCTCGACGGTAGAGCGACTCGTAGGATCTGATGGCTCGCGAATTGGACTCTCGGTTAGAGAGTTACGAGCGAAAACATAGGATTTTCCAACACTTAGGCTCCAAAACGGCCTGTCGGGGATCCGGAACGGGAAACGACCCCTGCAAAAAGTCAAAAACCGACACGGGTACTTCGCTCGAGGGTAGACTCAATCGTAGGAACTGATGGCACGCAAATATTACTCCCGGTTAGAGAGTTACAACCGAAAACATAGAATTTTCTAGAACTTAGGCTCCAAAATGGCCCGCCGGGGGCCGGAACGGGAAACGCCCGCTCCAAAAATCAAAAACCGGCACGAGGACTTCGTTTGAGGGTAGAATGACTCGTAAGAACTAACTGCACGCAAAAAGGACTCTCGGTTAGAGAGTTACGACCGAAAACATAG
Source organism: Litsea cubeba (assembly GCA_012931725.1). Lineage (NCBI taxonomy): Eukaryota > Viridiplantae > Streptophyta > Magnoliopsida > Laurales > Lauraceae > Litsea > Litsea cubeba. The sequence goes on along the minus strand of CM022951.1, from coordinate 25,485,646 downwards.
GATTTTCCAACTCTTAGGCTCCAAAACGGCCCGCCGGGGGTCCGGAATGGGAAACGGCCCCTCAAAAAATTGGAAACCGGCACGGGCACTTCGCTTGAGGGTAGAGTGACTCGTAGAACTGATGGCTCGCAAAGAGGACTCCCGGTTAGAGAGTTACGAGCGAAAACACAAGAATCTCCAACACTTAGGCTCCAAAACGGCCTGCCGGGGGTCCAGAACGTGAAACGGCCCCTGCAAAAATTGAAAACCGGCACGAGCACTTCGTTTGAGGGTAGAGTGACTCGTTGGAACTGACTGCACACAAATAGGACTCCCGGTTAGAGAGTTACGAGCAAAAATATATGATTCTCCAACACTTAGGCTCCAAAATGGCCCGCCGGGTGTCCGGAACGTGAAACGGCCCCTCTAAAAATCAGAAACCGGTACGAGCACTTCGCTCGAGGGTAGAGTGACTCGTAGGAACTGACGGCACGCAAATAGGACTCCTGGTTAGAGAGTTACGACCTAAAATATATGATTCTCCAACATTTTGGCTCAAAAACGGCCCGCCGGGGTCCGGAACTGGAAACGGCCCCTCTAAAAATCGGAAACCGGCACAGGCACTTTGCTCGAGGGCAGAGTGACTCATAGGATTTGACGTCTCGCAAAGAGCACTCTCGGTTAGAGAGTTACGAGCGAAAACATATGATATTCCAACAGTTAGGCTCCAAAACGGCCCGCCGGGGGTCCGGAATTGGAAACGGCCCCTCCAAAGATCGGAAACCGACATGAACAATTCGCTCGAGGGTAGAGTGACTCGTACGAACTGACGGCACGCAAAGAGGACTCCCGATTAGAGAGTTACGAGCGAAAACACAGGATTCTCCAACACTTAGGCTCAAAAACGGCCCGCAGGGGTCCGGAACGGGAAACGGCCCCTACAAAAATCGAAAACTGGAATGAGCACTTCGCTCGAGGGTAGAGTGACTCGAAAAAACTGCCAGGTTGCAAATAGGACTCCCGGTGAGAGAGTTACGAGCGAAAACATAAGATTCTCTAACACTTAGGCTCCAAAACAGCCCGCCGGGAGTCTGGAATGTGAAATGGCCCCTTCATAAATCGGAAACCACAACGATCACTTCGCTCGAGGGTAGAGTGACTCGTAGGAACTGACGGCACACAAATAGGACTCCCGGTTAGAGAGTTACGAGCGAAAACGTATGATTCTGTAACACTTTGGCTCGCCGGGGGTCCGGAACGGGAAACGGCCCCTCCAATAATCGAAAACCGGCATGAGCACTTCGCTCGAGGGTAGAGTGACTCCTATGTACTGACGGCACGCAAATAGGACTCCCGGTTAGAGAGGTACGAGCGAAATCATAGGATTCTCCAACACTTAGGCTCCAAAACGGCCCGCCAGGGGTCTGGAATGGGAAACGGCCCCTACAGAAATCGGTAAATGGCACGAGCACTTCATTCGAGGGTAGAGTGACTCGTAGGAACTGACGACATGCAAATAGGACTCCCGGTTAGAGAGTTACGAGCGAAAACATATGATTCTCTAACACTTTGGCTCCAAAACGGCACGCCGGGGGTCCGGAACGGGAAACGGCCCCTCTAATAATCAGAAACCGGCACGAGCACTTCGCTCGAGGGCAGAGTGACTCCTAGGTACTGACGGCACGCAAATAGGACTCCCAGTTAGAGAGCTACGAGCGAAATCATTGGATTCTCCAACACTTAGGCTCCAAAACGGCCCGCCAGGGGTCCGGAATGGGAAACGGCTCCTACAGAAATCGGTAACGGGCACGAGCACATCGTTCGAGGGTAGAGTGATTCGTAGGAACTGACGACACGCAAATAGGACTCCGGGTTAGAGAGTTGCGAGCGAAAACATATGATTCTCCCACACTTAGGCTCCAAAATGGCCCGCCGGGGGTCCGGAATGGGAAACGGCCCCTCCATAAATCGAAAACCGGCACGTGCACTTCGCTCGAGGGTTGAGTGATTCGTAGGAACTGACAGCACGCAAATAGGACTCCCGGTTAGAGAGTTACGAGCGAAAACATATGATTCTCCAACACTTTCGCTCCAAAATGGCCCGACGGGGGTCCGGAAAGGGAAATGGCCCCTCCAGTAATCGGAAACCGGCACAAGCACTTCGCTCGAGGGTAGAGTGACTCCTAGGTACTGACGGCACGCAAATAGGACTCCCGGTTAGAGAGGTACGAGCGAAATCATAGGATTCTCCAACACTTAGGCTCCAAAACGGCCCGCCAGGGGTCTGGAATGGGAAACGGCCCCTACAGAAATCGGTAAATGGCACGAGCACTTCGTTCGAGGGTAGAGTGACTCATAGGAACTGACGACATGCAAATAGGACTCCCGGTTAGAGAGTTACGAGCGAAAACATATGATTCTCTAACACTTTGGCTCCAAAATGGCATGCCGGGGGTCCGGAACGGGAAACGGCCCCTCTAATAATCGGAAACCGGCACGAGCACTTCGCTCGAGGGCAGAGTGACTCCTAGGTACTGACGGCACGCAAATAGGACTCCCAGTTAGAGAGCTACGAGCGAAATCATTGGATTCTCCAACACTTAGGCTCCAAAACGGCCCGCCAGGGGTCCGGAATGGGAAACGGCCCCTACAGAAATCGGTAACGGGCACGAGCACATCGTTCGAGGGTAGAGTGATTCGTAGGAACTGACGACACGCAAATAGGACTCCCGGTTAGAAGTTACGAGCGAAAACATATGATTCTCCCACACTTAGGCTCCAAAATGGCCCGCCGGGGGTCCGGAATGGGAAACGGCCCCTCCATAAATCGAAAACCGGCACGTGCACTTTGCTCGAGGGTTGAGTGATTCGTAGGAACTGACAGCACGCAAATAGGACTCCCGGTTAGAGAGTTACGAGCGAAAACATAAGATTCTCCAACACTTAGCCTCCAAAACGGCTGCCGGGAGTCCGTAATGTGAAACGACCCCTCCATAAATTTTAAACCGGTACGAGTACTTCGCTCGAGGGTAAAGTGACTCGTAGGAACTGACAACACGCAAATATGACTCCCGGTTAGAGAGTTACGAGCGAAAACCTATGATTCTCCAGATATTTTGGCTCTAAATTGGCCCGCCGGGGGCCTGGAACTTGAAACGGCCCCTCCAAAAATCAAAAACCGGCACGGCCACTTCGTTCGAGGATAGAATGGCTCGTAGATACTGACTGCACGCAAATAGGACTCTCGGTTAGAGAGTTACGAGCGAAAACACATGATTCTCCAACACTTAGGCTGCAAAACGTCCCGTTGGGGGTCCGGAACGGAAAACGACCCCTCCAAAATTTGAAAACCGGCACGGGCACTGTTGTTCGAGGGTAGAGTAACTCGTAGGAACTGACGGCTCGCAAATACGACTCTCGGTTAGAGAGTTACGAGCGAAAACATATGATTCTCCAACACTTATGCTCCAAAACGGACCGCCGGGGGTCCGGAACAGGTAACGGCCCGTCCAAAAATCGTAAACCGGCACGAGCACTTGGCTCGAGGGTAGAGTGACTCGTAGGAACTGACGGCTCGCTAAGAGGACTCCCGGTTAGAGAGTTACGAGCGAAAACACAAGAATCTCCAACACTTAGGCTCCGAAACGGCCCGCCGGGGGTGCAGAACGTGAAACGGCCCCTGCAAAAATCGGAAACCGGCTCAAGCACTTCGTTCGAGGGTAGAGTGACTCGTTGGAACTGACTGGACGCAAATAGGACTCCCGGTTAGAGAGTTACGAGCAAAAATATATGATTCTCCAACACTTAGGCTCCACAACGGCCCGCCGGGGTCCGGAACGGGAAACGGCCCGTCCAAAAATCAGAAACTAGCACGGGCACTTTGCTCGAGGGCAAAGTGATTGTTGGAACTGACGAGTCGCAAAGATGACTCTCGGTTAGAGAGTTATGAGCGAAAACATATGATTCTCCAACACGGCCCGCCCGGCGTCCGAAAATGGAAACGGCCCCTCCAAAGTTCGGAATCCAGCACGAACAATTCGCTCGACGGTAGAGCGACTCGTAGGATCTGATGGCTCGCGAATTGGACTCTCGGTTAGAGAGTTACGAGCGAAAACATAGGATTTTCCAACACTTAGGCTCCAAAACGGCCTGTCGGGGATCCGGAACGGGAAACGGCCCCTGCAAAAAGTCGAAAACCGACACGGGTACTTCGCTCGAGGGTAGACTCAATCATAGGAACTGACGGCACGCAAATAGGACTCCCGGTTAGAGAGTTACGAGTGAAAACATATGATTCTCCATCACTTAGGCTCCGAAATGTCCCGCTGGGAGTCCGGAATGTGAAACAGCCCCTCCATAAATCGGAAACCGGCACGAGCACTTCGCTCGAGGGTAGAGTGACTCGTAGGAACTGACGGCACGCAAATAGGACTCCCGGTTAGAGAGTTACGAGCGAAAACATATGATTCTCCATCACTTAGGCTCCAAAATGTCCCGCCGGGGGTCCGGAATGTGAAACGGCCCCTCCATAAATCGGAAACCGGCACGAGCACTTCGCTCGATGGTAGAGTCACTCGTAGGAACTGACGGCACGCAACTAGGACTCCCGGTTAGAGAGTTACGATCGAAAACATAGGATTTTCCAGAATTTAGGCTCCAAAACGGCCCGTCGGGTGTCCGAAATGGGAAACGACCCCTCCAAAAATCGGAGACCAGCACGAGCACTTCGGTCGAGGGTAGAGTGACTCCTAGGAACTGACGGCACTCAAATAGGACTCCCGCTTACGAGCGAAATCATAGGATTCTCCAACACTTAGGCTCCAAAACGGCCCGCCGAGGGTCCAGAACGGGAAACGGCCCCAGCAAAAATCGAAAACTGACACGAGCACTTCGTTCAAGGGTAGAGTGACTCTTAGGAACCGGCAGCTCGCAAATAGGACTCACGGTTAGAGAGTTACGAGCGAAAACATAAGATTCTCCAACACGTAGGCTCCAAAACGGCCCATCAGGGGTCCGGAATGTGAAACGATCCCTCCAAAAATCGGAAACCGGCACGAGCACTTCGCTTGTGGGTAGAGTGACTCGTAGGAACTGACTGCACGCAAATAGGACTCCCGGTTAGAGAGTTACGAGCGAAAATATAGGATTCTCCAACACTTAGGCTCCAAAACGGCCCGCCGGGAGTCCGGAATGCGAAACGGCCCCTACATAAATTTGAAACCGGCACGAGCAATTCGCTCACGGGTAGAGTGACTCGTAGGAACTGACGACACACAAATAGGACCCCCGGTTAGAGAGGTACGAGGGAAAACATATGATTCTCCAACACTTAGGCTCCAAAACGGCCCGCCGGGGGTCCGAAATGTGAAACGGCCCCTCCATAAATTGGAGACCGGCACGAGAACTTCGCTCGAGTGTAGAGTGACTCGTAGGAACTGACGGCACGCGAATAGGACTCCCGGTTAGAGAGTTACGAGCGAAAACATAGGATTCTCCAGAACTTAGGCTCCAAAATGGCCCGCCGGGGGTCCGGAATGTTAAACGGTCCCTCCCAAACTCAGAAACTGGCACGGTACTTCGCTCGAGGGTAGAGTCACTCGTAGGAACTGACGGCACGCAAATAGGACTCCCGGTTAGAGAGTTACGAGCGAAAACATAGGATTCTCCAACACTTAGGCTCCAAAATGGCCCGTCGGAGCTCCGAAACGTGAAACGGCCACTCCAAAAATCAGAAAACGGCACGACCACTTCGCTCGAGGGTAGAGTGACTCGTAGGAACTGACGGCTCTAAAAGAGGACTCCCGGTTAGAAAGTTACGAGCGAAAAAACAGGATTCTCCAACACTTAGGCTCCAAAACATCCCGCCGGGGGTACAGAACGGGAAACGACCCCTCCATAAATCACAAACGGCATAAGCTCTTCGTTCGAGGGTAGAGTGACGCATAGGAACTGACGGCACGCAAATAGGACTCCCGGTTAGAGAGTTACGAGCGAAAACATATGATTCTCCATCACTTAGGCTCCGAAAAGTCTCGCCGGGGGTCCGGAATGTAAAACGGCCCCTCCATAAATCGGAAACCGGCACGAGCACTTCGCTCGAAGGTAGAGTCACTCGTACGAACTGACGGCACGCAACTAGGACTCCCGGTTAGAGAGTTACGACCGAAAACATATGATTCTCCATCACTTAGGCTCCAAAATGTCCCGCCGGGGGTCCGGAATGGGAAACGGCCCCTCCAAAAATCGGAGACCAGCACGAGCACATCGCTCGAGGGTAGAGTGACACCTAGGAACTGACGGCACTCAAATAGGACTCCCGGTTAGAGAGTTACGAGCGAAATCATAGGATTCTCCAAAACGGCCCGCCAGGGGTCCGGAACGGTAAACGGCCCATACAAAAATCAAAAAAAGACACGAGCACTTCGCTCGAGGGTGGAGTGACACTTAGGGACCGGTAGCTCGCAAATAGGACTCCCGGTTAGAGAGCTACGAACGAGAACATAAGATTCTCCAACATGTATGCTCCAAAACGGCCCAATGGGGGTCCGGAATGTGAAACGGTCCGTCCAAAAATCGAAAACCGGCACGAGCACTTCGCTTGAGGGTAGAGTGACTCGTAAGAACTAACGGCACGCAACTAGGACTCCCAGTTAGAGAGTTACGACCGAAACATAGGATTTTCCAACTCTTAGGCTCCCAAACGTCCCGCCGGGTGTCCGGAATGGGAAACGGCCCCTCCGAAAATCGGAAACCAACACGAGCACTTCGCTCGAGGGTAGAGTGACTCGAAGGAAATGACGGCTCGCAAAGAGGACTCCCGGTTAGACAATTACGAGCGAAAAAATAGGATTCTCCAACACTTAGGCTCCAAAATGGCCGGCCGGGGGTCCGGAACGGGAAACGGACCCTCTATAATTCGGAAACCGGCACGACCACTTTGCTCGAGGGTAGAGTGACTCGTAGGAACTGACAGCTCGCAAAGAGGACTCCCGGTTAGAGAGTTACGAGCGAAAACACAGGATTCTCCAACACTTATGCTCCAAAATGGCCCGCCGGGAATCCGGAACGGGAAATGGACCCTCCATAAATCGGATACCGACACGAGCTCTTTGCTCGAGGGTAGAGTGACTCGTTGGAACTGACGGCTCGCAAAGAGGAATCCCGGTTAGAGAGTTACGAGCGAAAACACAAGAATCTCCAACACTTAGCTCCAAAACGGACCGTCGGTGTTCGGGAACGTGAAACAGCCCCTGTAAAAATCGAAACTAGCACGAGCACTTCGTTCGAGGGTAGAGAGACTCGCAGGAACCGACCGCACGCAAATAGGACTCCCGGTTAGAGAGTTACGAGCGAAAATATAGGATTCTCCAACACTTAGGCTACAAAACGGCCCGCCGAGAGTCCGGAATGTTAAACGGCCCCTCCATAAATTTGAAACCGGCACGAGCACTTCGCTCGATGGTAAAGTGACAGTCCACAAATAGGACTCCCGGTTAGAGAGTTACGAGCGAAAATATAGGATTCTCCAACACTTAGGCTCTAAAACGGGCCGCCGGGAGTCCGGAATGTGAAACAGCCCCTCCATAAATTTGAAACCGGCACGAGCACTTCGCTCGAGGGTAGAGTGACTCGTAGGAACTGACGACACGCAAATAGGACCCCCGGTTAGAGAGTTACGAGCGAAAACATATGATTCTCCAACACTTAGGCTCCAAAACGGCCCGCCGGGGGTCCGGAACGTGAAACGGCCCCTCCATAAATCGAGACCGGCACGGGAACTTCGCTCGAGGGTAGAGTGACTCGTAGGAACTGACGGCACGCGAATAGGACTCCCGGTTAGAGAGTTACAAGCGAAAACATAGGATTCTCCAGAACTTAGGCTCCAAAACGGCCCGTCGGGGGTCTGGAATGTTAAACGGTCCCTCCAAAACTCGGAAACCGGCACGGGTACTTCGCTCGAGGGTAGAGTCACTCGTAGGAACTGACGGCACGCAAATAGGACTCCCGGTTAGAGAGTTACGAGCGAAAACATAGGATTCTCCAACACTTAGGCTCCAAAATGGCCCGTCGGGGCTCCGGAACGTGAAACGGCCACTCCAAAAATTGGAATCCGGCACGACCACTTCGCTCGAGGGTAGACTGACTCGTCGGAACTGACGGCTCGCAAAGAGGACTCCCGGTTAGATAGTTACGAGCGAAAAAACAGGATTCTCTAACACTTAGGCTCCAAAACGGCCCGCCGGGGGTCCGAAACAGGAAACGGCCCCTCCATAAATCGGAAACCGGCACGTGCTCTTCGCTCGAGGGTAGAGTGACGCATAGGAACGGACGGCAAGCAAATAGGACTCCCGGTTAGAGAGTTACGAGTGAAAACATATGATTCTCCATCACTTAGGCTCCGAAATGTCCTGCCGGGGGTCCGGAATGTGATACGGCCCCTCCATAAATTGGAAACCGGCACGATCAATTCGCTCGAGGGTAGAGTGACTCGTAGGAACTGATGGCACGCAAATAGGACTCCCGGTTAGATAGTTACGAGCGAAAACATATGATTCTCCATCACTTAGGCTCCAAAATGTCCCGTCGGGGGTCCGGAATGTGAAACGGCCCCTCCATAAATCGGAAATCGGCACGAGCACTTCGCTCGATGGTAGAGTCACCCGTAGGAAGTGACGGCACGCAACTAGGACTCCCGGCTAGAGAGTTACGACCGAAAACATAGGATTTTCCAGAACTTAGGCACCAAAACGGCCCGCCGGGGGTCCGAAATGGGAAACGGCCCCTCCAAAAATTGGAGACCAGCACGAGCACTTCGCTCGAGGGTAGAGTGACTCCTAGGAACTGACGGCACTCAAATACGACTCCCGGTTAGAGAGTTACGAGCGAAATCATAGGATTCTCCAACACTTAGGCTCCTAAACGGCCCGCCAGGGGTCCCGAATGGTAAACGGCCCATACAAAAATCGAAAACCGACACGAGCACTTCGCTCGAGGGTAGAGTGACTCTAAGGGACCCCCAGCTCGCAAATAGGACTCCCGGTTAGAGAGTTACGAGCCAAAACATTAGATTCTCCAACACGTATGCTCCAAAACGGCCCACCGGGGGTCCGGAATTTGAAACGGTCCGTCCAAAAATCGGAAACCGGCACGAGCACTTCGCTTGAGGGTAGAGTGACTCGTAAGAACTAACGGCACGCAAATAGGACTCCCGGTTAGAGCGTTACGACCAAAACATAGGATTTTCCAACTCTTAGGCTCCCAAACGGCCCGCCGGGTGTCCGAAATGGGAAACGGCCCCTCCAAAAGTCGGAAACCAACACGAGCACTTCGCTCGAGGGTAGAGTGACTCATAGGAACTGACGGCTCGCAAAGAGGACTCCCGGTTAGAGAGTTACGAGCGAAAACACAAGAATCTCCAACACTTAGCTCCAAAAGGGACCGTAGGGGTTCGGGAACGTGAAACAGCCCCTGCAAAAATCGAAAACTAGCACGAGCACTTCGTTCGAGGGTAGAGTGACTCGTAGGAACAGACTGCACGCAAATAGGACTCCCGGTTAGAGAGTTACGAGCGAAAATATAGGATTCTCCAACACTTAGGCTCCAAAACGGCCGGCCGAGAGTCCGGAATGGGAAACGGCCCCTCCATAAATTTGAAACTGGCACGAGCACTTCGCTCGATAGAAGAGTGACAGTCCGCAAATAGGACTCCCGGTTAGAGAGTTACGAGCGAAAATATAGGATTCTCCAACACTTAGGCTCCAAAACGGCCAGCCAAGAGTCCGGAATGTGAAACGGCCCCTCCATAAATTTGAAACCGGCATGAGCACTTCGCTTGAGGGTAGAGTGACTCGTAGGAACTGACGACACGCAAATAGGACCCTCGGTTAGAGAGTTACGAGCGAAAACATATGATTCTCCAACACTTAGGCTCCAAAACGGCCCGCCGGGGGTCCGGAACGTGAAACGGCCCCTCCATAAATCGGAGACCGGCACGGGAACTCCGCTCGAGGGTAAAGTGACTCGTAGGAACTGACGGCACGCGAATAGGACTCCCGGTTAGAGAGTTACGAGCGAAAACATAGGATTCTCCAGAACTTAGGCTCCAAAACGGCCAGCCGGGGGTCCGGAACGTTAAACGGTCCCTCCAAAACTCGGAAACCGGCACGGGTACTTCGCTCGAGGGTAGAGTCACTCCTAGGAACTGACGGCACACAAATAGGACTCCCGGTTAGAGAGTTACGAGCGAAAACATAGGATTCTCCAGCACTTAGGCTCCAAAATGGCCCGTCGGGGCTCCGGAACGTGAAACGGCCACTCCAAAAATCGGAAATCGGCACGACCACTTCGCTCGAGGGTAGAGTGACTCGTAGGAACTGACGGCTCGCAAAGAGGACTCCCGGTTAGACAGTTAGGAGCGAAAAAATAGGATTCTCCAACACTTAGGCTCCAAAACGGCCCGCCGGGGGTCCGGAACGTGAAACGGCCCCTCCATAAATTCGAAACCGGTACGAGATCTTCGTTCGAGGGTAGAGTGACGCATAGGAACTGACGGCACGCAAATAGGACTCCCGGTTAGAGAGTTACGAGCGAAAACATATGATTCTCCATCACTTAGGCTCCGAAATGTCCTGCCGGGGGTCCGGAATGTGAAACGGCCCCTCCATAAATCGGAAACCGGCACGATCACTTCGCTCGAGGATAGAGTCACTCGTAGGAACTGACGGCATGCAAATAAGACTCCCGGTTAGATAGTTACGAGCGAAAACATATGATTCTCCATCACTTAGGCTCCAAAATGTCCCGTCGGGGGTCCGGAATGTGAAACGGCCCCTCCATAAATCGGAAACCGGCACGAGCACTTCGCTCGATGGTAGATTCACTCGTAGGAACTGACGGCACGCAACTAGGACTCCCGGTTAGAGAGTTACGACCGAAAACATAGGATTTTCCCGAACTTAGGCTCCAAAACGGCCTGCCGGGGGTCCGGAATGTGAAACGGCCCCTCCAAAAATCGGAGACCAGCACGAGCACTTCGCTCGATGGTAGAGTCACTCGTAGGAACTGACGGCACGCAACTAGGACTCCCGGTTAGAGAGTTACGACCGAAAACATAGGATTTTCCTGAACTTAGGCTCCAAAACGGCCCGCCGGGGGTCCGGAATGGGAAACGGCCCCTCCAAAAATCGGAGACCAGCACGAGCACTTCGCTCGAGGGTAGAGTGACTCCTAGGAACTGACGTCACTCAAATAGGACTCCCGGTTAGAGAGTTACGAGCGAAATCATAGGATTCTCCAACACTTAGGCTCCTAAACGGCCCGCCAGGGGACCCGAACGGTAAACGGCCCATTCAAAAATCGAAAACCGACACGAGCACTTCGCTCGAGGGTAGAGTGACTCTTAGGGACCGCCAGCTCGCAAATAGGACTCCCGGTTAGAGAGTTACGAGCGAAAACATTAGATTCTCCAACACGTATGCTCCAAAACGGCCCACCGGGGGTCCGGAATGTGAAACGGTCCGTCCAAAAATCGGAAACCGGCACGAGCACTTCGCTTGAGGGTAGAGTGACTCGTAAGAACTAACAGCACGCAAATAGGACTCCCGGTTAGAGCGTTACGACCAAAACATAGGATTTTCCAACTCTTAGGCTCCCAAACGGCCCGCCGGGTGTCTGAAATGGGAAACGGCCCCTCCAAAAGTCGGAAACCAACACGAGCACTTTGTTGGGATTGGTGTATGCCCTAAAGCCCACTAGTTGCATTCTCATCTTTTGTTACTGGATATTTACTGGTTATTTAATTGAAAGACCCTTTTATGCTTAAACATGTATATATGTATGGTTGTGTAAGGCCCATTGTTTCTAGTAAATGAATTAGGTGTGTAGTGTCTACACACAGATAGGTCTAATTCATGGACAACTGGAAACATCATATTTGTTCATAACTGAAAGATGGAGCTGGGCACTTCATCTTGGTAGAAGTTATAATGAGATACTCTCCTATATAGGGTGACATACCTAAGTCACGGGAGGGCTTTCCCGGATCTATCTCATTAGTGCATGTGTCATGCATTGAACAGGACCGTTGTAGGTGTGATCTCTAAAATAGTACTATCACAGAAAAGAGATCAAGTCACCTCATGCTACTAAGTAACCGGTGCTCTTAATCTTGAGCATTTGTGGATGAACTGACGAAGTCAAGTTCTTGTGCTTTAATTCACTATGGGTGAGATTCTATTCATGGGTCAACAGCTCTGTGTTTTGGGTACTCGGACTTGATCAGTTGGGACGTGCAGATGCAATATAGAATCTATGCCATCTGATGATGGAATAATCGTCCCCTTAGAATTATCCGATTAATCATCAAAATCTAAGATCTTAGTATATGGATGTTCCATATGGATATTGAACTTGTGGGTCGCTCCCTGGATCAAGAGAATGATATTCGAATGATGATTATGTTTAAGGATATGAAGTTCTAAGGTTTAGATGTAATCGGGAAGGTTGATAGTACATATGATAACCTGACTCGATTATGGATGTTACATAGAGGGGCATTCAGGTCATTACACTTAGTAGGTCGAAGACAACCGTCATTTTATGACGAGCTTATTATAATATATATTTTTCCTTGGAGTTCAACCATAACTCTCTAGTGGAATGAGTTAAGGTTAAAATGGTCTTTATGTTGCTATGGGTTTAGCATGGACATTTTGGTCATTTTGGGAGCCAATGGCAAATATGTCTTTTGGTCCCTTCTCTAGTCACTTACCAAGATTGGCATGGTTTCCTAAGATGTTTAGATAACATAAGGATGAATTATTTTAGTGGAAAAATAATTTTGAGTTTGAATTCAAATAGGCCTTTGATGGCATACATGAATTTAACTCTAGATAAATTGTATGTGGGCCATGGTGTGCATTGATATGTGGGATGTCCATAATAGGATTTCCATGGGTAAGGTTTCCAACTTTGAGTAGGACTCTACTTGGAAAGTTGGACTCCTCTTTGGATTAGTATTCCTATGAGTTAGTTTCCTTTTTGGATTAGGAACTTAAAATTAGTAAGTGTTCTACAACTAGTATTACTAATTGTATGGAAAGTTCCTTTTAGTTTCCTTTTTCTAATTGGAGTGTTTCTTAAAGGAAGTAAGTCTTTCTTGGACATCCATAAGTATTAGGAAAGATAAACTTCTAGGAAAGGTTTTCTAAGTTTCTATAAAAGGGAGAGAGCCTTCCCTTGGACGTCCTACACCATAACAAGGAGAATTACAAAGGTTGCACACGTCCAACACACTTTGTGAAACACTTTGCAAGTATCCTAAGAGTGCCCCACACGTCCAGCCCTTGGTTGCTTCTCTTCTTGATTGAAGAAGGCTTAAGGTCTGAGATTTTCCCTTGGAGAAATACTTCTTAATTCCTAGATTAAGATCCCACCATCTTAGCCAATCAGATTTGGAAGTGAGATAGAGGAGAAGATCAAAGGCAATACTAGTGCAGAAAATTCCAGCAACTTGTTTGCAAATTGCAAGTCTGAGTTCGGGCCTTTGGATCTATTTTTTCAGAGGTTTGAAGTCTACAAATCTTTGAGGTATGAGTCTTCTTCATTCTCCTTTAATTATACACTTGTTGGTCATGATTTAATGGAGTTTCTATGCGATTCTTTATGGCTGATTTCCGCTGCATAGTGCAGAAATCAGATTTTGAAAAATCTGTCATGCTTTGCATCAGCCATAGTAGTCTCTTTATGAGAAGTTTCAGATCTGAATCGCGATTTCTTTCAATGGTATCAGAGCCACTCCATGTAAAATCATGATCCCATGTTGTGTGTAATTAATCCTAGATTGATTATGGGTATGGTGGCACCCTATTAAAGTTATGTTGTGATGCATGTTGTGTGCAAGTTTCATTAACATTGCTGGAATTTATTTTCCAGATTTGTTTAATGATGCACATAGTGAGTTTGCATGCACTAACCTCTTTGTTTGCAGCCATAATTAGCATCCTTGATGGTTCGCATGTATGTTGTGTGGATTTGGATGTTTTTTAATTAGTTGGAAAGTGTACGATTGCGCGGTTAGCAATCATAGGAAGTTGTAAAGTTTCCTTAATTTTATTCCAACTAGTCTTGATGTAAGCTTTCTTGGAAAGCATAGGAATCTCCAATGTAATTTTGGTTTTGTTTCAAGACAAGGAGGTTGCAAGAAATTGGAGTCCTTGGAGATCAAGGAGTCAAGACTTCTAGATGCATGAGGAGTCCTAATTCGATTAGGATTTGAAATCCTAAGAGCAAGGAGCCATCAAGGAATGCATACTTTTATTTGCTTTTATATATAGAATGCATGGATGAATGCTTTATATAATTGCTATAATTGTCACCTAGAAACATGGCCACCATTAGGCTCTAAAATTGGCATCTTTATTGTATTAGATTGTTTTTAGTTTGGCAAATTATTTTAAACGGAACTTAGACCAGCACCTTCTATTTGTCTAAGGTTTAAAATTGGATAGGGTTTAGTTTATCTTGGTACCCTTGGTTTCCAAAGGAGGCTAAACTAAAATCTAATTGGATGCTACCTATGGGTTTTCATAACCCAAGATAGGTTTTTGACTCTTGGAAGGGATTTGCTCAAATGTTTTAAAGCAAAGGTTATTTAATTTTAAGATGACTTAAGTCATGAATTTAATTAACCAAGTTTGCTAGATTTAAAAAGAGCTTTTGAGTAAAACAATGTAAAGGTCAAAAAGTATAAACCCTAGCGATAAATAATCAAGTGGGAGAGGGGTTTTAGGAAAGACCCCACGGCCTTCCATTTTCGGTTCATGTTATCTCATTAAAGTGTTAGTGGGAACGGCCATCCCTTCGGTGGAGTTCTTTAACTGAAGACCGCTTTGATGGGTTAATGGGTGAACTAATGTGAATATTCATAATGAGGTGTTAGTAGGAGCGGCCATCCCTTCGGTGGAGTTCTTTACTAAAGATCACTTCTATAGAATGTCAATGAAGTGTTAGTGGGAGCGGCCATCCCTTCGGTGGAGCTCTTTTCTAAAGTTCACTTCTAGGAAGGATAAAAGTCTCTTCCCTTCGGAAGACTTAATCATAGACATTCTGGGAATTTCATAAGAGATGGTTATACACTTGACATAAGACGGTGATGACCTCTCCTTAGGAGTTAAGGGTTATTTGTCATATGAGGCCAAACCAATCAGTGATTGGACTACCACTGGATGTGTGTCCAGATAGTGATAATCCAAATAAGTCTGCCTTAATTCAACGTGACTGTAGGCTCGGCCATCCCTTCGATGGAGGGTCTATGAGGAGGTTGAAACACTGATACATTATAATTGGGGTTGAATAATGTAAAAAGTTTTCGTGCTTTGTTTTTCCTTTTGTAACAAGCACCATATGCATATTATATATATACTGCATGTCTAATTATAAACCGTTTTATATCCAGAGAGAGATGGGTAAAGACTCTTTTAGTCCGTTGATGTGCATTCTTCGTGAGAATAAACTGACTGGCCCTAACTACGTAGATTGGAAAAGAAATCTTGACATAGTACTCACAGCTGAGGAGTACAAGTATGTCTTGCTGGAAAACTGTCCCGAAATTGATGCTAATTCTACTGATGACCAGCGAGAGGCTGAGAAGAAATGGAAGAAAGCGAATAGCATGGCTAAATGCTACATGCTCGCTTCCATGTCCAACGTGTTGCAAACACAGCACGAGCAAATGGACACAGCCTATGAAATCATGATGTCCTTGTCTGAGATGTTCGCAGACAAGAGCAGGCCAGCTAGGCAAGCTGCTATGAGGACCATCATGAATGCTAGGATGGCTGAGGGAACACCTGTCAGAGAGCATATGCTCAAGATGATAGATTGTTTCAATGAAGCTGAGATTCTAGGGGCTGAGATTGATGCAGGGAGTCAGACTGACATGATTCTCGAAACTCTGCCGGAATCTTTCAATCAGTTCAAGCTCAATTTCAATATGAGCAAGATGGACATGACTCTACCTGAGTTAATGAAAGAACTCCAGGCGGCAGAGGCTATCATGAAGCCCAAAGCCCAAGCTCATTTTTTCCAGTCTTCCTCTAAACTGAACCCGAAAGGGAAGAAGTCCAAGAAGAAGCAGAATAAGGGAAAAGGGCAATGCTGGTAATAAGAAGGACAAGGGTACAGATGGAAAGCCCAAAGGGAAATGCTTCAAGTGTGGCCTGAAAGGTCATTGGAAGAAAGATTGTCCCAAGTTCCTAGCCTCAGTTAAGAAAGGTACATCTTTTTCATACTACATTGAAACTTGTCTAGTGGTTGATTCTACTGACTCATGGATAGTAGACTCAGGAGCCACTAATCATATCTGCAATTCATTGCAGGGGTTTCAGATGCAGAGAATTGAGAAAGGAGAATTTGCCTTTAGAGTCGGAACTGGAGCTAAAGTTTGGGCAGTTGCAGTAGGAGTTGTTACCTTACATTTTCCATGTAATAGGATATTAGTTTTAAATAATGTTTTCTATGTTCCGGACATGAGGAAGAATTTAATTTCAGTTTCCAGATTAATTGAATTTAATTATTCAGTTTCTTTCCATTCTGGTATTGATATCAGTAGAGATGGAAATATTATATGTTCCGGTAGAATACATGACAACTTATTTTATATATATCCTGTTGCTCCTACACTGCATAATGTACAACAAGAAAGCTCAACTTCCCTTAAGAGGAAGGTATCTTCAATCAATGACACATATCTTTGGCACTTACGTTCGGGTCACATTAACCTAAAACGGATTCAGAGGTTGGTAGAAGATGGGCCCTTGAGCTCATTAGATTTCGAACCTTTTCCTCAGTGTGAATCTTGTCTCAAGGGAAAGATGACCAAACGGTCATTCTCTGGAAAGGGACTAAGGTCAAAGGAGTTGTTAGAATTGATTCACACTGATGTGTGTGGTCCTATGAACAAACCGGCTCGAGGAGGGTATGAGTATTACATCACCTTCACCGATGATTACTCTAGATATGGATATGTATACCTAATGCGACGCAAGTCTGAGGCGTTTGATAAGTTCAAACAATTCAAGGCTGAGGCAGAGCTACAACTAGGAAAACATATCAAAGCCCTTCGATCTGATCGAGGTGGCGAGTACCTCCTGGGTGAGTTCAAGGAGTACCTCACACAACATGGGATTGTGTCTCAGTTGTCTGCACCGGGTACACCCCAGCAAAATGGTGTAGCGGAGAGAAGAAACCGTACCCTTGTTGATATGGTAAGGTCCATGATGAGTCATGCAACCCTACCTATATCTTTTTGGGGATATGCCTTAGAAGCAGCAGCATACATTTTAAATCTGGTACCATCTAAGTCAGTACCTAGGACACCACAAGAAATGTGGACAGGTCGAAAACCTAGTCTAAATCATATCCACATTTGGGGTTGTCCAGCCTATGTACTGAATGATAAAGCTACCAAGCTAGAACCCAGATCGGAAATGTGCTACTTCATTGGGTATCCTAAGGGAACGAGAGGTGGCATCTTTTATCATCCAAAGGAGCAAAAAGTGCTCATCAGCACTCATGCTAGGTACTTAGAGGATGATTGTATGATGCACCAAGAGCTTAGTTGTAAAGAAACCCTTGAGGAGATTCTTCCGGGATCTCCTATAACATCTGTATCAGATCCTGAGACAGTAGATGAACAAGATATTCCTTTAAACACTCCGGAGCCTCGTCGTAGTGGGAGAATTTCTAGACAACCAGAAAGATATCTAGGAGTGTCTTTTAAGACAGACTCTGAAGATCTGATTGAGGATCCTACTAGTTATGATGAAGCAGTAACGGATATAGATGCTAACATGTGGCGGCAAGCGATGAAATCTGAAATGGATTCTTTGTATTCCAATCAAGTCTGGGAACTTGTAGATGCACCTGAAGGGATTAAACCCATAGGGTGCAAGTGGATCTACAAGAGGAAGAGAGGAGTGGATGGGAAGGTGGAAACCTTCAAAGCAAGACTGGTGGCGAAAGGATATACTCAGAAAGAGGGTATCGATTATGAGGAAACCTTTTCACCAGTGGCTATGCTTAAATCCATAAGGATTCTCTTGGCCATCGCATGTCATTATGACTACGAGATATGGCAGATGGATGTCAAGACAGCTTTTCTTAATGGAAGTCTTGACGAATGCATCTATATGATGCAACCAGAGGGCTTCATTGCTAGTGGCCAAGATAACATGGTTTGTAAACTTAAGAAGTCCATTTATGGACTTAAGCAAGCATCTAGAGCATGGAACATCAAGTTTAATCAGGCAGTCAAATCCTTTGGCTTTGATCAAAACATTGATGAACCATGTGTGTATAAGAAAGGAAATGGGAAAGCAGTTGCGTTTCTGGTCCTATATGTAGATGACATATTACTCATAGGAAATGATGTAGGTTTATTGTCATCCACAAAGGTTTGGTTATCCTCTCAATTTCAGATGAAGGATTTGGGTGAGGCCAGCTATATCTTAGGGATCAAGCTTTTGCGTGATCGCAAGAATAAGATGTTAGCCCTATCCCAATCTTCTTACATTGAGAAGATATTGGTCAAGTTTAACATGCATGACTCCAAGAAGGGCCTCCTACCTTCTAGACATGGAGTACCACTGTCCCGAGATCAATGTCCAAAGACATCTGAAGAGATAGAGACCATGAGGAGAGTTCCATATGCATCCGCTGTTGGAAGCCTCATGTATGCTATGTTATGTACTAGACCAGATATTTGCTTTGCCGTTGGCATGGTTAGCAGATATCAGTCAAACCCTGGACCTATGCATTGGACAGCTGTTAAGCATATATTCAAGTATCTTCGGAGAACGAAAGATTATATGCTAACCTTTCAATCAAAGTATGTGGCGGCATCGGAAGCTGCGAAGGAAGCAGTATAGCTCAGAAAATTCCTATTGGAATTAGGAGTTGTTCCTGCAGTGCAAAAACCGATTGTCATAACACTGGTGCTGTAGCACAGTGCAAAGAGCCTAGGAATCACAAGAAAGACAAGCACATTCGGATAAAGTACCACTTGATCCGGGAATTCATTCAGGATGGAGAGATAGTGGTGGAGCATATTGCTTCAGCAAATAACTTAGCTGACCCCTTCACTAAGACTCTTACTGAGAAAGTCTTCACTTCTCATGTTGAGTCTATGGGTGTTAGGTTAGGAAGCAGTGATCTTTAGTGCAAGTGGGAGTTTGTTGGGATTGGTGTATGCCCTAAAGCCCACTAGTTGCATTCTCATCTTTTGTTACTGGATATTTACTGGTTATTTAATTGAAAGACCCTTTTATGCTTAAACATGTATATATGTATGGTTGTGTAAGGCCCATTGTTTCTAGTAAATGAATTAGGTGTGTAGTGTCTACACACAGATAGGTCTAATTCATGGACAACTGGAAACATCATATTTGTTCATAACTGAAAGATGGAGCTGGGCACTTCATCTTGGTAGAAGTTATAATGAGATACTCTCCTATATAGGGTGACATACCTAAGTCACGGGAGGGCTTTCCCGGATCTATCTCATTAGTGCATGTGTCATGCATTGAACATGACCGTTGTAGGTGTGATCTCTAAAATAGTACTATCACAGAAAAGAGATCAAGTCACCTCATGCTACTAAGTAACCGGTGCTCTTAATCTTGAGCATTTGTGGATGAACTGACGAAGTCAAGTTCTTGTGCTTTAATTCACTATGGGTGAGATTCTATTCATGGGTCAACAGCTCTGTGTTTTGGGTACTCGGACTTGATCAGTTGGGACGTGCAGATGCAATATAGAATCTATGCCATCTGATGATGGAATAATCGTCCCCTTAGAATTATCCGATTAATCATCAAAATCTAAGATCTTAGTATATGGATGTTCCATATGGATATTGAACTTGTGGGTCGCTCCCTGGATCAAGAGAATGATATTCGAATGATGATTATGTTTAAGGATATGAAGTTCTAAGGTTTAGATGTAATCGGGAAGGTTGATAGTACATATGATAACCTGACTCGATTATAGATGTTACATAGAGGGGCATTCAGGTCATTACACTTAGTAGGTCGAAGACAACCGTCATTTTATGACGAGCTTATTATAATATATATTTGTCCTTGGAGTTCAACCATAACTCTCTAGTGGAATGAGTTAAGGTTAAAATGGTCTTTATGTTGCTATGGGTTTAGCATGGACATTTTGGTCATTTTGGGAGCCAATGGCAAATATGTCTTTTGGTCCCTTCTCTAGTCACTTACCAAGATTGGCATGGTTTCCTAAGATGTTTAGATAACATAAGGATGAATTATTTTAGTGGAAAAATAATTTTGAGTTTGAATTCAAATAGGCCTTTGATGGCATACATGAATTTAACTCTAGATAAATTGTATGTGGGCCATGGTGTGCATTGATATGTGGGATGTCCATAATAGGATTTCCATGGGTAAGGTTTCCAACTTTGAGTAGGACTCTACTTGGAAAGTTGGACTCCTCTTTGGATTAGTATTCCTATGAGTTAGTTTCCTTTTTGGATTAGGAACTTAAAATTAGTAAGTGTTCTACAACTAGTATTACTAATTGTATGGAAAGTTCCTTTTAGTTTCCTTTTTCTAATTGGAGTGTTTCTTAAAGGAAGTAAGTCTTTCTTGGACATCCATAAGAATTAGGAAAGATAAACTTCTAGGAAAGGTTTCCTAAGTTTCTATAAAAGGGAGAGAGCCTTCCCTTGGACGTCCTACACCATAACAAGGAGAATTACAAAGGTTGCACACGTCCAACACACTTTGTGAAACACTTTGCAAGTATCCTAAGAGTGCCCCACACGTCCAGCCCTTGGTTGCTTCTCTTCTTGATTGAAGAAGGCTTAAGGTCTGAGATTTTCCCTTGGAGAAATACTTCTTAATTCATAGATTAAGATCCCACCATCTTAGCCAATCAGATTTGGAAGTGAGATAGAGGAGAAGATCAAAGGCAATACTAGTGCAGAAAATTCCAGCAACTTGTTTGCAAATTGCAAGTCTGAGTTCGGGCCTTTGGATCTATTTTTTCAGAGGTTTGAAGTCTACAAATCTTTGAGGTATGAGTCTTCTTCATTCTCCTTTAATTATACACTTGTTGGTCATGATTTAATGGAGTTTCTATGCGATTCTTTATGGCTGATTTCCGCTGCATAGTGCAGAAATCAGATTTTGAAAAATCTGTCATGCTTTGCATCAGCCATAGTAGTCTCTTTATGAGAAGTTTCAGATCTGAATCGCGATTTCTTTCACACTTCGCTCGAGGGTAGAGTGACTCATAGGAACTGACGGCTCGCAAAGAGGACTCCCGGTTAGAGAGTTACGAGCGAAAACACAAGAATCTCCAACACTTAGCTCCAAAGGGACCGTCGGGGTTCGGGAACGTGAATCAGCCCCTGCAAAAATCGAAAACTAGCACGAGCACTTCGTTCGAGGGTAGAGTGACTCGTAGGAACAGACTGCACGCAAATAGGACTCCCGGTTAGAGAGTTACGAGCGAAAATATAGGATTCTCCAACACTTAGGCTCCAAAACGGCCGGCCGAGAGTCCGGAATGGGAAACGGCCCCTCCATAAATTTGAAACCGGCACGAGCACTTCGCTCGATAGTAGAGTGACAGTCCGCAAATATGACTCCCGGTTAGAGAGTTACGAGCGAAAATATAGGATTCTCCAACACTTAGGCTCCAAAACGGCCAGCCAGGAGGCCGGAATGTGAAACGGCCCCTCCATAAATTTGAAACCGGCACGAGCACTTCGCTCGAGGGTAGAGTGACTCGTAGGAACTGACGACACGCAAATAGGACCCTCGGTTAGAGAGTTACGAGCGAAAACATATGATTCTCCAACACTTAGGCTCCAAAACGGCCCGCCGGGGGTCCGGAACGTGAAACAGCCCCTCCATAAATTGGAGACCGGCACGGGAACTTCGCTCGAGGGTAAAGTGACTCGTAGGAACTGACGGCACGCGAATAGGACTCCCGGTTAGAGAGTTACGAGCGAAAACATAGGATTCTCCAGAACTTAGGCTCCAAAACGGCCAGCCGGGGGTCCGGAACATTAAACGGTCCCTCCAAAACTCGGAAACTGGCACGGGTACTTCGCTCGAGGGTAGAGTCACTCGTAGGAACTGACGGCACACAAATAGGACTCCCGGTTAGAGAGTTACGAGCGAAAACATAGGGTTCTCCAGCACTTAGGCTCCAAAATGGCCCGTCGGGGCTCCGGAACAAGAAACGGCCACTCCAAAAATCGGAAACCGGCACGACCACTTCGCTCGAGGGTAGAGTGACTCGTAGGAACTGACGGCTCGCAAAGAGGACTCCCGGTTAGACAGTTAGGAGCGAAAAAATAGGATTCTCCAACACTTAGGCTCCAAAACGGCCCGCCGGGGGTCCGGAACGTGAAACGGCCCCTCCATAAATTCGAAACCGGTACGAGCTCTTCGCTCGAGGGAAGAGTGACGCATAGGAACTGACGGCACGCAAATAGGACTCCCGGTTAGAGAGTTACGAGCGAAAACATATGATTCTCCATCACTTAGGCTCCGAAATGTCCTGCCGGGGGTCCGGAATGTGAAACGGCCCCTCCATAAATCGGAAACCGGCACGATCACTTCGCTCGATGATAGAGTGACTCGTAGGAACTGACGGCACGCAAATAAGACTCCCGGTTAGATAGTTACGAGCGAAAACATATGATTCTCCATCACTTAGGCTCCAAAATGTCCCGTCGGGGGTCCGGAATGTGAAACGGCCCCTCCATAAATCGGAAACCGGCACGAGCACTTCGCTCGATGGTAGATTCACTCGTAGGAACTGACGGCACGCAACTAGGACTCCCGGTTAGAGAGTTACGACCGAAAACATAGGATTTTCCTGAACTTAGGCTCCAAAACGGCCTGCCGGGGGTCCGGAATGGGAAACGGCCCCTCCAAAAATCGGAGACCAGCACGAGCACTTCGCTCGATGGTAGAGTCACTCGTAGGAACTGACGGCACGCAACTAGGACTCCCGGTTAGAGAGTTACGACCGAAAACATAGGATTTTCCTGAACTTAGGCTCCAAAACGGCCCGCCGGGGGTCCGGAATGGGAAACGGCCCCTCCAAAAATCGGAGACCAGCACGAGCACTTCGCTCGAGGGTAGAGTGACTCCTAGGAACTGACGTCACTCAAATAGGACTCCCGGTTAGAGAGTTACGAGCGAAATCATAGGATTCTCCAACACTTAGGCTCCTAAACGGCCCGCCAGGGGACCCGAACGGTAAACGGCCCATTCAAAAATCGAAAACCGACACGAGCACTTCGCTCGAGGGTAGAGTGACTCTTAGGGACCGCCAGCTCGCAAATAGGACTCCCGGTTAGAGAGTTACGAGCGAAAACATTAGATTCTCCAACACTTAGGCTCCAAAACGGCCTACCGGGGGTCCGGAATGTGAAACGGTCCGTCCAAAAATCGGAAACCGCCACGGGAACTTCGCTCGAGGGTAAAGTGACTCGTAGGAATTGACGGCACGCAAATAGGACTCCCGGTTAGAGAGTTACGAGCGAAAACATAGGATTCTCCAGAACTTAGGCTCCAAAACGGCCAACCGGGGGTCCGGAACATTAAACGGTCCCTCCAAAACTCGGAAACCGGCACGGGTACTTCGCTCGAGGGCAGAGTCACTCGTAGGAACTGACGGCACACAAATAGGACTCCCGGTTAGAGAGTTACGAGCGAAAACATAGGGTTCTCCAGCACTTAGGCTCCAAAATGGCCCGTCGGGGCTCCGGAACATGAAACGGCCACTCCAAAAATCGGAAACCGGCACGACCACTTCGCTCGAGGGTAGAGTGACTCGTAGGAACTGACGGCTCGCAAAGAGGACTCCCGGTTAGACAGTTAGGAGCGAAAAAATAGGATTCTCCAACACTTAGGCTCCAAAACGGCCCGCCGGGGGTCCGGAACGTGAAACGGCCCCTCCATAAATCCGAAACCGGTACGAGCTCTTCGCTCGAGGGTAGAGTGACGCATATGAACTGACGGCACCCAAATAGGACTCCTGGTTAGAGAGTTACGAGCGAAAACATATGATTCTCCATCACTTAGGTTCCGAAATGTCCTGCCGGGGTTCCGGAATGTGAAACGGCCCCTCCATAAATCGGAAACCGGCACGATCACTTCGCTCGAGGATAGAGTGACTCGTAGGAACCGACGGCACGCAAATAGGACTCTCGGTTAGATAGTTACGAGCGAAAACATATGATTCTCCATCACTTAGGCTCCAAAATGTCCCGCCGGGGGTCCGGAATGTGAAACGGCCCCGCTATAAATCGGAAACCGGCACGAGCACTTCGATTGATGGTAGAGTCACTCGTAGGAACTGACGGCATGCAACTAGGACTCCCGGTTAGAGAGTTACGACCGAAAACATAGGATTTTCCAGAACTTAGGCTCCAAAACGGCCCGTCGGGGGTCCGGAATGGGAAACGACCCCTCCAAAAATCGAAGACCAGCACGAGCACTTCACTCGATGGTAGAGTGACTCCTAGTAAACTGACGGCACTCAAATAGGACTCCCGGTTAGAGAGTTACGAGCGAAATCATAGGATTCTCCAACACTTAGGCTCCAAAACGGCCCGCCGGGGGTCCGGAACGGGAAACGGCCCCTACAAAAATCGAAAACCGACACGAGCACTTCGCTCGAGGGTAGAGTGACTCGTAGGGACCGGCAGCTCGCAAATAGGACTCCCGGTTAGAGAGTTACGAGCGAAAACATAAGATTCTCCAACACGTAGGCTCCAAAACGGCCCACCGGGGGTCCGGAATGTGAAACGGTCCCTCTAAAAATCGAAAACCGGCACGAGCACTTCTCTCGAGGGTAGAGTGACTCGTAGGAACTGCCAGCTCGCAAATAGGACTCCCAGTTAGAGAGTCATTTGCGAAAACATAAGACTCTCCAACACTTTGGCTCCAAAACGGCCCGCCGAGGTCCAGAATATGAAACCGCCCCTCTAAAAATCGGAAACCGGTACGAGCACTTCGCTCGAGGGTAGAGTGGCTCGTAGGAACAGACGGCTCGCAAAGAGGACTCTCGGTTAGACAATTACGAGCGAAAAAATAGGATTCTCCAACACTTAGGCTCCAAAATGGCCGGCTGGGGGTCCGAAACGGGAAATGGACCCTCCATAATTCGGAAACCGGCACGACCACTTTGCTCGAGGGTAGAGTGACTCGTAGGAACTGACGGCTCGCAAAGAGGACTCCCGGTTAGAGAGTTACGAGCGAAAACACAGGATTCTCCAACACTTATGCTCCAAAATGGCCCGCCGGGGGTCCGGAAAGGGAAACGGACCCTCCATAAATCGGAAACTGACACGAGCACTTTGCTCGAGGGTAGAGTGACACGTAGGAACTGACGGCTCGCAAAGAGGAATCCCGGTTCGAGAGTTACGAGTGAAAACAAAAGAATCTCCAACAATTAGGCTCTAAAACGGACCGTCAGGGTTCGGAAACGTGAAACAGCCCCTGCAAAAATCAAAAACTAGCACGAGCACTTCGTTCGAGGGTAGAGTGACTCGTAGGAACTGACTGCACGTAAATAGGACTCCCGGTTAGAGAGTTACGAGCAAAAATATAGGATTCTCCAACACTTAGGATCCAAAATGGCCCGCCGGGAGTCCGGAATGCGAAACGGCCCCTCCATAAATTTGAAACCGGCACGAGCAATTCGCTCGAGGGTAGAATGACTCGTAGGAACTGACGACACACAAATAGGACCCCCGGTTAGAGAGTTACGAGCGAAAACATATGATTCTCAAATACTTAGGCTCCAAAATGGCCCGCCGGGGGTCCGGAACGTGAAACGGCCCCTCCATAAATCGGAGACCGGCACGAGAACTTCGCTCGAGGGTAGAGTGACTCGTAGGAACTGACGGCACGCGAATAGGACTCCCGGTTAGAGAGTTACGAGCGAAAACATAGGATTCTCCAGAACTTAGGCTCCAAAACGGCCCGCTGGGTGTCCGGAACGTTAAACGGTCCCTCCAAAACTCGGAAACCAGCACGGGCACTTCGCTCGACGGTAGAGTCACTCGTAGGAACTGACGGCACGCAAATAGGACTCCCGGTTAGAGAGTTACGAGCGAAAACATAGGATTCTCCAACACTTAGGCTCCAAAATGCCCCGTCGGAGCTCCGGAACGTGAAACGGCCACTCCAAAAACCGGAAACCGGCACGACCACTTCGTTCGAGGGTACAGTGACTCGTAGGAATTGACGGCTCACAAAGAGGACTCCCAGTTAGACAGTTACGAGCGAAAAAACAGGATTCTCCAACACTTAGGCTCCAAAACGGTCCGCCGGGGGTCCGGAACGGGAAACGGCCCCTCCATAAATCGGAAACCAGCATGAGCTCTTCGCTCGAGGGTAGAGTGACGCATAGAAACTGACGGTACACAAATAGGACTCCCGGTTAGAGAGTTACGAGCTAAAACATATGATTCTCCATCACTTAGGCTCCGAAATGTCCAGCCGGGGGTCCGGAATGTAAAACGGCCCCTCCATAAATCGGAAACCGGCACGAGCACTTCGTTCGATGGTAGAGTCACTCGTACGAACTGACGGCACGCAAATAGGACTCCCGGTTAGAGAGTTACGACCGAAAACATAGGATTTTCCAGAACTTAGGCTCCAAAACGGCCCGCTGGGGGTCCGGAATGGGAAACGGCCCCTCCAAAAATCAGAGACCAGCACGAGCACTTCGCTCGAGGGTAGAGTGACACCTAGGAACTGACGGCACTCAAATAGGACTCCCGGTTAGAGAGTTACGAGCGAAATCATAGGATTCTCCAAAACGGCCCGCCGGGGGTCCGGAACGGTAAACGGCTCATACAGAAATCGAAAACCGACACGAGCACATCGCTCGAGGGTAGAGTGACTGTTAGGGACCGGCAGCTCGCAAATAGGACTCCCGGTTAGAGAGTTACGAGCGAAAACATAAGATTCTCCAACACGTATGCTCCAAAACGGCCCACCGGGGGTCCGGAATGTGAAACGGTCCCTCCAAAAATCGGAAACCGGCACGAGCACTTCGCTTGAGGGTAGAGTGACTCGTAATAACTAACGGCATGCAAATAGGACTCCCGGTTAGAGAGTTACGACCGAAACATAGGATTTTCCAACTCTTAGGCTCCCAAACGGCCCTCCGGGTGTCCGGATCTGGAAACGGCCCCTCCAAAAATCGGAAACCAACACGAGCACTTCGCTCGAGGGTAGAGTGACTCGTAGGAACTGACGGATTGCAAAGAGGACTCCCGGTTAGACAATTGCGAGCGAAAAAACAGGATTCTCCAACACTTAGGCTCCAAAATGGCCGGCCGGGGGTCCGGAATGGGAAACGGACCCTCCATAATTCGGAAACCGGCACGACCACTTTGCTCGAGGGTAGAGTGACTCGTAGGAACTGACGGCACGCAAATAGGACCCCTGGTTAGAGAGTTACGAGTGAAAACACAGGATTCTCCAACACTTATGCTCCAAAACGGCCCGCCGGGGGTCCAGAACGTGAAACAGCCCCTCCATAAATCGGAGACCGGCACTGGAACTTTGCTCGAGGGTAGAGTGACTCATAGGAACTAACGGCACGCGAATACGACTCCCGGTTAGGGAATTACGAGCGAAAACATAGGATTCTCCAGAACTTAGGCTCCAAAACGGCCCGCCGGGGGTCCGGAACGTTAAACGGTCCCTCCAAAACTCAGAAACCGGCACGGGTACTTCGCCCGAGGGTAGAGTCACTCGTAGGAACTGACGGCATGCAAATAGGACTCCCGGTTAGAGAGTTACGAGCGAAAACATAGGATTGTCCAACACTTAGGCTCCAAAATGGCCCGTCGGGGCTCCGGAATGTAAAACGGTCCCTCCAAAAATCGGAAACCGGCACGAGCAGCTTCGCTCGAGGGTAGAGTGAGTCGTAGGAACTGACGGCTCGCAAAGAGGACCCCCGATAAGACAGTTACGAGCGAAAAAATAGGATTCTCCAACACTTAGGCTCCAAAGCGGCCCGCCGGGGGTCTGGAATGGGAAACGGCCCCTCCATAAATCGGAAACCGGCATGAGATCTTCACTCGAGGGTAGAGTGACTCGTAGGAACTGACGGCACACAAATAGGACTCCCGGTTAGACAGTTACGAGCGAAAACATATGATTCCCCGTCACTTAGGCTCCGAAATGTCCCGCCGGGGGTCCGGAATGTGAAACGCCCCCTCCATAAATCGGAAACCGGCACGACCACTTTGCTCGAGGGTAGAGTGACTCGTAGGAACTGACGGCACGCAAATAGGACTCCCGGTTAGAGAGTTACGAGCGAAAAAATAGGATTCTCTAACACTTAGGCTGCAAAACGGTCGGCCGGGGGTCCGGAACGGGAAATGAACCCTCCATAAATTGGAAACCGGCACGAGCACTTTGCTCGAGGGTAGAGTGACTCGTAGGAAATGACGGCTCGCAAAGAAGACTCCCGGCTAGAGAGTTAGGTGCGAAAACACAAGATTCTCCAACACTTATGCTCCAAAACGGCCCGTCGGGGGTCCGAAACGGGAAACGGACCCTCTATAAATCGGAAACCGGCACGAGCACTTTGCTCGATGGTAGAGTGACTCGTAGGAACTGACGGCTCGCAAAAAGCACTCCCGGTTAGAGAGTTACGAGCGAAAACACAAGAATCTCCAGCACTTAGGCTCGGAACGTGAATCGGCCCCTGGAAAAATCAAAAACTGGCATGAGCACTTCGTTCGAGGGTTGAGTGACTCGTAGGAACTGACTGCACGCAAATAAGACTCCCGGTTAGAGAGTTACGAGCGAAAATATATGATTCTCCAACACTTAGGCTCCAAA
Source organism: Litsea cubeba (assembly GCA_012931725.1). Taxonomy (NCBI): domain Eukaryota; kingdom Viridiplantae; phylum Streptophyta; class Magnoliopsida; order Laurales; family Lauraceae; genus Litsea; species Litsea cubeba. Next base: position 25,456,751 of record CM022951.1, on the reverse strand, counting down.
ACGGCCCGCCGGGGGTCTGGAACTTGAAACGGCCCCTCCAAAAATCGAAAACTGGCACGAGCACTTCGCTCGAGGGTAGTGTGACTCGTAAGAACTGACGCAAAGCAAATAGGACTCCCGGTTAGAGAGTTACGACCGAAAACATAGGATTTTCCAACTATTTGGCTCCAAAATGGCCCGCCAGGGATCCGAAGGGGAAACGGGGACTCCAAAAATTGAAAACCGGCACGAGCACTTTGTTCGAGGGTAGAGTGACTCGTAGGAACTGAATGCACGCAAATAGGACTCTCGGTTAGAGAGTTACGAGCGAAACACATGATTCTCCAACACTTAGGCTCCAAAACGGCCCGCCGGGGGTCCGGAATGGGAAACGGCCCCTCCAAAAATCGGAAACCAACACGAGCAGTTCGCTCGAGGGTAGAGTGACTCTTAGGAATTGACGGCACGCAAATAGGACTCCCGGTTAGAGAGTTGCTAGCGAAATCATAGGATTCTCCAACACTTAGGCTCCAAAACGGCCCGCCGGGGGTCCGGAACGGGAAACGGCCCCTAGAAAAATTAGAAACCGGCACGAACACTTTGCTCGAGGGTAGAGTGAATCGAAGGAATTGACGGCTCAGAAAGAGGACTCCCGATTAGAGAGTTACGAGCGAAAACACATGATTCTCAAACACCTACTCTCCAAAATGGCCCGCGGGGGGTCCGGAACAGTAAACGGCCCCTCCAAAAACCGGAAACTAGAACGAGCACTTCGCTCGAGGGTAGAGTGACTCCTAGGAACTGACGGCACGCAAATAGGACTCCCGGTTAGAGAGTTACGGGCGAAAACCTATGATTCTCCAACGCTTAGGCTCCAAAACGGCTCGCCGGGGGTCCGGAACGGGAAACGGCCCCCCCATAAATCAAAAACGGGCACGAGCACTTCGCTCAGGGTAGAGTGACTCGTAGGAACTGACGGCACGCAAATAGGACTCCCGGTTAGAGAGTTACGAGCGAAAACATATGATTCTCCAACACTTTGGCTGCAAAATGTCCCGCCGGGGGTCCGGAATGTGAAACGGCCCCTCCATAAATCAGAAACCGGCACGAGCACTTCGTTCGAGGGTAGAGTCACTCGTAGGAACTGACGGCATGCAACTAGGACTCCCGGTTAGAGAGTTACAACCGAAAACATAGGATTTTCCATAACTTAAGCTCCAAAACGGCCCGCCAGGGGTCCGGAAAGGGAAACGGACCCTCCAAAAATCAAAGACCAGCACGCGCACTTCGCTCGAGGGTAGAGTGACTCCTAGGAACTGACGCCACTCAAATAGGACTCCCGGTTAGAGAGTTACGAGCAAAATCATAGGATTCTCCAACACTTAGGCTCCAAAACGGCCCGCCGGATGTCCGGAACGGGAAACGGCCCCTACATAAATCAAAAACCGACACGAGCACTTCGCTCGAGGGTAGAGTGACTCGTAGGGACTGGCATCTCGCAAATAGGACTCCCGGTTAGAGAGTTACGAGCGAAAACATAAGATTCTCCAACATGTAGGCTCCAAAACGGCCCACCGGGGTCCGGAATGTGAAACGGTCCCTCCAAAATTCGAAAACCAGCACGAGCACTTCGCTCGAAGGTAGAGTGACTCGTAGGAACTGCCAGCTCGCAAATAGGACTCCCGGTTAGAGAGTTCCTAGCGAAAACAAAAGATTCTCCAACACTTAGGCTCCAAAACGGAGCGCCGGGGTCCGGAATGTGAAACCGCCCCTCCAAAAATCGGAAGCCGGCACGAGCACTTCGTTCGAGGGTAGAGTGACTCGTAGGAACTGACGGCAAGCGAATAGGACTCCCGATTAGAGAGTTACGAGCGAAAATATATGATTCTCCAACACTTAGGCTCCAAGACGGCCCGCCGGGGGTCCGGAACGTGAGACGGCCCCTCCAAAAATCGGAAATCGGCACGAGCACTTCGCTTGAGGGTAGAGTGACTCATAAGAACAAACGGCACGCAAATAGGACTGCCGGTTAGAGAGTTACGACCGAAGCATAGGATTTTCCAACTCTTAGGCTCCCAAACGGCCCGCCGGGTGTCCGGAACGGGAAATGGCCCCACCAAAAATCCGAAACCAACACGAGCACTTCGCTCGAGGGTAGGGTGACTCGTAGGAACTGACGGCTCGCAAAGAGGAATCCCGGTTAGAGAGTTACGAGCGAAAACATATGATTCTCCAGAACTTAGGCTCCAAAACGGCCCGCCAGGGGTCCGGAACCTTAAACGGTCCCTCCAAAACTCGAAAACCGGCACGGGTACTTCGCTCGAGGGTAAAGCGACTCGTAGGAACTGACGGCACGCAAATAGGACTCCTGGTTAGAGAGTTACGAGCGAAAACATAGGATTCTCCAACACTTAGGCTCCAAAATGGCCCGTCGGGGCTCCGGAACATGAAACGGCCCCTCCAAAAATCGAAAACCGGCACGAGCACTTCGCTCGAGGGTAGAGTGACTCGTAGGAACTGACGGCTCGCAAAGAGGACTCCCGGTTAGACAGTTACGAGCGAAAAAACAGGATTCTCCAACACTTAGGCTCCAAAACGGCCCGCCGGGGGTCCGGAACGGGAAACGGCCCCTCCATAAATTGGAAACCAGCATGAGCTCTTCGCTCGAGGGTAGAGTAACTCGTAGGAACTGACGGCACGCAAATAGGACACCCGGTTAGAGAGTTACGAGCGAAAACATATGATTCTCGATCAGTTAGGCTCCGAAATGTCCCGCCGGGGGTCCGGAATGTGAAACGGCCCCTCCATAAATCGGAAACCAACACGAACACTTCTCTCGAGGGTAGAGTGACTCGTAAGAACTGACGGCACGCAAATAGGACTCCCGGTTAGAGAGTTAAGAGCGAAAAAACAAGATTCTCCAACACTTAGGCTCCAAAACGGCATGCCGGGGGTCCCGAACGGGAAACGGACCCTCCATAAATTGGAAACCGGCACGAGCACTTTGCTCGAGGGTAGAGTGACTCGTAGGAAATGACGGCTCGCAAAGAGGACTCCCGGTTAGAGAGTTACGAGCGAAAACGCAGGATTCTCCAACACTTATGCTCCAAAATGGCCCGCCGGGGGTCCGTAATGGGAAACGGACCCTCCATAAATTGGAAACCGGCACGAGCACTTTGCTCGACTGTAGAGTGACTCGTAGGAACTGACGGCTAGTAAAGAGGACTCCCGGTTGAGAGTTACGAGCGAAAACACAAGAACCTCCAGCACTTAGGCTCCAAAACGGACCGTCGGGGGTCGAGAATGTGAAACGGCCCCTGGAAAAATTGAAAACTGGCACAAGCACTTCGTTCGAGGGTTGAGTGACTCGTAGGAACTGACTGCATGCAAATAAGACTCCCGGTTAGAGAGTTACGAGCAAAAATATATAATTCTCCAACACGTAGGCTCCAAAACGGCCCACCGGGGGTCTGGAACCTGAAACGGCCCCTCCAAAAATCGACAAATGGCACGAGCACTTCGCTCGAGGGTAGAGTGACTCGTAAGAACTGACGCAAAGCAAATAGGACTCTGTTAAGGATTTTGTGTATTGCAATTTGATGGATGCATTATCATTTTAGCATCTCATGATTTTTCACACAAACATTGAGTTAAATATCTTGAAATCTGATTTTCTACATGCATTGTTTTTAAATATTGTAAATCTTATAGTTTGTGCATGTTTTGGATTTAAATCTTGGATGCATTTGTTTTTGAAAAGAATTTTTACAAATCAAGCTAGCCAATGTTTTAAAGTCTTAAATCTTTTATGGCATTTTATGTTTCATGATTTTAAAAAGCACTTAGATGATTTAAAATCATGTTTCCAAGCTTGGTTTAATGGCCCAAAAATCCCCACAAGAAAATACTTTGAAAAATGCAAGTTGGGATTTTTGTCTAAGGCTGTCGGTCAACCGACGTCAAGCAATCGGTCAACCAACAGTGGAACCGAGGCCAACCGAGAGGCTCTGTCGGTCCCATTTCCAGAGAGCTACAAATTTCTGACCTTCTCTGTCGGTCAGCTCGTCGGCTCTTATCGGTCCACCGGCAGTGCATAAAATTTCAGACCAAGGACTCGTCGGTTCCAAAACCAGACAGCTACATTTTCAGCATTTTTGGGCTGTCGGTTCATCTGTCGGTTCCTTGTCGGTCAACCGACAAATGAGGGTCAACCGACAGATGTATAACGGTCAGGAAACGTTCAAAAAAATGACCGTTGCTTAGAGACCGTTGAGGTGTCGGTCGACCGACACCTACTGTCGGTCGACCGACAGGTAGCCGTTTGAACACTTTTTCTATAAAAGTAAGTTCATTCCTTTAGCCATGGTGATGATCTTTGAAGCCCTTCTTGAGGTATTTTGAGGCAAAAGAAAGGGGATCAAGCTAAGGAAGGCTAATGGTCATTAGGAAAAGCTAAAGCTTAGATTAATGAAGTTAAACCACCAAGTAAGCTTTGCCTTTTGTTAATCATATGTTTTATGCTTTGTCTAAACTATTGGTAAATGTTTTTAAGCATATTAACTATGATGTGTTGAATCCATTCTTCTCTTAATCTTTGATTTTAGTTATTGGATTCTTCACCCTTGATTTCAAACCAAGTTTTGTTTTAAACTTTGTCAATCATGCTTAGCCAAAATCTTTGATTTCTTTATAGCATGATACATTAACTTGTTTGAAACTCTCTTTGTTGTTTTCAATCTATTTAAACCTTAGTTAAATTAGTTTTTGAAAACAACATTGCACATGCATCACTTGATTAGTCTTAATCATTTTCATACAACTTGTGATCTTTAGATTTTCATATCATTCACAAGTTTGTATTTGTTCAAGTGATTTGCATTTGACTTCAATCATATCTTTTATGTGCTTTAAACTTTGAAATGCTTTAAGCATAAAATTCATTGGACTTAATTTATCTTGATTGAAGTTCTACACACACACACACCTCATAAGCATTCATCTTTGTAATTCTTAGTGTGTTTGTGTGAGTTGATTTACAATTTCATATCCGCCTATATTAGAGGCAAATTTATTAAGCTTAATTGTAATCTCTTAGAGTGTTTTGTGAAAACACTTTCTTTAGAGAAATTATTTGATTGTAAAGGTTATTGCTTAGCCTAAGAAAAGCATTGTGTAAAGGTTATTGCTTAGCCTATAAAAGCACTTTGAAAGGTTATTGCTGTTGGAAATAGGGTGGGCCTCTAGGATAGGTTTCAAAAACTTTTGACCCACTTGACGCAGGGATCAACTATCCACAAGGCTATAAAACCCAATCCAAGATCCATGTCCTCAATCTCAGTCATCATAATCAGTAAATACAATCTATTTACAAGATAGAAACAACAACTAACAAGCATCCATAATAATCTACAACATGCAAGGAAGTGGATTATACCTTTGGAGCTCGGTTGTGCTCTAATGGAGGAGTTGCGTCTTTCTTTGATGATGAAACGCTTTCACTAATCAAATAGGGATCTCCAAGACCTCTTGATCTTCCACGCTATGACTCGTATCAGATTCTCCTTTTCTCAAGAAGATGGTGGGATCTCCAAGAGAAAACTACTAGGAACCCTAGGGAGGAACTAGAAAGAGAACTAGAAGAGGGAAGAGAGGAATAACTTGTGCAACACTTGCACTAGGGGGCCTTGGGCGTGAATCCCAATGCAAGAACAGTGCTTGGACGTCCAAGGCCTCCTCTCCTCTATTTATAACTTTTGCAAGTTGTCTCTTCTTTACTAATTACAATAGAAGTCTTACTTCCATTAATTAGTAACTTACCATATCATAATTAGAAGTCTCACTTCAAATATGATTAGTATCTTTCTAATTCCTTTCTAATTAAAATAGAAGTCTCACTTCTACTAAAATTAGTAAGTCTACTATTACCACCATTAGAAGTCTCACTTCTACTAGAAATAGTAACTTTCCTTTTAGAGTTCAACTAGAATTAGATACTTTCTAATAATTGGGCTAGCGTGGGGACCACTAGGGATTCCTTAGAAAGCTGGCTCCAACTGGGACACGCGACCCCACAACTCATGTGTAATCCGGGCCCACAGTTAATTGCAAATAACTCCACTATATAAATGCAATTGAACTCCAGTCTTAGGAATATTACATAGAAGACCCTAAACTTCCACATTACCACAAGTAGACCCCTCTATCAATATCCATGGATCAATTGGACCTGTCTTCCAAACTTGATCCATATCTTATTATCCTTGAGCCCCAATTAATTATAATGATCATAGGTACCTTTCCAATTAACTCTTAATCGGAATGGGTGCGCACTTACCAATGATAAATCCATTAATTGGCACAAGGGGATATTAGAGATAGATTCCATCTTGACTATTGAATGTTCCCACAGCTCTACTACCATGTACCCAAATCACCGAGGTGTTGACCTACAGTTGGCCTCACTCATTGGTGACTCAAAGCAAATGAATAGATAGAAACTTGAGTTCATTAATGTCTCAGGATTGAGAGCCTATTGCTAGGGAATTATGAGAGCAGACCTTAAAAATAAAGACAGTGTTTATAAGGTGCTTCTCATGGTCCTTCAATACATCCAATGTACCAACACAATGATCCAGAATCTTCCATTCTGATGATCGAGACAAATCACACTATCTCATAGTGATCAAAGTGCTGCAACCTTGTCAGTATGAGATGTCCAGTCTCATCACTGGTTGTGAATATATTTTAAGTATAAGATTTGTCATACATGTCTCCCGTATGTGGATCTCATCCATACACATGTATTACATCTAATATACTTGTGGACCCCGGTTCATCTCATGAACCATCATGTCATTCGTATTGGTTATGTGCAAGTATATAATAAATCACCATTCATCTCATGAAAGGAAAGCATGAATATACTGATAAATAAAGAAATTAATCAATTTATTATATCATCTACTGGATTGAGTCCATAAAACTAACAATTGCTTAGCCTAGGCATAGTGTAAGGGTTGTTGTTTAGCCTAGAAAAACATCATTGTAAGGTTATTGCTTATCCTTGGAAAGCATATTGTAGAGGTTATTGCTTAGCCTTTTGAAAAGCATAATAGTGGAAATCCGGTGGGGTGTTGGATACACAAGCCGGTAGTGGATGTAGGCATTGAGGCCGAACCACTATAAATCCTTGTGTAGTGGTGATTGTTTTGTGGTGATTGTTTTGTTTAAGCTTCCGCATATTGTATGTTAATCATCACATGTGACTAGTTTATTTTAAAGAAATTAAAATTGGCCATGATTAGTCATTAAGTGTAGATCACCCTATTCACCCCCCCTCTAGGGTAGGATCCCCAGGACTTTCAATTGGTATCAAAGCAAGGTTACTCCATTTAGGGCTTAAACACCCGGAGTTGATCCTCTCTATCTAGATCAAAACCCTAGTGTTGCTTTTCTATGAAAATCATTAGAATGGATTCCACTATGCTTGACCTTGTAGATTCTTGTGTAAATCCCTCTAGACCCCTTCTTCATCCATCTATTGGAGATTCTAACATTAAAATTAATGAATCTATATCTAATTTAAAAGAAGAAGAATATGATGAAAATGAAGCTAATGAGGAATTGTACACATGGTCCTTAGAGCTTTCTAAAAAGAATAAGAGATTAAAAGAAGAATCTAAAAGGCTAAACCAAGAATTAGTCTCTTCAAAAATTGAACTTAGAGAGAAAGAAGAATTAATAAATTGTGTAGAATCTAAGTTCATGATCTCTTTACATAATCTATCTAATATTAAAGATGACATAAGAGAATCAAAGATAGATTGTGATAATCTTAATAAGGAAAATTCTAAACTAAGAGATCAATTAAAAAGGCAAGATGTTAACAATTTAGAATCCAAGTTAACCATTTCTATGGAAAATTTATCTAATGCACAAATTAAGATAAAAACTCTAGAACTTGGATCTAATGTGATTAATGAAGTTAAATTTGAATTAAAACTTGCCCATGAAGAGCTAAACAAATTTAAGGGAATTGAAAATGAACTAACCAATATTAAAAATGAAAATTCAACCCTTAAAAACCAAGTCACTCAACTTGAAAGTTATAAACTAAAATATGAGTGCAAATTTACCCATAGTGAAGAAAAATTTGAAAAATTATTTAAATTGGGTAAATCTAAAAGAGATAGGACGGGTCTTGGATTTGATAGGAATATTTCACATAACCCTAAATTCACCAACACATTTGTGAAAGGTGAGTCCTCATTCTCTAGCACTCACACTTCTTTGCCCATGACTAAATGCAATTATTGTGGCATTGAAGGACATTTTAGGTTTGAGTGCAAAGAAAGAAGAAGCAATGTGTCTAAACCCATCTTTGAACCAAAGAAAGTAAAATCAAATTCTATGATGGTTAAGACACTAAAAACCAAGGAAGACTCTAAAAAGACTAAACAAGTAAAACCAATTAAAAATGAGTCTCCTAAAATAGATTCTAAAAAGGTTAAACAAGTTAAACCAACTCTAAAAGAATCTATTAATAAAAAGCTTCTCAACCTACCTCCCATAACTCAAATGAAAGAACTTTTGAATAAAGTTGCTAAGTTAAATCTAAAATTCAAAAGTCAAATAAAGGGAGGAAATAAGAAGAAAAGAAAAATGGCTCAATCCCCTAAGAAGAAAAGTCACCAACCTCAAAAGACTAATCACCAACCTAAGCCAAATTTAGTTAAATCTAAACATCATGGTGATAAGTCTAAATTGAAAATATATCAAGTCAAATCTCCTATAGTTGGTGAGACTTTTAAAATGGACCTCAAAGACCATCCCTCTCAAGACCTTAGGTGGATTCCCAAAGTTATATATTTATTCAAACCTTAAGGCCTTGGACCTCTTTGACCAACCTATCATTTATAGGTAAATCCTTTTGTTGGTCATATTGCATTTGCATTTTGTTTCTCTCTTAGTTACATTTTTTTTAAAATGCAATGTTTATTAGTAATCAATTGATTTTGTCTTCATGTACTTATCTAGTTACATATCATGGTTTTCAAAATCATTTGATTATATTTTCATCTTGTTAGATTTGCTTACTGCTTTCATTTAGTTATATATCTTGCATGCATTTCTACATGATCAATTGATTATGATTTCAAAAGCTTTCATAGCTAGATCTTTCATAATCGATTGATGTTGCAAAATCATTTGTTTAGATGTATTAGTAAGATTTGTTTTGAAAAACAAATGATTTGAAACAATTTAGTTTTTCCATAGATTTCTAAGTTATATTTTCATATGGAAAATTTTTGTTTTGAAAAACCAACTTGTATGTGTTTCAAATAAGTTATATCTTTTAAAATGCAAGTTGAAAAAGTGTTATCTTCAATATCATCCTCTTTATGTCCATTGTTGGATTTTTCTTATGATTTGAAGATTGTATGAATTGAAAATGTTTTCAAGCTTTGTTAGTTATATTCATTCAAACATTTTCTTTTGAGTTTATTTCCTTGTGCTAATGATTATAAATTTTAGAAGGAAATAATTGTTATATGCCATTTTGCATCATTGCTCATTTAGTTTCATTACTTTTATATGCAAATGTCATTTACTTCCTTGTATGGTTGTGATCTTAGTGTTATTTGAAATTACCATACTAGGACTCTCAAATCCATCCTTTATGCTTTCTAGTCATTTTATTTTTGAAATGGATGGTTATGATGTTAATTCATGTGTATTTTTCTTATTGATATCATTCTTTATACATGTTTCAACTTCATAGTAAGTGTTTTTATCATATGAACCTCTTTGAAATCCATTTCTTGAATTTCATAGTTATATCTATTGTTTGATGGATGTCTTGGATGTTGAATTCATATGATCTTGACACTTTGGAAATTGCATGCTTTACAAAGTTATATCTTTTTTATGCAATTTTTCTTGTTCATCACTATGCTCACTAGTTATATTATTCTAAGTGATGAATATGATTTTATGATGCTTGTTGGAATTTTGTGTTTGTCACATGCTTGCTCTTAATCATGTTTCCTATTCAATTGGTAATCAATTGGTATAATTTTCAATTAGTATCTATATCCAATTGGTATCATATCATGAGTTTGTGATAGACCTTGTGTACATTGGATTGATCTTGATAGTCATATGTCTTTTGTTCCATGTCACATTCCATTAGCATCATAATCTTCATGATTGCCACCTCTCATGCTCTTATAGGTAAATTACATGACCACCATGTTTATGTTTTCATAATTTTGGTTGGTTAATGGTGAGGTTTGGCTTCATGATTGAACTTCATTTCATTCATCTTGTGCGTGTTAATTATATCCAATGATTGTATGAAATGAATTCAAAACCTTACATAGCATATGATTTTCATAGTTATAATGATTTGTGCTATGTTTAGTATATCCTTTTGACCTTGCTCTTTAATTATCCTATAGCTTATCCGTCAATTGGTACATCTTTATATTGGTAATTTGATCAATTTGTACTTTAATAGTCAATTATCATTATCATTTGGTATCTAATTCTTCTCTTGAAGTTAACCCTCAATTGGCTAAACCATCTTCTTCTTGCACCTATTAGTTAAATCCTTGTCAAAAGTTTGACAAAAGAAGAGTATGAATTGAGGGGGAGTAAACCTTCTAAGGAAGCATTAGAGTTGATCAAATTCACCCTTATATTGGCTCTGTACCCTTATAAGCTTACTACACATGCATGAAACCTGTTATGTATTTCATTTTCAATTACTTATGTTAACAGGTGCTACTGAAAGGTATTTTTCTTGTTTCATGTGTGTAGGTATCCCTCCTCAACTGATGCCTTTGCAATTTAATGTCAAAGGGGGAGATAATTAAGGGGGAGCAAATTGAGAGAATAAGGGGAAGAGAGTGCTCAAGTTGCTAAAGGGAGCGATGTGAAATTCAATGTCAAAAGGGGAGAGACATTGTATGATCTTCTACCCAAAGGGAGAGAATGCATTGGAGAAAATGCATGGTCATAGGGGGAGAAGATGATATATGAAAGAGCTTGGGAGCTAAAGAAGATGCTTGGTCTAAAGAAAGGAATATGAAGAAAAAGCTTGAAGATTGATCAAGCTCCAAGCATCAAGAAGAATGAAGCTAGAGCCCAAGCTAAAGTGAAGAAGCATCCAAGAAGATTTCAAGAATTGTCCAGCCAAGGAGGAGCTGAAGACTATGTGAAAATTTAGTGTTGAGCAAAGTTTGCCAACATATAAAAGGTTTGCCATCAAATTGCAAAGGGGGTTCTCCAAGAGTGAGATCTTCATTCGTTTTCCAACATTGATCATTAGCAAACATCGTTGGGCATCTTCCGAATCTGATTTCAATGTCAGAAGCCTGCACTGTTCAATCTTCTTGGCTGCTGTGCTTGACTGATTCCTTCTCCAAAACGCGAAGACTCTCTGCAAGCTCTATGTGATTTGAGAAATCATTGTCAAAGTAAGCCTTTAAGCCATCAACAAGTCAAGATCTCCAAACCATTTAATGTTCACAGTCGACTGCAATGGGCTGTTTTGAGAAACCCAACCTCATGTGCCACATTCAGAATTGATCATCTGTTCTTGTTCCCTTTCCAAGTTTGATTCAGGTAATATTGAATTCAATCTTCCTAAATCTTAGTCCACAATCATTCTCTAAAATTTCAAATCTTTCTATCATATCCCCACTGTGCACACCAAGTATCTGTGAAAATGCATCCTAGAACCAAGAAGGCTACTCCTAGGCGCCCTATAAAGATGGGAAAGGCCACAGCCTCTTCTAGCGGACCTATAGAAAATAGTGGGAATGAAAGCTCATCTCCGTCACCCCCTCCTCCTTCAACCAATTTGAGACTTGACTCAAATATCTTACAAAGTCTTCAAAGGAGGAATGTTGTAGTAGAAAGGAGGACTATCGTGGAAAAGATTACTTCCATGGGTTTCGACTTGAGCAATGTGCTTGGTCAAGTGGGTTGGGATAGGATACTTCGTTGGGGTGATATTGCATACCCTTCTATAGTCAAATTCTTGTATGCATCTATCACAAGCACAAATGACTCTATCAATGCTTGTTCTTTTACCATTTCATTTATGGATAGAGATGAAGTATTCACACCCCAAAGAATAGGACTGATAATGGGGATTCCTTGTGCTCCTACGGGAGTAACGTATGTAACTGATACTCCTTCGGAGGATGAGAGGATCAAAGCCACCATAGACATATGTGGCTTCAACTGTCCATGGGATCAAAAGAAACATCATCTAACCATTAGTTCCCTGATTCCAATCAATAGGATCATTCACAATCTTTTCACTTACAATGTATATCCTAGAGGTGGAAATAGGACTGAGCTTACAGCTTTCATGGTTAGTATCCTGTCCAAGGTAGTAACTGGCACTCCCATCTGTCTACCCTCACTCATCTGCCATACAATTATCAAGTTTCGAAACTCATTGGCACAAAAGAATGCCATTCCGTATGGATACTTGATGACTCAGATTGCTCTTCAGTTTCGTATTCCTATACCCACTGGAGAAAGCTCCATTTTCAAAGCTCCATTCTCAATAACCAATCTGAATCAAATGAATCTCATTCCAAATCCTCATATCCCTATAGCAGATGATCCTCCATTGGCACAAGAGCCTCCCTTGAGACAGGAGATACCTAGATCTCCACCTCCTCCTGCTCGTGCTTCATCTTCAAGGCAGACTGCTGGTCCTTCTAGCCCTGGCACATACTCTGACTGGCAAGCAACTGTGGAGAGAGATATAGCCTACTTAAAAAGAAAACAGAAGAAACAATCGAAGACCATCAACAAGCTGTTCAAATATCTCTCCAGGATCTCAAAGAGCTGCAGAAGAGATGACGTTGCTAGATCACCATCTCCATCACCTCCATCTCCAGAGTCTGATTAGGATCTAACTTTCCATGTCACCACATTTTGTGTTTAGATTGATGTATTATTGGTGGTGAATTTTGTATTGGAAGAAGGCTGGATTTTGTTATTTTAACTTCTACTTTCAGTTTATGGATGGTCATGTTTATGTCATTTTTGTAAGACTTCTTATTAATATCCTTATATAGTAAATGACATCTTTTGGATCTATTTTGCCATCTACATAAATGCTTTTCCTTCCTTTACATTGAAGATATCAAAGTTATGCTATGAGAAAGGTATATGTTTGCATGAGTATTGTTTGCAGACTATTTAGCAATTTGATGTCAATGGGGGAGAAGAAGAAGAAACATAAAGACTAAGTGGGAGATGAAGACTAAAGAAGATAAAGAGGAGTTGAAGCAAAGACACCATTGCTAGAACAATGGGGGAGAGCAAGGACATTGGGGGAGAAAAGAGAAGGAGCAGATTATGAACAATGGGGGAGAGCAAGAACATTGGGGGAGCTGAAGTAAGAAGAAGTGGATTGGACAAATGGTGATGAGTTGATAGTTTTAATGGGTGGTTGAGTGTTATTTGCCATCAAATTGCAAAGGGGGAGATTGTTAGACCCTAAGTTGTTTGCAATTTGATGTCTTTGCATAATAGTCATCTCATTAGGTTCATTTTCATTTCACATGTTTCTTCTTGAAAATCATCTTCTAACTCAACCTACTCATGTTTTGATTTAAACTCTTTTTTGGTTGATTTGAACCTTGATTTTAATCATGTTTTTCTTGATGAAACAATACATAAAGACAACCTTCAAATCTGAGTTTTTAAATGATTTCAAAAGGTTCATTTTTCAAAAATTCAGATGTTCAGAAAATTGACCTGACCAGTCTGTCGGTCAAGTCATCGGTCCCCATCGGTCAACCCACAAGTGAACCAAGGTTAACCGATGACTTCATCGGTCCCCATCGGTCAACCCACAAGTGAACCAAGGTTAACCGATGACTCCATCGGTTCCCATTGGTCAGCCTATCGGTTCCCATCGGTCCACCGATAGTGCATGAAATCTCAGACCGAGACTCGTCGGTTCCAAAAACAGACGGCACCTTTTTCCATGATTATTGTGCTATCGGCTCGGCTATCGGTTCCGCATCGGTCAACCGATGAAGGACGGTCAACCGACGAATGCAAAAGGGTCAGGAGAACTATAAAAAATATGACCGTTCCATATGACCGTTGAGCCATCGGTCAACCGACGGCTAGTTATCGGGTGACCGACAGGCATCCGTTGGACCACTTTTTCTATAAAAAGCAAGTTCATTCCAAGAAAAAAGATGACGGGGATAGAGGCCATTTTTGGTGTTTTTGATGCCCAAGAAAAGGGAATGAACTAAGGAAGCTTGTTTGGTCCAAAGGAAAAGCTAAAGCTTGATTTCAAGAATTTAAATTCTAATAAGCTTTAATTTCCTTGTTCATATGTATCATGCTTTGGTATAAACTTTTGGAAAATGTTTTCAAGCATGCTAACTATGTTGTGTGGAATCCATTTCCCATTTAATCTTTGATTCACATGTTTTGGATTTCAACACTTGATTTCAAACCAAGTTTTGTTTTAAACTTTGTTAATCATGCTTAGCCAAAATCTTTGATTTCTTTACAACATGATACATTAACTTGTTTGAATCCCTCTTTGTTGTTTTTCATTCGTTTAAACTTTAGTTAAACCTTGCTTTGAAAACAACATAGAATATGCATCACATGTTTAGAAATATTTAGGTTCATACAACTTGTGAGATTTTGAGTTTCTGATCATCATCAAGTTAACCTTTATACATGTGATTTGCATATAGACTTCAATCATATATTTTAGTGCTTTAAACCTTCAAATACATTAAGCATATATTATTTAAGCTTATGTTTTAAACCTGATTGAAGTTAACACACACACATATCATGAGCATTCATTGTGTTGTGTGTGTTTTATTTTCACTTTCATATTTGCCTAATTAAGAGGCACCCAATCAGAGCTTAATCTATTTCTCTCCTAGTGTGTAGACACTTTCATGAGAAAGAAGACTATTGTACAGGTTATTGCTTAGCCTAAGAAAAGCATAGTGTAAAGGTTGTTGTTTAGCCTAGAAAAAACAACTTTGTAAAGGTTATTGCTTAGCCTATTGCAAAAGCATAAATAGTGGAAATCCGGTGGGGTGTTGAGCACAAGCCGGTAGTGGATGTAGGCATTGAGGCCGAACCACTATAAATCATTATGCAATGGTGAACTACTTGTGGTGATTGATTAGTTTATCTTCCGCACTTTCTCACATAATCATCACTAGTTAAAGGAGAATTGAAAAGGAACTAAAATTGACCATTAATTATAGGTCACCCTATTCACCCCCCCCCCCCCCTCTAGGGTTAGGATCCAGGACTTTCAGACTCCCGGTTAGAGAGGTACGACCGAAAACATAGGATTTTCCAACTATTAGGCTCCAAAATGGTCCGCCAGGGATCCGAAGGGGAAACGGCCCCTCCAAAAATCAAAAACCAGCACGAGCACTTCGTTCGAGGGTAGAGTGACTCGTAGGAACTGACTGCACGCAAATAGGACTCTCGGTTAGAGAGTTACGAGCGAAAACACATGATTCTCCAACACTTAAGCTCCAAAACGGCCCGCCGGGGGTCCGGAACGGGAAACAACCCCTCCAAAACTCGAAAACCGGCACGGGCACTTTGCTCGAGGGTAGAGTAACTCATAGGAATTGACAGCTCGCCAATAGGACTCTCGGTTAGAGAGCTACGAGCTAAAACATATGATTCTCCAACACTTAGGCTCCAAAACGGCCCGCCGGGGGTCCGGAATGGGAAACGGCCCCTCCATAAATCGAAAACGGGCACGCGGGTAGAGAGACTCTTAGGAACTGACGGCACGCAAATAGGACTCCCGGTTAGAGAGTTGCTAGCGAAATCATAGGATTCTCCAACACTTTGGCTCCAAAATGGCCCGCCGGGGGTCCGGAACGAGAAACGACCCCTAGAAAAATCGGAAACCGGCATGACACTTTGCTCGAGGGTAGAGTGAATCGAAGGAACTGACGGCTCAGAAAGAGGACTCCCGATTAGAGAGTTACGAGCGAAAACACATGATTCTCCAACACTTAGGCTCCAAAACGGCCCGCGGGGGGTCCGGAACAGTAAACAGCCCCTCCGAAAATCGAAAACTAGAACGAGCACTTCGCTCGAGGGTAGAGTGACTCCTAGGAACTGACGGCACGCAAATAGGACTCCCGGTTAGAGAGTTACGAGCGAAAACATATGATTCTCCAACACTTAGGCTCCAAAACGGCCTGCCGGGGGTCCGAAACGGGAAACGGCCCCTCCATAAATCGAAAACGGGCATGAGCACTTCGCTCGAGGGTAGAGTGACTCGTAGGAACTGACGGCACGCAAATAGGACTCCCGGTTAGAGAGTTACGAGTGAAAACATATGATTCTCCATCACTTAAGCTCCAAAATGTCCCGCCGGGGGTCCGGAATGTGAAACAGCCCCTCCATAAATCGGAAACCGGCACGAGCACTTCGCTCGAGGGTAGAGTGACTCGTAGGAACTGACGGCACGCAAATAGGACTCCCGGTTAGAGAGTTACGAGCGAAAACATATGATTCTCCAACACTTTGGCTCCAAAATATCCCGCCGGGGGTCCGGAATGTGAAACGGCCCCTCCGTAAATCGGAAACCAGCACGAGCACTTCGCTCGATGGTAGAGTGACTCGTAGGAACTAACGGCACGCAAATAGGACTCCCGGTTAGAGAGTTACGAGCGAAAATATATGATTCTCCAACACTTAGGCTCCAAAACGGCCCGCCGGGGGTCCGGAACGAGAAACGGCCCCTCCATAAATCGGAAACCGGCACGAGCACTTTGCTCAAGGATAGAGTGACTCGTAGGAAATGACGGCTCGCAAAGAGGACTCCCGGTTAGAGAGTTACGAGCGAAAACACAAGATTCTCCAACACTTATGCTCCAAAACGGCCCGCCGGGGGTCCGGAACGGGAAACGGACCGTCCATAAAACGGAAACCGGCACGAACGCTTTGCTCGAGGGTAGAGTGACTCGTAGGAACTGACGGCTCGAAAAGAGGAATCCCGGTTAGAGAGTTACGAGCGAAAACATAAGAATCTCCAGCACTTAGGCTCCAAAACGGACCGTCGGGGGTCGGGAACGTGAAACGACCCATGGAAAAATCAAAAATTGGCACGAGCACTTTGTTCGAGGGTTGGGTGACTCGTAGGAAATGACTGCATGCAAATAGGACTCCCGGTTAGAGAGTTACGAGCGAAAGTATATGATGCTCCAATACTTAGGCTCCAAAACGGCCCGCCGGGGGTCCAGAACTTGAAACGGCCCCTCCAAAAATCGAAAACTGGCACGAGCACTTCGCTCGAGGGTAGAGTGACACGTAAGAACTGACGCAAAGCAAATAGGACGCCCGGTTAGAGAGTTACGACCGAAAACATAGGATTTTCCAACTATTAGGCTCCAAAATGGCCCGCCAGGGATCCGAAGATTTCAGTTGATATCCATAACCCAAACGTTCGAGAAAACCACAAATTTCAAAAATCGTGGGGAAACGACATCAAGTCAGTACCCGCAAAACCAAAATTTTTGAAAAGCAAGGATGCGACATTCCATCGATACTTGCACCCAAATCCGCGAGGATGCGACATTCCATCGATACTCGCAAACGAATGAGCAAGGATGCGACATTCCATCGATACTTGCAAGAACATTCAGCAGGGAGGCGACTTTTAGTCGATACTTGCATTTTTGAAAACCAAACCGGCTATAAATGCCACCAAAATAGGCTATAAATGCCACAAAACAAAACCGGCTATCAATGCCACGAACAAAAAAATTGGCTTTCAAAAAACCCGGCTATCAATGCCACAAATCGGCTTCCATGCCACAAACAAAAAGTCTGGCTCCCATGCCTAAAACAATCATTTGACAAAAGATTTTCACAAAATGACAAGCTTTTGATCAAATCCCATTTAGCAATTACTTTTATCACAAAAAGATTTAAGTGAGCGTAGGGAAAACAAAAAAAAAGCATCCCATTTAGCAATTACTTTTATCACAAAAAGATTTAAGTGAGCTTAGGGAAAACAAAAAAAAAAGCATCCCATTTAGCAATTACTTTTATCACAAAAAGATTTAAGTGAGCGTAGGGAAAACAAAAAAAAAAGCATCCCATTTAGCAATTACTTTCATCACAAAAAGATTTAAGTGAGCGTAGGGAAAACAAAAAAAAAGCATCCCATTTAGCAATTACTTTTATCACAAAAAGATTTAAGTGAGCGTAGGGAAAACAAAAAAAAAAGAATCCCATTTAGCAATTACTTTTATCACAAAATGATTTAAGTGAGCATAGGGAAAACAAAAAAAAAGTACCAAAAAATGCATGTGGTACCAAAAAAAAAAGAAAGCGTTCATAAGCACTACAAAGAAAGGAATACCAAAAAAAATACATGTGGTACCAAAAAAAAAAGTGCTCATAAACACTACAAAAAAAAGGTACCAAAAAAATACAAGTGGTACAAAAAAAAAGGGGATAGTTTCTGTTACAAAAAAACAGGAGCTCAATCAAAAATGGTCTCCAGCCAAGAGTTCAACTCCTTAAGCAAACTCTTAGCCTCAGCCGTCAAGGATTCCAAGGCACGCTTCTTCAGGAACCTGCCATGAGATGCTGGGGTGGGCTGTAACCCTTCTTTCGCACCGGGAAGCTTCCCCCTATCAGTTTGCCATTGTTTGTTCTCATCAGACTTCCTTTAAAGAACTCGATTGGCATCTGCAACCCGGCGAATCAGAGCACTCTCCCTGTCACGAGCCTCTGTTATTGCAGTCCACTTGGCAGCGACTTGTGCCTGCAGATGCTCAAGACGTTTCCTGGCCTCATCGACCTCCCTATCAAGGATGTTAAGGTCATGTGTCAGCCCAATGATGTTTAGCTCTTCTAAGTTCTTCTCTCAGACTACCTGCTTTCTGCTTTCTGTAGCCTCATCCAGGTTAGATTGAGCCTTATCTGCAGGGTCCAGGAACATCTCCTTGAAGACCTGGTTGTCAGGAAAACCCATGATCTCAAACCACTTGTCACCCAGCTCAATGATCCTATCAACGATCGCCCTGGCATCTGTGACATCCAGACCAGCCTCTTCGACATCACTGAGAATCTCCTGCACATGCTGGATCATGACAAATCCGGCATCTAAGTGCCCAGAAAAGAGAGTCTCAATCCAAGAGCTCAGAACCTGCACCACGACCTTCTTCGCAAAAAGAAGAGATGGCCCGGCTGAAGATTCGCCCAACTCCGTTGGTCGGCTGCTCATGTCATCACCCGTTGGAAGAGTAACAAAAGAACTCTTTCCAGTTGGAGCTGCTCGGGGAGGAATCTCAGCACGAGGTATCTCCTCAACAGTGTCAGAACTGGTCCCAGGAGCCTCTACCTCTGGTTCGACCTCTAGCATCTCTTGCTCTGGTTCTGAAGGAAGTGATGGACTCTCCTCTGTCACCTCAAAACCTGCCAAAGAAACACAAAAAGGTATGAATATAATCCTGTTTGAAAATCATTATCAGGGTTATTACTACAAAATACCTTCTTCGACGACTGGCGGAAGACTCTCTTCCTCCATGAACTCATCGAAAGCATCATCAACATTTGCCTCCATCGATGGTTTAAAGTCATCAGAATCCTATGGCAAGTCAGCTGGCAAGAAAAATGTTAGCAAACCAAGTCACAGACACAAAAAAAAAGAAGAAGAAAGTAAAAGAAGTTATACCAATTGGAGATTCTGGATTCACTCCAGAGTCCCTCAGTTCTTCTTCAGGTGCCCCGACAGGATCCGTCACCACCTCATCGGTTGGAACCTCAGGCATCACCAAGTCTTCCTCTGCTAAAAAAAAAGAGCAGAAACAAGAAGCAAATCAGAACATGGAAAAAACCCATGAAAAGAAATGGAAAGAGAAAAAGGAAGAATCATACCTTCACCGACGGTCTCTTCTTCTCGGCTTCTCTTCTCTGGAGGCTCGTCAGCATCCCCTGGCGCATCCTCATTGATAGTAAGAGGTACTTCCAAGTCAGGAGAGTCCTCATGCTGCCCCTTGCCGCGATGATGACTCCTCCTCCTCTTACTTCTGCGGGCCCGCTTCTTAGAAGAACCTGCCCCGCTGTCAGAGTCAGGTTTCCCACTTGACTCCTCACTGGATGGTCTACCCTTATCAGTAGACTCCACGGAAGCTTGCCTTTGTGCCGCCTGCATCCAAGCACCAAGTTCGGCTTCCTCCTGTTCTAGCTGTTCTAAAGCCTCATTAGGTATTTCTCGAATAGCTTCATAACCAATGATGCCCTGGTCACCGAGAAAGCCTATCTTGTGCTTCTCTCCAGAAAGAAAGGTCCAGACTTCCTCTCGCCGGACGCCATCCGACTTTCCAAGGCCCTTTCCAGATGCCAGCTTCACATCAAGCTCCTTCTCGGAAAGCCCCCGATATGCCGAAAAGCTCTCCGCAAACCACTTCGCAAAGCCGGCAGTCCGGGAAGTCAACAACACAGGATAAGAGATCATGGCTGTAGTGTCTTCAGCACTATAAAAAGCCCATGCATTTCTCCCGTCCTGTAAACCTCCAAAGCGCTTCACCATGCTTGAAGGCGCTCCAACAACGCCTTGAGAAAAGCCCAACTGCAGCACAAAGTGAGATGGCACATACGGCTGGATGTCGACAAAAAGATGTCTACGGTACACCATCGTGGCGACACGTATGCTAAAAAGCCACTCCTTCTCTGCATTTGTCAAGGAGTAATGTCTTCCCAACCCTGCCCTGGTAGAGTCTCGGGAGGCACCAAAATCAAAAGCCTTCTTCCGCAACTCCGGAGAAAGCTTCACTGAAGATTGCCCCATCTCGACGTCCCTGAAAAATCGTATCCTCATGTGGGCAAACAAAAGTGATTCGGACACGGATTTGCCCCCAGCCAGCCGAATCATCAGAGGATCATCATCCTGTGCGGCACCCAGCCGGTGGAAGCCAGGACAGTGGTACACGTACCACGAATAAAAGATATGGGCTGAAAATACCCTATTCATGGGAAGCCCAAGCCGAACCAAAAAAGCAGCAGCCTGCAGTTCGGTACACAGGTAGGAGTACAGAGCTGGCACCAAAGCAAGCTGCTCCCCAAACGCCATCTAACAAGCCGGAAAAATACAATGCGGCCTGATGTGCGTTCCATCTCCTCCAGCGAAAATAGCTGCACCAAGCCAATAGGTGAGGTAAACAGCGAGATCTCTCCGCAGTGCAATGTCAGGACATATGGCGTTTGTACTCGCATAGAAATCTCTCAACTCTTCTTGCATAGCCAAGATCTTCTTCGAACTTGGATCCTGATCCCTGGCTTCCTGGGTCGCACTATCAGAAGACTCCCTGCTATCAAGAAAGTTGGGGAACGAAGAGCTAGAACTCTTCCAACTGCTGGATCTAACTTTCAAACCCCCCTTCTCCTTCAAAAAATCATAGAAGGCGACAAGCTAAAAGTATAAAAGCCTGAACTCCTCAGACTGTCCCTCAAGGACGCTGTCTATCGGCATAAACTCCTCATAGAGTTTGCCAAGGATGGGCAATCCAGTAATGGCGCTCAGCTCCTTCAAAGAAAAACCAATCTCACCATTTGTCACAACGAAGGTATTGGTTTGTGGGAGGAATGACTCCAGCATAGCCATGAAGGCCTCGTCGGAAAAGATCACGGTCTCCCTAAAGGCGCGGACCGCATCAAAAATCCCAGCTTCCTTCAAAACGGCGCCACAAATCAGCAGGACGCGATCCATCCACGACTTCCACTCGGAGTCAGCATTGAAACGGCCACGAAGTCGAAAAGGCTTTTATCCAATTGCAGCCGTCACCGCTGAAAATACCAAGGCCCACCAGTCTCAAATCGACCGACGGATAATCAGAGCCCTGGTAGCCGCTGGATGGCATCAACAGGTACATGTCAGCAGGCGATCTCTCCGTATATCCAGGAGAACCGCCAATAAAAACCCCGGTCTTGATTACATTTGTCCTTCTCACCCAGCTTGGAGGATCTTCCCTCTTAGAGCACGTGGGGGCAAGGCTCATAATCGAGACGGTGCGATCAAACATCGACCGGGTAGCAACAATCTTCTTCTCACCATCTGCTGTGAAAGAGAACTGAAAACATCTCCTCTGGTATGTCATGTCATCAGGGACTGCATCACCAAAGAAGAAGGTAGGCTTGGGCAAAACCCTCTAATTTTCCGTCATCCACGGACGACCGCTTACCATGATCTTATAGAATTCCTCTCCCTTGAGAGTAATCAGTCGCTGCCTCATCTCATCTCTGTTGAGGGAGTCGCACTCTTCCAGATTTCTCTCAACATACTGGACCTTCTCAAAAGCCTGCTGAACGGGCGGATTAGAAGATCTAGCAGACCGACGAGGTGCGCTTGTAGCAGGCTCTTTACCCTTGTTCGTTCTGGAGGAACCACCTGCAAAGGTTGGAAAAGAAAAAAAAAAGATCAAACATCAAAATGACAGAATCTCGCTAAAAAAAAAATCTGGCGAAATTTTGACATGATGCCGGGGCAATTCCGAAGAAAAGGAACTATCCCGAAAAAAAATAGAAAGCTTGAAGATGGGCTCAACATTGCTGCGAGTTCCGAAACTCCAAACTTTCGAAACCTCAAAGTCTCCGCAAAATCAGGAAGGGCTCAACATCGCTGCGAGCTCCAAATTCCCAAATTTGTGAAAACTTTCAGGTATGTTATCACATCATGCTACAATTCAATTTACAAAAAATATACATGCATGAACATCTTGGTTTGTGAAAAAAAATGCATTATCATGATGAGCAAAAAAAAAAGAGAAGAAAAGAAACTTTCTCAAAAAGAAAAGGAGAAAGAAAACAAAAAAAAAAAAGAAAAGGGGCTGGTCCACTAGCCACGTGGCCGTATGGCCAGATCCGCACGGATCTGTCCGTACGGCCCACAAAAAAAAAACAAAACAAGCAAAAAAAAAGAAAAAAAAGAAAGCAAAAAAAAAAAAACGTGTAAAAAAAAAAAGAGAAGCAAACACGTGAAAAAAAAAAGAAAAAGAAAGAAATAAAAAAAAAAGAACCTTTTTTTCCTACAATGGAGTTTTCTTGAAAAAAAAGAATTTACTTGAAGCCATTGATGGAGAAGAAGAAGAAAAGTCTTGAAGATCTTGAAGAAGAAGAACTCTTGGTCTTGAAGCCCTCTTGAGATTATTGCAATGAGAGCAAGAGATCCAACCTCCTCCTTGCTTTTATAGAAGAGAGCAAACCAAAGAAGGAAGAAGAAAGTGGTAAGTGTTACTAATTAGTAACCTTACCAAAAGAAAGAGATTAGAAAGATTCTTTCCCAAAAGAAAGATATCTTGAGGGATTCTCTCCCAAAAAGAAATCAATGAGAGATTTTCTCCCAAAAGATAGGGTCAATGAAGGATTTTTTCCCAAAAGAAAGATATCTTGAGATATCCTATCCCAAAATAAAGGGAATATGAGAGATTCTCTCCAAAGTAAAGATATTCTTAGATATTCTCTATCCAAATGAGATATTTTTGGATATTCTTTACAAGAATGACACCATATGAGATCTAAGCCATTTCAAAAGCTTAAGGTCCTGTGGGTTAGCCCATATGAGCCAGGTTTGACCACCTAGGCACAAAAAAAAAAAATTGGGCTTTTAGTCAAAGAGAAATGCCTCTTACCAAGAGCATACAAAAATGGTTCCATGCCTCTTTTGAGTTGATTCGACCATACAAAAAAGAATTCCAAGCCCCATGAGCTTCCAAAAATCAAACCATCCAGCATCATCTACCAAATTGAGCCAAAATCTTGAAATTGACATTCCACAACAAACCAAACCAAATCCTGGTCCCCTAACTTGCCACATACAGCTTGTTAAGTCACAAGACCAAAACCAAAAATCAAAACCTGACCCCCCAACATTCCACATACAGCTTGTTGGGTCAAACGGTCAAATCTAAACCCGACCCCCTAACCTGCCACATACAGCCTGTTAGGTCACAAGGTCAAAACCCAAATCCACATCCCTGATGTCATCTTCAAAACTTTGCCTCGAGATGGTACGTGATCCCTTTCACTACCATAAAATTCCCCTGGAAGCTCAAAAGGCTACAAATACCAAAAAGAAAGACTGCTCAAAGACTCTTGGTCCAGTCACAGGCTCTCCTTCACAAATCTCTTCGAGGCACATCGACTACAAAAGTTAAGCAACTCGTCGCTGTACCTCGAGGGGGTATTTGTTGACACCAAAAATGTCACTTTGCCTCTTCAAGATCCAAAGAGCTACATGAAGTCGCAACCTGCCATAAATAGGCAATGCTACTTCCAAAAAAGCAAATCTTGTCAAAATCAAACAAAAACTGCAAGATCCTTCAAGATAGCCAAAAGAGGAGTACACAAGAAGTTTCGGGCCATTTCAAAATCATTTGGCCTAACTTTGCTTCTCCGGCAGCTGAAAAAAAGCTCCCGGCGGTGAAAGCATCGGAGACACCAAATCTTCGATCAGAGCCGATGGATGGTCTCAAAATACATCCAAAAGGCTCCACGTCAAGTTCCGAGTCAAACCGATAACGTTTGACCCTACATCAACCCTTGAACAGCTAAATCAGGCCTCTCGGCGACGAAGCTCCACGGGACCATGGTTTCCAAGACAGAGCCTATGGATCATCTTAAAATGACTCCAATAGGTTCCCTGTCAAGTTTCAAGTCAATCGGACATCGGTTGACTGCACATCAAGCCGCGACATCTTCATCGCAATAAAAGCAAGTCTACTGGTAATAGGACCCCAAACGGCTTCAAAAACAAAAGCCTATGGTTGGTCTTATTTATTGCTCAGGAGGCTTCACACCAAATTTTAGGTCATTCCGACATCGTTTGACCCAGTTTCAGCTTCTGACGGAAAATCGGCATCTCTGCGCGACAAAGTCTTCGGCTTTCTCAGAAAATTGGAAACTTTGCAAACCAAAATGCGAGGATTCTCATCAGGTTTTCTACAGGGAAATCATGCCAATAAATGATCAAAAATGTCAAGGAAAAATACAGAAGAAAAAAGAATCGAAAAACAGCAAAAACGGACACAAAACGGGACAAAAGGGGGGAAAACCCCCCAGGGTCGCAGAGCCCGGGATCGCCGGGAAGGCCCCGGAAACCCCGGTTTTCGCCATTTTTTCGCGATTCGAAGAGTCCGGCCTTTGGTATTTTCCAGAATTCATACTTTTGAGATACCAAATCCTCTGACATCCGTCAGAAACACGGGACAATCATCAAGAGTATCGGAAACAACATTGATCGCCACCCGGTCAACCAAAAAAAGTGTGCTTTCTACCCGACCGATCGAGAAATCGACAGGACAGATGGCACCGACCCGCTGTTGGCAACCAACACCTGAAGTTACATGGTCATCCGATGTCGATCTACATGAAGATCCATCGGTGATCATCGCCAGAAGAATCCCAAAAGACGCGGCACGGCCCGCGACTCTTCAACTGCTCGGCGACCACTTAATGCGATTAATTGACTAGCTTTATTACAGTCATTAATCCATTTCTTTGGACGGCCCAATCAGAAGCAAGCATTTGGGAGTTACAAGTCAAGAGATTCATGGCATTTAACCCATGAAACTCCTCCCATCATGGCGATTAAAGGCGATTAAATGCCCTCAATCTCCTCCGGCCAATCAGAAGCCAAGAAAAAGGAGTTACAAAATAAAGAATTCAATCTTATAACTCCTCCCTTTATGTAGCTTTATGACAATTAAGGCTCATAAACCCTCCTAAATGGCTACCTAAAAGCCTATAAATAGGAGAGCATTCCAAAGAAATCCAGATCGGAAAAAACACAGAGATCATCGGGAAAAAACACAGAGATCATCGGAAAAACAAGACAGATCACAGATCAGAAAAAAGCACAGAAATCCAGAGAAAGAAAAAGAGAGAAAACTCTGCGGAAGTTCTACACCGACCACCGCTACAAGGTGACAAAAGTCCCTTGGGGGGTACCCCCCCAAGGTCCTTGCCTTCTCCTTCTGCCTCCAATGGCTTAGACGTGGCTTTTCAGCCCGTCTACTTGGTTTTTTATTGGACATAGGACCTCCTTTTGGTCTTTGTCCTCTAAAAACCCGAGGTTATAGCCAAGCCAAGCGAATCAATAGCATCCTCTGTTCTCATCTGCATGGATGATGGCGAAGCCCACATATGGCTTGCGACCGTCAATCTGAACGGGTCCCCTATAATCTCCTGAGAAGTTAGATCCTCATTTTCTTGCTTTTCATTGTAGTTTGTATTTTTTCAAAAGAGACAAAAATCACAACTCTTGTCTTTCATCATTGATAAGAATTGTAAATCGGCTATAAACGCCAAAATCGGCTATAAACGCCAAAAATCGGCTATGAACGCCAAAATCGGCTATAAATGCCAAAAAATCGCCTTTCACGGCAAATCAAGAAAATGTCTCTTTTCTTAAATATATGTGCAATGGAAAACTTGAAAGAAGTTGATTTCCTTTTTACTTGCGAAGGTTAACCTCCGGATCACCACTTGCAATTCCAAGTAAAATAGAAAATCGGCACACCCACATAAAGAAATGTTGATGCACGCCTCTGCCCCCTGGTTGCGAAAGGGTCGTACCCAACGGACTCCCACGTCCGCCGACCTCGGTAGGACTCAGGCAGGAGCGCGGTCCATCAAGTTGGCACACCCGGTGGGACACGTTCATTTGAGAACACGATGCTAGAAATGAAATATTTGCATATCATATCTATTGCTCTATGCTTATACTTCTTTTCTTGATTCTTTGGCTACTTTTTGATTGGTGGCCATGTTGGATTCCGCATCTAAAAAAAATGAGATGAGATTTTTTGGGAATATCTAATTCTTTGAATTTATTTCCACTCTTTCTCTTTTCAAAAAAAAAATTAGATTTCTCATTTTGAATTCAAAATTGAGAAACCTTGATCCATTCCTATCGTTCATCGTGCTTGCAGAAATGTTGAGCCTGTTCGACTAAGGTTTTGGGCCATCGTTTCTCTTCGATGAGTTCATTAAAGATCTAAAAAAAAATAGATTTCTCATTTTGGATTCAAAATTGAGAAACCTTGATCCGTTCCTATCGTTCATCGTGCTTGCAGAAATGTTGAGCCTGTTCGACTAAGGTTTTGGGCCATCGTTTCTCTTCGATGAGTTCATTAAAGATCTAAAAAAAAACAAAAAAACAAAAAAAGACAGACCACTAAGGTTAAACCAACTGCGTTCTTTGATCACGGTTGATTCAAGAAAAGCATTGTCCAGAATGTGGAGACAGCTTGACTGTTCTAGGCAAGGGTCCTCCAAACGGGTTCATTAAGTAATCCTACCCTTACCTGGGGGCAATTCTATCAATCGAGATTTCATATGACCGGGTTAGGAGGCCTATGTGTACTCTCTCATCTTTTAAATAAATTTTTTTTAAAAAAAATAAAATTTTTAAAAATAAAAAAATTTAAAATAAAAAATAAAAAATAAAAAATTTTCAAAAAAAAATCTTAAAAAAAAAAGATTTTTTTTTAAAAAAAAAACCTCCGTCATTTTGGGTTTAGATTGGAGAAATCTTGGTCTTCTCCTTTCTGAGCACTGGCGCTTGCGGAAATCGCTAAGCCCGTGTTCAGATTGGAGTGCCTTTTGCTCTCTTTGATGAACCCGATATTGGCCTTTCAAAAAAAAAAACTCGTCATTTTTGGATTCAGATCCGAGAAATTATGGTCCATTTCTTTTTTAGCACTGGCGCTCGCGGAAATCGCTGAGCCCGTATTCAGATCGGAATACCATCTGTGTTGGATACCGCGATCACTGAGAGGGGGGGGGTGAATCAGTGATTTCTAAAAACAGGTCCAATTCAACAACAAAACAAGTCAAATCACACAATGACACCAGATTTAACGTGGTTCACCGAAAGGCTACGTCCACGGTTCAAAGACTGTCCGAACACCAATCCGGGACAGATCTGAATCTTATTTAGTCGCACCAACGACAAAGAGCACCAACCCTTAGTTTCAGATAGCACCAACTATCTAGGAAGCACCGACTCCCTTTACAATTTATCTGCACCCACAGATAGGATCACCAAACCCCTAACACCAAGCACCAACTTGATGTAAAAACAGAATAGAAGATAAATTCTGTCTACAGCCCTTCCCCTCTACAATTCTCTCTCTCTCTCAATCCCTTACAAATTGAAATTAAAGCATAAACAGAGAGACACTTAACTCATGGACGAATCACCATCTTCTAGAGCATAATCTCGTCCACAATTGCTGTAGAAAACGTCACCACATCAGCACACAGCAACACACACCAACAGCTTCTTCTTTCTCTCAAGAACTCTCTAAAACTCTTCTCTATTCTTTCTCTCTTCTGGTGTATCTTTAGAACGACCCATACATGCCTTTATATAGGTTATAGTAACCCTTAATTGTATTCAAAATAGGCTACAATTCGTTTAGAAAGAGTCCCAAACAAATTAGATAAGTGTGCTGAATTTTCGTGCAAAACTTCTAATTCTGCGCAACTCTGGTTCCCGTGCTCGGTCGACATCCTGGCTTGCTCGGTCGACCGAAGACACTGACTGGAACCAGACAACTTTTGAGCTCGGTCGACATCCTGAGTCTCGGTCGACCGAAGACACACTGTGTCACGAAAATAACTGAGAGGTGCCTGAAACTGTTTTCTGCAGGTTTCTCTTGCTTCGGTCGACCGCATGGGGTGCCCGGTCGACCGACCACTCTGCTACAGAAAAACTATTTTCTGTACACTTTTCAGCTCTTTTTCCATTCTGATTTCCATCTGATTCTTCTTTTCAGCTCTATCAACACTAGCCTACTATCATCATGTTTGTGACAATGTGTTGACAAGAATTCCAACTCAAACCAATACTTTGAGATATTAATTCCTTCAATTCTTCAAAGACTGCTCATTACATCTCAAATTCCAACAATCTCCCCCTTTGGAATTGTTGGCAACACTATTGGAACTTCAACACTCACTTGGAACCAATTCTGAAATTCTGAAATAACAACCATGCACTGTCAACAATCTCCCCCTAGCTTTCATAGCATAACATCTCTCCTTGCTATCATAGCATAACATCTCTCCCCCTTTGACAACAAGTCCAAAGGGACCAAACCGAGGAGCGAATAGGATATTCAATGAATGCATTGCTCCCCCTTTCAAGCACAACTCCTACGGTTTAGGAGAGTGAGTAACTCCTAACTTTTTCCGGAGATACTCGAAGACTTCCTTTGGCTGAGGTTTCGTGAAAATATCAGCCACTTGCTCAGTTGTTGGAACATATTCCAACTTGACCTCTCCATCAGCAACTTTATCTTTAAGAAAATGATAACGAATTGCTACATGCTTTGTTCTAGAATGTTGAACAGGATTCTTGGAGATGTGAATTGCACTCGTGTTGTCACATAGGATCGGCGTAGGATCCGTTGTAGGAACTCCTAGATCAGAGAGCATATGCCGCATCCATAACACTTGCGTACAACAAGTTGCTGCTGCAATATATTCCGCTTCCGCTGTCGAAAGGGATACTGAGTCTTGCTTCTTACTATGCCAAGCAACTAATCTTTCTCCAAGATAAAATGCGCCGCCGCTAGTACTCTTGCGATCATCTATGCATCCAGCCCAATCGTCATCAGAATATGCAACTAGAGTGAAGGATTTTCCTTTGGGATACCAGATACCAAGCTCCATAGTACCTTTCAGATATCGAAAGATTCTTTTCACTGCTGTAAGGTGCGTTTCAGTTGGTGCTGCTTGAAAACGTGCAACCATACATACTGCTTGTAGAAGATCTGGTCTTGTTGCAGTCAAGTAGAGCAAGCTTCCTATCATAGAGCGATAGGTGGTATGATCAACGGACGAGGCCTTATCATCTTTGCTAAGCTTCGTGTTCGTTGACATTGGTGTGCTCACTGGCTTGCTGTCTTCCATATTGAACCGTTTCAGCATTTCCTTAATGTACTTCATTTGTGATATGAAGATGCCATGTTTCAGCTGCTGAACTTGTAAACCAAGAAAGAACTTTAGTTCTCCAAGCATCGACATCTCAAATTCTTTCTTCATCTCTTCTGCAAAATTCCTGCACATCTCCTCATCATTGCCACCAAAGATTATGTCATCAACATAAACAATGACAACCAGTTGTTTGCTTAACTCAGTTTTGACATATAGATTGCTATCAACAAGTCCTTTTCCAAAACCGATCTTGCGGAGATACAGGTCCAGCCTTGCATACCACGCCCTTGGCGCTTGTTTCAGTCCATAAAGAGCCTTTTTCAACTTGCATACTAGATCTGAATTTTTGCTGATGAGAGAACCATCAGGTTGCTCAATGTAGACCTCTTCTTCAAGTAAACCATTCAAGAAAGCTGACTTTACGTCCATCTGAAATACCTTGAAGGTTTTGTATGCTGCCAATGCAAGAAACATACGAATAGCTTCCAGACGAGCCACCGGTGCAAAGGTCTCTTCAAAATCTATGCCTTCAACTTGAGCATAGCCTTTACAAACCAACCTTGCTTTGTTTCTAATGACTTGACCATCTTCATTCAGCTTATTCCGAAAGACCCATTTAGTACCAATAACATTCTTATCAGTAGGTCTAGGAACAAGTTCCCATGTGGAGTTCTTCTCAATTTGCTCCAACTCCTCATGCATAGATTTCAACCAACTTTCATCGAGACTGGCTTCAGCCACAGTCTTGGGTTCAATGGTGGACACAAGTGAGTAATTGCTAACTACACTTTGTCTAGTTTGAACGCCTGCCTTAGGATCTCCAATGATTTGATCCTTAGGGTGTTGCTCTACCCAAGTGCTGTGCTTCTTAGGTGTAGTATCTTCTGAGTCATCCTTTGATTTCTCAGAATCATTAGATTCAGCCATCTCATCATCAATCTCACTCGAGTCCTCATAAACTGGACTGTCATTATGAGTTGCATTCTTTGGTTCAATATTCTCATCTATTCTCACATCAGCACTTTCTATGATTTTTCTGGTTCTTTTGTTAAGACACCTATATGCCTTGCTAGTAGAGGAGTAACCAAGAAATATATCTTCGTCAGCTCTTTCTTCAAATTTGCCCGGATTTTGTTCGAGCCGCTTGATGTAACACTTGCTGCCGAAGACTCTGAAGTGCTACTGTTGCTTTTCTTCCAAACCATAGCTCATAGGGAGTTTTGACTTCATGTGGCCTGATCAAGCATCGATTTTGAATGTATATAGCCGTGTGAATTGCCTCTTTCCAATACTTGTCAGCCATCTTGCTTTCACTTAGCATCGTACGAGCCATCTCTTGTACGGTGCGATTCTTCCGTTCCACAACTCCATTTTGCTGTGGAGTTCTAGGGGCTGAGTACTGTCTTTGAATGCCATGATGTTCACAATATTTAGTGAACTCTTCAGATGTGAACTCGCCTCCACGATCAGACCTTAAAATCTTGATACGTTTTTCCAATTGATTTTCAACCTGTGCCTTAAACACTTTAAAACGATCAAGTGCTTGATGCTTATGCTTAAGAAACAATACCCATGTCATACGAGTATAATCATCAATGCATAACATGAAATACTTATCTCCATTGGTGCTTTGAGTTCGCATCGGTCCACAGAGATCAGTGTGCACTAGCTCACGAGGTTTCTTGGAATGATGCTCCTTTGACTTGAACATAACCCTCGTTTGCTTTCCCTTTTGGCAAGAGTCGCAAATGGGATTGGAAGGCTTTTCAACTGTAGACATGCCTCTTACAGCCTTTGAATTGCAAATCTTTGACATGTTATCAAAGTTTAGATGCCCAAGGCGTTTGTGCCACAACCAACTTTCCTCTGTCCGACTCATCAAGCAGGTCTTTTCAGCTCCATCTGACAATGTATAGAGATTTCCAGCAGTTCTTGATCCAGTTGCCACTGTTTTGCCGTTGCTGCTCTTCTTGATGGCAAACCCATTCTTTGTGAAGATAACTTCGTGACCCTTGTCACAGATCTGGCTCACACTAAGCAGGTTGTGTCTCAATCCAGACACATATAAGACTTCTTCCGATCTGATCTTGTTTGCCATAAGCTGAATAACACTTTTTCCGCAGATTTTGGCACCATCATTGTTGCCAAACTTCACTGAACCGCCTTCATAGTGCTGTAATTTGATGAATTTCTCTTTATCACCAGTCATATGACTTGAACAACCACTATCAAGGACCCATGGTGCTGCCTTCTTTTGTGCATTGAATGCCATTTGCACAATTAGAGATTCTTTGGGACTTTCTGCACTTTGCTTTGCTCTCCAAGCCTTGATTAACTTGGGTTTCTTTTCAACCTGAAATTTGTTAGCAATATGCAACCTACAATCCCTAGCCAAGTGTCCATAATTATGACATATATAGCACTCAATTTTGTGGCTGTTTAGGATTGAAAAAGGGTTCCTAGTAACAAGTGGGCTGTTTCTAACATAGAATCTACAATCAGCTCTTTTATGTCCAAACATATTACAATGAAAGCAATAACCATAGAATTTGTATCTTCTTTGTGGCTGGTTAATCTTCATTACCTTTCTAACAGGAATGGACTCCTTTCTAGGTTGAGTGGGCTTCATAGAGTTAGAAGGTGCAGTGACTTGCTTCACAAACTCTTTCTTTTGAGGAGGTGCAATCTTAGAGGATTCACCTTTCTCAAATCCTAGACCAAATCTGAAGTGGGCTGGTCTTTGAACTTTCAGTAGTTCATCGAGTTTCATAGTCCCTTCAATCGCTTGGAGCGCTTTGAGTTTTTTGCTATTTTCCAAATTTTCAGCCTTTGCTCTAGCGATCTCAGTTTCAAGTTTCATAGCCTCTTCCTTTTTGATACTTATTTGGTTTTCAAGGACTTCTACCATTCTTTTATATTCTTCTACTTGAGTTTTCAAAGCAATAATGGAACTTTCAGATTCATGGAGAAGTTTCAGATTTTTCTTACTTGATTTGCGTTCCATGCTAAGCTCCTCAAGTGCGGCTATGAGTTCCTCTTCAAGATTGACTTCAGCCTCCTCATCCTCTTCCGGATCTAGCTCTTCTTCTTCTTCAACAGTGACCATGAAGAGAGCTTCGGTTGATTCATCATCGTCTGAAGTTTCAGACGTGCTGTCATCTTGTTGACATAGAAAGTTCTTAGCTTTGCCCCTTTTTCTGAAATTTCTCTTTCCTTTACTCTTTTCAGCATAAGAGTCATTATCATTGTCTTCTTTTAGCGGACACTTCGCAGCAAAGTGACCAATACCTCCACAATTGAAGCATTTAAAGGGTAGCTTCCCTTTGTACTTGCCATTGCTTCCTTTCTTCAACTTTCTAACAAATTGAGCCTCAAGCTCATCATCATCAGAATCAACATCATGACCAGCAGTCTCTTTTGCCTTTTTCTGAACTTTGAAGGCCGCTTCTTTATCAGATGAAGACGTCTTTCCTATGCGCATCTCATAGGCAGTTAGAGAACCATGTAATTCATCCATGGAAAATGCATTCAGATCTTTGGCTTCTTCGATGGCTGAGACTTTTGAATCAAACCGGGGAAGAAGAGATCTTAGAACCTTTTTGACGATAACCGGTTCTTTAATCTCCTCCCCTAGTCCACGAATGTCATTCGTGACTTCATTCACTCGTTGCATATACGAGTCAACATTCTCGCTTTCCTCCATGCGAAGAGACTCGAATTGAGAGCGATGAGTTTGCAATTTGGCTTCTTTAATCTTCTCATCACCTTCATGTATGCTTTGCAACTTGTCCCAAATTTCCTTGGCTGTTTTGCATGCTATTACTTTGACAAGCTCGCTGTCCACAAGGCCACTAAAGAGTGCATTCTGCGCCTTG
The DNA here is from genome assembly GCA_012931725.1 of Litsea cubeba. Taxonomy (NCBI): domain Eukaryota; kingdom Viridiplantae; phylum Streptophyta; class Magnoliopsida; order Laurales; family Lauraceae; genus Litsea; species Litsea cubeba. Next base: position 25,422,891 of record CM022951.1, on the reverse strand, counting down.
GAGTCGTTGTCTGCCAACTTCTTCGATGCAGTATCATTGGGTACGGTGGCAGCATTGTAACCGGCTCTGACAGCCTCCCAAACATCATAGCCAAGAGATTTGATGAAGGCTTGCATCCTAATCTTCCAAAAAGAGTAATTAGAACCATCAAACAGAGGTGCTTTCATATTCCCTGTATTGACTGCCATGTGATTTGACAAGAGATCACCCTTAGCGTATTAAACTGATCAAGGGAACCTCGCTCTGATACCAATTGTTGGATACCGCGATCACTGAGAGGGGGGGGGGGTGAATCAGTGATTTCTAAAAACAGGTCCAATTCAACAACAAAACAAGTCAAATCACACAATGACACCAGATTTAACGTGGTTCACCGAAAGGCTACGTCCACGGTTCAAAGACTGTCCGAACACCAATCCGGGACAGATCTGAATCTTATTTAGTCGCACCAACGACAAAGAGCACCAACCCTTAGTTTCAGATAGCACCAACTATCTAGGAAGCACCGACTCCCTTTACAATTTATCTGCACCCACAGATGGGATCACCAAACCCCTAACACCAAGCACCAACTTGATGTAAAAACAGAATAGAAGATAAATTCTGTCTACATCCCTTCCCCTCTACAATTCTCTCTCTCTCTCAATCCCTTACAAATTGAAATTAAAGCATAAACAGAGAGACACTTAACTCATGGACGAATCACCATCTTCTAGAGCATAATCTCGTCCACAATTGCTGTAGAAAACGTCACCACATCAGCACACAGCAACACACACCAGCAGCTTCTTCTTTCTCTCAAGAACTCTCTAAAACTCTTCTCTATTCTTTCTCTCTTCTGGTGTATCTTTAGAACGACCCATACATGCCTTTATATAGGTTATAGTAACCCTTAATTGTGTTCAAAATAGGCTACAATTCGTTTAGAAAGAGTCCCAAACAAATTAGATAAGTGTGCTGAATTTTCGTGCAAAACTTCTAATTCTGCGCAACTCTGGTTCCCGTGCTCGGTCGACATCCTGGCTTGCTCGGTCGACCGAAGACACTGACTGGAACCAGACAACTTTTGAGCTCGGTCGACATCCTGAGTCTCGGTCGACCGAAGACACACTGTGTCACGAAAATAGCTGAGAGGTGCCTGAAACTGTTTTCTGCAGGTTTCTCTTGCTTCGGTCGACCGCATGGGGTGCCCGGTCGACCGACCACTCTGCTACAGAAAAACTATTTTCTGTACACTTTTCAGCTCTTTTTCCATTCTGATTTCCATCTGATTCTTCTTTTCAGCTCTATCAACACTAGCCTACTATCATCATGTTTGTGACAATGTGTTGACAAGAATTCCAACTCAAACCAATACTTTGAGATATTAATTCCTTCAATTCTTCAAAGACTGCTCATTACATCTCAAATTCCAACAATCTGCTCTCTTTGATGAATCCAATCTTGACCTTTCAAAACAGAGAATCTCATCTCATGGATGCGGTCTCAAAACATCTGTGTCTAGCGGTACTAGTACGCCCTTTCAGGGTCTACTGTATTGCGACCGGCACATTTGTAACTCCAACTTTATATTCTTCTTACCTCGAGCAAGGTCTGCTTCTCGATTAGTCGAATTTAAGTTCACAATTGCTTCTAGCAGTCACTGGGACGCTCATTCTGGGCTTACCATACCTGCGATCATAACAATTGTACCCTCTATGGCATTTTGCCTTCTTCATATTGCTTGGGTCATCTTCCTCGAGCAATTTGAAAAGACAAAACCATAGAACTTCCCATTTATGATCATTATATTCTTGTGATTACTAATGGATGTGGTCTTGTTTCAGAAACTTTTCGAAAAACTAACGATGGCAGCTTCACTAACCATTACTTTCGATGAGAGCAAGCACCAACTCATGCTTCAACAGAAGCAAGCTACGTGCACCTACAAGCGCCCCATCAGCTGCCAAAGCGTCAACTCCCTCGGCAACTCTCTAAGCTACGGGTCGACCTCGACTCCCCGGACTATTGTCTTTGGGACGCTGGGACCATTCCCACTTCCCGAAGAACAAACTGCTCCTTCCAAGAAGCAGAAACTCGCCTCTCAACGTGTCACTACCGTGACACCAAAGGCGAGCGCCAGAAGGCCTGAAGCCCGTGGCAGCCCCACGAAGCCTCGACCAGCAAATGACCAGGTCTATCCCAAGACTTGGTCCCCAAGACCTTCACCAAAACAAAGAAGGTCCCAAACATCCACCAAGCCAGCATTCCTGGCCCCACTCAAGGAGAACCAGTTCTACCCTCTTGCCTACATGAAAGAGGAGAGACCCATCTCCAATCTGACTCCAAGTCAACCCAGCATGAGTCGGCTTGTTCCTACAAGCCCAAAATCAAGTCATGCATCATAAGGCCTCTGCAAGCACCTGCTAAGGCCTACAAACCTGCAGTTCGACCCTTCATTTCTACCGGGGCCGAACTCCAAAAATTCAAAGCTTCGCTGCAACAGGCGAAAGACAGGGTTCGCATCGTGTCCATGCCCAGCTACAAAGAAAACAGGCTCGGCTACTGCGCCCGAGGGAGCACATCCTTCATCGTCAAAGCCCAGCCGGAGCTGACCGAAGCTCAAATTGCTCGTCGCATATGCCGCCGCGCGTCGTATCGACAAAAGAGACTAGAGAAGCAAAGGACTCAGTCTCCTACACTTCAAGTCTCTCCCAAATGGGTCGAAAAAGAAAGACCCAACCAAGTTGCTGCCGTCCATATGTTTGGAAAAACCAGAAGACGCCAAAAGTCAGCATCTAAAATCCATGTCCGACATCCGATGACCCGCAGCGTCTCCAGGACAAGAAGACATTCAGAAGAATCCCCTGCTCCTTCAAGCAAAGGACGACAGAGTGATCCTTCCTCAAGCTCTTCATCAAAAGGAATGAGCCCCAGCTCAGTCACCAGGACAGTTTCTTCGTTCGAATCACGAAGGATGAACGTCTTGGCTACAAATTCTGAGCCACCACCCCGCAATCCACCTCCAGATGATGCGATCACCCGCATCCAGCAGTTGGAACAAGGCCAGCAGAGGATTGAAACTCTGATGGAAAACCTTCTCCTCGCCTTCCAGAATCAGGCGAGCAATGAACCTCCTCCGAATCATCAAGACGATGAGATAAATGGAGAAGAAAATGAGTCACGCGCCCTTACCAAAAAGGACGTAGACAGTATCCTCGCCAAAGCAAAAGAAGAGGATATACTCAAGGAGCATGGGATCAAGCCACCATATCCCTTATGGATGGACTCGGTCCCGTTCCCCACCAAATTTAAACATCCTATTTGTTGGGATTGGTGTATGCCCTAAAGCCCACTAGCTGCACTCTCATCTTTTGTTACTAGATATTTAACTGGTTATTTAATGGAATGACTCTTTTATGCTTAAACATGTATATATGTATGGTTGTGTAAGGCCCATTGTTTCTAGTAAATGAATTAGGTGTGTACTGTCTACGCACAGATAGGTCTAATTCATGGACACTGGAAACATCATATTTGTTCATAACTGAAAGATGGAGCTGGGCACTTCAGCTTGGTAGAAGTTATAATGAGAGACTCTCCTGTATTCGGGGTGACTTACCTAAGTCATGGGAGGGCTTTCCCGGATCTATCTCATTAGTGCATGTGTCATGCATTGAATAGGACCATGGTAGGTGTGATCTCTAAAATAGTACTATCACAGAGAGAGATCAAGTCACCTCATGCTACTGAGTGACCGGTGCTCTTAATCTTGAGCATTTGTGGATGAACTGACGAAGTCAAGTTCTTGTGCTTTAATTCACTATGGGTGAGATTCTTTTCATGGGTCAATAGCTCTGTGTTTTGGGTACTCGGACTTGATCAGTTGGGACGTGCAGATGCAATAAAGAATCTATGCCATCTGATGATGGAATAATCGTCCCATTAGAATTATCCGATTAATCATCAAAATCTAAGATCTTAGTATATGGATGTTCCATATGGATATTGAACTTGTGGGTCGCTCCCTGGATCAAGAGAATGATATTCGAATGATGATTATGTTAAGGATATGAAGTTCTAAGGTTTAGATGTAATCGGGAAGGTTGATAGTACATGTGATAACCTGACTCGATTATGGATGTTACATAGAGGGGCATTCAGGTCATTACACTTAGTAGGTCGAAGACAACCGTCATTTTATGACGAGCTTATTATATTATATATTTGTCCTTAGAGTTCAACCATAACTCTTTAGTGGAATGAGTTAAGGTTAAATGGTCTTAATGTTGCTATGGGTTTAGCATGGACATTTTGGTCATTTTGGGAGCCAATGGCAAATATGTCTTTTGGTCCCTTCTCTAGTCACTTACCAAGATTGGCATGGTTTCCTAAGATGTTTAGATAACATAAGGATGAATTATTTTCGTGGAAAAATAATTTTGAGTTTAAATTCAAATAGGCCTTTGATGGCATACATGAATTTAATTCTAGATAAATTGTATGTGGGCCATGGTGTGCATTAATATGTGGGACGTCCATAATGGGATTTCCATGGGTAAGGTTTCCAACTTTGACTAGGACTCTCTACTTGAAAGGTTGGACTCCTCTTTGGAATAGTATTCCTATGAGAAAGTTTCCTTTTTGGATTAGGAACTTAAATTAGTAAGTGTTCTACAACTAGGATTAGTAATTGCATGGGAAGTTCCTTAAAGTTTCCTTTTGTAATTGGATTGTATCTAAAAGGAAATAAGTCTTTTTTTTTTAGGACATCTTTTAGAATTGGGAGAGATAACTTTATGGGAAAGCCTTCCACAAAGTTTCTATAAAAGAAACTACAACCCCTTGGACGTCCACCATGCTTAGATATTGCAAGTCTCCCACACGTCCAGCCCTTGAAGTGTTTTCTTCTTTAGTGAAGAAACTTAAGGTCTGAGATTTTCCCTTGGAGAAATAGTTCTTGTTTCCTAGATTAAGATCCCACCATCTTAGCCAATCAGATTTGGAAGTGAGATAGAGGAGAAGATCAAAAGAGAACACAATTTCTGAGCATAATTCCAGCAACATACTTGCTGATTGCAGACCTGAGTTCACCCTTTTTGCATCAGTTTTTCAGAGGATTAAAGCTTCCAAAACATCGAGGTAATAGTCTTCTATCATCTCTATTAATTGGACACATGTTGATCATGATTTAATGGAGTTTCTATGCGATTCTTTATGGCTGATTTCCGCTGCATAGTGCAGAAATCAGATTTTTTAAAATCTGTCATGCTTTGCATCAGCCATAGTAGTCTCTTTATGAGAAGTTTCAGATCTGAATCGCGGTTTCCTTCAGTGGTATCAGAGCCACTCCATGCGAAATCAAGATCCCATGATGTGATTAATTAATCCTAGATTAGATGGGGCATGGTGGCACCCTGCTGAAATTTATTTCAGATTTGTATTAGTGCTGTAATCTTGTATGATGGTTACGTTCGGATTGCTGGAATTAATTTTTCCAGATCTGAATCATGTTGTACATTATGCACTAACCTATTTGGTTGCAGCCATAATTAGCATCCTTGATGGTTCGCATGTATGTTGTGTGGATTTGGATGTTTTTTAATTAGTTGGAAAGTGTACGATTGCGCGGTTAGCAATCATAGGAAGTTGTAAAGTTTCCTTAATTTTATTCCAACTAGTCTTGATGTAAGCTTTCTTGAAAAGCATAGGAATCTCCAATGTAATTTTGGTTTTGTTTTTCATGGGTTTGCTTGTATAAATCTATTTATGGAAACAAGCAAGAAAAGGAAAGTTTCAAGACAAGAAGGTTGCAAGAAATTGGAGTCCTTGGAGATGAAGGAGTCAAGACTTCTAGATGCATGAGGAGTCCTAATTTGATTAGGATTTGAAATCCTAAAAACAGGGAGCCATCAAGGAATGCATACTTTTATTTGCTTTTATATATGGAATGCATGGTTGAATGCTTTATATAATTGCTATAATTGTCACCTAGAAACATGGCGACCATTAGGTTCTAAAAATGGCATCTTTCTAAAATTAGAATGTTTTTGTTTGGTCAATTGGTTTTAAATGGGACTTAGACCAGCACCTTCTAATTATGTCTAAGGTTTAAAATTGGATAGGGTTGGCACCCTTGGTTTCCAAAAATAGACTAAACTAAAAAAAATCTAATTAGATACTACCTAAGGGTTCCCATAACCCAAGTTAGGTTTTTGATTCTTTTAAAGGTTTTTCTCAAATGTTTTAATGCAAAGGTTATTTACTTTCAAGATGACTTGAGTCATTGAGTCATGAATTTAATTAACCAAGTTTGCTAGATTTAAAAAGAGCTTTTGAGAAAATGAAGTAAAGATCAAAGGAAAGTTTATAAACCCTAGTGATAAATTATCAAGTGGGAGAGGGGTTTAGGAAAAACCCTACGACCTTCCATTCTCGGTTCATATTAATCTCATTAGAAGTGTTAGTGGGAGCGGCCATCCCTTCGGTAGAGTTCTTTACTAAAGATCACTTCGATGGGTTAGTGGGTGAATTAAAGTGAATGTTCGTAATGAGGTGTTAGTGGGAGCGGCCATCCCTTCGGTGGAGTTCTTTACTAAAGATCACTTCTATAGAATGTCGATGAAGTGTTGGTGGGAGCGGCCATCCCTTCGGTGGAGTTCTTTACCAAAGCTCACTTCTAGATTAGGACATTCTGGGAATTTTCATAAGAGATGGTAACACACTTGACATAAGGCGGTAATAACCTCTCCTACCAGTTAAAGTTATTTGTCTTATGAGGTCAAACCAATCAGTGATTGGACTACCACTGGATGCGTATCCAGATAGTGATAATCCAAATAAGTCTGCCTTAATTCAACGTGACTGTAGGCTCGGCCATCCCTTCGATGGAGGGTCTATGAGGAGGTTGAAACACTGATACATTATAATTGGGGTTGAATAATGTAAAAAGTTTTTGTGCTTTGTTTTTCCTCTTGTAACAAGCACCATATGCATATTACATATATACTGCATGTCTAATTATAAACTGTTTTATATCCAGAAAGAGATGGGTAAAGACTCTTTTAGTCCGTTGATGTGCATTCTTCGTGAGAATAAACTGACTGGTCCTAACTACGTAGATTGGAAAAGAAATCTTGACATAGTACTCACTGCTGAGGAGTACAAGTTTGTCTTGCTGGAAAACTGTCCTGATATTGATGCTAATTCTACTGATGACTAGCGAGAGGCTGAAAGGAAATGGAAGAAAGCGAATAGCATGGCTAAATGCTACATGCTCGCTTCCATGTCCAACGTGTTGCAAACGCAGCACGAGCAAATGGACACAGCCTATGAAATCATGATGTCCTTGTCTGAGATGTTCGCAGACAAGAGCAGGCCAGCTAGGCAAGCTGCTATGAGGACCATCATGAATGCTAGGATGGCTGAGGGAACACCTGTCAGAGAGCATATGCTCAAGCTGATGGATTGTTTCAATGAAGCTGAGATTCTAGGGGCAGAGATTGATGCAGGGAGTCAAACTGACATGATTCTTGAAACTCTGCCGGACTCTTTCAATCAGTTCAAGCTCAATTTCAATATGAGCAAGATGGACATGACTCTACCTGAGTTAATGAAAGAACTCCAGGCGGCAGAGGCCATCATGAAGCCCAAAGCCCAAGCTCATTTTTTCCAGTCTTCCTCTAAACTAAACCCGAAAGGGAAGAAGTTCAAGAAGAAGCAGAATAAGGGAAAAGGGCAGAAAAAGGACAATGCTGGAAATAAGAAGGACAAGGGTACAGATGGAAAGCCCAAAGGGAAATGCTTCAAGTGTGGCCTCAAAGGTCATTGGAAGAAAGATTGTCCCAAGTTCCTGGCCTCAGTTAAGAAAGGTACATCTTTTTCATACTACATTGAAACTTGTCTAGTGGTTGATTCTACTGACTCATGGATAGTAGACTCAGGAGCCACTAATCATATCTGCAATTCATTGCAGGGGTTTCAGATAATGCAGAGAATTGAGAAAGGAGAGTTTGCTTTTAGAGTCGGAACTGGAGCTAAAGTTTGGGCAGTTGCAGTAGGAGTAGTTACATTACATTTTCCATGTAATAGGATATTAGTTTTAAATAATGTTTTTTATGTTCCGGACATGAGGAAGAATTTAATTTCAGTTTCCAGACTCATTGAATTTAATTATTCAGTTTCTTTCCATTCAGGTATTGATATCAGTAGAGATGGAAATATTATATGTTCCGGTAGAATACATGACAACTTATTTTATATATATCCTATTGCTCCCACACTGCATAATGTACAACAAGAAAACTCAATTTCCCTTAAGAGGAAGGTATCTTCAATCAATGACACATATCTTTGGCACTTACGTTTGGGCCACATTAACCCAAAACGGATTCAGAGGTTGGTAGAAGATGGGCCCTTGAGCTCATTAGATTTCGAACCCTTTCCTCAGTGCGAATCTTGTCTCAAGGGAAAGATGACCAAAAGGTCATTCTCTGGGAAGGGACTAAGGTCAAAGGAGTTGTTAGAATTGATTCACACTGATGTGTGTGGTCCTATGAACAAACCAGCTCGAGGAGGGTATGAGTATTACATCACCTTCACCGATGATTACACTAGGTATGGATATGTATACTTAATGCGACGCAAGTCTGAGGTGTTTGATAAGTTCAAACAATTCAAGGCTGAGGCGGAGCTACAACTAGGGAAACATATCAAAGCCCTTCGATCTGATCGAGGTGGTGAGTACCTCCTGGGTGAGTTCAAGGAGTACCTCACACAACATGGGATTGTGTCTCAGTTGTCTGTACCGGGTACACCCCAGCAAAATGGTGTAGCGGAGAGAAGAAACCGTACCCTCCTTGACATGGTAAGGTCCATGATGAGTCATGCAACCCTACCTATATCTTTTTGGGGATATGCCCTAGAAGCAGCAGCATACATTTTAAATCTGGTACCTTCTAAATCAGTACCTACGACACCCCAAGAAATGTGGACAAGTCGAAAACCTAGTTTGAAACATATTCACATTTGGGGTTGTCCAGCCTATGTACTGAATGATAAAGCTACCAAGCTAGAACCCATATCGGAAATGTGCTACTTCATTGGGTATCCTAAGGGAACGAGAGGTGGCATCTTTTATCATCCAAAGGAGCAAAAAGTGCTCATCAGCACTCATGCTAGGTACTTGGAGGATGATTGAATGATGCACCAAGAGCTTAGTTGTAAAGAAACCCTTGAGGAGATTCTTCCGGGATCTCCTATAACATCTGTACCAGATCCTGAGGCAGTAGATGAACAAGATATTCCTTTAAACACTCCGGAGCCTCGTCGTAGTGGGAGAATTCCTAGACAACCAGAAAGATATCTAGGAGTGTCTTTTAAGACAGACTCTGAAGATCTGGTTGAGGATCCTACTAGTTATGATGAAGCAGTAACGGATATAGATGCTGACATGTGGCAGCAAGCGATGAAATCTGAAATGGATTCTTTGTATTCCAATCAAGTCTGGGAACTTGTAGATGCACCTGAAGGGATTAAACCCATAGGGTGCAAATGGATCTACAAGAGAAAGAGAGGAATGGATGGGAAGGTGGAAACCTTCAAAGCAAGACTGGTGGCGAAAGGATATACTCAGAAAGAGGGTATCGATTATGAGGAAACCTTTTCACCAGTGGCTATGCTTAAGTCCATAAGGATTCTCTTGGCCATCGCATGTCATTATGACTACGAGATATGGCAGATGGATGTCAAGACAGCTTTTCTTAATGGAAGTCTTGACGAATGCATCTATATGATGCAACCAGAGGGCTTCATTGCTAGTGGCCAAGATAACATGGTTTGTAAACTTAAGAAGTCCATTTATGGACTTAAGCAAGCATCTAGAGCATGGAACATCAAGTTTAATCAGGCAGTCAAATCCTTTGGCTTTGATTAAAACATTGATGAACCATGTGTGTATAAGAAAGGAAGTTGAAAAGCAGTTGCATTTTTGGTTCTGTATGTAGATGACATATTACTCATAGGAAATGATGTAGGTTTATTGTCATCCACAAAGGTTTGGTTATCCTCTCAATTTCAGATGAAGGATTTGGGTGAGGCCAGCTATATCTTAGGGATCAAGCTTTTGCGTGATCGCAAGAATAAGATATTAGCCCTATCCCAATCTTCTTACATTGAGAAGATATTGGTCAAGTTTAACATGCATGACTCCAAGAAGGGCCTCCTACCTTCTAGACATGGAGTACCACTGTCCCGAGATCAATGTCCAAAGACATCTGAAGAGATAGAGAGCATGAGGAGAGTTCCATATGCATCCGCTGTTGGAAGCCTCATGTATGCTATGTTATGTACTAAACCAGATATTTGCTTTGCCGTTGGCATGGTTAGCAGATATCAGTCAAACCCTGGACCTATGCATTGGACAGCAGTTAAGCATATATTCAAGTATCTTCGGAGAACGAAAGATTATATGCTAACCTTTCGAGCAGATGATCTAACGCCATTGGCGTATACAGACTCTGATATCCAATCTGATAGTGATGCCAGAAAGTCTACCTCAGGGTACGTCTTTACTTTGTCAGGAGGGGCTATATCATGGAGAAGTGTCAAGCAATCCTGTATAGCTGATTCTACCATGGAAGCAGAGTATGTGGCGGCATCGAAAGCTGCGAAGGAAGCGGTATGGCTCAGAAAATTCCTGATGGAATTGGGAGTTGTTCCTGCAGTGCATAAACCGATTGTCATGTACTGCGATAACACTGGTGCTGTAGCACAGTACAAAGAGCCCAGAAATCACAAGAAAGGAAAGCACATTCAGAGAAAGTACCACTTGATCCGGGAATTCATTCAGGATGGAGAGATAGTGGTGGAGCATATTGCTTCAGCAAATAACTTAGCTGACCCATTCACTAAGACTCTTACAGAGAAAGTCTTTACTTCTCATGTTGAGTCTATGGGTGTTAGGTTAGGAAGTAGTGATCTTTAGTGCAAGTGGGAGTTTGTTGGGATTGGTGTATGCCCTAAAGCCCACTAGCTACACTCTCATCTTTTGTTACTGGATATTTAACTAGTTATTTAATGGAATGACTCTTTTATGCTTAAACATGTATATATGTATGGTTGTGTAAGGCCCATTGTTTCTAGTAAATGAATTAGGTGTGTAGTGTCTACGCACAGATAGGTCTAATTCATGGACACTGGAAACATCATATTTGTTCATAACTGAAAGATGGAGCTGGGCACTTCATCTTGGTAGAAGTTATAATGAGATACTCTCCTGTATTCAGGGTGACTTACCTAAGTCATGGGAGGGCTTTCCCGGATCTATCTCATTAGTGCATGTGTCATGCATTGAACAGGACCATGGTAGGTGTGATCTCTAAAATAGTACTATCACAGAGAGAGATCAAGTCACCTCATGCTACTGAGTGACCGGTGCTCTTAATCTTGAGCATTTGTGGATGAACTGACGAAGTCAAGTTCTTGTGCTTTAATTCACTATGGGTGAGATTCTTTTCATGGGTCAATAGCTCTGTGTTTTGGGTACTCGGACTTGATCAGTTGGGACGTGCAGATGCAATAAAGAATCTATGCCATCTGATGATGGAATAATCGTCCCATTAGAATTATCCGATTAATCATCAAAATCTAAGATCTTAGTATATGGATGTTCCATATGGACATTGAACTTGTGGGTCGCTCCCTGGATCAAGAGAATGATATTCGAATGATGATTATGTTAAGGATATGAAGTTCTAAGGTTTAGATGTAATCGGGAAGGTTGATAGTACATGTGATAACCTGACTCGATTATGGATGTTACATAGAGGGGCATTCAGGTCATTACAGTTAGTAGGTCGAAGACAACCGTCATTTTATGACGAGCTTATTATATTATATATTTGTCCTTGGAGTTCAACCATAACTCTTTAGTGGAATGAGTTAAGGTTAAAATGGTCTTAATGTTGCTATGGGTTTAGCATGGACATTTTGGTCATTTTGGGAGCCAATGGCAAATATGTCTTTTGGTCCCTTCTCTAGTCACTTACCAAGATTGGCATGGTTTCCTAAGATGTTTAGATAACATAAGGATGAATTATTTTCGTGGAAAAATAATTTTGAGTTTAAATTCAAATAGGCCTTTGATGGCATACATGAATTTAATTCTAGATAAATTGTATGTGGGCCATGGTGTGCATTAATATGTGGGACGTCCATAATGGGATTTCCATGGGTAAGGTTTCCAACTTTGACTAGGACTCTCTACTTGAAAGGTTGGACTCCTCTTTGGAATAGTATTCCTATGAGAAAGTTTCCTTTTTGGATTAGGAACTTAAATTAGTAAGTGTTCTACAACTAGGATTAGTAATTGCATGGGAAGTTCCTTAAAGTTTCCTTTTGTAATTGGATTGTATCTAAAAGGAAATAAGTCTTTCTTTTTAGGACATCTTTTAGAATTGGGAGAGATAACTTTATGGGAAAGCCTTCCACAAAGTTTCTATAAAAGAAACTACAACCCCTTGGACGTCCACCATGCTTAGATATTGCAAGTCTCCCACACGTCCAGCCCTTGAAGTGTTTTCTTCTTTAGTGAAGAAACTTAAGGTCTGAGATTTTCCCTTGGAGAAATAGTTCTTGTTTCCTAGATTAAGATCCCACCATCTTAGCCAATCAGATTTGGAAGTGAGATAGAGGAGAAGATCAAAAGAGAACACAATTTCTGCAGCATAATTCCAGCAACATACTTGCTGATTGCAGACCTGAGTTCACCCTTTTTGCATCAGTTTTTCAGAGGATTAAAGCTTCCAAAACATCGAGGTAATAGTCTTCTATCATCTCTATTAATTGGACACATGTTGATCATGATTTAATGGAGTTTCTATGCGATTCTTTATGGCTAATTTCCGCTGCATAGTGCAGAAATCAGATTTTTTAAAATCTGTCATGCTTTGCATCAGCCATAGTAGTCTCTTTATGAGAAGTTTCAGATCTGAATCGCGGTTTCCTTCACTATTCTCCAAACATATACGGGGAAAGGATCAGCCAGACAGCACGTCATCCACTTTAAGATCCTGAAGGGAGCTATCGCGGATCAAGATGCACTCAAGATCCGCCTCTTTGCAAGTACCCTAAAAGGTACGGCCTTCGATTGGTACTCCACTCTGCCGGAGGACTCCATCCAAAACTGGGCCATGCTAGAGACACGCTTCCTGACTCACTGCAAAGGTGAGGATCATCCCGCTACTATGGCTCAGCTGTGCAGCCTAAAACAGGGGGAGAATGAGTCAACATATGACTTCATTCATAAGTGGAAAGCAATGGAATACAAATGCTCTGATGTATTGCCACAAGCGTCGCTAGTCGACATCTGCCGAAACAACATGAGGGCTAGAATCCGCTCCATGATCATCGGCAACAAATCAAAAAACCTGGGAGAACTCCTAGAAGCTTCCATGGAAGCTGAAACGGTGATTAAAGACCTCAACAGTCAGAAATCATCAAGAAAAGAGCCAACCGCCATTGCAACCTCTAAACCAAAGAAGAAAGAGGTCCTCAATGTGCAGACCAAGTCAGCTCCTCAGCCACCAAAGAAAGCTGAAAACAAAGCTGCTGGTAAGAGACCTAAACTCTCTGATGCCTTCAAAAAACGAGTAGAGAAGAAATACCCGTTTGATGAAGATGTTGATGAAATCTTCGGGGCTCTTGTGGCAAACGGCAAGCTCACCTTGCCTGAACCAAAAAGACCGGGTGATGTTGGCAAAACCAACGATCCTTGGTACTGTCCATACCACCAGATGATCTCGCATCCTCTCAATCAATGCTTCATTGTGAGGGAAAAAATAAACGAGATGTGGAAAAACGGAGTCATGACCTTTGACAAAAACTATGGGTCTGCCTCCATCAACATGGTGACATATGGACAAACATTAAAATCACCGAAGAAGAAGATCACTACTTCCTTCAAGGTGATAAACTCAATCCAAGCATCCGAGGAACTAGTTCCTTACCCGACACCAGATGGACAACCCATATGGGTACATCCCGATCTCCTGGAAGATGAAAATTGGGAGGTCGTGAAAACAAAGCCGACAGCTCAACAGCGAAGGCAGGCTAGGAAACATCTCCTCAAGCTCAAACGGCAAGAGAAGACCCAGCCAAAATAAGAAGTCAAAGAAAAGGCAGAGGCTTCCTCTACCGCTTCACTGGAGGCAACAAAAACATCCCTTCCAGAGACTTCAAAGGGGGTAAGGAAATTCACTCTCAGTGATTTCATGCCACCTCAATTCAAAGAAGCCACGCAGGAGGCATCATACTCTTGCAATTCGGTAGTTGGATTCTCCATTGATGGATACGAGTCCAGCGACACCGATGATGGATTCGAATCCAACTACACAGACGAGTGGGAGGAGTCCCTTGAAACAGGAGAATATCTCTCCGATGAAGAATGGGTTCCTCAGACTCATCTTATGCCAGTAATCTGGTATAACCCCCTACAGCCACAAGGATCCTGGTCTGATGATGAAGAAGACCTAGAGGCTGTACAAGAAAATGTTGTTGAACCAGCACCCCTCATTGCTCCAGTGGAAATCAACAATGTTGAGCCACAAAGAGTTGATGAAGAAGAAGATTTGGCTCCCATGCCGGATCTTGAAGAATATGCAAGGATCTTGCAGCGTCTTGCTCTAGAACAAGAACAAGACCGCGTCAACGAGCCTCCTCACAATCCAGAGCCTGAAGTCCATGAAGACCATCAGGTACATCCTCCCTTAACTCCTGAAAATGGAGAAAATTGCTGGATAGACGATCCTCTTACATCCGAGGATGAGTCTGACTCCGATCAGGCAACGTCTCCTGTTAGAGCTTCCTGTAATGCGATAATTCGGGATTCTAGCTCTTCCGAAGCATCGTCTGATGAGAGCAGTTACACTCCGGCGATGCCTAGTAATATATCTTCTGGAGCCACCTCATCTCACGTGACTTTCACTGAAATGACACCCTCTCGGGTTTCTTCTCCTGAGACTGTGACTTCAAAGTTCACACCCTTCCTGACCGAAGAATTCCCAGCTATTGATGCTTGGGACGATGAATTGGTCAATGAAGAAGAAAGGTTGCTGGATGCTGTTCAGGACTTGTTCCCGGAAAATGCTCCGTGCAACACAATCACTGAGGGTGGCAACTCTGCTGCTGATACATCCTCAGCAAATGAAAAACGACAACCTCTTGGTCCTGAAGATAATCTTCCAAGTGAAGACCCGTCTAAAGAAGCTCTCGAAGTTGGTAGAGGCACCCGCTCTGGTCGGGACTACCACAAAAATTACAGCCAATCTTCCTTTACTTATGCAAATCCTTCGGGAAAAGATGTTGTAAGCGCCCCTAGTGGCAACAATGATGAACATGCAGGCCCTAAGGAGGCTTTCAAGTATGACTTGATTGAACACTTCAAACACATACCTGCACGTCTACACATCCTAGATTTGTTGCGAATGTCTCCGCACACTCGTGATAATCTCATCTCAGAATTACAAAAGCTGAATGAGGATGTCGACAAACATGCCCCGCAAGTCCTCCAAATTGAAATGGATTACCGGGTCAAAAACTCAGAAGCCTCCTCAAAGGGAGAAAAGAAGAAAACTGAGGGATCATGCATTGAATGCCTCTCGGTTAAAAAAGCAGCCAGTGCAACCATCGCCTTCACAAAGGACGACCTCCTACTTGGCGAAACAAGGCATAACCGACCCCTGTACTTCACAGGGTATATCAAGGAAATGCCTATGCACAGAGTTCAGATCGACCCAGGTTCTGCACTCAACCTCATCTCCACATCGGCTCTCGAAGAGTTGGGCATCCCACCCAGCAAGCTGAGCCACACATCTGTATCTATCTTCGGATACGATGGGAGTACTCAAAGGCCTATCGGCAAAATCAGGTTCAAATTGCAGATCGGTGATCTTATCTCTGAGGTCACAGTGTATGCAATAAAAACCCCTTCATGCTACAACATCCTTCTCGGACGCCCTTGGATCCACGAGAATGGTGTTGTCCCTTCAACTCTACATCAATGTATCAAGTTTGTTGGCGATGACGGCATGATACATCGAGTCTTTGCGGACAGAAAACCCTTCAAAGTTAAAGAAGTCCACTTTACAGACTCCCAAATGTATGAAGGTGAAAAATAAGAAGAGGAGAAGCACATAGCACCCTTTGCCGAAAATCTCCAGAAAGATAAAGGCAAGGCTCCTCAACAATCGCCGGAAGAAAACAAACCATCCGGTAAATCCGAAGAGAGCATTCAAACTCCCTTCATCATCTCCCTCAAACCTTCAAAACCTTTGGTCATCACAACTAAAGTGAAGAAGGCAAAGCAAAAGCCTGGGGGCAAATTTGTTGTCTCTTTCGTGTCTATCATGCAAGACACGGACTCGGATTCAGAGCCAGAAGACGACACATCGTCAAGCCAAGTTCACATGAGCAAGTTTAGCCTGCTCTCACTCCAATGGAGACAACTTCTGACATAAAGGATCCTACGTCAGCTTCCTTCGTTGTTCCAGCAACTTCAACAAAGGAAAAGCCGATCTTCTTCCATAGATCGGACGCTTCTTCATCAAACTCCGTGCTTGAACCTTTCCAAAATGAAGGTATGCCTCAACTATCCTTATATAGTTCTGTGGCACAAGCTATTATGAAGAAAATGGGCTATGATGCTCAAAACCCAGTCGGTTTGGGAGAAGGACGCGGTATTCTCACGCCATTGGGGCCCGTCTTGACCAAAAGCCAGCTGGAAGATTGGAGACTCTACGGCTATGTAGAAAAGTCTTCACACGGGTTAGGGTATGATCCCGACACTCCCCGAGATAGTTGACACAAAGGCTTAAAAGTCAATATACTGACCAAGCCTCAACATCTCAAGTCCATGAAGACATCGATCTCCCTGGATATCTCTTTGATGAGTCACCTGACAAAGATCCAGGAAGCTCACCCAATTGGCACGATTTCTCTGAAAATGAAGAGGAGTTGTCCGATGGCACAGACGTGTGGTCTTCTGACCCAGAAGAACCCTCATCTCCAAAAGAAGTAGCCAACTTCGACCCGGTTTCAACAGGCGATTGGGATCATCTCTTAGTAAGTCTTGGGAGAATTACCGATCAAGAAGACCCGTGGAAAGGAACAAAACCTTGGTCTGGAAATGCCTTTGAAACCCCAGAAGGTTTCGTTGAGCTGGAAGCCTCCGAAAATATTGTGGAGGAACCACCTTCGAACCTTCCAACAGAAGATCCTGTTCAAAAGATAGACTTGGGAACACCAGATAACCCACGTCCTGTATTCATAAGCAAGAATATAAAGGATGATGAGTTACCCGAGTATATCGCCTTTCTTCGTGAGTTCGTTGATTGCTTTGCATGGTCTTACGCTGAAATGCCTGGCTTAGACCCCAAAATAGCGGTTCACAAACTCAATCTTCAAGAAGACATCAAGCATGTCAAGCAAGGCCAAAGAAGATTCCATCCAGATGTGATGGATAAAATTGAACAACATCCGTGAGGAACAACATCCTAAATGGTTGGCCAACATTGTCCCCGTGACAAAGACGAATGGGCAGATCAGGGTCTGTATTGACTATAGATGGCGCATGCCCAAAAGATGAATTTCCGCTCCCCATACCAGAGGTAATGATTGATAATACCTGTGGATTCGAGCGAATGACATTCATGGATGGTTTCTCTGGCTACAATCAGATAAAGATGCATCCTGAAGATGAAAAACATACATCTTTTCGGACCCCATTTGGCGTATATTGCTACACTGTCATGCCATTTGGTCTGAAAAATGCTGGTGCCACATATCAGAGGGCTATGATGAAAATATTCCAAGATATGCAGCATAAGACGGTTGAATGTTACGTTGATGACCTCGCCGTCAAAAGCAAAAGAAAAGAAGATCATCTCGAAAACCTTCAAGAAGTCTTCCTCCGGCTTCGCAAACACAAACTGCGAATGAATCCTTTGAAATGCTTCTTCGGCGTCTCGTCGGGTAAGTTCCTCGGATTCCTAGTTCGGAAAGCTGGAATAGAGCTTGACCCCATAAAAGTCAAAGCCATTCTAGAAATGCCCTCTCCGATAACCTTGAGAGAACTCAAAGGGCTTCAAGGGAGATTGGCCTACATCAGACGGTTCATCTCCAATCTTTCGGGGAAATGCCGTCCATTCTCCCGGTTGATGAAAAAGGGTGTAAACTTTGTCTGGGATGCTGACTGTGAAGCTGCTTTCTAAGATATCAAGTCATACCTGACAAAACCCCCAGTGTTAGCTGCTCCTGCCACTGGAAAACCATTCATCTTGTACACAAGAGCCCTTGATCACTCTTTGGGGGCTATGCTTGCACAAGAAAATGATCAAAGAAAAGAAGCTGCTCTATATTACCTCAGCCGCATGCTAGTAGGTGCAGAGCATCGCTACTCTCCAGTCGAAAAAAAATGTCTTGCAGTGATGTTCGCCGTACAAAAGCTGCATCACTACTTGCTTTCCAACACAGTCTACCTGGTCTCGAGGGTCAACCTCTTGAAGGTCCTTGTCACAAAGGCAGGTTCTCTCAATGCTCGACTGGCAAAATGGTCCATCCTTCTGTCACAATTTGATATTAGGTATGTACCACAAAAAGTAATCAAAGGGCAAGCTCTAGCGGACTTCCTCGCAGAACATCCATTGCCTAAAGATTCTCCACTCAGAGATGATCTCCCAGACGAACCAGTCTACAATGTGGAGACTTTCTCACAAAGTGCCTCCTGGGACATGTACTTTGACGGTGCAACCAGGACAAATGAAAAAAGACAGCTGATCTCGGGAGTTGGCATCCTCTTTGTTAGCCCCGACAAATACATGATTCCACACGCTTTCTCGCTACTGGAACCATGCACAAACAATACAGCTGAATATCAAGCTCTGATCCTAGGATTGGAACTCGCCATCGAATCCGGTATCACCATGTTGGAAGTCTTTGGAGACTCTCAACTGATCGTCAACCAGATGAATCAGAAATTTGAAGTCAGGAAGCCAGATCTGCTGCCTTACTACAACAAGGCACAATTGCTTCTGCAAAAGTTTGACATCTGTCATATCACCCACATTCGTAGAGGTGAAAACATACGTGCAGATGCCCTAGCCGGACTTGCCGCATCTATGGCAATCCAGGAAGGGGAAAACATGCAAATCACAGTGTGCGAAAGAAGGATCCTTCCTCCTCTTAACACACACCAAGCAGTTGCTGAATGCCACCAAGTGGTCGGAAGTCGGATTTCAATCCTTCAAACTTCAATCGGCGACTGGAGGGATCCGTTCATTGATTACATTATGTTTGGAATCCTACCTGAAGATCCAAAAGAACGGGTAAGCGTCCAAAGGCGAACCCCAAGCTTTCATTTGGATATTCCTTCAAAAATCCTTTACAGGAAATCCTTCAATGGAGTACTTCTACGCTGCTTGTCACAACAAGAGGCTGAGGAAACACTCAAAGAAGTTCATGCTGGTCTTTGCGGAGCTCATCATGCTGGTCCCAAGCTCTATGATCAGATAAAAAGGTTAGGTTATTTCTGGCCTACCATGGTAGCTGACGCAATGCGATTTGCTAAGCGCTGCCAACAATGCCAAGTTCATGGAGATAACATTCACATGCCTCCAGAATGGCTACATCCTACAGCGATTTCATGGCCTTTCGAAGCCTGGGGTATGGACATCATAGGTCCTATTTCTCCCCCTTCGAGCAAAGGTCATCGCTTCATCTTCGCCACTACAGATTATTTCTCCAAGTGGTCAGAAGCATTTGCGTTCAACGAAATGAAGACCTCATCAGTCCTTCAGTTCCTGCGCACCAACATCATTTGTCGTTTCGGCATACCCAAAAGATTCGTCCATGATAACGGACCACAATTCCGGGATCATCGATTCTACAGGTTCTGCGACAAATACAAAATCCAAAGCTGTCCTTCGACTCCATACAATCCGGCAGCAAACGGATTAGCAGAAGCTTTCAATAAGACACTCTGCAAAATCCTCAAAAAAATTGTCTCTAGTCACAAAAGAGACTGGAGCGACAAAATGTCTAAAGCTTTGTGGGCCTATCGAACCACCGTTCGAGGACCAACCCATAGCACACCATTCTCCTTGGTCTATGGATGCGAAGCTGTCGTGCCCTTGGAAGTACAAATTCCTTCCTTGAGGGTATCCTTGCAAAATGACATGACTCAAGAAAGCAATGTCAAATTGCGACTCCATGAGCTGGACAATCTTGATGAGAGACGGCTCGAAGCCCGAAAAAGCATTGAACTTTACCAAGCTCGCATGGCAGGATCTTTCAACAAAAAGGTCAGGCAACGCGCCTACAAAAAGGGTGACTTGGTTCTTGCGGTAAAAAGACCAATGGTCTTCGCTCATAAGTCTAAAGGCAAATTTGAGCCAAAATGGGAGGGACCCTACGTCATCAACAAGGTTTTCTCCAACGGCGCATACGCACTCCTAAACAAGGAAGGCGACAGGTGTATGCTGCCCATCAACGGCAAGTTCTTAAAGCGGTACTACCCTTGAAGACTTACACAACTGGGTAAGAGCAATGCTTGTACGGCCAAAACCGATTTCCAGGTACACGCTCGTCAAACCCACTCTTTTTAGAATTTTCATGTCAAATGTTGAAATTTCTAGAAATTTAAACAATGCTTACTTTCATCATTTCATTGTTCAAAAATCCAAGTTTAGGAACCTTTCCCTAACTTGACCAAAATTTTCAACCCTTGAACTCAAAATTCATGGTTTGAAACAAAATCCGGATTCAGGGATTTCCACCCTAGTCCACCCTACCTTTTACCGCCTAAATGGTTTTAGGTCAAAACTTATGACCCTCGTGTCTTTAAACAAAAAAAAATGGTTTTTCAAAAAGCCGCGGGGAAGCGTCGTTTAGTCGATACTCGCACAAATCGAAAGCATGCGAACCACGTTCGACACTTCCAAAATCGCAGGGAAGTGACATTTCGTCGATACTTGCAAAATCCAAAACCATGGGGACGCAACATTTCAGTTGATACCCACAACCCAAACTTCAAAGGTTCGAAAAAACCTAAAAACCATGGAGACACAACATTTCAGTTGATATCCATATCCCAAAGGTTCGAGAAAACACAAATTTCAAAAATCGTGGGGAAACGACATCAAGTCAGTACCCGCAAAACCAAAATTTTTGAAAAGCAAGGATGCGACATTCCATCGATACTCGCAAACGATGAGCAAGGATGCGACATTCCATCGATACTTGCAAGAACATTCAGCAGGGAGGCGACTTTTAGTCAATACTTGCATTTTTGAAAACCAAACCGGCTATAAAAGCCACCAAAATAGGCTATAAATACCACAAAACAAAACCGGCTATCAATGCCACAAACAAAAAAAATTGGCTTTCAAAAAAACCGGCTATCAATGCCACAAATCGGCTATCAATGCCACCAAAACCGGCTATCAATGCCACAAATCGGCTTCCATGCCACAAACAAAAATCTGGCTCCCATGCCTAAAACAATCATTTGACAAAAGATTTTCATAAAATGACAAGCTTTTGATCAAATCTCATTTAGCAATTACTTTTATCGCAAAAAGATTTAAGTGAGCGTAGGGAAAACAAAACAAAAAGCATCCCATTTAGCAATTACTTTTATCACAAAAAGATTTAAGTGAGCGTAGGGAAAACAAAAAAAAAAGCATCCTATTTAGCAATTACTTTTATCACAAAAAGATTTAAGTGAGCGTAGGGAAAACAAAAAAAAAAGCATCCCATTTAGCAATTACTTTTATCACAAAAAGATTTAAGTGAGCGTAGGGAAAACTAAAAAAAAGCATCCCATTTATCAATTACTTTTATCACAAAATGATTTAAGTGAGCATAGGGAAAACAAAAAAAAAGTACCAAAAAATGCATGTGGTACCAAAAAAAAAAGAAAGTGTTCATAAGCACTACAAAGAAAGGGATACCAAAAAAAATACATGTGGTACCAAAAAAAAAAAAAAGTGCTCATAAACACTACAAAAAAAAGGTACCAAAAAAATACAAGTGGTACAAAAAAAAAAGGGGATAGTTTCTGTTACAAAAAAATAGGAGCTCAATCAAAAATGGTCTCCAGCCAAGAGTTCAACTCCTTAAGCAAACTCTTAGCCTCAGCCGTCAAGGATTCCAAGGCACGCTTCTTCAGGAACCTGCCATGAGATGCTGGGGTGGGCTGTAACCCTTCTTTCGCACCGGGAAGCTTCCCCCGAGCAGTTTGCCATTGTTTGTTCTCATCAGACTTCCTTTTAAGAACTCGATTGGCATCAACAACCCGGCGAATCAGATCACTCTCCCTGTCACGAGCCTTTGTTATTGCAGTCCACTTGGCAGCGACTTGTGCCTCAGATGCTCAAGACGTTTCCTGGCCTCATCGACCTCCCTATC
Organism: Litsea cubeba; assembly: GCA_012931725.1. Classification (NCBI taxonomy): domain Eukaryota; kingdom Viridiplantae; phylum Streptophyta; class Magnoliopsida; order Laurales; family Lauraceae; genus Litsea; species Litsea cubeba. The sequence continues at coordinate 25,400,451 of CM022951.1, read as the reverse complement.
AAGGATGTTAAGGTCATGTGTCAGCCCAATGATGTTTAGCTCTTCTAAGTTCTTCTCTCGGACTACCTACTTTCTGCTTTCTGTAGCCTCATCCAGGTTAGATTGAGCCTTATCCGCAGGGTCCAGGAACATCTCCTTGAAGAACTGGTCGTCAGGAAAACCCATGGTCTCAAACCACTTGTCACCTAGCTCAATGATCCTATCAACGATCGCCCTGGCATCTGTGACATCCAGACCAGCCTCTTCGGCATCACTGAGAATCTCCTGCACATGCTGGATCATGACAAATCCGGCATCTAAGTGCCCAGAAAAGAGAGTCTCAATCCAAGAGCTCAGAACCCGCACCACGACCTTCTTCGCAAAAAGAAGAGATGGCCCAGCTGAAGATTCGCCCAACTCCGTTGGTCGGCTGCTCATGTCATCACCTGTTGGAAGAGTAACAAAAGAACTCTTTCCAGTTGGAGCTGCTCGGGGAGGAATCTCAGCACGAGGTATCTCCTCAACAGTGTCAGAACTGGTCCCAGGAGCCTCTACCTCTGGTTCGACCTCTAGCATCTCTTGCTCTGGTTCTGAAGGAAGTGACGGACTCTCCTCTGTCACCTCAAAACCTGCCAAAGAAACACAAAAAGGTATGAATATAATCCTGTTTGAAAATCATTATCAGGGTTATTACTACAAAATACCTTCTTCGACGACTGGCGGAAGACTCTCTTCCTCCATGAACTCATCGGAAGCATCATCAACATTTGCCTCCATCGATGGTTCAAAGTCATCAGAATCCTGTGGTAAGTCAGCTGGCAAGAAAAATGTTAGCAAACCAAGTCACAGACACAAAAAAAAAAGAAGAAGAAAGTAAAAGAATTTATACCAATTGGAGATTCTGGATTCACTCCAGAGTCCCTCAGTTCTTCTTCAGGTACCCCGACAGGATCCGTCACCACCTCATCGGTTGGAACTTCAGGCATCACCAAGTCTTCCTCTGCCAAAAAAAAAAGAGCAGAAACAAGAAGCAAATCAGAACATGGAAAAAACCCATGAAAAGAAATGGAAAGAGAAAAAGGAAGAATCATACCTTCACCGACGGTCTCTTCTTCTCGGCTTCTCTTCTCTGGAGGCTCGTCAGCATCCTCTGGCGCACCCTCATTGATAGTAAGAGGTACTTCCAAGTCAGGAGAGTCCTCATGCAGCCCCTTGCCGCGATGATGACTCCTCCTCCTCTTACTTCTGCGGGCCCGCTTCTTAGAAGAACCTGCCCCGCTGTCAGTCAGGTTTCCCACTTGACTCCTCACTGGATCGTCTACCCTTATCAGTAGACTCCACGGAAGCTTGCCTTTGCGCCGCTTGCATCCAAGCACCAAGTTCGGCTTCCTCCTGTTCTAGCTGTTCTAAAGCCTCATCAGGTATTTCTCGAACAGCTTCAGAACCAATGACGCCCTGGTCACCGAAAAAGCCTATCTTGTGCTTCTCTCTAGAAAGGAAGGTCCAGACTTCCTCTCGCCGGACGCCATCCGACTTTCCAAGGCCCTTTCCAGATGCCAGCTTCACATCAAGCTCCTTCTTGGAAAGCCCTCGATATGCCGAAAAGCTCTCCGCAAACCACTTCGCAAAGCCGGCAGTCCGGGAAGTCAACAACACAGGATAAGAGATCATGGCTGTAGTGTCTTCAGCACTATAAAAAGCCCATGCATTTCTCCCGTCCTGTAAACCTCCAAAGCGCTTCACCATGCTTGAAGGCGCTTCAACAACGCCTTGAGAAAAGCCCAACTGTAAAGCAAAGTGAGAGGGTACATACGGCTGGATGTCGAGGAAAAGATGTCTAAGGTACACCATCGTGCCGACACGTATGCTAAAAAGCCACTCCTTCTCTACGTTCGTCAAGGAGTAATGCCTTCCCGACCCCGCCCTGGTAGAGTCTCGGGAGGCACCAAAATCAAAAGCATTCTTCCGCAACTCCAGAGAAAGCTTCACTGAAGATTGCCCCATCTCGACGTCCCTGAATCGTCGGATCCTCATGCGGGCAAACAAAAGTGATTCGGACACGGCTTTGCCCTTAGCCAGCCGAATCATCAGAGGATCATCATCCTGTGCGGCACCCAGCCGGTGAAAGCCAGGACAGTGGTACACGTACCACGAATAAAAGATATGGGCTGAAAATACCCTATTCATGGGAAGCCCAAGCCGAACCAAAAAAGCAGCAGCCTGCAGTTCGGTACACAGGTAGGAGTAAAGAGCTGGCACCAAAGCAAGCTGCTCCCCAAACGCCATCTGACAAGCCGGAAAAATACAATGCGGCCTGATGTGCGTTCCATCTCCTCCAGCAAAAATAGCCTAACCAAGCCAATAGGTGAGGTAAACAGCGAGATCTCTCCGCAGTGCAATGTCAGGACATATGGCGTTTGTACTCGCACAGAAATCTCTCAACTCTTCTTGCATAGCCAAGATCTTCTTCGAACTTGGATCCTGATCCCTGGCTTCCTGGGTCGCACTATCAGAAGACTCCCTGCTATCAAAAAAGTTGGGGAACGAAGAGCTAGAACTCTTCCAACTGCTGGATCTAACTTTCAAACCCCCCCTTCTCCTTCAAAAACTCATAGAAGGCGACAAGCTGAAAGTATAGAAGCTTGAACTCCTCAGACTGTCCCTCAAGGACGCTGTCGATCGGCATAAACTCCTCATAGAGTTTGCCAAGGATGGGCAATCCAGTAATGGCGCTTAGCTCCTTCAAAGAAAAACCAATCTCACCATTCGTCACAACGAAGGTATTGGTTTGTGGGAGGAATGACTCCAGCATAGCCATGAAGGCCTCGTCGGAAAAGATCACGGTCTCTCTAAAAGCGCGGACCGCATCAAAAATCCCGGCTTCCTTCAAAACGGCGCCACCAATCAGCAGGACGCGATCCGTCCACGACTTCCACTCGGAGTCAGCATTGAAACGGCCACGAAGTCGAAAAGGCTTTATCCAATTGCTGCCGTCACCGCTGAAAATACCAAGGCCCACCGGTCTCAAATCGACCGACGGATAATCAGAGCCCTGGTAGCCGCTGGATGGCATCAACAGGTCCATGTCAGCAGGCGACCTCTCCGTATATCTAGGAGAACCGCCAATAAAAACCTCGGTCTTGATTACATTTGTCCTTCTCACCCAGCTTAGAGGATCTTCCCTCTTAGAGCACGTGGGGGCAAGGCTCATAATCGAGACGGTGCGATCAAACATCGACCGGGTAGCAACAGTCTTCTTCTCACCATCTGCTGTGAAAGAGAACTGAAAACATCTCCTCTGGTATGTCATGTCATCAGGGACTGCATCACCAAAGAAGAAGGTAGGCTTGAGCAAAACCCTCTGATCTTCCATCATCCATGGACGACCGCTTACCATGATCTTATAGAATTCCTCTCCCTTGAGAGTAATCAGTCACTGCCTCATCTCATCTCTATTGAGGGAGTCGCACTCTTCCAGATTTCTCTCAACATACTGGACCTTCTCAAAAGCCTGCTGAACGGCCGGATTAGAAGATCTAGCAGACCGACGAGTTGCGCTTGTAGCAGGCTCTTTACCCTTGTTCGTTCTGGAGGAACCACCTGCAAAGGTTGGAAAAGAAAAAAAAAGATCAAACATCAAAATGACAGAATCTCGCTAAAAAAAAAATCTGGCGAAATTTTGACATGATGCCGGGGCAATTCCGAAGAAAAGGAACTATCCCGAAAAAAAATAGAAAGCTTGAAGATGGGCTCAACATTGCTGCGAGCTCTGAAACTCCAAACTTTCGAAACCTCAAAGTCTCCACAAAATCAGGAAGGGCTCAACATCGCTGCGAGCTCCAAATTCCCAAATTTGCGAAAACTTTCAGGTATGTTATCACATCATGCTACAATTCAATTTACAAAAAATATACATGCATGAACATCTTGGTTTGCGAAAAAAAATGCATTATCATGATGAGCAAAAAAAAAGAAAAGAAAAGAAACTTTCTCAAAAAGAAAAGGAGAAAGAAACCAAAAAAAAAAAAGAAAAGGGGCTGGTCCACTGGCCACGTGGCCGTACGGCTAGATCCGTACGGATCTGTCCGTACGGCCCACAAAAAAAAAAAAAAAAACAAAACAAAACATGCAAAAAAAAGGAAGAAAAAGAAAGCAAAAAAAAAAACGTGTAAAAAAAAAGAGAAGCAAACACGTGAAAAAAAAAAGAAAAAGAAAGAAACAAAAAAAAAGAACCTTTTTTTTTCCTACAATGGAGTTTTCTTGAAAAAAAAGAATTTACTTGAAGCCATTGATGGAGAAGAAGAAGAAAAGTCTTGAAGATCTTGAAGAAGAAGAACTCTTGGTCTTGAAGCCCTCTTGAGATTGTTGCAAAAGAAAGTAATGAGAGCAAGAGTTCCAACCTCCTCCTTGCTTTTATAGAAGAGAGCAAACCAAAGAAGGAAAGAAGAAAGAGGTAAGTGTTACTAATTAGTAACCTTACCAAAAGAAAGAGATTAGAAAGATTCTTTCCCAAAAGAAAGATATCTTGAGGGATTCTCTCCCAAAAAGAATTCAATGAGAGATTTTCTCCCAAAAGATAGGATCAATGAAGGATTCTTTCCCAAAAGAAAGATATCTTAAGATATCCTATCCCAAAATAAAGGGAATATGAGAGATTCTCTCCAAAGTAAAGATATTCTTAGATATTCTCTATCCAAATGAGATATTTTTGGATATTCTTTACAAGAATGACACCATATGAGATCTAAGCCATTTCAAAAGCTTAAGGTCCCATGGGTTAGCCCATATGAGCCAGGTTTGACCACCTAGGCACAAAAAAAAAAAAAATTAGGCTTTTAGTCAAAGAGAAGTCCCTCTTACCAAGAGCATACAAAAATGGTTCCATGCCTCTTTTGAGTTGATTCGACCATACAAAAAAGAATTCCAAGCCCCATGAGCTTCCGAAAATCAAACCATCCAGCCTCATCGACCAAATTGAGCCAAAATCTTGAAATTGACATTCCACAACAAACCAAACCAAATCCTGGTCCCCTAACTTGCCACATACAGCTTGTTAGGTCACAAGACCAAAACCAAAAATCAAAACCTGACCCCCCAACATTCCACATACAGCTTGTTGGGTCAAACGGTCAAATCTAAACCCGACCCCCTAACCTGCCACATACAGCCTGTTAGGTCACAAGGTCAAAACCCAAATCCACATCCCTGATGTCATCTTCAAAACTTTACCTCGAGATGGTACGTGATCCCTTTCACTACCATAAAATTCCCCTGGAAGCTCAAAAGGCTACAAATACCAAAAAGAAAGACTGCTCAAAGACTCTTGGTCCAGTCACAGGCTCTCCTTCACAAATCTCTTCGAGGCACATCGACTACAAAAGTTAAGCAACTCGTCGCTGTACCTCGAGGGGGCATTTGTTGACACTAAAAATATCACTTTGCCTCTTCAAGATCCAAAGAGCTACATGAAGTCGCAACCTACCATAAATAGGCAATGCTACTTCCAAAAAAGCAAATCTTGTCAGAATCAAACAAAAACTGCAAGATCCTTCAAGACAGCCAAAAGAGGAGTACACAAGAAGTTTCGAGCCATTTCAAAATCATTTGGCCTAACTTTGCTTCTCCGGCAGCTGAAAAGGAGCTCCCGGCGGTGAAAGCATCGGAGACACCAAATCTTCGATCAGAGCCGATGGATGGTCTCAAAATACATCCAAAAGGCTCCACGTCAAGTTCCGAGTCAAACCGATAACGTTTGACCCTACATCAACCCTTGAACAGCTAAATTAGGCCTCTCGGCGACGAAGCTCCCCGGGACCATGGTTTCCAAGACAGAGCCTATCGATCATCTTAAAATGACTCCAATAGGTTCCCTGTCAAATTTCAAGTCAATCGGACATCGGTAGACCGCACATCAAGCCGCGACATCTTCATCGCGACAAAAGCAAGTCTACTGGTAATAGGAGCCCAAACGGGTTTAAAACTCAAACAAAAGCCTATGGTTGGTCTTATTTATTGCTCAGGAGGCTTCACACCAAATTTCAGGTCATTCCGACATCGTTTGACCCAATTTCAGCTTCTGACGGAAAATCGGCAGCTCTGCGCGACAAAGTCTTCGGCTTTCTCAGAAAATTGGAAACTTTGCAAACCAAAATGCAAGGATTCTCTTCAGGTTTTCTACAGGGAAATCATGCCAATAAATGATCAAAAATGTCAAGTAAAAATATAGAAGAAAAAAGGATCGAAAAACAGCAAAAACGGACACAAAACGGGACAAAAGGGGGGAAAACCCCCCCAGGGTCGCAGACCCCTGCGACCCTGGAGCCCGGGATCGCCGGGAAGGCCCCGGAAACCCCGGTTTTTGCCGTTTTTTCACGATTCGAAGCGTCCGGCCGTTGGTATTTTCCAGAATTCATACTTTTGAGACACCAAATCCTCTGACATCCGTCAAAAACACGGGACAATCATCAAGAGTATCGGAAACAACTTTGATCGCCACCCGGTCAACAAAAAAAAGTGTGCTTTCTACCCGACCGATCGAGAAATCGACAGGACAGATGGCACCGACCCGCTGTTGGCAACCAACACCTGAAGTTACATGGTCATCCGATGTCGATCTACATGAAGATCCATCGGTGATCATCGCCAGAAGAATCCCAAAAGATGCGGCACGGCCCGCGACTCTTCAACTGCTCGGCGACCACTTAATGCGATTAATTGACTAGCTTTATTACAGTCATTAATCCATTTCTTTGGACGGCCCAATCAGAAACAAGCATTCGGGAGTTATAAGTCAAGAGATTCATGGCATTTAACCCATGAAACTCCTCCCATCATGGCGATTAAAGGCGATTAAATGCCCTCAATCTCCTCCGGCCAATCAGAAGCCAAGAAAAAGGAGTTACAAAATAAAGAATTCAATCTTGTAACTCCTTCCTTTATGTAGCTTTATGACAATTAAGGCTCATAAACCCTCCTAAATGGCTACCTAAAAACCTATAAATAGGAGAGCATTCCAAAGAAATCCAGATCGGAAAAAACACAGAGATCATCGGGAAAAAACACAGAGATCATTGGAAAAACAAGACAGATCACAGATCAGAAAAAAGCACAAAAATCCAGAGAAAGAAAAAGAGAGAAAACTCTGCGGAAGTTCTACACCGACCACCGCTACAAGATGACAAAAGTCCCTTGGGGGGTACCCCCCCCCCCCCCAAGGTCCTTGCCTTCTCCTTCTGCCTCCAATGGCTTAGACGTGGCTTTTCAGCCTGTCTACTTGGTTTTTTATTGGACATAGGACCTCCTTTTGGTCTTTGTCCTCTAAAAACCCGAGGTTATAGCCAAGCCAAGCGAATCAATAGCATCCTCTGTTCTCATCTGCATGGATGATGGTGAAGCCCACATATGGCTTACGACCGTCAATCTGAACGGGTCCCCCACAATCTCCTGAGAAGTTAGATCCTCCTTTTCTTGCTTTTCATTGTAGTTTGTATTTTTTCAAAAGAGACAAAAATCACAACTCTTGTCTTTCATTATTGATAAGAATTGTAAATCGGCTATAAACGCGAAAATCGGCTATAAACGCCAAAAATCGGCTATAAATGCCAAAAAATCGCCTTTCATGGCAAATCAAGAAAATGTCTCTTTTCTTAAATATATGTGCAATGAAAAACTTGAAAGAAGTTGATTTCCTTTTTACTTGCAAAGGTTGACCTCCGGATCACCACTTGCAATTCCAAGTAAAATAGAAAATCCGGCACACCCACACAAAGAAATGTTGATGCACGCCTCTGCCCCCAGGTTGCGAAAGGTTCAGACCCAACGGACTCCCACGTTCGCCGACCTCGGTAGGACTCAGGCAGGAGCACGGTCCATCAGTGACTCGTAGGAACTGACAGCTCACAAAGAGGAATCCCGGTTAGAGAGTTACGAGCGAAAACATATGATTCTCCAGAACTTAGGCTCCAAAACAGCCCCTCGGGGGTTCGGAATGTTAAACGGTCCCTCCGAAACTTGAAAACCGGCACGGGTACTTCGCTCGAGGGTAGAGTCACTCGTAGGAACTGACGGCACGCAAATAGGACTCCCGGTTAGAGAGTTACGAGCGAAAACATAGGATTCTCCAACACTTAGGCTCAAAAATGGCCCGTCGGGGCTCCGGAACGTGAAACGGCCCCTCCAAAAATTGGAAACCACCACGAGCACTTCGCTCGAGGGTAGAGTGACTCGTAGGAACTGACGGCTCGCAAAGAGGACTCCCAGTTAGACAGTTACGAGCGAAAAAACAGGATTCTCCAACACTTAGGCTCCAAAACGGCCCGCCGGGGGTCCGGAACGGGAAACGGCCCCTCCATAAATCGGAAACCAGCATAAGCTCTTCGCTCGAGGGTAGAGTGACTCGTAGGAATGGACGGCATGCAAATAGGACTCCCGGTTAGAGAGTTACGAGCGAAAACATATGATTCTCCATCACTTAGGCTCCGAAATGTCCCGCCGGGGGTCCGGAATGTGAAACGGCCCCTCCATAAATCGGAAACCGGCACGAGCACTTCGCTCGAGGGTGGAGTGACTCGTAAGAACTGATGGCACACAAATAGGACTCCCGGTTAGAGAGTTACAAGCGAAAAAATAAGATTCTCCAACACTTAGGCTCCAAAACGGCAGGCCGGGGGTCCGGAATGGGAAACGGACCCTCCATAAATTGGAAACCGGCACGAGCACTTTGCTCGAGGGTAGAGTGACTCGTAGGAAATGACGGCTCGCAAAGAGGACATTCGGTTAGAGAGTTACGAGCGAAAACACAGGATTCTCCAACACTTATGCTCCAAAACGGCCCGTGGGGGGTCCGGAACGGGAAACGGACCCTCCATAAATCAGAAACCGGCACGAGCACTTTGCTCGATGGTAGAGTGACTCGTAGGAACTAACGGCTAGCAAAGAGGACTCCCGGTTAGAGAGTTACGAGCGAAAACATAAGAATCTCCAGCACTTAGGCTCCAAAACGGACCGTCGGGGGTCGGGAACGTGAAACAGCCCCTGCAAAAATTGAAAACTGGCACGAGCACTTCTTTCGAGGGTTGAGTGACTCGTAGGAACTAACTGCACGCAAATAAGACTCCTGGTTAGAGAGTTACGAGCGAAAATATATGATTCACCAACACTTAGGCTCCAAAACGGCCCGCCGGGGGTCTGGAACTTGAAACGGCCCCTCCAAAAATCGAAAACTGGCACGAGCACTTCGCTTGAGGGTAGAGTGACTCGTAAGAACTGACGCAAAGCAAATAGGACCCCCGGTTAGAGAGTTACGACCGAAAACATAGGATTTTCCAACTATTTGGCTCCAAAATGGCCCGCCAGGGATCCGAAGGGGAAACGGCCCCTCCAAAAATCAAAAACCGGCACGAGCACTTCGTTCGAGGGTAGAGTGACTCGTAGGAACTGACTGCACGCAAATAGGACTCTCGGTTAGAGAGTTACGAGCGAAAACACATGATTCTCCAACACTTAGGCTCCAAAACGGCCCGCCGGGGGTCCGGAATGGGAAACGGCCCCTCCAAAAATTGGAAACCAACACGAGCAGTTCGCTCGAGGGTAGAGTGACTCTTAGGAACTGACGGCACACAAATAGGACTCCCGGTTAGAGAGTTTATAGTGAAATCATAGGATTCTCCAACACTTAGGCTCCAAAACGGCCCGCCGGGGGTCAGGAACGGGAAACGGCCCCGAGAAAAATTGGAAACCGGCACAAACACTTTGCTCGAGGGTAGAGTGAATCGAAGGAACTGACGGCTCAGAAAGAGGACTCCCGATTAGAGAGTTACGAGCGAAAACACATGATTCTCCAACACTTAGGCTCCAAAACGGCCCGCCGGGGGTCCGGAACGGGAAACGGCCCCTAGAAAAATTGAAAACTGGCACAAACACTTTGCTCGAGGGTAGAGTGAATCGAAGGAACTGACGGCTCAGAAAGAGGACTCCCGATTAGAGAGTTACGAGCGAAAACACATGATTCTCCAACACTTAGGCTCCAAAATGGCCCGCGGGGGGTCCGTAACAGTAAACGGCCCCTCCAAAAATCGAAAAATAGAACGAGCACTTCGCTCGAGGGTAGATTGACTCCTAAGAACTGACGGCACGCAAATAGGACTCTCGGTTAGAGAGTTACGAGCGAAAACATATGATTCTCCAACACATAGGCTCCAAAACGGCCCGCCGGGGGCCCGGAACGGGAAACGGCCCCTCCATAAATCGAAAACGGGCACAAGCGCTTCGCTCGAGGGTAGAGTGACTCGTAGGAACTGACGGCACGCAAATAGGACTCCCGGTTAGAGAGTTACGAGCGAAAACATATGATTCTCCAACACTTTGGCTCCAAAATGTCCCGCCGGGGATCCGGAATGTGAAACGGCCCCTCCATAAATCAGAAACCGGCACGAGCACTTCGCTCGAGGGTAGAGTCACTCGTAGGAACTGACGGCACGCAACTAGGACTCCCGGTTAGAGAGTTACGACCGAAAACATAGGATTTTCCAGAACTTAGGCTCCAAAACGGCCCGTCGGGGGTCCGGAATGGGAAACGGCCCCTCCAAAAATCAAAGACCAGCACGAGCACTTTGCTCGAGGGTAGAGTGACTCCTAGGAACTGACGGCACTCAAATAGGACTCCCGGTTAGAGAGTTACGAGCGAAATCATAGGATTCTCCAACACTTAGGCTCCAAAACGGCCCGCCAGGGGTCCGGAATGGGAAACGGCCCTTACAAAAATCGAAAACCAACACGAGCACTTCGCTCGAGGGTAGAGTGACTCGTAGGGACCGGCATCTCTCAAATAGGACTCCCGGTTAGAGAGTTACGAGCAAAAACATAAGATTCTCCAACACATAGGCTCCAAAATGGCCCACCGGGGGTCCGGAATGTGAAACGGTCCCTCCAAAAATCGAAAACCAGTACGAGCACTTCGCTCGAGGGTAGAGTGACTCGTAGGAACTGCCAGCTCGCAAATAGGACTCCCGGTTAGAGAGTTCCTAGCGAAAACATAAGATTCTCCAACACTTAGGCTCCAAAATGGCCCGCCGGGGTCCGGAATGTGAAACCGCCCCTCCAAAAATCGAAAACCGGCACGAGCACTTCGTTCGAGGGTAGAGTGACTCGTAGGAACGGACGGCACGCGAATAGGACTCCTGGTTAGAGAGTTACGAGCGAAAATATATGATTCTCCAACACTTAGGCTCCAAAACGGCCCGCCGGGGGTCCGGAATGTGAAACGGCCCCTCCAAAAATCAGAAATCGGCACGAGCACTTCGCTTGAGGGTAGAGTGACTCGTAAGAACTAACGGCACGCAAATAGGACTCCCGGTTAGAGAGTTACGACCGAAGCATAGGATTTTCCAACTCTTAGGCTCCCAAACGGCCCGCCGGGTGTCCGGAATGGGAAACGGCCCCTCCAAAAATCGAAAACCAACACAAGCACTTTGCTCGAGGGTAGAGTGACTCGTAGGAACTGACAGCTCGCAAAGAGGACTCCCGGTTAGACAGTTACGAGCGAAAAAATGTCTTCAACGCCACAATAATTACATTTAGTTTTGGGCAAGGAAGTGTGAGTGCTAGAGAATGAGGACTCACCTTTAACAAATTTGTTGGTGAACTTAGGGTCCTGAGAAATATTCCTATCAAATCCAAGACCCGTCCTATCTCTTTGTGATTTACCGAATTTAAATAACTTTTCAAATTTTTCTTCATTTTGGGTAAATTTGCACTCATACTCTTGTTTGTAGGTTTCAAGTTGAGTGACTTGGTTTTTAAGGGTTGAATTTTCATTTTTAACTTTTGTTAATTCATTTTCAATTCCCTTAAAGTTGTTTAGCTCTTCATGGGAAAGTTTTAATTCAAATTTAACTTCATTGATAACATTAGATCCAAGTTCTAAAGTTTTTATCTTAATTTGTGCATTAGATAAATTTTCCATAGAAATGGTTAACTTGGATTCTAAATTGTTAATGTTTTCATCTTGCCTTTTTAATTTATCTCTTAGTTTAGAATTTTCCTTATTAAGATTATCACAATCTATCTTTGATTCTCTTATGTCATCTTTAATATTAGATAGATTATGTAAAGAGATCATGAACTTAGATTCTACACAATTTATTAATTCATCTTTTTCTCTAAGTTCATTTTTAGAAGAGACTAATTCTTGGTTTAGCCTTTTAGATTCTTCTTTTAATTTTTTATTCTTCTTAGAAAGCTCTAAGGACCATGTGTACAATTCCTCATAAGCTTCATTTTCATCATATTCTTCTTCTTTTAAATTAAATATAGATTCATTAATTTTAATGTTAGAATCTCCAATAGATGGAAGAAGAAAGGGTCTAGAGGAATCTACACAGGAATCTACAAGGTCAAGCATAGTGGAATCCATTCTAATGATTTTCATAGAAAAGCAACACTAGGGTTTTGATCTAGATAGAGAGGATCAACTCCGTGTGTTTAAGCCCTAAATGGAGTAACTTTGCTCTGATACCAATTGAAAGTCCGAGGATCCTAACCCTAGAGGGGGGGGTGAATAGGGTGATCTACACTTAATGACTAATTATGACCAATTTTAATTTCTTTACAATTAAACTAGTCACATGTGATGATTAACATACATAATGCGGAAGCTAAACAAAACAATCACCACAAAAGCAATCACCACTACACAAAGATTTATAGTGGTTCGGCCTCAATGCCTACATCCACTACCGGCTTGTGACTCAACACCCCACCGGATTTCCACTATTATGCTTTTCAAAAGGCTAAGCAATAACCTCTACAACTATACTTTTCTAGGCTAAGCAATAACCTTACAATGTGCTTTTATAGGCTAAGCAATAACCTTTACACAATGCTTTTCTTAGGCTAAGCAATAACCTTTACAATCAGAAGATTTTCTCTCAAGAAGGTGTCTTCACAAACACTCTAAGAGATTACAATTTAAGCTCAAATAAGTTTGCCTCTAAATAGGCGGATATGAAATTGTAAAGCTAACTCACACAACACTCTAAGTAATGCAAAGATGAATGCTTATGAAGTGTGTGTGTGAGTACTTCAATCAAGTTGAAAATGAAAGCTCAATCAATTTATGCTAAAAGCATTTAAAAGTTTAATGCACATAAAAAGATATGATTGAAGTAATATGCATCTAATGGAGAAGTTGCGTCTTTCTTTGATGATGAAACGCTTACACTAATCAAATAGGAATCTCCAAGACCTCTTGATCGTCCACGCTATAACCCGTATCAGATTCTCCTTTTTCTCAAGAAGATGGTGGGATCTCCAAGAGAAAACTACTAGGAACTCTAGGGAGGAACTAGAAAGAGAACTAGAAGAGGGAGATAAGAAGGGGCATGTGCAACTCTTGCACAAGGGGGCCTTGGGCGTGAATCCCTAGGGTGGGATTATTCATGGACGTCCAGGCTCCTTTTTCTCCTCTATATTTATAACTTTTAGTAACCTCTTCTTTACTAATTACAATAGAAGTCTTACTTCCATTAATTAGTAACTTACCATATCATAATTAGAAGTCTCACCTCAAATATGATTAGTAACTTTCTAATTCCTTTCTAATTAAAATAGAAGTCTCACTTCTACTAAAATTAGTAAGTCTACATTACCACTATTAGAAGTCTTACTTCAAATAGAAATAGTAACTTTCCTTTTAGAGTTCAACTAGAATTAGATACTTTCTAATAATTGGGCTAGCGTGGGGACCACTAGGGATTCCTTAGAAAGCTGACTCCAACTGGGACACGCGACCCCACATCTCATGTGTAATCCGGGCCCACAGTTAATTGCAAATAACTCCACTATATAAATGCAATTGAACTCCAGTCTTAGGAATATTACATAGAAGACCATAAACTTCCACATTAACACAAGTATGCCCCTCTATCAATATCCATGGATCAATTGGACCTGTCTTCCAAACTAGATCCATATCTTATTAGCCTTGAGCCCCAATTAATTATAATGATCATAGGTACCTTTCCAATTAACTCTTAATCAGAATGGGTGCGCACTTACCAATGATAAATCCATTAATTGGCACAAGGGGATATTAGAGATAGATTCCATCTTGACCATTGAATGTTCTCACAGTTCTACTACCACGTACCCAAATCACCGAGGTGTTGACCTACAGTTGGCCTCACTCATTGGAGACTCAAAGCAAATGAATAGATAGAAACTTGAGTTCATTAATGTCTCAGGATTGAAAGCCTATTGCTAGGGAATTATGAGAGCAGACCTTAAAGTAAAGACAGTGTTTATAAGGTGCTTCTCATGGTCCTTCAATACATCCAATGTACCAACACTATGATCCAGAATCTTACATTCTGATGATCGAGACAAATCACACTATCTCATAGTGATCAAAATGCTGCAACCTTGTCAGTATGAGATGTCCAGTCTCATCATTGGTTGTGAAGATATTTAAGTATAAGATTTGTCACACATGTCTCCCGTATGTGGATCTCATCCATACACATGTGTTACATCTAATATACTTGTGGACTCCGGTTCATCTCATGAACCATCATGTCATTCGTATTGGTTATGTGCAAGTATATAATAAATCACCATTCATCTCATGAAAGAAAAGCATGAATATACTGATAAATAAAGAAATTAATCAATTTATTATATCATCTACTGGATTGAGTCCATAAAACTAACAATCTCCCACTTGGGCTCAATGCCAGTTAGAGTTGTATCTCATGCACATCCCATCTACTTATAGTTCAAAGACTTTGGTAGTCAAAGGCTTAGTAAAGGAATCTCCTAGATTGTCTGTAGAGGCTATCTTGGTGATCGTACATCACCTTTCTGGACAATCTATCTGACCATGTATAACTTCCTCTGTACATGCTTTTTGGCTCTTGGGTTCCTTAGACTTAGCAACTGCCATGCTGTTATCACAATAAATTGTGAGCGGCTGTCCTGCCAAAAGTACTACTCCAAGTTCCATAAGGAATCTTTTTAGCCAATCTGCTTCCGTAGTTGCTTCTCAAGCGACTATAGCAAAAACATATACCCAGAAGTTGATTTCGTGGAATCCTGATCTGACTAGAAGTCAGTATCTATGTAACCGACTGGAATTAACTCATCACTGCTGTAACTTAACATGTGATCTCTAGTTCTTCTCAAGTATTCGAGAACACATCTTACAACATTCAATGATAAAGACCTGGGCTAGACTGATATCTGCTGACTAGGCCTACTGCGTGACAGATATCCGGTCTAGTACAAAGCATAGCTTACCGTACCAGAACCTTATCTATGTACACATCATTGGGATAAGCCTATCATCCTATTCTTCCGGTCTCAATGGAAATTTATCCCTAGGATGTACCTGGCTTCTCCAAAGTCCTTTATTATCAAAAGTCTTAGCCAACCAAAACTTTTACTGTTGACGATATCCCTATGTCACTCCATAGGAGAAGGATGTCGTCGACATATAATACCAGAAAAACTACCATGCCTTCTTGACTTTTCATTTACACACATGACTTATCCGGATTCTGACAAAAATCAAATGACCTGATTTCCTTGTCAAAACGGATGTTCCTGTTTCGAGATACCTACTTTAATCCATAAATGGACTTATGCAGCCTGCAAACTCTTTGCACTTGGTTATTAGCTATAAAACCGTTTGGCTGCATCATATAGATGTCTTCATCAAGATTGCCGTCTTGAGACGCTGTTTTGACATCCATTTGCCAAATTTAGTCACCAAGATGAACCGCAATGGATAAGAGTATCCGGATGGAGCTCTTCCATCTAGCTCTCCTTTTCTCTTGTAGACTCACTTGCACCCAATAAGTTTGCTTTTGGCAGGCAAGTCCATAAGTATCCAGACCTGATTAGAGTACAAAGACTCCACCTTAGCTTTCATAGCATCTAGCCAACGTCCCGAAACTGTGTCATTAACTGCTTTATCATAGTTACAGGGATCTTGTTCCGGTTACACCGGGATTGCCCTGTAAGACTTTCCTTAGAACGAGAACTTGTCAAGCGTCCTGACAATACTCCCACTACGACAAGGCACTGGCGTAACTACTGGGTCTGTTATGAGCGGATTTTCTTAAAGTTTGGTTATTCTTGGATTTGGAATTGATCTCTCTTGAATTTCTTCCAAGATAACCATTTCTAAAGATTTCTAGTTAATCTTATAATCTCCCTCCAGAAAACCGCATTGGTGCTGCCAAGCACTTTCTGGTCTCTGGGATTATAGAACAACCAACCTTTAGTTCTTTTTTGGGATAGAATATAAACATATATACTTCCGACTTCGATTCCAACTAACCCGTCTTATCCTTCAGCACGTGTGCCGGACAACCTTGAAAACGTTGTAGACTAGGCTTTCGCCCTGTCCATAACTCCCTGGGAGTCTCAAGTATAGACTTAGATGGAATGAGGTTTAGTATATATATATTTCAGTCTCCATATCCCAAAATATAGGTAATCCGTAGAAACTCAATCATAGACTTCATCATATCTAAAAGAGTCTTGTTCCTTCTTTCTACTACTCCGTTCTGTTGAGGCAAACCAGGAGCAGCCTACTGGGATTAAATCCCATTTTCTGATAAGTATCCCATAAAATTAGCGGAGAGATATTCGCCTCATCGATCTCATCGAAGAGTATTTATACTTTTACCTAATTGCTTTTCCGCTTCCGCTTGAAACTCTTTGAACTATTCAAAAAGTCTCGGACTTGCGGTGCATAAGGTATATGTATCCATATCTCGAGTAATCATCGGTGAAAGTGATGAAATACCCGTATCAATCTCTCACTCTAATATTATGGGTCCATATACATCAGTATATACTATCTCCAATAAATCTTTGGCCCTACTGCCCTTAGATGAATAAGGGTCTTTTGGTCATTTTGCCTTCCAGATAGGATTTGCAGACAGGCATTGATTCTACCACCAATGAAGGCAAGATACCATCTTTCACTAGCCTGTCAATCCTGTTTAGGTTTATATGACCTAGCCTCTTGGGTGCCAAAGGTTTGTTGGATTAGATAAAGGTAACTACCTCTTTAATGATGGTCTATTATTAACATCAGTGTCATGTATCTCATACATTGTGGGAGTTAACAAATAAAAGTCATTGATTACCTTGTCAAAATATATAAGAGTACCGCTCCTCTTTAAGACAATTTAATTACCAAAAGTAACAGAATAACTCTTATTCATCATACTAGAAATTAAAATCCCATCTTAAAATGGTACATATAATGTATCTGACAAAATCAACTTAATATCTGAAAGCAACTAAGTTACAACTCCTACTGACACTGCTTCTGCCTTGGCTTCCGATCCCAGGTTAATACCGATTTCCCCATCATTAATCCTCCTGGTTACCTATAACTCCTACAACATATTACTGATGTAATTAGTTGCACCGAAGTCTACAAACCAAGATTCTTAAGTACTAGTTGCAAAACTAACTTCAGAAACAAGTGACTCAATCATACCTGAGGTCTTTTCCTTTGACAGAAATCATGGACAATTCCTCTTCCAATGTCCTGTCATACCACAGTGGAAACAGTTTCCCTTTGCTCCTGTATCCTTGACCTTGGCCACACCACTAGTGGAACCATACTCCACCTTAGGACCTTTGATGACTGATTTCTTCATGCTATCAGGGTCTTTGCCTTAGACTTAGCAAATGACTTTTCTGTCATGAGGGCAGTTGGTCTTTTCTTCATGATTTCCTCAAACACTACCAGCTGGCGAGACATCTCAGCTATGGTCATTTCTAATTTATTATAATTGATCTCGAAATGTTTGAATGAGTCCGGTAGTGATTGAATGATCATGTCGATCTGCGATTCTGTATCAATCGTAGTCCCCAGTACATCTAACTCATTCAATGCCAACTTCATTTTTAACAAATATTTTTGTACTGGGGTTCCCTCAGCCATCTTTGTCTCCATCAGCACTTTTATAGCAGCCTGCCTAGCAGGCCTGACCTATTCTGCAAACATCTCCTTTAAGTTCGATATAATATCGTATGCTGACTTATATGATTGATGTTGTTCTTGCAAAACAATAGACATGGATGCCTGAATAAAACATCTGGTCATCTCATTGTCTTTGGTCCACTTGGTGTAAAAGTTTTTCACAATCTGTGGTGCATCAGGCTCAGGCTCAGGATGGGAGGGTATAATAAGGACATATTTGCATCTTGAAGCTGTCAAAATAATATCCAGGTTCTTTTTCCAGTCTACATAGTTGGATCCCATCAACTTGTTCTGGTTGAGGATGGTCGCAAATGGATTAAAAGTATTCAAATTCATTCTGTATAAATTAAAGCACATAATCATACATTCAATGAAAGAATATAAATGACATTAGGGTTTAGTATTCTACTAAATTCATATGGGAATCCTCATAAGCACTGAATTTAGAATACATCGGAATCCCAATCCCTTAGGGCATACCTCCTAGGGGAGTGTGAATGTCCTTGGATTGGTGCGGATCAAAGTTCGTCAAAATTGGGATTAAGACTAACTATCCATGATCCCCATCATTCATTATCATCTGGTATCTCATACCAAATAATGTATGACTCCTGATTAGCTTTGGTTTCTAAAATACATGAGGCAAATCCTAGGGGATACTACATCATTATTTTAGTTTAGTGTGACCCACCAACTAGCATTGCATGACAACCGTTGTGGGCAGCTCCTCCTAGGGGAGTAAGCCCCCACCCCGTCTCACTAACACTATCCATAGGAGATCCATATCTAGTAACCAGATAAGTAAAAGCCCTCCGAAGGAACGGCCACACTCTTGGTGGCGTGAGGCTAACACTTTCCTTATAATGGACCTATGGTGGAAAACCATGGGGATTTCTCAATTTAAATGCCCCGTTCCCACTTAATATTTTAGAATTGAGGATTTCCTTTTAAGGTATTAGGGCCCACATATATAAATATATGAATCATCAAATCATCTCATGATATGATCTAAGATTGGTTCCAAGTCAAGTTGTTTTAAGGAAAGTTCAGTTTCTTAAATTAGTGTTACCAATGAGTCCATCTCATGGGTCATCAACAATAATTAGAACTCTTTCCAAAAATTAATTTGATTTGACCAATATTAGTAACTTGCTATGTTTGGATCAGATTTGGAAACATTCTAAATAAAGCATTCAACTATAAATAGAAAACGCTAAAAATTAGAAACTAGTCCTCTCCTCCACATGGCCCAAGCGGAATACACTTCTTGGACTTCTAAACTTTCCAAAATTTTGGAATTCCTCAAACTCTTTGGGAAACTCCAAAACACCTTTGGTAATCTTCAAACTCTTTGATTAGGAGTCCAGCTTCACTTTCCTTCTTCGTCTCAGACATTGCCAGAATTTACAAATTTAGAAAATTACACAAACTCCTATGTCTCTACTATGAGACTTACATGATAATCTATTAATGGAAATAAAAGGCTCATAGGGAATTTCACCATGCCTTGCCCTAAACCGGGAAACCAAGGAAACCACGATGCCCTTTACAACTTGCCAAAAATAAACATTCATCCATAAAGAAAGTAAAAGACTTGTGGGCCATATGGAGAGGACATGATAACCTGCATTTTAGTATCTCATACTAGCAAAGCAACTCACAAAACCATGTTACCAAACAACAATGGAACGACAAGATGCCAAAAAATGCCACTACTATAATTCATGCGCTACGCAGAGGGGGTCCGGGGGTGTCCCCCGGCGGGGTTCGAGCTGCCCGGTCAGCCCACGGGGGCCCAGGGGGCAGCGCACCCGAAACAAAAATAAAAATCGCGATCTGTTGTGTCAGTGTCTTCGGTCGACCGACCAGAGGGTTCGGTCGACCGACCTCAATGTCTTCGGTTGGCCGACCTGACAGAAATCTGTAGATTGGGTTTTTCTATTTCTTGTCCAAATATCTCCAGAACTCTTCTGAAGACTCCCAATGACTTCCTACCATCATTCCATCATTGTTAAACCCTTTTGTGACTATCCAAACATGGATTCACTAATTATCCAAGCAAAACCATCAAACTGATCCGTACATAGCCCTTGATCTATCATCTTCGCATCTCATGCAAAGATTAGATCAAGCTTACTGATCTAACATGATAAGAGATAAGGTAAGGCTCTGATACCAATTGTTGGAAATAGGGTGGGCCTCTAGGTTTCAAAAACTTTTGACCCACTTGATCCAGGGATCAACTATCCGGAAGGCTATAAAACCCAATCCAAGATCCATGTCCTCAATCTCGGCCATCATGATCAGTAAAACAATCTATCTAGAAGATAGAAATATCAACTAACAAGCATCCATAATAATCTACAATATGCAAGGAAGTAGATTATACCTTTGGAGCTCGGTTATGCTCTAATGGAGAAGTTGCGTCTTTCTTTGATGATGAAATGCTTTCACTAATCAAATAGGAATCTCCAAGACCTCTTGATCTTCCACGCTATGACCCGTATCAGATTCTCCTTTTTCTCAAGAAGATGGTGGGATCTCCAAGAGAAAACTACTAGGAACTCTAGGGAGGAACTAGAAAGAGAACTAGAAGAGGGAGATAAGAAGGGGCATGTGCAACTTTTGCACAAGGGGGCCTTGGGCGTGAATCCCTAGGGTGGGATTATTCATGGACGTCCAGGCTCCTTTTTCTCCTCTATATTTATAACTTTTAGTAACCTCTTCTTTACTAATTACAATAGAAGTCTTACTTCCATTAATTAGTAACTTACCATATCATTATTAGAAGTCTCACCTCAAATATGATTAGTAACTTTCTAACTCCTTTCTAATTAAAATAGAAGTTTCACTTCTACTAAAATTAGTAAGTCTACCATTACCACTATTAGAAGTCTTACTTCAAATAGAAATAGTAACTTTCCTTTTAGAGTTCAACTCGAATTAGATACTTTCTAATAATTGGGCTAGCATGGGGACCACTAGGGATTCCTTAGAAAGTTAGCTCCAACTGGGACACGCGACCCCACATCTCATGTGTAATCCGGGCCCACAGTTAATTGCAAATAACTCCACTATATAAATGCAATTGAACTCCAGTCTTAGGAATATTACATAGAAGACCCTAAACTTCCACATTACCACAAGTAGGCCCCTCTATCAATATCCATGGATCAAATGGACCTGTCTTTCAAACTAGATCCATATCTTATTATCCTTGAGCCCCAATTAATTATAATGATCATAGGTACCTTTCCAATTAACTCTTAATCGGAATGGGTGCGCACTTACCAATGATAAATTCATTAATTGGCACAAGGGGATATTAGAGATAGATTCCATCTTGACCATTGAATGTTCTCACAGCTCTACTACCACGTACCCAAATCACCGAGGTGTTGACCTACAGTTGGCCTCACTCATTGGTGACTCAAAGCAAATGAATAGATAGAAACTTGAGTTCATTAATATCTCAGGATTGAGAGCCTATTGCTAGGAAATTATGAGAGCAGACCTTAAAGTAAAGACAGTGTTTATAAGGTGCTTCTCATGGTCCTTCAATACATCTTGACCATTAAATGTTCTCACAGCTCTACTACCACGTACCCAAATCACCGAGGTGTTGACCTACAGTTGGCCTCACTCATTGGTGACTCAAAGCAAATGAATAGATAGAAACTTGAGTTCATTAATATCTCAGGATTGAGAGCCTATTGCTAGGAAATTATGAGAGCAGACCTTAAAGTAAAGACAGTGTTTATAAGGTGCTTCTCATGGTCCTTCAATACATTCAATGTACCGGCACTATGATCCAGAATCTTACATTCTGATGATCGAGACAAATCACACTATCTCATAGTGATCAAAATGCTGCAACCTTGTCAGTATGAGATGTCCAGTCTCATCACTGGTTGTGAAGATATTTAAGTATAAGATTTGTCACACATGTCTCCCGTATGTGGATCTCATCCATACACATGTGTTACATCTAATATACTTGTGGACTCCGGTTCATCTCATGAACCATCATGTCATTCGTATTGGTTATGTGCAAGTATATAATAAATCACCATTCATCTCATGAAAGGAAAGCATGAATATACTGATAAATAAAGAAATTAATCAATTTATTATATCATCTACTGGATTGAGTCCATAAAACTAAAAAGTTGATGTCTTATTGCCCTCACATCTCCTATCCTCAAGCTCAATCTCTCACTCACATTCTCATCTGATGTTGCTCATGATGTGGTTAATGGCACCTCCACCACTACTACACTACATACATGTCTATGGAGAATGCATGTATTATTATTTATTATCAAATGAAGACATCCATGCATGCCATGAATGAAGATGAAGATGATATATCATTACTGCTGAGATGATCTATCTGCCAGGTTCTGATTTTGTTCCAATCCTTGATTGACCAGTCCCATTCCTTTGATTACAGTACTTTTTGTCTTCTAGTGTTTGAAGGCCATACTTATACTATGAAGGAAAAAGATGATGGCATGTTGATCCTTCAAATCATGGGATCTGGACCACATATTTAATTTGGCACCAAATCTGGAAAACATAAATAAAAAAAGGCCCCAATAGGTGGTGCAATGGACTCCAATCCTTTTGGTGGAATTGTGATCATTCACTGAAATGGTGAATAGAAACATAAGTATGATACAGATTTAAAGTTGGTGGTACAGAAGTAAGACCACAACAATGATTTTGCAGACAAGCTGCTAAAACACAACAAATGATGATAAATAGAACCAGCACTACAAGAATAACAGCTGAAAGAGATGAACATGCAACATTGCAAATGTACATTCTACTTTGGCTTCACTATCCTGTTAGTGCAGGACACTTGGACTGATGATCCATGCCAGACCATAGTGATTGGCTCAGCTTTGGATGATGTCCCAAAAAATCTTCCAGACTGAAAAGTCCAGCATCCATTCATTGGTCATTTGGTCTTCTATGGAATTTTATGTAGTCCATGCTTTCCATCTATCTCTTCACCACTAATGGAAAAGTCTCCTACACTACACTCTGAAGATCCTCTCCTCCTCCCACCCCTGCAGGCCCGAAGACCCACCTCTCCACATCTCCACTTTCGTTTTCAATATCTCTCTCCCCAAAAAACCACCACCCCAGATTTTGTCCCTATGATAGAACTATTTACAAACATCAAAGATGTGATTTTCCTCCAACATGCCGTAAAGCGAAATTTGCAGAAACATTTCATCATTTCAATTAATCTAACATCAATTATTTCTTTCTCAAAGTAGAAGATGTCTGATAGAATAAGCTGGCGTTTGAAAGAAAGAGAAGAAGAAAAAGGAGATGGTGGTGAAAACAAGAGACGGATAGAGGATTAATTGGACAGAGATCCTTGTGTTTGGATTTGGTTTTCTTTCTCCTTTTTTCCTCTTCATCATCAATTGTCCATCCTTTTGTATTTCCTTTGTTTTCGCATCTTCAATGGCAGTCCAAGCACAATACCCATCTAATATATTGCTTCTAAATCCAAATAGGTTCTTATCTTTCTTTCTATCTATCTATCTATAATCTTTCTTTTATCTTCTCTCTGTAGTTCTTATTAAGTAATTATTATTGTTGTTTCTTTGAATTGTTGTAGGAAAGGTCAGGAGGGGAAGAAGAACATGATTGAAGGAGGTGATTACGCTCTGCAATCACAACCAGAGGAAGTTCTCCATCACTCCCAAATGTTCTATGGCAATGGAAGTGGAATGGGTATTTCTCAATCTTCAATCTTCCTTCCATCTTCAATTTTCAATTTTTATTTTTTTTTCTATCAGACAAATTGGGTGAAAGCTGAATTGGGTCTTTTTTTTGTTGTTGCAGTTGGCGTGAATCCACGTAAGAGGGTTAGAGAAGCCATGAACACCATAGCAGACACGCCTGTCAATCTCTTTCACTTGCAATCCCAGCCTTCAGCTTCGACTCTCATGGACCTTGCCCAACTCCATAACAACCATTCTCCCATGGTTTCTACCGGCCTTCGAAAACCCAAAACACAAGACAAGATCGAAAACCCAAAACAGACCAATGACATGTAAAAACAAAGGAGATCTAGATGGGCAAAACAAGATTCAATACAAAATCAAGCCAAAAAAAACCCCAAAAATTTGTAAAGAAAGATGAGAAAGAAGAGAACTCAGCAACAACAGATCCGAAAAAGGACCAAGGACGAAACTCACCTGAAGCTGAAGCTGTGGATCGAGATGAATCAGCAAACCCTAGATCGAGATCAAGATCGAGATCGAGATGGAGATGCAAATATTGTTTATGCTTTCGTGCCTCTGACTCTTTCTATGTAAATGCGAGAGAGACGTTGCAGGAGTTGAATCGAGTGGAGAGGAGAGGAACAGGCAGGAGTAGAATCGATTTTTACCAAGGGGAACTGAAGTGTTTTGGGTTGAAGTGGAATTGGATCCACGTGTGCGGACATGACTACTTCACCTGTCGGGTCGGGCCGATCCAAACACCCGTAGTTGAAATTTGGCTCACTTAGCTTC
Organism: Litsea cubeba; assembly: GCA_012931725.1. Lineage (NCBI taxonomy): Eukaryota > Viridiplantae > Streptophyta > Magnoliopsida > Laurales > Lauraceae > Litsea > Litsea cubeba. The sequence goes on along the minus strand of CM022951.1, from coordinate 25,375,932 downwards.
ACTTCATTCCATTACTAGGCTAAGGGTAATGGCAGGGCAGGAACTTGTAGATTTTTATCTAACAGCTCTTATTTGTATAGGGTTTTTTTCTTTTTTAATCTACATGAAACCTGACTTAAACCTGTAAGCATTGTGTTTGAGACAGCACCTTCCAACTGTGCTAATGGATGTTGCCCACCATATCAGATTTTTGTAAGTACTATTTTAGGATTAAAACTTGCTGCTGATCAAAATAAAGCTATGAACCAAATGAAGAAAAAATTACAAACCAAGTCAAATAAACCCATAAATCAAACAAATTCAAGCGGGAAAAAAATAACAGACCTAATCTAAGAAACTTAGATCAGTGCACATTCTGCAGCAGGTTGACTCATGAGCCAGCCTCTGGTATAAGGTAATAGGGCCACCTCTATTTTTTGGTTCTGGATGAGTCAATGGCAACTCATCCTCAGTCTGCACGATACAGGGCCCAAAAGTAAGTTTAATACTTTCTTTCACCAATTTTTCAACCTTGACCCCTTTGTGTTTCTTTCCTTTCGCATGCCCTTTCTTCCGAGTTCCGAGGCTCCGTAGAGGTGCTTTTATGAAAGAGACTGCTCCAGAACTACAAGATGTCATCATTCAAGTCCATGAGTTCTGATTCTTCTCTACCATTTTCGCATTTTCTTCCTTCCCACCCTTCATTTCTCTCTCTAAAGGCTTCTAGGGATTCAATCCACCAACTCTAGAACTAGAAATCAGGATTTCAAGCTCTAAATCTAGACTTGAAACCATTGAACAGTCCAAGGAATATGTTTGGGCTTTTTTACAACAGTTTTTTTTTTTGTGTGTGTGTTTTTAGTTAGTGGATGTTCCAATCAACAAACAGGCATTATATATTAGAATTAAATCAAGATACCTTAAGGCCTGTTTTGGTTACAGAAATTCTGAGAATAATCGTCTGGGATAAATTTTGAATTCTCCATGCGCCTCTCTCTCTCTCTCTCTCTCTCTCTCTCTCTCTCTCTCTCTCTCAGCCAAGATGGCTGGGCCCTTGAGTGACCTGACTGACATGAGAGTGTACCCCAACACACGCCGGAGAGAAGACCACTGCCACACGCATGGGAGAGGATCACTAGCACACGTACCCCAAGATCAAAACTCGGCAGTTGGGTGCGAACAAGACTGCTAACTACTGGACTATCCATTTATTCTCTACATAATATTCAACTTAAATACATTATATTGACCATTTTTAATTGTTTTCTATTATTTCTTATTGTTCTGAAATCTTTTTTGAAATATTTTTGGGACTTTTATGATTGGCACAGACTCATAGTGATCCATATTGGCATGCAGATTGGCACTAGGATGCAATGCCTTGGCTCAAGCCATAAATAGAACTTCAACAAGCCCGGAACCCTGTCTGGATTAACATGATGCCGTCAAAGCTAGAACTATGGGATTTCATATGGGAAGAGTAAATTCTGGGTAATTTTCAAGGGTTATGACCAAATAAAGCACTAAGATCTGATCTCCGACTACCAATTGCTTAGCCATGGTCTTCAAAATAAAGAGAATAAATCAGAGAAAGAAAAATTACAAAGCACAACTTCATGAACACTAGTAATTAATTTATCATGGCTCTCAAAATTGAGTACAAAAAAAAAATTAGGTTGACGAAAACACTGAAGTTAAGCATGAATGTGGACCTATCCTTCCCAAAAAAAAAATGCACGAATATATAATGGACAAGTCAACAAATCCACAAAATAAAAAATACTTTCGTTCTTTTTTGGTAAACAAAAATAAAAAAAATCATAAATACTTTCTTCACAACATTCTGTGTGAGGGGAAGTTGTAGGTGCAGAAAAAAATATGACCCACAATAAAGGGGGTGCCTTACAGGACTTATCCAAGGAAGTAAGGGACACCGATGCCTGCGCCAGGAGCCTGAGAAAAGGAAGAAGAAATGGAGGTCAGAGGACCCTGGCCTGGGCGGCGCAAGGCTCTCCGATGCCTAAGTCAGTGTATGAACTAAGCAGAGGGTGGAGATTTTTGGGGAAGAAGATGGCATACCAGAATAGTGTATCCGTTGGCCTCCTCTTGCTCTGGAGCTGTAGCTGTCTTTATATAGAAGAAGAGAGGAGGCAATGAGGTGGTTGACCGTCTTGTCATAGCCCACTTGTCATTAATTGCAGTCTCATCACAGCCCACTCTGTCCCATCGGGCCTTATCCTGGCGCTTTGGGAGCTGTCGAAGCCGCTCTGTCAGAAGATATGGGCGCCCGTGATATCTTGTCGTACGCCCTGTCACGTGGCTAAGCGTATGTAAGAGTACAGCTGTCAACGGCAGTCTTCTGGCATGGACGCCGAGATGAGTGATCAAGAATAAAGTGACAGGGGCCGAACTGGGGGCTTGGCCGAGATGGAGCTAGCCGAGCCGGCTGTATATGAGCCCGTGACCGAAGTGGGAGCACTCGGCTGGGAGAGATCGAGGCCATTGCCCGTTACCGAGATGGGTACACAGCCGAAACGGGCACAGTTGTCAACATCGGTGCCTATAAAGTCAACATAGGTGGCCATAAAGAATGCACAGACACCTACTTTTGGTTTCTTTATTAATATATGTGACAAAGGTCCTCTCCAATTCGGACTCACGAGTTCTGTGAGGCCAAAGTGCCGAGATGGGACTTATATGTTCCGAGGTCATGCTCCGGTTATCCCCACACAAAGCCCCCCAGCTTCTGAGCTCATTAGACTCCTCCTTGAGGTCGGAAGCTAAGTATCATGGAGGATAACACTTGTGCCTTGGAGCTGTTTGTCGCTTGAGACTGATGATCCAGTCAACTGATTCATCACCAACTGAGAGATCGAGACATGACCAGCCGGCCCGTCGCCAGAGGCGCAGTCTCGTTGGAAGTATTCTGGCGATACTGCCGAGGTGACTAGTATTACTGCCAACCTGGAAACTGGCACTGATGCCGAACTGAGGACTGACACTGCTGCGGAGCTGTGACGCTGGCGAGGTGACCATTGTTACTGCCAACCTGGAGTCTGGCACTGATGGCGAGCTGAGGACTGGCACTGCTGCGGAGCTGTAACGCTGGCGAGGTGACCATTGTTACTGCCAACCTGGAATCTGGCACTGATGCCGAGCTGAGGACTGTCATGAGGCCGAGGAGGTGATATGGAACAGTCTCTACGGCATTCTTGCTGAGCTGCCATTGGCCGAGGTGGAGATGGAGAAGCCTGTTCGGTATGCCAGAGCAGTCTCGGGGTGTATGAACCCAAAGCTTAGGGAAGCCTGGGTGTATGAACCCGGAATTTAGGAAACGACTGAGCGTCCGAGCTCGAAGCCTTTTCCAGGGTCAAGGACCCGGAGCTTTAGGAAACGACTGAGTGTTTGAACTCGAAGCCTTTTCCAGGGCGGTAGACCCGGAGCTTTTGGAAGCGACTGAGTGTTTGAACTCGAAGCCTCTTCCAGGGCGGTAGACCCGGAGCTTTTGGAAGCGACTGAGTGTTTGAACTCGAAGCCTCTTCCAGGGCGGTAGACCCGGAGCTTTTGGAAGCGACTGAGTGTTTGAACTCGAAGCCTTTTCCAGGGCGGTAGACCCGGAGCTTGTCTCTCTGGCACTCGCCGAGATGGAGAAGCCTGGGTGTACAAACCCGAGGGCAGTCTCGTTGGCACTGGCCGAGACCAACATGAGGCCGAACCTGTGAAGCACGTAGCTAGCACGAGGGCGATACCAACATGAGGTCGTTAAATGCTGTCGAGACCAGCATGAGGCCGAAACCAGTGTGAGGTGGAAACCAGCATGTCGACGGACCAGCATGAGGTCGTTAGATGCGGTCGAGACCAGCATGAGGCCGAAACCAGCGTGAGGTGGAAACCAGCACGTGGACGGACCAGCATGAGGTCGTTAGATGCGGTCGAGACCAGCATGAGGCCGAAACCAGCGTGAGGTGGAAACCAGCACGTGGACGGACCAGCATGAGGTCGTTAGATGCGGTCGAGACCAGCATGAGGCCGAAACCAGCGTGAGGTGGAAACCAGCACGTGGACGGACCAGCATGAGGTCGTTAGATGCGGTCGAGACCAGCATGAGGCCGAAACCAGCGTGAGGTGGAAACCAAAACGTGGACGGACCAGCATGAGGTCGTTTGGAGGCCAAGGAGCCTGGGTGTGTCTACCCGAGGACTTGGTTGCTCTGTTGCCGAACGCGAGTCATGCCTGAGTGTATAAAACGACCCCAGGGTGAGCTCGGTGGCTCTGGGCGACTGATTGCGGTAGAGGACTGTGCGATCAAGGCTGACAGTAGAGGACCGTGCCGTCGAAATGACGGTAGAGGGTCGTACGATCGAAGCCGACAGTAGAGGGTCGTGCCGGTGTCATCGAAGCTGACGGCGCCATCGAAGCTGACAGTAGAGGACCGTGCCGCCGAAGTGATGGTAGAGAGTCGTGCGATCGAAGCTGACGGGCGATCGAAGCTAAGTGACAGAAAAAGTTCGTCTAGCTGCCCCCCGAGTTGGAAGAGATTTCTGCAGAGCGGGGGGCTGCTAGCGAGCTGGAGATATCCGCTGAGCTGGAGACGTCCGCCGCTCTGGAAGCGTCTGCCGAGCTGGAAGCGATCTGGTCGCTGTCGCGGAGGTTGAACTGCTCCCGGGCTCGGGCTTCGTCTGCCTCTTGCCTGATGAATCGATTTATCCTAGTCATCAGTGCTGCCATAGTGACCACGGGATACATGACCAAGTTGCTTCGGAGCTCGTTGCCTGTTAGAAGGGCTTGTTGGAAAGACAGGACTGTTACTGCCTCTGAGGCATTCTCGATCTGGCTGTAGATAGCCCAGAACCTTTTGGCGAACTGCATGATGCTCTCGGTCTGCTTCATTCTGAGGGCCATCAGGTCGGCGGCTGACCTGGGGATGACCCCGTGAACTTGGAACTTCGCCATGAAGGAACCACGGAGCTGCTGCCAACTTTTGATCAATCCTTGGGACAGTGCGCAGAACCACCTTAGGGGGAGGTCCCCGAGGCTGGAAGAGAAGACTCTGCAATTGAGGTGGCCTGCATTGCCGCATGCCGACATCCTCTGAGTGAAGTGCCGGAGGTGCGTTGCTGGGTCCGAGGTTCCACCGTAAATGACGAACCTTGGGACTTTGAAATCTTCAGGAAGGGGGAAGCTTCTGATCTCTGGAGAGAAGGGAAATGTGCCGAAACCGTCAGAGTTCACCTGAACCTGAGCGAAGCCGGCCATCTCCACGTGCTGTCATACCGCTTGTTGGATATCGCGATCACTGAGAGGGGGGGTGAATCAGTGATTTCTAAAAACAGGTCCAATTCAACAACAAAACAAGTCAAACCACACAATGACACCAGATTTAACGTGGTTCACCAAAAGGCTACGTCCACGGATCAAAACCGTCCGAACACCGATCCGGTACAGGTCTGAATATATTTAGTCGCACCAACGACAAAGAGCACCAACCCTTGTGTTTTAGATAGCACCCACTATCTAGGAAGCACCTACTCCTCTTACAATTTATCTGCACCCACAGATAGGATCACCAAACCCCAAACACCAAGCACCAACTTGATGTAAAAACAGAATAGAAGATAAACTCTGTCTACAGCCCTTCCCCTCTGCAATTCTCTCTCTCTCAATCCCTTACAAATTGAAATCTAAAGCATAAAGAGAGACACTTAACTCATGGACGAATCACCATCTTCAAGAGCACAATCTCGTCCACAATTGCTGTAGCAAACGTCACCACAACAGCACCACAACAGCACACAGCAGTAGCTTCTTTTTTCTCTCAAGAACTCTCTCAATTTTCTCTCTAAAACTCTTCTCTGTTCTTCTATTGCAATCACGAATTAATCAAGCCTTTTTATAGGTTTTAATAACCCTAGCAAGTCTCCAAATTTGGCTACAATTTGTTTAGAAAGAGTCCCAACCGATCTACAAACTTTCCCTGACTTTTAGCTGAAGTTTACTAATTCTGCGTATATCAGGAAACCCGTGCCCAGTCGACCGCATGAAGGCCCCGGTCGACCGGCCAAATAGACTGTGCAGAAATCTGTTACAAATTAACTGAGACCTGTATTCTGCAGATTTCTTCTTGCCCGGTCGACCGGCCAAGTGCCCGGTCGACCGGCCACTCTGCTACAGAAAAACTGTTTTCTGTACACTTTTCAGCTCTTTTTCCATTCTGATTTCCATCTGATTTCCATCTGATTTCCATTGCATAGTTGAGCTTCATCCTCTCATTATGTTGACATGGATTGACAACAATTACAACCTTAAACCATGATTACCATTCAAATCATTTAAAGCTTCTTCAAATTATAACAATCTCCCCCTTTGGAATTGTTGTCAACTTTAACAACTTTGTCAACATGCTAACAACTCTTCAACTCTTTCAACTCCAGCTTGCAGCTCTTCCAAGTTCTTTTCAACACTCACTTGGAACCAATTTAACAACTTTGTCAACATGCTAACAACTCTTCAACTCTTTCAACTCCAGCTTGCAGCTCTTCCAAGTTCTTTTCAACACTCACTTGGAACCAATTCTGAAATTCTGAAATAACAACCATGCACTGTCAACAATCTCCCCCTAGCTTTCATAGCATAACATCTCTCCTTGCTATCATAGCATAACATCTCTCCCCCTTTGACAACAAGTCCAAAGGGACCAAACCGAGGATCGAATAGGATATTCAATGAATGCATTGCTCCCCCTTTCAAGCACAACTCCTACGGTTTAGGAGAGTGAGTAACTCCTAACTTTTTCCGGAGATACTCGAAGACTTCCTTTGGCAGAGGTTTCGTGAAAGTATCAGCCACTTGCTCAGTTATTGGAACATATTCCAACTTGACCTCTCCATCAGCAACTTTATCTTTAAGAAAATGATAACGAATTGCTACATGCTTTGTTCGAGAGTGCTGAACAGGATTCTTAGATATATGAATTGCACTCGTGTTGTCACATAGGATCGGCGTAGGATCCGTTGTAGGAACTCCTAGATCAGAGAGCATTTGCCGCATCCATAACACTTGCGTACAACAAGTTGCCGCTGCAATATATTCCGCTTCCGCTGTCGAAAGGGATACTGAGTCTTGCTTCTTACTATGCCAAGCAACTAATCTCTTTCCAAGATAAAATGCGCCGCCGCTAATACTCTTGCAATCATCTACGCATCCAGCCCAATTGGCATCAGAATATGCAACAAGAGTGAAGGATTTGCCTTTGGGATACCAGATACCAAGCTCCATAGTACCTTTCAGATATCGAAAGATTCTTTTCACTGCTGTAAGGTGCGTTTCAGTTGGTGCTGCTTGAAAACGTGCAACCATACATACTGCTTGTAGAAGATCTGGTCTTGTAGCAGTCAAGTAGAGCAAGCTTCCTATCATAGAGCGATAGGTGGTATGATCAACGGACGAGGCCTTATCATCTTTGCTAAGCTTCGTGTTCGTTGACATTGGTGTGCTCACTGGCTTGCTGTCTTCCATATTGAACCGTTTCAGCATTTCCTTAATGTACTTCATTTGTGATATGAAGATGCCATGTTTCAGCTGCTGAACTTGTAAACCAAGAAAGAACTTTAGTTCTCCAAGCATCGACATTTCAAATTCTTTCTTCATCTCTTCAGCAAAATTCCTGCACATCTCCTCATCATTGCCACCAAAGATTATGTCATCAACATAAACAATGACAACCAGCTGTTTGCTTAACTCAGTTTTGACATACAGATTGCTATCAACCATTCCTTTTCCAAAACCGATCTTGCGGAGATAGAGATCCAGCCTTGCATACCATGCCCTTGGCGCTTGTTTCAGTCCATAAAGAGCCTTTTTCAACTTGCACACTAGATCTGAATTTTTGCTGATGAGAAAACCATCAGGTTGCTCAATGTAGACCTCTTCTTCAAGTAAACCATTCAAGAAAGCTGACTTTACGTCCATCTGAAATACCTTGAAGGTTTTGTATGCTGCCAATGCAAGAAACATACGAATAGCTTCCAGACGAGCCACCGGTGCAAAGGTCTCTTCAAAATCTATGCCTTCAACTTGAGCATAGCCTTTACAAACCAACCTTGCTTTGTTTCTAATGACTTGACCATCTTCATTCAGCTTATTCCGAAAGACCCATTTTGTACCAATAACATTCTTATCAGTAGGTCTAGGAACAAGTTCCCATGTAGAGTTCTTCTCAATTTGCTCCAACTCCTCATGCATAGCTTTCAACCAACTTTCATCGAGACTGGCTTCAGCCACAGTCTTGGGTTCAATGGTGGACACAAGTGAGTAATTGCTAACTACACTTTGTCTAGTTTGAACGCCTGCCTTAGGATCTCCAATGATTTGATCCTTAGGGTGTTGCTCTACCCAAGTGATGTGCTTCTTAGGTGTAGTATCTTCTGAGTCATCCTTTGATTTCTCAGAATCATTAGATTCAGCCATCTCATCATCAATCTCACTCGAGTCCTCATAAACTGGACTGTCATTATGAGTTGCATTCTTTGGTTCAATATTCTCATCTATTCTCACATCAGCACTTTCTATGATTTTTCTGGTTCTTTTGTTAAGACACCTATATGCCTTGCTAGTAGAGGAGTAACCCAGAAATATACCTTCGTCAGCTCTTTCTTCAAATTTGCCCGGATTTTGTTCGAGCCGCTTGATGTAACACTTGCTGCCAAAGACTCTGAAGTGCTTGACTGTTGCTTTTCTTCCAAACCATAGCTCATAGGGAGTTTTGTCTTCATGTGGCCTGATCAAGCATCGATTTTGAATGTATACAGCCGTATGAATTGCCTCTTTCCAATACTTGTCAGCCATCTTGCTTTCACTTAGCATCGTACGAGCCATCTCTTGTACGGTGCGATTCTTCCGTTCCACAACTCCATTTTGCTGTGGAGTTCTAGGGGCTGAGTACTGTCTTTGAATGCCATGATGTTCACAATATTTAGTGAACTCTTCAGATGTGAACTCGCCTCCACGATCAGACCTTAAAATCTTGATACGTTTTTCCAATTGATTTTCAACCTGTGCTTTAAACACTTTAAAACGATCAAGTGCTTGATGCTTATGCTTAAGAAACAATACCCATGTCATACGAGTATAATCATCAATGCATAACATGAAATACTTATCTCCATTGGTGCTTTGAGTTCGCATCGGTCCACAGAGATCAGTGTGCACTAGCTCAAGAGGTTTCTTGGAATGATGCTCCTTTGACTTGAACATAACCCTCGTTTGCTTTCCCTTTTGGCAAGAGTCGCAAATGGGATTGGAAGGCTTTTCAACTGTAGACATGCCTCTTACAGCCTTTGAATTGCAAATCTTTGACATGTTATCAAAGCTTAGATGCCCAAGGCGTTTGTGCCACAACCAACTTTCCTCTGTCCGACTCATCAAGCAGGTCTTTTCAGCTCCATCTGACAATGTATAGAGATTTCCAGCAGTTCTTGATCCAGGTGCCACTGTTTTGCCGTTCGTACTCTTCTTGATGGCAAACCCATTCTTTGTGAAGATAACTTCGTGACCCTTGTCACAGATCTGGCTCACACTAAGCAGGTTGTGTCTCAATCCAGACACATATAAGACTTCTTCCGATCTGATCTTGTTTGCCAAAAGCTGAATAACACCTTTTCCGCAGATTTTGGCACCATCATTGTTGCCAAACTTCACTGAACCGCCTTCATAGTGCTGTAATTTGACGAATTTCTCTTTATCACCAGTCATATGGCTTGAACAACCACTATCAAGGACCCATGGTGCTGCCTTCTTTTGTGCATTGAATGCCATTTGCACAATGAGAGATTCTTTGGGACTTTCTGCACTTTGCTTTGCTCTCCAAGCCTTGACTAACTTGGGTTTCTTTTCAACCTGAAATTTGTTAGCAATATGCAACCTACAATCCCTAGCCAAGTGTCCATAATTATAGCACTTATGGCACTCAATTTTGTGGCTACTTAGGATTGAAAAAGGGTTCCTAGTCACAAGTGAGCTGTATTTTACATAGAATTTGCAATCGTCTCTTTTATGTCCAAACATATTACAATGAAAGCAATAACCATAGAATTTGTATCTTCTTTGTGGCTGGTTAGTCTTCATTACCTTTCTAACAGGAATGGACTCCTTTCTAGGTTGAGTGGGCTTCATAGAGTTAGAAGGTGCAGTGACTTGCTTCACAAACTCTTTCTTTTCAGGAGGTGCAATCTTAGAGGATTCACCTTTCTCAAATCCTAGACCAAATCTGAAGTGGGCAGGTCTTTGAACTTTCAGTAGTTCATCGAGTTTCATAGTCCCTTCAATCGCTTGGAGCGCTTTGAGTTTTTTGCTATTTTCCAAATTTTCAGCCTTTGCTCTAGCGATCTCAGTTTCAAGTTTCATAGCCTCTTCCTTTTTGATACTTATTTGGTTTTCAAGGACTTCTACCATTCTTTTATATTCTTCTACTTGAGTTTTCAAAGCAATAATAGAACTTTCAGATTCATGGAGAAGTTTCAGATTTTTCTTACTTGTTTTGCGTTCCATGCTAAGCTCCTCAAGTGCGACTATGAGTTCCTCTTCAAGATTGACTTCAGCCTCCTCTTCCTCTTCCGGATCTAGCTCTTCTTCTTCTTCAACAGTGACCATGAAGAGAGCTTCGGTTGATTCATCATCGTCTGAAGTTTCAGACGTGCTGTCATCTTGTTGACATAGAAAGTTTTTAGCTTTGCCTCTTTTTCTGAAATTTCTCTTTCCTTTACTCTTTTCAGCATAAGAGTCATTATCATTGTCTTCTTTTAGCGGACACTTCGCAGCAAAGTGACCAACACCTCCACAATTGAAGCATTTAAAGGGTAGCTTCCCTTTGTACTTGCCATTGCTTCCTTTCTTCAACTTTCTAACAAATTGAGCCTCAAGCTCATCATTATCAGAATCAACATCATGACCAGCAGTCTCTTTTGCCTTTTTCTGAACTTTGAAGGCCGCTTCTTTATCAGATGAAGACGTCTTTCCTATGCGCATCTCATAGGCAGTTAGAGAACCATGTAATTCATCCATGGAAAATGCATTCAGATCTTTGGCTTCTTCGATGGCTGAGACTTTTGAATCAAACCGGGGAAGAAGAGATCTTAGAACCTTTTTGACGATGACCGGCTCTTTAATCTCCTCCCCTAGTCCACGAATGTCATTCGTGACTTCATTCACTCGTTGCATATACGAGTCAACATTCTCGCTTTCCTCCATGCGAAGAGACTCGAATTGAGAGCGATGAGTTTGCAATTTGGCTTCTTTAATCTTCTCATCACCTTCATGTATGCTTTGCAACTTGTCCCAAATTTCCTTGGCTGTTTTGCATGCAATTACTTTGACAAGCTCGCTGTCCACAAGGCCACTAAAGAGTGCATTCTGCGCCTTGGAGTCGTTGTCTGCCAACTTCTTCGATGCAGTATCATTGGGTACGGTGGCAGCATTGTAACCGACTCTGACAGCCTCCCAAACATCATAGCCAAGAGATTTGATGAAGGCTTGCATCCTAATCTTCCAAAAAGAGTAATTAGAACCATCAAACAGAGGTGCTTTCATATTCCCTATATTGGCTGCCATGTAATTTGACAAGAGATCACCCTTAGCGTATTAAACTGATCAAGGGAGCCTCGCTCTGATACCAATTGTTGGATATCGCGATCACTGAGAGGGGGGGGGTGAATCAGTGATTTCTAAAAACAGGTCCAATTCAACAACAAAACAAGTCAAACCACACAATGACACCAGATTTAACGTGGTTCACCAAAAGGCTACGTCCACGGATCAAAACCGTCCGAACACCGATCCGGTACAGGTCTGAATATATTTAGTCGCACCAACGACAAAGAGCACCAACCCTTGTGTTTTAGATAGCACCCACTATCTAGGAAGCACCTACTCCTCTTACAATTTATCTGCACCCACAGATAGGATCACCAAACCCCAAACACCAAGCACCAACTTGATGTAAAAACAGAATAGAAGATAAACTCTGTCTACAGCCCTTCCCCTCTGCAATTCTCTCTCTCTCAATCCCTTACAAATTGAAATCTAAAGCATAAAGAGAGACACTTAACTCATGGACGAATCACCATCTTCAAGAGCACAATCTCGTCCACAATTGCTGTAGCAAACGTCACCACAACAGCACCACAACAGCACACAGCAGTAGCTTCTTTTTTCTCTCAAGAACTCTCTCAATTTTCTCTCTAAAACTCTTCTCTGTTCTTCTATTGCAATCACGAATTAATCAAGCCTTTTTATAGGTTTTAATAACCCTAGCAAGTCTCCAAATTTGGCTACAATTTGTTTAGAAAGAGTCCCAACCGATCTACAAACTTTCCCTGACTTTTAGCTGAAGTTTACTAATTCTGCGTATATCAGGAAACCCGTGCCCAGTCGACCGCATGAAGGCCCCGGTCGACCGGCCAAATAGACTGTGCAGAAATCTGTTACAAATTAACTGAGACCTGTATTCTGCAGATTTCTTCTTGCCCGGTCGACCGGCCAAGTGCCCGGTCGACCGGCCACTCTGCTACAGAAAAACTGTTTTCTGTACACTTTTCAGCTCTTTTTCCATTCTGATTTCCATCTGATTTCCATCTGATTTCCATTGCATAGTTGAGCTTCATCCTCTCATTATGTTGACATGGATTGACAACAATTACAACCTTAAACCATGATTACCATTCAAATCATTTAAAGCTTCTTCAAATTATAACAATCTCCCCCTTTGGAATTGTTGTCAACTTTAACAACTTTGTCAACATGCTAACAACTCTTCAACTCTTTCAACTCCAGCTTGCAGCTCTTCCAAGTTCTTTTCAACACTCACTTGGAACCAATTTAACAACTTTGTCAACATGCTAACAACTCTTCAACTCTTTCAACTCCAGCTTGCAGCTCTTCCAAGTTCTTTTCAACACTCACTTGGAACCAATTCTGAAATTCTGAAATAACAACCATGCACTGTCAACAATCTCCCCCTAGCTTTCATAGCATAACATCTCTCCTTGCTATCATAGCATAACATCTCTCCCCCTTTGACAACAAGTCCAAAGGGACCAAACCGAGGATCGAATAGGATATTCAATGAATGCATTGCTCCCCCTTTCAAGCACAACTCCTACGGTTTAGGAGAGTGAGTAACTCCTAACTTTTTCCGGAGATACTCGAAGACTTCCTTTGGCAGAGGTTTCGTGAAAGTATCAGCCACTTGCTCAGTTATTGGAACATATTCCAACTTGACCTCTCCATCAGCAACTTTATCTTTAAGAAAATGATAACGAATTGCTACATGCTTTGTTCGAGAGTGCTGAACAGGATTCTTAGATATATGAATTGCACTCGTGTTGTCACATAGGATCGGCGTAGGATCCGTTGTAGGAACTCCTAGATCAGAGAGCATTTGCCGCATCCATAACACTTGCGTACAACAAGTTGCCGCTGCAATATATTCCGCTTCCGCTGTCGAAAGGGATACTGAGTCTTGCTTCTTACTATGCCAAGCAACTAATCTCTTTCCAAGATAAAATGCGCCGCCGCTAATACTCTTGCAATCATCTACGCATCCAGCCCAATTGGCATCAGAATATGCAACAAGAGTGAAGGATTTGCCTTTGGGATACCAGATACCAAGCTCCATAGTACCTTTCAGATATCGAAAGATTCTTTTCACTGCTGTAAGGTGCGTTTCAGTTGGTGCTGCTTGAAAACGTGCAACCATACATACTGCTTGTAGAAGATCTGGTCTTGTAGCAGTCAAGTAGAGCAAGCTTCCTATCATAGAGCGATAGGTGGTATGATCAACGGACGAGGCCTTATCATCTTTGCTAAGCTTCGTGTTCGTTGACATTGGTGTGCTCACTGGCTTGCTGTCTTCCATATTGAACCGTTTCAGCATTTCCTTAATGTACTTCATTTGTGATATGAAGATGCCATGTTTCAGCTGCTGAACTTGTAAACCAAGAAAGAACTTTAGTTCTCCAAGCATCGACATTTCAAATTCTTTCTTCATCTCTTCAGCAAAATTCCTGCACATCTCCTCATCATTGCCACCAAAGATTATGTCATCAACATAAACAATGACAACCAGCTGTTTGCTTAACTCAGTTTTGACATACAGATTGCTATCAACCATTCCTTTTCCAAAACCGATCTTGCGGAGATAGAGATCCAGCCTTGCATACCATGCCCTTGGCGCTTGTTTCAGTCCATAAAGAGCCTTTTTCAACTTGCACACTAGATCTGAATTTTTGCTGATGAGAAAACCATCAGGTTGCTCAATGTAGACCTCTTCTTCAAGTAAACCATTCAAGAAAGCTGACTTTACGTCCATCTGAAATACCTTGAAGGTTTTGTATGCTGCCAATGCAAGAAACATACGAATAGCTTCCAGACGAGCCACCGGTGCAAAGGTCTCTTCAAAATCTATGCCTTCAACTTGAGCATAGCCTTTACAAACCAACCTTGCTTTGTTTCTAATGACTTGACCATCTTCATTCAGCTTATTCCGAAAGACCCATTTTGTACCAATAACATTCTTATCAGTAGGTCTAGGAACAAGTTCCCATGTAGAGTTCTTCTCAATTTGCTCCAACTCCTCATGCATAGCTTTCAACCAACTTTCATCGAGACTGGCTTCAGCCACAGTCTTGGGTTCAATGGTGGACACAAGTGAGTAATTGCTAACTACACTTTGTCTAGTTTGAACGCCTGCCTTAGGATCTCCAATGATTTGATCCTTAGGGTGTTGCTCTACCCAAGTGATGTGCTTCTTAGGTGTAGTATCTTCTGAGTCATCCTTTGATTTCTCAGAATCATTAGATTCAGCCATCTCATCATCAATCTCACTCGAGTCCTCATAAACTGGACTGTCATTATGAGTTGCATTCTTTGGTTCAATATTCTCATCTATTCTCACATCAGCACTTTCTATGATTTTTCTGGTTCTTTTGTTAAGACACCTATATGCCTTGCTAGTAGAGGAGTAACCCAGAAATATACCTTCGTCAGCTCTTTCTTCAAATTTGCCCGGATTTTGTTCGAGCCGCTTGATGTAACACTTGCTGCCAAAGACTCTGAAGTGCTTGACTGTTGCTTTTCTTCCAAACCATAGCTCATAGGGAGTTTTGTCTTCATGTGGCCTGATCAAGCATCGATTTTGAATGTATACAGCCGTATGAATTGCCTCTTTCCAATACTTGTCAGCCATCTTGCTTTCACTTAGCATCGTACGAGCCATCTCTTGTACGGTGCGATTCTTCCGTTCCACAACTCCATTTTGCTGTGGAGTTCTAGGGGCTGAGTACTGTCTTTGAATGCCATGATGTTCACAATATTTAGTGAACTCTTCAGATGTGAACTCGCCTCCACGATCAGACCTTAAAATCTTGATACGTTTTTCCAATTGATTTTCAACCTGTGCTTTAAACACTTTAAAACGATCAAGTGCTTGATGCTTATGCTTAAGAAACAATACCCATGTCATACGAGTATAATCATCAATGCATAACATGAAATACTTATCTCCATTGGTGCTTTGAGTTCGCATCGGTCCACAGAGATCAGTGTGCACTAGCTCAAGAGGTTTCTTGGAATGATGCTCCTTTGACTTGAACATAACCCTCGTTTGCTTTCCCTTTTGGCAAGAGTCGCAAATGGGATTGGAAGGCTTTTCAACTGTAGACATGCCTCTTACAGCCTTTGAATTGCAAATCTTTGACATGTTATCAAAGCTTAGATGCCCAAGGCGTTTGTGCCACAACCAACTTTCCTCTGTCCGACTCATCAAGCAGGTCTTTTCAGCTCCATCTGACAATGTATAGAGATTTCCAGCAGTTCTTGATCCAGGTGCCACTGTTTTGCCGTTCGTACTCTTCTTGATGGCAAACCCATTCTTTGTGAAGATAACTTCGTGACCCTTGTCACAGATCTGGCTCACACTAAGCAGGTTGTGTCTCAATCCAGACACATATAAGACTTCTTCCGATCTGATCTTGTTTGCCATAAGCTGAATAACACCTTTTCCGCAGATTTTGGCACCATCATTGTTGCCAAACTTCACTGAACCGCCTTCATAGTGCTGTAATTTGACGAATTTCTCTTTATCACCAGTCATATGGCTTGAACAACCACTATCAAGGACCCATGGTGCTGCCTTCTTTTATGCATTGAATGCCATTTGCACAATGAGAGATTCTTTGGGACTTTCTGCACTTTGCTTTGCTCTCCAAGCCTTGACTAACTTGGGTTTCTTTTCAACCTGAAATTTGTTAGCAATATGCAACCTACAATCCCTAGCCAAGTGTCCATAATTATAGCACTTATGGCACTCAATTTTGTGGCTACTTAGGATTGAAAAAGGGTTCCTAGTCACAAGTGAGCTGTATTTTACATAGAATTTGCAATCGTCTCTTTTATGTCCAAACATATTACAATGAAAGCAATAACCATAGAATTTGTATCTTCTTTGTGGCTGGTTAGTCTTCATTACCTTTCTAACAGGAATGGACTCCTTTCTAGGTTGAGTGGGCTTCATAGAGTTAGAAGGTGCAGTGACTTGCTTCACAAACTCTTTCTTTTCAGGAGGTGCAATCTTAGAGGATTCACCTTTCTCAAATCCTAGACCAAATCTGAAGTGGGCAGGTCTTTGAACTTTCAGTAGTTCATCGAGTTTCATAGTCCCTTCAATCGCTTGGAGCGCTTTGAGTTTTTTGCTATTTTCCAAATTTTCAGCCTTTGCTCTAGCGATCTCAGTTTCAAGTTTCATAGCCTCTTCCTTTTTGATACTTATTTGGTTTTCAAGGACTTCTACCATTCTTTTATATTCTTCTACTTGAGTTTTCAAAGCAATAATAGAACTTTCAGATTCATGGAGAAGTTTCAGATTTTTCTTACTTGTTTTGCGTTCCATGCTAAGCTCCTCAAGTGCGACTATGAGTTCCTCTTCAAGATTGACTTCAGCCTCCTCTTCCTCTTCCGGATCTAGCTCTTCTTCTTCTTCAACAGTGACCATGAAGAGAGCTTCGGTTGATTCATCATCGTCTGAAGTTTCAGACGTGCTGTCATCTTGTTGACATAGAAAGTTTTTAGCTTTGCCTCTTTTTCTGAAATTTCTCTTTCCTTTACTCTTTTCAGCATAAGAGTCATTATCATTGTCTTCTTTTAGCGGACACTTCGCAGCAAAGTGACCAACACCTCCACAATTGAAGCATTTAAAGGGTAGCTTCCCTTTGTACTTGCCATTGCTTCCTTTCTTCAACTTTCTAACAAATTGAGCCTCAAGCTCATCATTATCAGAATCAACATCATGACCAGCAGTCTCTTTTGCCTTTTTCTGAACTTTGAAGGCCGCTTCTTTATCAGATGAAGACGTCTTTCCTATGCGCATCTCATAGGCAGTTAGAGAACCATGTAATTCATCCATGGAAAATGCATTCAGATCTTTGGCTTCTTCGATGGCTGAGACTTTTGAATCAAACCGGGGAAGAAGAGATCTTAGAACCTTTTTGACGATGACCGGCTCTTTAATCTCCTCCCCTAGTCCACGAATGTCATTCGTGACTTCATTCACTCGTTGCATATACGAGTCAACATTCTCGCTTTCCTCCATGCGAAGAGACTCGAATTGAGAGCGATGAGTTTGCAATTTGGCTTCTTTAATCTTCTCATCACCTTCATGTATGCTTTGCAACTTGTCCCAAATTTCCTTGGCTGTTTTGCATGCAATTACTTTGACAAGCTCGCTGTCCACAAGGCCACTAAAGAGTGCATTCTGCGCCTTGGAGTCGTTGTCTGCCAACTTCTTCGATGCAGTATCATTGGGTACGGTGGCAGCATTGTAACCGACTCTGACAGCCTCCCAAACATCATAGCCAAGAGATTTGATGAAGGCTTGCATCCTAATCTTCCAAAAAGAGTAATTAGAACCATCAAACAGAGGTGCTTTCATATTCCCTATATTGGCTGCCATGTAATTTGACAAGAGATCACCCTTAGCGTATTAAACTGATCAAGGGAGCCTCGCTCTGATACCAATTGTTGGATATCGCGATCACTGAGAGGGGGGGGGTGAATCAGTGATTTCTAAAAACAGGTCCAATTCAACAACAAAACAAGTCAAACCACACAATGACACCAGATTTAACGTGGTTCACCAAAAGGCTACGTCCACGGATCAAAACCGTCCGAACACCGATCCGGTACAGGTCTGAATATATTTAGTCGCACCAACGACAAAGAGCACCAACCCTTGTGTTTTAGATAGCACCCACTATCTAGGAAGCACCTACTCCTCTTACAATTTATCTGCACCCACAGATAGGATCACCAAACCCCAAACACCAAGCACCAACTTGATGTAAAAACAGAATAGAAGATAAACTCTGTCTACAGCCCTTCCCCTCTACAATTCTCTCTCTCTCAATCCCTTACAAATTGAAATCTAAAGCATAAAGAGAGACACTTAACTCATGGACGAATCACCATCTTCAAGAGCACAATCTCGTCCACAATTGCTGTAGAAAACGTCACCACAACAGCACCACAACAGCACACAGCAGCAGCTTCTTTTTTCTCTCAAGAACTCTCTCAATTTTCTCTCTAAATCTCTTCTCTGTTCTTCTATTGCAATCACGAATTAATCAAGCCTTTTTATAGGTTTTAATAACCCTAGCAAGTCTCCAAATTCGGCTACAATTTGTTTAGAAAGAGTCCCAACCGATCTACAAACTTTCCCTGACTTTTAGCTGAAGTTTACTAATTCTGCGTATATCAGGAAACTCGTGCCCGGTCACCGCATGAAGGCCCCGGTCGACCGGCCAAACAGACTGTGCAGAAATCTGTTACAAATTAACTGAGACCTGTATTCTGCAGATTTCTTCTTGCCCGGTCGACCGGCCAAGTGCCCGGTCGACCGGCCACTCTGCTACAGAAAAACTGTTTTCTGTACACTTTTCAGCTCTTTTTCCATTCTGATTTCCATCTGATTTCCATTGCATAGTTGAGCTTCATCCTCTCATCATGTTGACATGGATTGACAACAATTACAACCTTAAACCATGATTACCATTCAAATCATTTAAAGCTTCTTCAAATTATAACACCGCTTGCTCTATGCGTCGATCGAGCCACTCTCTGGAGTCGTGGTTGTTTCTGTTGTCCTTCAGGGTGCGCCTTTTGGAAGGTAGAGTCGAGGTCGAATCCTTGGAGGTTGAACCCGATCGAGTATCCTGCTGTCGGACACTTGCTGGGCCAGATTTTGCTTCTGACCTTTCCCGGCGGGGACCGTCGGCAGCTGTGTCGACAGTGTGATTGGTTCCTTTCCCTTTCTGGCTCTTCGAGGCATGGTGTTTGGAAAGATTGAGAAGGTTGGAAAGGCTGGGATATTGCTTTCCCACAGACGGCGCCAATTGTAGGTGCAGAAAAAATATGACCCACAATAAAGGGGGTGCCTTACAGGACTTATCCAAGGAAGTAGGGGACACCGATGCCTGCGCCAGGAGCCTGAGAAAAGGAAGAAGAAACGGAGGTCAGAGGACCCTGGCCTGGGCGGCGCAAGGCTCTCCGATGCCTAAGTCAGTGTATGAACTAAGCAGAGGGTGGAGATTTTTGGGGAAGAAGATGGCATACCAGAATAGTGTATCCGTTGGCCTCCTCTTGCTCTGGAGCTGTAGTTGTCTTTATATAGAAGAAGAGAGGAGGCAATGAGGTGGTTGACCGTCTTGTCATAGCCCACTTGTCATTAATTGCAGTCTCATCACAGCCCACTCTGTCCCATCGGGCCTTATCCTGGCGTCTTGGGAGTTGTGGAAGCCGCTCTGTCAGAAGATATGGGCGCCCGTGATATCTTGTCGTACGCCCTGTCACGTGGCTAAGCGTATGTAAGAGTACAGCTGTCAACGGCAGTCTTCTTGCATGGACGCCGAGATGAGTGATCAAGAATGAAGTGACAGGGGCCGAACTGGGAGCTTGGCCGAGATGGAGCTAGCCGAGCCGGCTGTATATGAGCCCGTGACCGAAGTGGGAGCACTCGGCTGGGAGAGATCGAGGCCATTGCCCGTTACCGAGATGGGTACACAGCCGAAACGGGCACAGTTGTCAACATCGGTGCCTATAAAGTCAACATAGGTGGCCATAAAGAATGCACAGACACCTACTTTTGGTTTCTTTATTAATATATGTGACAAAGGTCCTCTCCAATTCGGACTCACGAGTTCTGTGAGGCCAAAGTGCCGAGATGGGACTTATATGTTCCGAGGTCATGCCTCGGTTATCCCCACACAGAAGTCATGCGTTTAAGTCAAAATGGAACTGACAGATTGCTCCACTTCAGAATGCACCAGTTTCTTTTATGAATCTCGAGAATAATGAAGATTGCATGCAGTAAGAATTCAGAAAGCTGGATTAGACAATAGCCATTACAAACCTTGTAAAACAGGTCTTCAACTTCCCATTCTCGCACATCCCCAGGCACGTTGCCAACATATATCATGCGTGCAGAGCGACCACTCATTGCTACAACAAGAAAGACTTCCCCAAAAATGTATATAGCTGCAAGGGTGAAATGAAGGAAGCAAAATCAAGACGCAAGTCTGTCCAATCAAATGATGGATATCAATCTATAAAGATATGTTTGAACACCATGCACTCTGCTTGATAGAAGACAATTAATTGAACCAAAGCCAAAACTATGAAGCAGACCAAGAGAGCAATCCTTGCTGTGAGTGGTGCTCCACTAGCTCCATTGCTCACATCCTCCAAGAGGCTCCACAGGTAAAATAAATTTGAAATAAATATCAAGTGAATATCCCCTTTTCTGATTTTTGCATTATTGTATAGAAGAGCTCCTGAGCATATGCAAGAACCTCCATTTATGAAAAAAATTACAAGTCCACCCAGATTTTTCCCGTTCCCTCTCTACATCCCTATGTACAGCTACAAAGTGTCACGCTCCCAAAAGTGAAACCGGGGTTAATGCGTGAGATTAGGGCTAATTAAAACTTTCCAACATAGATAACAACACTTAGCCCCAATCGTGTCCCATAGGATCGAAGTCCGCGGTGAGGTATAAATATTTCCTCGGTAGTCATAAAACACAGCGGAACATCATGATTAACAAATGGTACGATATAACATTTCAGAGTATGCACATCTTTCTTTCTATAATTTAAGTGTAGTAAAAGATAACAAAAGTATATTAATTAATGACTTCTATCAAAACCTAAGCCAAAAGAGAATAAATATAAACTAACCAAAGTATGAGGCACTCGTGTGCTGGCCACGACGGTAATACCGTCGACACACAACTCGTACTCGCCATCAGGCTAAACTACCTGAAGCAACGTCTCCACTTATCCCAAAGGTAAAAGTACTCGGTACCTATGCACCAAGAGTAGCATCGTCAACACGACGGATGGCAAGCAATGTATATATAAATGACAATAAGATATGCGAGCATATCGAATCAGAGTAGACAAGAGACAAGATCAATAGAAACATATGCATTTCAGACATAAGAAGTGCATAGTATACGGGTCATAAATAATCTAGCAAATAGGCAAATCACACAAGCTAATACACCACGGATAGTTTCACATGACCCTCCATACTCAACATGAGAGCTGTGGTAGAGTGGCACGAGATGAAACCCGGCAAGCAAGCAAGATGGATACTAAGGGCCAAACAAGATCAATAATGCAAGATGTATCCGATGGTGTACAATCCATCAAAATGTAAAAAGTAGTACTGCGCAGACTTTCAAACCAAGGTCCTCACACAGGTGGTGCCCCACCCTGTGTTGAGCGTTAACAACTGAGTGATGCCTGACACAAGAGTCCTAGACAAGTAAGAGTGAGGAGACTAGGCTTTCTTGAGTGAACAAGATTCATAAACAATTGAGAGACTACTTTCCATCAATCAAATCAAGACCATCAAGCAAGCTTATTCAAGTATCAATACCATAGTAGTCCTCATCAAGCTTTTACGATCAAAGCCTCCTAACCTCAACACTTCTATCAATCATATACAAGATAAACAAGACATCAAGGGGATCCTAGGTCATCATCTAAGTTCATCATGTGATCCCAAACCAAAACAAGTAAAGCAATCTATAGAACATGAACATGTCATGTAGAAAGTATCAAACGATACCATTCAGAGTTAGAAACGATAAACAATCCAATCTAGGTACAATTGTTATTACCGTAGTCTCGCACAACTCTATTCAGTCAACGAAATGAATAAGGTTCGCGATACCCGAACAAACAATCTGTGTGCATAGATATAAAAGAGGGTATCCCGTTGTCCCGTACCGTTTAAGATTGATATAAGTTAAAAAACCGAGAAAATAGGAATAACGACGAGAAAATGCATGCCCGAAACATTCCTCGTATCAAGTCAAATGAGTCCAAAAAGGTAGCCAAGGTTCCATACAAGTCCAATAGAAAAAGAGGTCAAAAGGACCCTTCAAAAGGTTCCCAGCAGTTGTCCTGGTCGACCCCACCATTGGTCGGTCGACCTCCCACAAGGAAGGTTCGGTCGACCAAAAGGTCAACCTCCTTCATGTTCGGTCGACCGAGACCCAAGTTCAGTCGACCGAGACTTGTAACCAATAAATAGGAATAGTAAAATGATCAGGTGCTGGGCGCACCTGATCCTATGTCTTCGGTCGACCGAGCCCCCTAGCCGGTCGACCGAGTACACTACAGTTACAGAACACCAGTTCTGTAACTGATGTGTAAATGGTCCAATCCCTATCCCATAATCCCTGAACTTGTTCCATAACATTTCAAGGATAAAACCACATCAATTCAGGTTCCATAAACCTATCAATCTATCCATTTCATTTCCAATCCAATTCAT
Organism: Litsea cubeba; assembly: GCA_012931725.1. Taxonomy (NCBI): domain Eukaryota; kingdom Viridiplantae; phylum Streptophyta; class Magnoliopsida; order Laurales; family Lauraceae; genus Litsea; species Litsea cubeba. The sequence goes on along the minus strand of CM022951.1, from coordinate 25,353,066 downwards.
TAGACAATTAACCCAAATTATCATGTTTTCAATCCACGTTTATCAAGATTAGAGCATTGGGTTATCTAGAGTACATATTCAATCATCATTTCAAGGAAGAAACAACATATCAAAGCATAAATATATAGATTAACTTGCCTTTGGTTGAAATTAGGGCTGCACATCGGGTCGGGTTCCGGGTTATCGGACAGGGTCTGACCCGATCCGGTAAGTTTTTAGACCTCTAAACCCGGTCTGATAACCTTGTTAAGAAAATCGGGTTATCGGGTTACCGGGTCACCAGGTTACCGGGTTCGGGTTTCGGGTAACCCGGTAACCCGGGAAGAAATTGCCTGAGCACTGAAGCAATGAAGATACCTGAAGGTAGAGTGAAGCAAGAAACAAATAAGAGTGAGAGAGAGGGAGGAAAGAAACCCAATGAAGAGGCTCTGGCTGGAAATATTTTAGTAATTCCACCTGGCAGGATCACATGATTCACATCTATTTAATTGTCATAATTGAAATCCTTTCCATACAAATATGAGGTGCAAGAGTCATAAACTTTCAGAAACATAACAGTATAACACCATGTCATTTTTAAAACACTTCAAGTCTTCAACATATCCTCTTACACTCTGAATAGATACATGACAAGACAAGATAGAAATATAACAAAGTTTGTTCGGAATGCTCAACAGCCTCAACCGCTCATTTGATCAACATATCCTCTTTCAGTCTTTCTGCAGCTATACAAAAACTATAAAAAGTATCTCCAAAGCAAGCTTCTGCAATGCTCAACCGTTCATTTGATCAGGCAATGGCCTCCAATACACTATGATGTGGCTGTCAAAAATCAAAATAGCACTAAGTACAAGTATTCATATCTTGACCAAAAACACTCAATTATAAGAATCATAAAACCAAATAATAATACCAAAGATTCTCACATACTAATATACCATGTCTCCAATTAAGCTTCCCGTACAACAATAGGTCCAGGCCCTCCATCGTGTCCAGCTCCACCATCCAACTCTAAAACAATGTTCAATATTCAGAAGACGGTTAAGAACAAACATTTGACAAAAAGTTATAGAAAATAAGCAATTGACAAATGACAAAAAGATTTATGTGTACCTTCTTCAGCAGCCCTCTCCACTTCTTGAGCATCTTCGTCATTCAGAATCACCTCATCGCCATCGATCGCAATGACATTTTTAATCCAGCTCTGTGTGCGTAACAATGCCTCAACAGTTCTTGGTAGCAAAGAACTGCATCGAGCCGTTATCACACAACCACCCGTGCTGAAAGCAGATTCCGACGCAACAGTCGAAGCAAGGATAGAAAAAATATCACGTGAAATTGATGCAAGAATCGGAAATCTGCCCTCCATAACTTTCCAAAAATTCAATAAATCAAAGTCATCCAATGGTATCTCGCGATCATCAGCTAGGTACTTATCTATCTCAGATTTAAAAAGAGAAGTGGCATACTCAGTGCGGTCACAAACTACATCCCACGCGTTTGAAACCCGTGTGCTTGATGTAGTTGAGGACGAACTTGTATCATTTCTTCCAGATACTTGAGAAACACATGATTGTGATTGAGGAGCTACTAGAATTGAATGATATTCTTCATATAAGTCTTGCAACAATTTTTTTGTCCCCTCATACAATTCGTCACTAGTTTTCTCATCAAACGTTAGTTGTAAAAAGCGTTTGAAAATATCCAACTTACTCCTTGGATCAAGCTCCAACGCAACGTAAACTAACATATTCACCTTTGAAATGTTTCCAAAATACTGATCATATTTCACCATCATCTCTCCCGCTATATCTGAAATCAATTTGTAGCTGTCAATTTGAGCATTTTTCAAGTGATCTCGAATTGCTTGGAACTGATAAAAATAGCTATTGAAAGTGACATAGGAACTCCCCGATAATGCTACAGTGGCGTTATAAAAAGGTCTCAAGAAAGGGATTAACTTGCGAGCAGTCATCCAATCATTAAAGGTTGGAGCACCAACAACAATGCCATTTGAGAAAGAGTTTCGGTAACCCAAATCTTCATCATATAAGCGGTCAAACACAAGCTCATACTCCACAGCAACCTCTAACATCAAATAAGTAGAGTTCCATCTTGTAGCAACATCAAGGCACAAAGATTTAGTATAAGTAACTCCAACCTGTTTCGTACACTCCACGAACTTGGAAAGCCTCTTAGGAGACGATCTCACATACTTCACTGCATTTCTGATTCTTTCAACCGAAATAATGCACTTCTGTAATCCAAATTTCACGATGATATTCAATATATGAGCGAAACATCTTACATGTAGATAATTTCCACCGAACACATGCTTACACCCATATTTTTTCATCCATTCCACTGCACCTTCATTAGCAGAAGCATTATCAACAATTATGCACATGATCTTTTCTATCCCCCACTCTTTAGTCACCTTCTCAAGTTGTTTCCCAATGCCCTCACCCCTGTGGTCCTCAACCATACAAAAGCTAATAATCCTCTTGTGCAACTTCCAACTTTTGTCAATAAAGTGAGCGGTTATGCACATGTAGCTTGAATTGTTTAAAGAAGTCCACATGTCTGTGGTAAGATTTACTCGACCAACGGAACCCTTCAAAGCCTCTTTCAATTTCTCCTTCTGAGCATTATACATTTTGAAGATGTGTCTGGCAACTGTCATACACGACAGTACCGCATATCGTGGCTCCATAACCTTACAAAACTCTTTGAATTTCTCGCTTTCAACAATTCTGAACGGTAGCTCTTCGCAAATAATCCACTCAATGAGAGTGGAACGAATCAGATTAGAATCAAATTTGTGAAGCCTCATTTCATTGCTTGTAGTATCACCATCATGAGATATGGTATAGTTGTCCATTGGACCTTTTTGAGACAGTAAAACTTTGCACTTCTTGACGTGCATCTTCAAATTATTCGTTCCATGTTTGTTTGGATCAGCCATGTATTTCACACCACAATGCTTGCACTTAGCTTGTAGGTCATGCCCTTCAATCACTATTCTATCATAATGCGCCCATGCTTCTGATCTTTCCTTTCTTTTTTTAGGTTTTGTGGCTGTTGAAGAAGCACCACTAGCTTGGTGACTCGAAGGCGTAAGCTCCTCTTCAGAAGAATTTGAATTGTCCACTTCTTCCACATGTACTGGTCGTGGTGGAGGACCCATATTCTTCTGTTTAGTTCTAGCCATCTGTATTGAAATTTGAAACAATTTGTCTAAATTTCAAATATATAAAAAGTATACTTCACAATTACAATCAACATATACATTGAAATATCAAAGATGATCCACATTTGGAGTCCAAACCAAACATCAGATTAGAACAAGTTCCAAATCCACATAATCCAATCAAACACATACAAATAGAAACACTACAAATATCTGATTGCTTCGGGTCAGATCTGCAACACGACTTAAATAAATTTGGGCTTGAGACCTTCCTAGTTCCTATGCACCTACCGGTTCTCACTTCCACTACTAAACTTACATACAGCTCTGAATTGGGTGAAAAAATAATCCAGCAAAAGGGGAAGACCAACACCTTTCCTAAACAAGTCATTCCAAACACAACTGAACATGAGTTTTTTCTCTTTCAAAGAAAAGAAAAACAATTGAGGATTTATGCTCAGCTGCAGGCATCTTCTTGCATGTGAATTCAGTAGGCTTTGGAATCCCCAATTCATGCTCAGTGCGTAGAGAAAGCATACAGATCTGAAGGAAAAAAAAAACCACATATCCGATCCCTCCCCTCGGACTACAAAATCCTCAAAATTTTAGATTCTGACCAAACCCGCTGAAAGCTTCTGAATGGATTAACAACAAAAACAATCATTTTTTTCCACAGCACAGACATTCCACTGCAACCAGCATCGATTCACCACATCCAAACACTATTTCAGGAAAAAAAGAGCGAGAAATGCCAATTCAATGCAACAGAAGTATTTCAAACTACCTCATTAATTTCACAAGAGAGAGATATTTGTCTCTGTTTGTTGTTTGATGAGCAGATCTGCTTGGATTGCAAGCAACCAAAACAAGAAGAAGAAGAAGAAATCAACCAAAGAAGATAGACGAATCCAGAGATAATAATAAAAAAACAAAACAAAACAAAAACTCAACCTTTCAGCGAAGAAGAGAGATCGCACGCCAAAAGGCCCAAAACCCACATGTGAAAGCCTCTTTATGCATCCGCAGACCGCAATAGCTTCTGTGCCTTCTCCATCAACGGCGACGGAGGAACGAGGAGCTCGAGAAGAGAAGGAGTTGCAGAGCAGCCTGCAGACTGCAGAGAAGGCACGAGTAGATCTTGAGAGGACCAAGCAAAGGCTGCGAGCAGAGGAGAAGGTCTGAGAACCGAAGAAGTGAAAGAACCCCTAACCTAATGTCCTAGTTATAAATTTATAATTCTGTTTCCAAATTCCAATTCATTTGTTATCGGGTTATCGGGTCACCCGATGACCCGATAACTTAAAAAATTCATACCCGAAACCCGGACCTGTTAAGTAAGGTCCGGGTCAGGTTTGACCCGGTCTGATAAATCCTTTATCGAGTCAGCCCGATAAGGTCCGGGTCGGACCGGGTTTCAAGACCCGGTGTGCACCCCTAGAGCCAAAGCCCTCGGAACTCTTAGCGGGTCTACAAAAATTGAAGCCCTTACCCTACCCTCACGCACCAAGGCCGAAAGAAATTATTTTTTATATTATTATATATAATGATTTTTCTATACTATCTATGATGCTAGCTCTCCTTTATTCAAGCTAAGGACACGTGCAATACAAAAGTCAATCTTTTTGTCTCATTTCTAAAAGAATGCATCAAACAAGTTACTTTATCCTCATATAAAATATTATTTAGAATTAAATGAAATAAACTAATTTGATATTATTGTGACATGAAATTAGGATACGGATGACACTATTAAAGACCTTAGCATACTAGCCGTAGTTACATAGCCTAAGTAATATTGTGAACTGTTTCGTTTGTTTTGAGGATATTAGTAAGATTATTGTAATTGAAGTTCAGCTAGTTATAGTCCTTTTTACTAGTTTATATACTATATTTTTTATAAAGTAATAATATGGACCATCAAAACCTATTTGACAGGTCTCATCTGATTCAATTAGATTTATTTATTACAAAAGGCATTAGAGTTTTTTTAAATAAATTATTTAGTACGTGGTTCAAATAGACATTAGACTACTTTTGAATTAGCATTAACCCTATCTTGTAATTCTTTGCAACTTTTATCACAAAACAATTAAATTCTGACTACCTAAGATGAAGTACAGATGATTTGAAGCTTCTGAACATGGGTCAGAGTCACAAACTTTATCTCCATATCTAGGGTCTGCTTGAATGACACAATAATCATGGAAGTAAGGGGATAGAAAGAAATTGGAATCGATTAGTGGCTACTTGCTAAAGCTTAACCCCACTCAATGATGATGTTGATGGCCATCTATCTAAACTCTCAAACACCAGTAGTTTACATTAATGGTGAAAATCAGTCTAATCAATGACAATTTAAATTTCTTTCTCATTGAAGAATTTGGGCAAATATAGAATCAAACATAGGTGACAATATTAGGATCCATGGGGATATCCATAAAAAAAAATTACCTAAGATTTGGTTAATATTTTTTTGTTAATATCTTTTGACAAAATATTAAGGCTCTATCATTAATTGCTAATTAGAAGGGTTCTTTATATTTTTTGGGTAAAAATCTATCTATATATCTATTATATATTATTTATTTTATATATTAATAGATGGATGGTCGAGCATGGCCCCCTCAAGCCGGCTAAGTTAAGTCCTAGCTCGGCCCTCAAGGTTGCAGGCTTTTCAAAATTAGGCCTTACCATATCATCGGGCTTTAGGATAAAAAGAAAAGTCCTCGTTTTGTGGGCTTTTAAAGGCTGAGCAGGATTGACAGCCCTAAACGCTTGCCCGTTAACATGACAAAACACCACCTGAAGCAAGAAGACAAATATTTGATTTTGTTGAAAATCCAATATCTAAACAGGGATCCAACTGCATTACAACTCGTCTTTTGGGCTCACTTTGCCTGCCTATATGCATGATCAATGTTAAGATACGAATTGAGTATGGATGAAAACTGCTTTCATTGATTATCCCAAGCATCTATTGAGGAGCCACCAAAATCCAATCCAACCATTAATTTGGCATTTTTTTTCTATGTTATACGATCTTGAGATTAAGGTCATATTTAACTCACAGTTTATCAATCCTATCTCGCCATCTAGCTACAAGCCTAGAGGCAGCTTGTTAAATTAATTGTTGACTTAGCACACGCACAAAAGGAGATGGGCCGGTGACGCTATCCAGATGGATTATATTGCTTTCCTTATTTAATTAAGTATGCTTATTTGATTACGATGGTATATTTGTATTTCCTATTTATTAGTAATTAAGTTTACATTTAATTTTCTATAAATTGATGGATGTAATTGAGTTTAGTAGAATGCAATATACGAGTAATTTCTCTTTCATCCATTGTTCCCTCTTTCCTCTCCTCCCTTCTCCATCAAAACGGCTCACGTAATTTTTTCCTTTTGAAGAAAATCATTGTGACTTTTGTTTTCATCCAAACAACGGCTCTGCGGACCGCAAGGGAGCACATATCATTTTGATAAGGGTTTTGATATTTGGCTCATGAAATAGGATGAGGTGCAACTGTGCAAGTTAGGCATTGATGTTTAGTCATAATTGCAAAAATAGAAAGGCGAAGATTGAGGCAATCTTGTACCAATGGAGGCAGGATGTTCACCTTTAGGACCGTCATGCCTTTGATAAAGACAATGATATATGCACAATGCATGACCAAATATGTATATGCTCTTATCAGGATAAATTGACTTCTGCCAATGAAGACATCATCTCCATGAAATAGTAAAGGAATAAAATTATCACTCCATCAGCAACAGGTGTACAACTTACAATTCTAATAGAAGAAAAGCTCGTAGTGAGCTTCTTTCCACCTGAAAGAAAACTGATGCACATGCAACCATTGATGAGTTTGGATCACTCAAAAGATGATCTCTTTTTCTTTACTTTTTTTGTGTGTGCAAATTTTAGGAAACTTCCTGCTTTTCTTTTCTTTTCATTTTTTTTTCTTTTTTCTCTTGTAAAATGATGGTCATAACTTTGCTTGAGATGACGAATTTTGAATCAAAGCCAAAAGTTATTTATTTATTTATTTTAATGCTTGGCATCAGTTGATCCAAAAATCAACCGAAATTTGGATTCTTTGAAATTGAGACTCAAATTTCTTGAGTCCATCATTACTAATCCATCAACAAAAGTCTATATTGAAATCCAAATGTTCAAAATCATTGCCCCACTTCTTTCTTTTATGATCAAGATTTTATTTATTAGAATTATGACCACTATCACATTGATCAGGTGTAAAACACACAAAGAAAAAGGTCAAATCAATATGTTGACTGTGACTTAAACTTTGATCTTGGTAAAATTTTTCTTGGTGATAGAAGTAGGAAAGTGATTTTAAGCGGTTTCGACTTTAGTAAAGATCGAGTTTTCTAATGTATTCTTAATGATTGACTCAGAAAATCTTTTGAGTTCTACCCAGAATTGGGACACCATATAATCTAGTAGTTCATGTGCATCAAACAAGTGCTCAAGCAACCTCCAATAGTCTATATTTTGGACATGCCCAGTTTGTTGTTCTTTCTCTCTTTCTTTTTTTCTTGATAAAAACATGCACAGCTTTATAAAATCAGAATGAGTCAAGTTCCTTCTTTGAGCTATTATACAGAACCGTGTAAAAAATCTAGATTCCTCCTCAAAATTCATATGAAAATTCTCAGTTTATCTCCAAAATCAAACTACCTATTAAGGTACAAACCCCTCATGATCATCTCCGCGTAGGCCCTATGAGGAAGTTCCAGGACGGTTCCATGTAATATCTACGAGAAAATTTCAATTTGCCTTCCTAGAATGGACCTGTCATGTTCTGATGGTACAACACATACAAACATGGAATCTAGGGCCTTTTGTACCAAGAACTCAAAACACCTCAAATTCAAAGTTTACCTTCGGGCTTTGGAACTCTTTCAATTTCTACCAAGAATTTGAATTCTACATTTCATGGGTATTTTAGCCATTTTACTGTAGTTTTTTTTTTTTCAATCTTCTCCATAAAACATAGAATTTAGGAATTCAGGGTGATGAAGTCTGAAGAACATTTCAAATTCACAAGCCTTCCAATAAAAATTCAACAAATAATGGTAACAAAAAGAAAAAAAAAAGAACTTTAAAAACCCTCAAAATTCTTTTCAGAGTCCCTTTACTGGAATTTCTCAAATGCCAAACTCTCTCCAAATAGAATGGTAAGACATATTCGCATTGTGGGGGAGATCTGAGGATCAACTTCATGATGAGGACCAGTTTACTTAATGTTACTTCCAATAAAGAAAAAAAGAGTCAATTCTGTAAGCCATTTGATATTCTAGTATTTGAAACATTTCATTGGATATTTTAGTCATTTTGTTAACTGGTAATTGTGGACTAATTGTTGTGATCTATAGGAGATGAAACACATAAACCAAACTAGTATTAAAATAATCATTGTTTCTTTAATCAGAAGCATGAGTATTAACTATACAAGTCAAAACTAAAAATTCAATTCATTAAACTTGACCTCTCAACACCCACATTGTTGTGCTTAAGAGCACCAATCAAGCCACAGATAACAAGATCAAACCACAGAGAGAAAAGAGATCACACACAGAGATAACGTGGTTCGGCTTGAGCCTACATCCACGCGAGAATGGCAAGAGTATTACTATATGGAGGAAATATTACAGATGAACTCTTTCAACCCCAATCCCAGGTACACCCTTCTATTACTCTCTCAAGCTACTAGCTTCTTCTCTGTGTGTTTCAACCCAATACAGGATGCTTCTATTTATAGCATCAAGAGCAATGGAGAGCCTTACCTTTGCCCATGCCTCATCATGTTTTGAACCATACATGTGTCAGCTTGTCAGCTGGTCCTCGGCTTGTCAACTGGCACAGTCAACTATCGGCTCTTGTACAGCCATCATGCTGACAAATCTTTACCTTGGCGATTATAGGAGTCGATCCTCATAGCACATAATACGTCTCACCGTCTCCATCTGCCCCTTAGGGCACTCAGGTACTGGTCACACCGATCAAGTCCAAGCAATGCTTGAACTTGACTGCTGGAATAGTCTTGGTCATCATATCTGCTGGATTCTCTGCAGTAGCAATCTTAATCATTTCAATAGCACCCTCAGAGATGACATCTCGAATGAAGTGTGCCCTGACATCAATGTGTTTGGTTTTTTCATGATACTTAGGATTGTGTGTCAGATCGATCACACTCTGACTATCACAGAACACAGTAGTCATCTTCTGTTCCAATCCAAGATCAACAACCAAGCCTGTCAGCCAAATAGCTTCTTTCACTGCCTCTGTAGCTGCCATGTATTCTGCTTCAGTGGTAGACAAGACAGCTTTAGATTGCAATGATGCCTTCCAACTAATGGCACCGCTAACAAAAGTGAAGACATAACCTGTCAAGGATCTTCTTCTGTCCAGATCTCCAGCAAAATCTGAATCAACATATCCAATAACACTTCCAGAGGTGTTGTTGTTTCTATCATACACTATCCCAACATCAGTAGTACCTTTCAAGTAGCGAAGTATCCATTTCATTGCCTGCCAATGGGCTTTCCCGGGGTTATCCATGTATCTGCTAACTACACTAACTGCGTGTGAAATGTCTCGCCTTGTACAAACCATGGCATACATGATACTCCCAACTGCACTAGCATAAGGAACACGTGACATGTGCTCCACCTCTTCCTCAGTTTGTGGTGATAAAGCAGCAGAAAGTTTAAAATGGATTGCCAGTGGAGTATTCACAGGTTTCGAGCTTTGCATACCAAAGCGCTCCAGAACCTTCTCAACGTACCCCTTTTGTGAAAAAGACAATTTGCCCGCTTTTCGGTCCCTTCGAATCTCCATCCCAAGAATTTTCTTCGCAGCACCTAAGTCTTTCATTTCAAATTCACCACTGAGCTGAGCTTTCAGCCTGTTGATCTCAAACATGTCCTTAGCAACAATTAACATGTCATCAACATATAACAATAAATAAATAAAAGAACCATTTGGAAGCTTCTTGTGGTAGACACAGTTGTCATACCCACTCTTGCAATAACTGTTTCTAACCATAAAGGTATCGAAACGCTTATACCACTGTCTAGGAGATTGTTTTAAGCCATACAATGATTTCTTTAGTAAGCAAACATGATCCTCCTTACCTTGGATTTCAAACCCCTCTGGTTGATGCATATAAATTCGTTCTTCTAGCTCGCCATGTAAAAACGCAGTCTTGACATCAAGCTGCTCCAGCTCTAAGTCCAATAGAGCAGCCATAGCAAGTAGCACCCGGATTGAACTATGCTTCACCACAGGAGAGAACACTTCATTGAAGTCAATACCCTCCCTCTGAGTATAGCCTTTTGCAACTAGTCGTGCTTTGAACCTAGCATCTTCCACCCCTGGAGTTCCTTCCTTTTTCTTGAAGACCCATTTGCAACCAACAATCTTCTGGCCCTTCGGTGGTTTCACCAGCTCCCAAGTTTGATTCTTGTGAAGAGATTCAATCTCTTCACCCATGGCTACGGCCCATCTTGATGATTATTTGCTAGTGACGGCATCTCGATATGTAACTGGCTCTGACTCAATACTCTCAGCTGTATTAAGAGCGTAGGCAACAATATCTTCATACCTGTATCTCTGAGGTTTCTTAATCTGCCTCCTATCTCTGTCCTTAGTAAGCATGTAATCATCCGGAACTGCAGTTTCCTCGCTTGAGCTTTGCATCTCCTCTACATCCTGTCTAACTAGGACATCTGCTTGCACCTTATCCTGCAAGTTTTCTGAAGCTTCCTTCTCAAGCTCCACCTGTTTACTGACACCATTTTGCTCCTCCATCTGTTTACTGACACCATTGTCATTTCCAGCATCAATGCACTCCTTCGGCTTCAACATAGCAAACTCATCAAAGGTCACGTCTCTGCTGATAATGAATTTAGGTGATTTTCCATCTAGGCACCAAAGCCTATATCCCTTCACCCCATGTGCATACCCTAGAAATATGTACTTTCTTGCCCTTGGTTCAAGCTTACCATCATTCACATGAGCATAAACAGGACAACCAAATATTCGCAAATTGGTATAATCAGCAGGAGATCCAGACCATACCTCTTCAGTAGTTTTACACTCAATAGCTGTTGATGGAGACCGGTTGATCAGATAATAAGCTGTGTTAACAGCTTCCGCCCAGAACTTCCTAGATAACCCTGCATTAGAGAGCATGCAGCGGGCCCCCTCTAGAATAGTCCTGTTCATCCGTTCTGTAACTCCATTTTGTTGTGCGGTATTTCTGACTGTGCGATGTCTCACAATACCTTCATTCTTGCAAAACTCATTAAAAGCACCTCCGCAGAATTCCAAGCCATTGTCAATCCTCAGGCGCTTGATCTGTTTACCTGTCTGTTTCTCGATCATAGTCTTCCATTGCTTGAACTGTGCAAAGACTTCATCCTTGTGCTTTAAGATATATACCCAAACCTTCCGAGAATAATCATCAATGAAGGTCAACATATATCTGCCACCTCCCAGAGATGGAACACGAGAGGGACCCCAAAGGTCAGAATGGATATAATCCAAAGTGCCCTTGGTCCGATGAACTGCTGTGCTGAACTTGACTCTACATTGCTTTCCGAAGACACAATGCTCACAGAAGTCCAGCTTTCTTATTTTCTGGCCGCAGAGCAAACCTTGTTTACTCAGCTCATCCATGCCTCTCTCGCTCATATGCCCAAGTGCCTCTCTCGCTCATATGCCCAAGTCGCATATGCCATAACTTGGTAGTTTCCAAATCTGAGTCTGAGGATGATATAGTAGCAGCACCTGTAACTGTGCTACCTTGAAGAAAATAGAGGCCATTCTGCTTTTGTCCCTTCATCACTATTAGAGCACCCTTTGAGATTCTCATAACTCCACCTCCAGCTTTGTAGGTACAGCCGTTGGAGTCAAGCGTACCCAAGGAAATTAGATTTTTCTTCAACTCTGGAATGTGCCTGACATCTGACAAAGTTCTTACAATACCGTCATACATCTTAATTCAGATTGATCATATCCCAACAACCTTACAGGCTGCATTGTTCCCCATTAGAACTTTATCATCATCTATAGAATGATAAGTGGCAAACCAGTCCCTATTAGGACACATATGGTAGGAACAACCCGAATTAAGGAGCCACTCATCACCTGAGCTACCAAGAGAGAACATTTGCATCATCAGAACTGTCTTCTGCAACACCGGCTACATTTCCAGAATCATGTGCTTTCTCCTTTCCTGTGCACTCTGGACAATCTTTTTTAAAGTGTCATTCCTTATGACATTGGAAGCACTTTAATTTTCTAGTTTTTTATTTTGATTTTGACCTAGAGCGGCCTCTTCTGTTCTGCCATTTCTTCTCTGTTCTCCCATGCACTACCAAACCCTCACCAGAACTATCATTGTTTTCTGTAGCAACCTTTTTCTTTAACTCCTTGGAGTTCAAGGCTGACTCAACATCCTCCTTGGACAGAGTTTCTCTACCATACATCATGGTATCAACAAAGTTCTCATACGAGGGTGGTAATGAACATAACAACATAATGGCTTGGTCCTCATCATCAATTTTAACATCTATATTTTCAAGATCCAAAATAGCTTTTGTAAAAGAATCAAGGTGGTTTGAAACAGACGTACCCTCCTGCATTTGTAAGGTGAACAACCGCTTCTTCAGATACAAGTGATTTGTGAGAGACTTTGTGATGTACAAGTTCTCCAACTTCTGCCATATGCCAGCAGCAGTTTTTTCTTGAGCAACCTTTCGTAGTACACCATCGCTAAAAAATAGCAGAATTTGACCATACGCCTTTTCCAGCAACTCATCCTTCTCTTCGTCTGACAGTTTGTCAGACACAACATTCTTTCCCTTCAAAGCTTTCTGCAACCCATTTTGAACTAGCAAAGCATGCATCTTCAAACGCCATAGACTAAAGTCATTGTTTCCATTGAATTTTTCAATTTTAAATTTTACAGCCATTTCACAAATCTTTTCCCACACCTGCGTAGATCTGCTCACAATGAGTCCATGGGTTCAAACGGATCTCCGATCAGACTCTGGATCTCCAAGATATCGCGAAAATAATTTTCAGCCTTTGATTTGGTCAAATCAACCTTTGACCAGCGATGACATCAGCAACTTTATGCTTTGCTGCTGGGCTTCCTGCGTGGACCAGGTCAACCTGACCCGAAACTGATCTGGCTTACAACCAGGACTTAGGGATTACCAATTTATGTGGTGCTTCAGGGACCATAAATTCCCTTGGTGCTTCAGACTACCAAGTCAAAGATTCTTAAACACAAATGATTTGAAATCTGAACCCAAACGGGGTCTTCTCCTTCACTCTCATTCTGGAACAACTTCTGGAACAGAGAGCAGCGTCCTCGCTGCTGCTTCTCCTTCGGACACGGCACGTCGAGGCAACACGGGATTCCAGCAACGGCAGCGGTCTCTTTCTCCGGCGACGCGCAGTGGCGACGACGATGATTCCGGCGTGCTGTCCTCGGTAATGTGGGACCAGAGGAAGAACATAAACCCAAAATCGACCTGTTCCTTCCTCCGATCAGCACCGGCGACACGCAGCAGCAACGGTCTTCAGGCGACGAGAACGGCGGCAGCGATTCTCTTCTTCACTTCCGTTTTTCAACAGGGACAGCCCCTGTCCCTTCTTCCAATCTCTGTTTTTCTTCTCCGGTCACTGCACGGAATAGCGACAGAGATCAAAACAAAAAACAGATCTTGTTCCTCTTCTCCTCCTCCGGTCGTACAGCAGCAAGCCGAACCAAAAAATTTGGCTCGGTTTCTACCAGTGGCCCACCTTGTGATCGCCTTATCTTCTGCAATCAATCTACAAGATTCGTGGCCCGCTCGAAATCCGATTCAACGGATCTCCTCCGATCACTCGAAGCTCTGATACCAGTTTGTTGTGTTTAAGAGCACCAATCAAGCCACAGATCAAACCACAGAGAGAAAAGAGATCACACACAGAGATAACGTGGTTCGGCTTGAGCCTACATCCACGCGAGAATGACAAGAGTATTACTATATGGAGGAAAGATTACAGTTGAACTCTTTCAACCCCAATCCCAGGTACACCCTTCTATTACTCTCTCAAGCTACTAGCTTCTTCTCTGTGTGTTTCAACCCAATACAGGATGCTTCTATTTATAGCATCAAGAGCAATGGAGAGCCTTACCTTTGCCCATGCCTCATCATGTTTTGAACCATACATGTGTCAGCTTGTCAGCTGGTCCTCAGCTTGTCAACTGGCACATTCAACTATCAGCTCCTGTACAGCCATCATGCTGACACACATCATATAATATCCTTTGTTTTTTTACTTAGGTCTTATTAAATTCTTTCAAGATGTTAAAACAAGTAAATGAGTCCAAACAGATGATTTTGTAGCAGCATTTTGTACCTCTTAGGAAATAAGGACGGCTTAGGTACATGGCATGGCCCCGGGCCCTTCCTTGCCCAATGCTCGTTCACCCCAAGAAAACGAGAACTTATTGAAAATTTAATAGTTCTCTTAAAAATGTTAATGGGTTATTGTCTTGTATTCTAGGTTAGTTGGATTAGTCAATTTGAGTTAATCTTGGCGTAACTGGATTTGGGATATTTTGGTAATTGTGCCCTTTCTTTTTTTTCTTTTTTTCTTTTTTTGCTAAGAAAGACTTTCTTACCGGCCAAGAAAATAGGAATTATATATTGGGAAATGATCAGGTGAGAACTGTTCTCACGGTTCAAACCGTGAGAACTATGGGTGGGGCCCACCTATCACCCAATCCAAACCTTGCAATAGACAGGGACCCCCTTAATAGTCACACGCTCCAAGGTTTGGCACCAATGTGAATGAATTGGACCGTTGGATCGACTATATACTCATATGAATGAACTTGGCTTGTCGGTCATGGATAAAGGGGTTAGGAGCATGGGATTGGTGCCAAACTTGATATTCATGGTGGTCCCATATAGATATTTCAATCCCCACCAGTTCCATCCCAAAATGAGACACCCAATGGGCCCTACAAAAAAGTTCTCACGGTGACTCCGTGAGAACAGTTCTCACTGGATCAAATCCCTTATATATTGATATAATTAGTAGCCCTAAACCTTGTGTAGGGGTGCTTATGGACCGGGCTAGCTCGCTTTTGGCAGGGCTTGGTCCCTCGATTATAATATTAGGGTCAGGTCCGATTTTTTAATTTAGGCCCATTTAACATATGGGCCGGGCTTTGATTCAGTTATAGAGAACTCAAAGCCCAGCCCGGACTGAATATAATAATGGTGTTAATAAAATATCGATGTAGGGATTCGAACACTAGAAAGTTAGACACATATGCATGAACAAACTAGTAAAACTACCCTCAAGACAATGTAAACTACCTAGTTCTTAAATTATAAACCTAACATGGGTTGTGCTTGGGCTTCATGTTGTTCAGGTGGGCTGGGCTTGGGCTAGCTAGTTAAGGCGTAATTCGGGCCTGAGCTAGGCTTGGGCATACAAATTAGAAGCCGGGCTATGCCTGGATGTTCCTTACCCTACCCCAGCCCGGCTCATGAACACCCCTAACCCTATTGAACACAGCACGGGCTGGAGAGAAAGAAATTGATATGAGCTTTCTTCGTGGACGTAGCCGGCTTTGCTAAATTATGTAAATCGTTGTTGTAAGATCCCGACCCCCAGTCCTTTTGTTTAGTATTGTTTTAATCGTGGTTTAGCTTTTTAAGTGAGCTTTGATTTAGTTTGACCTTGTTTTTGAGTTTGATTGGATTTTTCCATAGCCTTTGAAATTTTTAAGACCGTTGACTTTGGTTTGACCCGGTTTATACGATACGTATTTTTTTTATGAGAAATTACTTTTGATTTCTAAAAATTCTGAATTTGGTGTATTTTGACTTATTTTATGAAGTTTAACAACTTTCATGTTTTGGCCATTTTGGTTTGATGCTCAGAAATCACGTTTTTCGAGGAAAAGGGCAAAACTGACCTTTCACATTAAATCTGTCCATGAATTTCGAAAATTTCAGAAATTGGGGAAAATATACTTTTAGAAAGTAGAAATTTCGCTGATCATTTTACTCTTCTTCGTCGATCTCATCCGGGGCCCACAAAATAAGGTTTTAGCCATTTTAAAATTCAGCAGTCATGGGCCCACTTTTGAGTCACTTAAGTTAGACATCTTCCCCCTCCCATCGTTCATTTCATCCTGCAACCAAAAACATTTCTGCAACAGAGCTAAGAGGAGAGCTCTTCTTCTCCAAACTTCCCCCTCTTGCATGCCTTAGCTAGGAAGCTCCAAATCAAGATCTGATTTCACCATTCTCTTCCTCTCTTCTCAAGCTTCAGCTGGGTAACTCTTTTGAAAGATTTTCTGCAACTCTTCTTCTTCTCCCAGCTGGTCCCTTCCTGTTCAGCAAGCTACAGGTTAGAGCTTCATTTCCCCTCTTCCATGGAGTTCTTTTAGCTCATGTAGGGCTTGTTTTTCATACATGCAAACCCATTTTCGAAATGGGGGTTTTGTTTGTTCAAAATGATGATTTTTGAATGGATTTCTCGGTGCTTTTTGTAGAGCTCGGTTCAGCTGTAGGAAGAGATCCTTGAGGAGATTTTTGGTTTGACATTGGGCTAAGGCAAGTGAATAAACTGGTTTGAATGCAAGTTAATGAAATAATGTTTCTTCTTTAAAGCTTAATTTGAAATAACCATGTCTTTTCTTTCATTTTCATTGGCTATATATATATATATATTTTGGTTTCATAAAGGTTTTAATGTTCAGCTGTGATTAGTTTCTCTACAATGTCTTAATTTTCTGTTTGAGATTCCAACCAGGTTAGTGTTTTGTTAACATTCAGATCTCTGCAGGATTTTTCTTTGTGTGTAAATGAATTCAGATTTCTGCTGGGGTTTTAGTGTGCAAATGAGTTTGGATTTCTGCAGGAATTTTGTGTACAACTGTGTTCAAAACTCATCCAGTCTTAGTGTTTAGCTGTGTTCAATTTCAGATCTTTGCTGGTTTTTGTGTCCAATCCAGGTTCAGATTTCTGCAGGTTTATGTTCAAATTAATGTTCAGATTTCTACAGTTTTTGTACTCAACTATGTTCAGATTTCTGCAAGTGAATAAATTGTTGGAATGCATGCATTTGAATCTTGTTTATTTATAAGTTTTGATCCATTTTAAATGATTAGCTTAGCCATGAAAATTTTGATTTCCAACAGTTTTACAACATTGGGTTTATGTTCAGTCTGTCTATATGATTTTGTTGGCATCAGAATGAAAATCTCTGATTTTATTAAGGACTTCTCAATGTGAGATCTCAGCTCATATCTTTACATTTATCTTATGATTAATCTATGATTTTCATGCTGAATTCATAAATGGGATGAGGTGATTCAGTGTAGTTTTGATTGATTAATGGTTTTGCTATGAAATAATTCAGTTTTTTTATGTTAAAGAATGGTTGAGCCCAGCCCAGCCTGGGGCCTGTTTCAGGTGGATTTATGGGTCTGTTTAGAAATCAGTTTTGGGCCTGTTTCAAGGTCAGTTTTGGGCTGTTTTAAAACTCGTTTCTTGGGCCATTCAAGGTTTAGTTTTGGGCTGTTTTAAGACCTGTTTTGTGGGCCTGTTCAAGGTCAGCTTTTGGGCTATTTTAAAACTTGTTTCTTGGGCCATTCAAGGTCAGTTTTTGGGCTGTTTTAAGGACTGTTCGGGCCATGTTTAAAGGGCTGTTTTGGGTTACAATGAGTAGACTGTTTGGACTCGGTTAAGGCCAGCTATGGGCCTGTTTTTAAGAGTTTTGACATTACTTTTGATACTTGGAAATTTGTGAAATGGGAATGATGTGAGAATGAGTGTATGTGAAATTACCCGGGAATCATTCGAGTCTCAATGCGCACTTTATCATTTAAATATTATGGATTTTCATTGGCATCAAACGCACTTTTTATTAATCA
Organism: Litsea cubeba; assembly: GCA_012931725.1. Lineage (NCBI taxonomy): Eukaryota > Viridiplantae > Streptophyta > Magnoliopsida > Laurales > Lauraceae > Litsea > Litsea cubeba. Next base: position 25,334,892 of record CM022951.1, on the reverse strand, counting down.
ATGTTTAAAGGTTAAATGTGCATTGAGATGGTTCCTTGGCAAGGCATTAAGTCATTCTCCACTATCCATTCCATTTCAAGTCAGAACATGTATTTGTATTTGTATTTGTATTTGTATTCTTGGGTAAACTAATTTAAATAGCATCGGTGATTTGTTATAAAATCATGTGTTTCCCATGTTCGAAAGGGTTGATCGTATAATTTTATACAAATCACTTTGATGCGTATTTGAACGGTTTACCATAGATATTCGTATGTTTTCTCCGATTCGATTTGAAAAGAGATTGGGGTCTGTTCGTCACATTCGGGATTTCTTCGATGAGACTATTGTTTTGATAAGGCTAGTATTTGAAAATAAAAACCTCGAGGCAAGACGGGGCCAGAGCTTTGTAGTGCGAGCCCATGAGCCAAAGAGGCTATGATTTCGAAAATAAAACCTCGAGGCAAGACGGGGCCAGAGCTATGTGGTGTGAGCCCCTGAGCCAAAGGGATTAGTATTATGGTTTGATTCGTATCGGTCCGAGTTTTGAAAACTAAAGGCACCACTAGGCTTAGGTCACCTTGTCGGGCTGATCACCCGGCTTGGGATCTTTAATTTGTTCGCCAGCTGCAGCTTGGATTCTGTCTGTACCGACCATGGCAACGGTTTTATCTGCCGGTCCCATTTGTATGGCTACGGTTCTGATTTTTGATCTGCCGGTCCCATTTGTATGGCTACGGTTCTGATCCTATTTCTAGTACCACGTCCAGTGGCTACGTTTCTGTCTGCTCTTATTACTTCGGTAATAGGAGGATTTAGCTATTTGTGGTCGCCAAGGTTTTATCTGCATATTACTTTATTTTTATGATTCTTGTGGGTTATACTCTTATGCGTTGATTTGGTTAACGTTTACGATATCGATCATTTATCATACTGTCGTTATTACTCAGGATTTGAAATGTATTTCCGACTATTAAATGTTTTATTAGACTGTTATCTTTTCGAGATATTTATGTTTCAGAGAATGTTCCTTTATTTGTTTTGATACTTATGTTCGGCCTTTCGATCGTTTTAGCATGCTTTATTGTCATTATTGTTTAGACTATTTATTCGGTTTTACGATGATTTCATCAGGTTTTACGAATGCTCTTTTGTTTCATATTACTTGTTTATTTACTTGCCAGACCGTCGTGTCTGACCCTGTTTGTTTGGTGCCAGTCTCTTCTTTTCTGTTTGTAGGTGATTGATCAGAGGAGGCGGTGGGACCGCCGGTCTGACGTGAGAGGCTGCCCGTTGATATCATCTAGATGTCAAGTTTGGCACCAGAGTTCGTATCGAAATGTTGGGGTAGTAGCTCTGTTTAGTTGGTTATATTTGTATGGCTTGTTAGCCTTTTTATTTGGGTTGTAATTAAGACACTTGTTAATTGAAATTTGAATATGGGAAATAATAGATTTGTTACTACCAGCTCAGTGTGTTGTGATTTATGACTTGTGCCAGTCTTATTATGAGATGGCTTTATGATATTGGTGGCGTGCGACACGGAACCCGATGGCCACGGATTCCGAGTCGTAACACCATGTTTAGCTTCCGCGAAAATATACTCTGATTGTGATGAGATTTGATTATCCTCATTCACGCGGATCTTGGGAAATACAACAAAAAGTTTCAAATTATTCCAAAATTTCGCACTCCGGGATCGGTTCACTGCAGGGCCCGGTTTCGGGGTGTGACAGTTGTGTCTTCCTCTTTTTCGTGGATTGATTGCTTGATATTGTGTAGATTTTGTGTGTGCGTGTTTGATCGTCAATCGTAGGTTTGTCAGTTCCGTTGCGTCACTTTCCATAACAATATCATGATCTTAGTTTGCATCGCTTACCACATCTAGTAACCTAATTTTACTTTGATGGATATTTTGATAGTTTCATAATTAGTCCTTTTAAGCTTTGCCACATGCTTGTATTTAAAAAACGGTAGTGAAATTTATGTGGTTTTATAAGGCCGTCTCAACTAGGGGTGTAAAAAAAAAAAAAAACCGTCGAACCGACTGGACCGAACCGACGGTTAATAACCGTATTTCACGATTTCGATTACGGTTATTAAAATCGAAAAATTGTGTTTCATTGTTCGGTTTCAGTTTTTAGTTTCGACTCACTGTTATTAACCAAATCGAACAATAAAATACGATTTGGTTAACCAGTTTTCCAAAACACACGATTTACCGTTACACCCCAATTTAAAAGAAAAAAAAGAAATGGAGTATTGTGTAATTTATAACTTAAATAACCCTTTTTGACTTTTGAGCCTTAATCATTGGAACAAAAAATGAAAGAGAAAAAAGTGAAAGATCAAGGATGTGTTTGCTGGAAAAATGCACTTTATTATTTCATTTTTCTATGTGAACATTTTAATGCTACTTTAGTATTTTGGAATTATGTAATTTTTTATTAGGATATTTGGTTTTGACATTTGAACATGTATTTTACATTCTGACAAAAAAAATATATGTATTTTAATTGACAATTAACCCTAACTGAACTGTTTAATACGGTTAGCCGCGGTCCGGTTTTTTAACGATCCTTTAGGGTATGGTTACGGTTTAAAAAAACTGAAAACCGTAAAATATGATTCGGTTAACGGTTTTCCCAAAATACAGGGTTAAGCGAACCGTTGCACCTGTAAGATCCCGGCCCCCAGTTCTTTTGTTTAGTATTATTTTAATCGTGGTTTAGCTTTTTAAGTGAGATTTGATTTAGTTTGACCGCGTTTTTGAGTTTGACTAGATTTTTCCTTAGTCTTTGAGATTTTGTAGACCGTTGACTTTAGTTTGACCCGGTCCCTATGATTTGTATTTTTTATGAGAAATTACTTCGGATTTCTAAAAATTCTGGATTTGGTGTATTTTGACTCATTTTATGAAGTTTAACAACTTTCATGTTTTGATCATTTTGATTTGATACTCAGAAATCGCGTTTTTCGAGGAAAATGGGCAAAACTGACCTTTCACACTAAATCTGTCCATGAATTTCGAAAATTCCAGAAATTAGGGAAAATATACTTTTTGGAAAGTAGAAATTTCGCTGATCATTTTTGTCTTCTTCGTCGTTTTCGTTCGGGACCCACAAATGCTAGTTTTGACCCTTGTAAGTTTGGGGCCCATGGGGCCCAGCCCATTTAGTCTTTATAAAGCCATGGGTTCTCTTCTCTTCTCCCATTCTTCATTTCCTGCAACAAAGGGGAGGAGATAGGGTTCTCCTCCCAGCCCCCTTTCTCTCTCCTCATGCATCTCTTGTTCCTTGATGCTAAAGGGAGATTTGATCTTCCCATCTTCTTCCTCCCTCTCCAAGCTTCCTAAGGAACCCATTTGCAAGAGATTTGAGCTAGGAGAGACCACCTTTCCATGCATTTCTTCTTGGTTTGAGCTTTTATAAGGTGAGCAATGGATTTCTTTCTCCAAATCTTGGCTTTCCAAACCATTTTGAAGGGTTTTGTCATTTATGCAATGGGTTTTCATTGAGATTTGCAATGGATGGATTTCTAGGGTTTCTTCTTAAGCTATTTTGGGGATTTTATGATTTTGGAGCTTGAGGCCATTAGAGGACTTTCATGGAGTGTTTTTGCATCTTCTCTTGACCAAGGCAAGTGGATTTTCAATTAATATGATGTTTGTAGGTTTCTTGTTTGGTTTCATGGTTTTTCCTCATTATGTTCTAATCCTTTATTAATTATGGATTTACTTTGAATGAATGAAGCAATGTTATGTTGTTATTGTACCATGAGTTGGGAGTTTGGTTTTCACTTTGGTCATCTTAAAAAATTAGTCTTTTTGTGTTAAGCATGGTGTCTAATGAAAGGGAGAAAGCTTTGCTTTAAAAAGTGTTGTGTTTGGGCCAATTAGAATTATTTATGGATGGTTTTGATGAGTTTGGAAGGTCAAGGAAGGGCCTAACCATTCTTTGAAATTAGCATTGAAGGAAATGAATCAAAAGAATCAAAAAGAAGGAAGAAAAATTGCAAGGAAATGGAGATCAGAACTGCCGAGCTGGACTGGGCAGGCCAAGTCCGCTCGAGCGACCCACTGGGTCGCTCGAGCGGACCAGGCTCTGCCTGGCCCTCGCTCGAGCGACCCACTGGGCCGCTCGAGCGACCCAGACACTGTCTGGGCTCCGCTCGAGCGGACCTGGTTCGCTCGAGCGAGGCCCAGCTCAGTCAGGGGCTGGTTTGGGCCCGAGTTTGGACTGTTTTGTGGGCCGGATTGTTGGGGCTTCCTTGGACCTGTTTCAAGTCAGTTCTGGGCCAGTTTAAAACCTGATATTGGGTCATTTTTAAGTTCAGTTGTGGGCTGGTTTTAAAGGTTTGTTTTATGGGCCATTCAAGGTTTCGTTTTGGACTATTTCAAAGTTTGTTTTGCGGGCCAATAAAGGCTGAGTTTTGGGCTGTTATAAAAGCTGTGTTCTGGGCCATTCAAAGTTAGTTTTTAGGAGCTGATTTAAGGTCTGTTTGTGGGCCTGTCCCAAGTTAGTTTTGGGTTTGTTTTAAAACTTGTTTCTTGTCCATTAAAGGAATTGTTTTGGGCTGTTTTTAAGGTTTGTTTTGTGGTCCATTCAAGCTTAGTTTTTGGACTGTTTTAAGAATTGTTTGGGCCTTGTTTAAAGGGGCTATTTTGGGTTAAATGAGTAGGATTATCTTGGACTCGGATTAAGGCCAGCTATGGGCCTGTTTTAAAGAGATTTTGGACTACTTGTATTACTTGGAAATTTGTGAAATGGGAATGATGTGAGAATGAGTGTATGTGAAATTACCCGGGAACCGTTCGAGTCTTAATGCGCACTTTATCATTTAAATATTATGGATTTTCATTGGCATCAAACGCACTTTTCATTAATTAATGTTTAAAGGTTAAATGTGCATTGAGATGGTTCCTTGGTAAATCACTAAGTCATTCTCCACTATCCATTCCATTTCAAGTCAGAAAAATGTATTCGTATTTGTATTTGTATTTGTATTTGTATTTGTTTTCTTTGGTGAACTAATTTAAATAGCATCGATGATTTGTTATAAAATCATGTGGTTTTCCACGTTCGAAAGGATTGACCGTATGATTTTATACAAATCACCTTGATGCGTATTTGAACGGTTTACCATAGATATTCGTACGCTTTCTCCGATTCGATTTGAAAAGAGATTGGAGTATGTTCGTCACATTCGGGATTTCTTCGATGAGATTATTGTTTTGATAAGACTCGTATTTGAAATTAAAACCTCGAGGCAAGACGGGGCCAGAGCTATGTGGTGCGAGCCCATGAGCCAAAGAGGCTATGATTCCGAAAACAAAACCCCGAGGCAAGATGGGGCCAGAGCTATGTGGTGTGAGCCCCTGAGCCAAAGGGATTAGTATTATGTTAGATTTGTATCGGTTTGAGTTTGAAAACTAAAGGCACCACTAGGCTTAGGTCACCTTGTCGGGCTGATCACCCGGCTTGGGATCTTTAATTTGTCCGCCAGCTGCAGCTTGGATTCTGTCTGTACCGACCATGGCAACGGTAATTATCTGCCGGTCCCATTTGTATGGCTACGGTTCTGATACTTTTGATTTGCCGGTCCCATTTGTATGGCTACGGTTCTGATCCCATTTGTAGTACCACGTTCAGTGGCTACGCTCTGTCTGCTCTTATCACTTCGGTAATAGGAGGATTTAGCTGTTTGTGGTCGCCTAGGTTTTATCTGCATATTACTTTAGTTTATGATTCTTGTCGGTTATGCTTTCTATGCTTTGATTTGTTTAATGTTTACGATATCGACCTTTATCGTATTGTTTCTACTGTTCAGTTTTTAAATGTATTTCCAATTATTAAATGCGTTGCTTAGGTGGTTATCTTTTCGGGACATTTATGCTTTAGAGACTGTTCGTTTATTGCTTTGATATTTATGTTCGGTCTTTCGATCGTCTTATCGTGATTTATTGTTATTATTGGTTAGACTCTTTATTCGGTTTTACGAGGATTTCGCCTGGTTTTATGTATGTTCCTTTCGTTCATATTACTTGTTTATTCGCTTGCCAGACCGTCGTGTCTGACCCTTTTTGTTTGGTGCCAGTCCCTTCTCTTTCTGGTTGTAGGTGTTTGATCAGAGGAGGCGGTGGGACCGCCGGTCTGACGTGAGAGGCTGCCCGTTGATATCATCTAGATGTCAAGTTTGGCACCAGAGTTCGTATTGAAATGTTGGGGTAGTATTTCTGTTTAGTTGGATATTTTTGCTTGGCTTTATCAGCCTTTTTCTTTGGGTTTGTAATTAAGACATTTGTTAATTGTAACTTGAATATATGGGAATTAATTAGTCTTGTTACTACCAGCTCAGTGTGTTCTGATATATGATTTATGCCAGTCTGTTTATTGATGGCTTTGTGATATTGGTTGCGTGTGACACGGAACCCGATGGCCACGGATTCCGGGTCGTAACACCATGTTTAGCTTCCGCGAAAAATATACTCTGATGGTGTTGGAATGTGATTATCCTCATTCACGCGGATCTTGGGAACTACAACAAAAAGTTTCAAATTATCCCAAAATTTCGCACCCCGAGGTCGGATCACTGCAGGGCCCGGTTTCGGGGTGTGACAGGTTTGGTATCAGAGCTGGTTAGTTTCTAGGAAATAAAATACTCTAGAGACATTAAGACGTGTGGTGAGGATTCGTTAGATTGTGTCGATTTGTTTTCTCTTGTCATTGTTTCTTTGGATTTGAGTCGGTTTTTCTTTCAGTTCGGGAGATTTTGCTTGTCTTTTCTTTTAGTTCTGTTGTTAGGAGATTTGGATGGCCAAATTTCCTCCTTAGTGGTGGAGAATTTTAAAGTCTCCATACTCTTGTTCGGTGTCTTTTGTCTGTGCTTGTGTCGGAGACTGAGAACCCTCTGGACTTGGTATGTTGTTTTCGGAGAACATCAGCAGACTTCCAGTCTTCAGCATCTTCATTGTGGTTAATAATAGAAGACATGTGCGTTTGCCCGCCAGAGTTGAACTTGAGCATTATTCGAAGACCCCCTTTCAGCTAATCAAGGATCGTCATGCAGCGTACCAAGGTGAGTAAATGTGGATTTTTGGGGGAACTCAGACCATCTTTCCAAGATGAAGGACTGCCAGAGGCATGTTACCTGTGGATTTTATGAAGGGAGAAGTGACCTTAGTTAGTAAGATTTGGAGTGGTGCAAGAAACTCAGGGATTTCCCCGGATTCGACGAGCATGGTCATGGTTTTGGTTGAGAATTTTGGTAACTCGTAGCGTAGCCAGTGTAGTTGGTTCAGCAGGGATACCAAGTGGATGGCTAGTTTTAGTCAAGATAACTTTTGGCAGTAGAGGAAACCTTGTGGATTTCACCGACTTTTAAGGTATTGGATTGGACAACATGCAGATGCAAGGGAGTATTGGATGTCCATTTCTTATTTAAAATGATTTTCATGATGTTTTCATCTTTGTTATGTTTTCCTTAATGTCTATGATTTATCCGTGTAATGTTTAAACAATGAATTTATGTTTTCTCTTTAAAGCTTATTTTGAAATAAACTATGTCATTATACTCTTTTCATAAGTCACATGATTTTGTTTTCATAAGGATTTGTGTTTCGAATTATTGTTTAATCTTCATAAGATATTATTTTACAATGATCTTGGAATTTTACTCTTGTTTTAATTTTCTTAAATGTTGACATCTACATTTTAAAACCTTAAGGATTTCAAAATTTTGTATATGTTTGGTTAGAAATGGATTTCAATAAAATTTAATGTATGGTCATACTACATGAATTTGATTTATCTTTGAAACCCTAATTTGAGATTGTTGAGTATTTCAATGATTTGCTGGGTTATGAAAATATGAATTTCAAAACGAATAATGTTGTTTCATATTCAAACTTTGATAAACTTTATTTATTTAAGTTTTATTTGACAAATTGGAAGTTCAATTTCTATTATGTTTTAAAATGATGAAATTTAGCTAAGTAATTGTTTTAGTCATTATGTTTAAAATTTTAAGATTTATTTTATATTAAATGGAATGAGTTGCAATAGCTTATGGTTGGAGTTTGGAAGTGATGAATTGAAGGGTTGATGGATGTTAGGGGGTGTATTGGTTTAGTTGGAAACAAATTTGAAATTTTGAGGTAGTGAGCAGAACTTAAGACATAATATTCAGATGAGGCTGTGGCAATTGTTCTTACAGGAAAGGTAGGGTATAAGGCAGAAACAGACGATTGAGCAGACTCCAGATTGTGGAAAATTTCAGTCAAGCACCATTCAAGAAAATGACTCTACCCACACTCTTGCAAGGATTTAGTTAATCAGTGAACCTTAGAGGACAAACTAAAAGTGGTGGAATTGTTTCAAGACTTGGATTGAAAGTTTCAGCTTATCAGGGAATGATGCCAGCTTGGCAGGTTTATCTTGTTGATGACACGGTATCAAACAGAAGATCAAGAGCAATAAGCAGATAGAACCAGAGAGTGCATGAACTTCTGAGTACAGCGAAGAAAGACTGGACTTTAGGATTGTAAACACATATTAGATTTCCAAGATTTTCTGGGATGGAGATTACTTTGTTGGGAGCTTGTCTACAACCACAACTTCATGCGAGTGTCAGGACCACCGCGTGCAGCTTTGTATGACTTAAGGCACATAATTCAAGGGTGAGAGTGGAGATAAAACTTATGGTTTTCTTAGAACGACAGTGCTTAATAAGGCAAGTAAAAAAATTGATCCAGTGCAGGAACGACAGATGACACCGAGGATACTTAGGAGTGTTGGGCACCAGTTTAGTCAGAGGAGTATGTTTTGAGCAGATATGTGGATTAGTGCGAAGCCTTCAACCGAGTCAGAATGTGGTGGACCGTGCATCTCAACGTCGGGTTTGATCAGAAAGTCTCTCAGTTGCCGAGGTCTAGCATAGGGTGTCAGTGTTTTCGTTTGCCTTTGGGTTTTTTATTTTGATTTGGTTTAAGCCATTTGGAGGACCAAATGGATTCTAAGGGGGGGAGGATGTAAGATCCCGGCCCCCAGTTCTTTTGTTTAGTATTGTTTTAATCGTGGTTTAGCTTTTTAAGTGAGATTTGATTTAGTTTGACCGCGTTTTTGAGTTTGACTAGATTTTTCCTTAGTCTTTGAGATTTTGTAGACCGTTGACTTTAGTTTGACCCGGTCCCTATGATTTGTATTTTTTATGAGAAATTACTTCGGATTTCTAAAAATTCTGGATTTGGTGTATTTTGACTCATTTTATGAAGTTTAACAACTTTCATGTTTTGATCATTTTGATTTGATACTCAGAAATCGCGTTTTTCGAGGAAAATGGGCAAAACTGACCTTTCACACTAAATCTGTCCATGAATTTCGAAAATTCCAGAAATTGGGGAAAATATACTTTTTGGAAAGTAGAAATTTCGCTGATCATTTTTGTCTTCCTCGTCGTTTTCGTTCGGGACCCACAAATGCTAGTTTTGACCCTTGTAAGTTTGGGGCCCATGGGGCCCAGCCCATTTAGTCTTTATAAAGCCATGGGTTCTCTTCTCTTCTCCCATTCTTCATTTCCTGCAACAAAGGGGAGGAGATAGGGTTCTCCTCCCAGCCCCCTTTCTCTCTCCTCATGCATCTCTTGTTCCTTGATGCTAAAGGGAGATTTGATCTTCCCATCTTCTTCCTCCCTCTCCAAGCTTCCTAAGGAACCCATTTGCAAGAGATTTGAGCTAGGAGAGACCACCTTTCCATGCATTTCTTCTTGGTTTGAGCTTTTATAAGGTGAGCAATGGATTTCTTTCTCCAAATCTTGGCTTTCCAAACCATTTTGAAGGGTTTTGTCATTTATGCAATGGGTTTTCATTGAGATTTGCAATGGATGGATTTCTAGGGTTTCTTCTTAAGCTATTTTGGGGATTTTATGATTTTGGAGCTTGAGGCCATTAGAGGACTTTCATGGAGTGTTTTTGCATCTTCTCTTGACCAAGGCAAGTGGATTTTCAATTAATATGATGTTTGTAGGTTTCTTGTTTGGTTTCATGGTTTTTCCTCATTATGTTCTAATCCTTTATTAATTATGGATTTACTTTGAATGAATGAAGCAATGTTATGTTGTTATTGTACCATGAGTTGGGAGTTTGGTTTTCACTTTGGTCATCTTAAAAAATTAGTCTTTTTGTGTTAAGCATGGTGTCTAATGAAAGGGAGAAAGCTTTGCTTTAAAAAGTGTTGTGTTTGGGCCAATTAGAATGATTTATGGATGGTTTTGATGAGTTTGGAAGGTCAAGGAAGGGCCCAACCATTCTTTGAAATTAGCATTGAAGGAAATGAATCAAAAGAATCAAAAAGAAGGAAGAAAAATTGCAAGGAAATGGAGATCAGAACTGCCGAGCTGGACTGGGCAGGCCCAGTCCGCTCGAGCGACCCAGACACTATCTGGGCTCCGCTCGAGCGGACCTGGTTCGCTCGAGCGAGGCCCAGCTCAGTCAGGGGCTGGTTTGGGCCCGAGTTTGGACTGTTTTGTGGGCCGGATTGTTGGGGCTTCCTTGGACCTGTTTCAAGTCAGTTCTGGGCCAGTTTAAAACCTGATATTGGGTCATTTTTAAGTTCAGTTGTGGGCTGGTTTTAAAGGTTTGTTTTATGGGCCATTCAAGGTTTCGTTTTGGACTATTTCAAAGTTTGTTTTGCGGGCCAATAAAGGCTGAGTTTTGGGTTGTTATAAAAGCTGTGTTCTGGGCCATTCAAAGTTAGTTTTTAGGAGCTGATTTAAGGTCTGTTTGTGGGCCTGTCCCAAGTTAGTTTTGGGTTTGTTTTAAAACTTGTTTCTTGTCCATTAAAGGAATTGTTTTGGGCTGTTTTTAAGGTTTGTTTTGTGGTCCATTCAAGCTTAGTTTTTGGACTGTTTTAAGAATTGTTTGGGCCTTGTTTAAAGGGGCTATTTTGGGTTAAATGAGTAGGATTATCTTGGACTCGGATTAAGGCCAGCTATGGGCCTGTTTTAAAGAGATTTTGGACTACTTGTATTACTTGGAAATTTGTGAAATGGGAATGATGTGAGAATGAGTGTATGTGAAATTACCCGGGAACCGTTCGAGTCTTAATGCGCACTTTATCATTTAAATATTATGGATTTTCATTGGCATCAAACGCACTTTTCATTAATTAATGTTTAAAGGTTAAATGTGCATTGAGATGGTTCCTTGGTAAATCACTAAGTCATTCTCCACTATCCATTCCATTTCAAGTCAGAAAAATGTATTCGTATTTGTATTTGTATTTGTATTTGTATTTGTTTTCTTTGGTGAACTAATTTAAATAGCATCGATGATTTGTTATAAAATCATGTGGTTTTCCACGTTCGAAAGGATTGACCGTATGATTTTATACAAATCACCTTGATGCGTATTTGAACGGTTTACCATAGATATTCGTACGCTTTCTCCGATTCGATTTGAAAAGAGATTGGAGTATGTTCGTCACATTCGGGATTTCTTCGATGAGATTATTGTTTTGATAAGACTCGTATTTGAAATTAAAACCTCGAGGCAAGACGGGGCCAGAGCTATGTGGTGCGAGCCCATGAGCCAAAGAGGCTATGATTCCGAAAACAAAACCCCGAGGCAAGACGGGGCCAGAGCTATGTGGTGTGAGCCCCTGAGCCAAAGGGATTAGTATTATGTTAGATTTGTATCGGTTTGAGTTTGAAAACTAAAGGCACCACTAGGCTTAGGTCACCTTGTCGGGCTGATCACCCGGCTTGGGATCTTTAATTTGTCCGCCAGCTGCAGCTTGGATTCTGTCTGTACCGACCATGGCAACGGTAATTATCTGCCGGTCCCATTTGTATGGCTACGGTTCTGATACTTTTGATCTGCCGGTCCCATTTGTATGGCTACGGTTCTGATCCCATTTGTAGTACCACGTTCAGTGGCTACGCTCTGTCTGCTCTTATCACTTCGGTAATAGGAGGATTTAGCTGTTTGTGGTCGCCTAGGTTTTATCTGCATATTACTTTAGTTTATGATTCTTGTCGGTTATGCTTTCTATGCTTTGATTTGTTTAATGTTTACGATATCGACCTTTATCGTATTGTTTCTACTGTTCAGTTTTTAAATGTATTTCCAATTATTAAATGCTTTGCTTAGGTGGTTATCTTTTCGGGACATTTATGCTTTAGAGACTGTTCGTTTATTGCTTTGATATTTATGTTCGGTCTTTCGATCGTCTTATCGTGATTTATTGTTATTATTGGTTAGACTCTTTATTCGGTTTTACGAGGATTTCGCCTGGTTTTATGTATGTTCCTTTCGTTCATATTACTTGTTTATTCGCTTGCCAGACCGTCGTGTCTGACCCTTTTTGTTTGGTGCCAGTCCCTTCTCTTTCTGGTTGTAGGTGTTTGATCAGAGGAGGCGGTGGGACCGCCGGTCTGACGTGAGAGGCTGCCCGTTGATATCATCTAGATGTCAAGTTTGGCACCAGAGTTCGTATTGAAATGTTGGGGTAGTATTTCTGTTTAGTTGGATATTTTTGCATGGCTTTATCAGCCTTTTTCTTTGGGTTTGTAATTAAGACATTTGTTAATTGTAACTTGAATATATGGGAATTAATTAGTCTTGTTACTACCAGCTCAGTGTGTTCTGATATATGATTTATGCCAGTCTGTTTATTGATGGCTTTGTGATATTGGTTGCGTGCGACACGGAACCCGATGGCCACGGATTCCGGGTCGTAACACCATGTTTAGCTTCCGCGAAAAATATACTCTGATGGTGTTGGAATGTGATTATCCTCATTCACGCGGATCTTGGGAACTACAACAAAAAGTTTCAAATTATCCCAAAATTTCGCACCCCGAGGTCGGATCACTGCAGGGCCCGGTTTCGGGGTGTGACAGCACCCCTAGTCTCAACTTTGCTGGTTGCCTTTTTTCATGATGCTTGGCTCCACACTTGATAATTCTAATGGCTGGACCAAAGTAAAACCTCTAAGATTATTTACTTTTTGAAAATCACTCCCATCTTTAACAATTACTAGTGAAGGGTAACGTTAATAACAATATTAGTTCATATTCAAATGTAGTCTTTTTTGTTCATCTTTGAAATTCTTTCTTGAATTTTTAGGTCTAATTTGTATGGTTGTATTTGACTTTGATCAAATCAAAAAGGGGAAATGCTTAATCCTTTAAAAGGGGATGGCTAATAAATATTTTGATATAATTATGTAGAAAAAACATAAATTAAAGAGAATTAGAAAAAGAAAAGAGTGTTTATCTCAACACCAGGGTTTTAATTTGGTCCTAGCAAGTCATCCCTATAACTCAAAACTACAATTAATTACCAAGGGGGATGCATATAAGAGATACCTCTCACCTTACTATGAGAGATAAGGTGGGGGCCCTCACATTTAAGTTGTTGGCATTGGATATGGATGTGAGGGCCCCCACTTTATCTCTCATAATAAGGTGAAAGCATCTCTCATAGGAGCATCTCCCAATTACCAATACCCGAATGCAATTTCTCACATATATTCAAACAAGAAGAAAAATCCCATTGAATGGGATATCCAAAAAGAATAAGAAAGACCCGCAAATATGCATTGTTAATTCCTTGCACAAGTGCAAATATAGATGCCTAACTGAGAAAATGCATTCTTTTAACTCCTAAACATAATGTCCAATCATATATAGCATCTCGTGGAATTTTGTCAAAACATCTACAACCATTGTAACACTCATTTTGTCATCTACCAAAAAAAAAAAAAAAAAACACTCATTTTGTCATGTTAAATTGATAATTTTGACAAACATGGTAATTAAGGATGCAAATGGGTTGATTCTAGGCAAGAACCATACTGGACCCAAAACCATTTTTTAAAGGCTGTTCTGGTTCCTTCTTTGTTTCAAAACTTGTTTTCTTGATTTTAGACCCTGGTTCCTTTAGGGCGAGTTTGGCAACTCTACTAAAAGAGTCAAGTGAAGTTAAGGGGGCCAGGTCCCACTCCGACTTCTTTTTTAATTTTTATTTTTTTATTCTTTAAAATAGAGATATTATTCAACCCGAAAAATCCAAAAAGGGATATCATTCAACTTAATAATAATGCATCAAATCTACTTTTCAATAAATACGAACATCTTCAAAACTAATATATAGGTTGTTACATGAAGTTTTTGACATTAGCCTATGCAAAGTCAATAACCATATACTAAAAAAGTAAAAATGCACATCCCCGAGCCGGGTCTCAGGTCTACGGGGTCATAATAGTATGGATCCATAATTAGACCTGTTTAGCAATCGAAACCTAAATTACGTTTTAAGACCATACCCCATTTATAAGTTGATACTTAAAATAGGTTCCAAATCAAATTTTTAGCAAGTCAGAAACCCTCTTTCAACTCAGTTCCCTCACCCTCTCTAGATATAAAAAAGGGGATTTTACCAAAAAAACAAAAAAACACATTAGGTGACCATTGGACCAAAAAGGTCATTTTAAATGACACTGCACCAAATCAGTCATTTTGCCCGAAGACTTTTTTTTTTTAAATATTTTCTACTAGCGTTCCTATCGACCTTTGTTTTTCAATGTTAAGGGTCCCTAGTGACATTGCGGTCCATCGTAACCTTCACAGAATTCCCATTTACTTTGTTTGTAGGGTCTCAGTCGACATTTATTTCTACAGATAAGTGTCTCCATATATAGACCGTGCAGTGTATGCTTATAAATGAACGGAACTCATCCTCATTCCTTGTTCTTGAGAAAAAAAATGATGAAACTCGACTTGCTTCCCCTCCATAGGTAATTCCCACCTTTTGAAGACCATTAAAGCCACATGCCTTTGTTTGGTGGAGAATATTAAAGTGCATATGATATTATTTTGGGTAGAGCAATGGAAATGTGAAGTTTGTATTTTGCCCTAAAACATAATTTTTTACTTTTCATAAACCATTTTCATAATTCCTAGTTCCATGCATGTGACCATTTTTGCATGCATTTCTCTATTGTTGGCTTGGACCCATATGCTAGGGTAAAGAGGGAGATTTCCACGCTGAATGTTATGGTTCTGTGGAGACCAGTTCTGTGGAGACCAAATTATATGTTTTGGACAGTGACAAACTGCTATATAAGATGCATGACCACATTTATGATCTTGCAAAGTCCGTTAGAAGAACTGAGTGCTTAATTGTGAAAGCTAGAAAAATGGAATGTGTCCCAAGAAAAACTAGACATTTTTCATTTGCTTCCGAAGGGAGAATAATGCTAACGGATCTGATGAGCTTTCATAATGCACAAAAATTACAGACGCCCATTCTAGAAAATATAAGAAATGAGGAGCATGTGATCCTATAAGACATTTTAAGTTTAACATGTTTGTGGGGTCTTGAAGTTATGTTATATCAACATCAAAACCTTGCCCAATTCAATAGGTTAGTTGAAACATCTAAGATACCTTGACTTGTCTGGGACTAACATTGAGACATTGCCTGAATCAATCTGCACCCTTTGGAGCTTGCAGACGTTAAAATTCTTATATTGTGGAAATCTCCGAGAATTACCAAATAATATGTGGAAGTTGATTAGCCTTAGGCATCTTGAAATATGTGGGAGTGATAGAATAACTCAAATGCCAGCCAGGATGTCAAAATTAAGTGTCCTCCGACGTTGACATTATTCATTGTGAGCAAAGAGAATGGAATAGATGAATTGCGAGATCTAAACCTTCGAGGTTTTATAAACATTCAAAACCTCCAAAATGTGCTAAATTCTTCAGATGTAGACAAAGTGGGCTTGAGGGAGAGGCATAAACTTTCTTCACTGGACTTATCATGGAAAGAGTCGCATGATTCTACATCAGCAGCAAAAGAGAACTACGAGCGAAAGCCTTAACGCTGAATGTTATGGTTCTCTGAAGGTTACCATAGACCGTAGGGTCGCTAAGGACCATTAACATTGAAAACAAAGGTCGATAGGGACGCTAATAGAAAATGTTAAATTTTTTTTTTTTACTTTTTTGGACAAAATGACTGATTTGGTGCAAGGTCACTTAAAATGACATTTTCAGTCCAGTGGTCAACTAATGTAAATTCTTTTTTTTTTTGGATTTAACAGAAAAAAATGGATTAGGTGACCACTATACTGAAAATTTAATTTTAAGTGCCTTTGCACCAAATCAATCATTTTGCCTGAAAATGTAATTTTTTTTAACATTCTCTACTAGGGTCCCTATCAACCTTTTTTTTCTTAATGTTAAGGGTCCCTAGTGACCCTGCGGTCCATCCTAACCTTCACAGAACTCCCATTTACTTTGTTTGTAGAGTCTCAATCGACCTTTATTGGTAATGTTAAGGGTCTCTATCGACCCTGCGGTGTACGCTTATAAATGCACGAAACTCATCCCTCATTCCCCGTTCTTGAAAAAAAAAACGACCATGCTCGACTTGCTTCCCCTCCGTATGATATACCCAGCTCTTGATGACCATTAAAGTCACATGCCGTTGTTTGGTAGAGAACATTAAAGTGCATATGCTATTAGGGGCAGACCAATGGAAATGTTGAGTTTGTACTTTACCCTAAAACATGATTTTTTTACTTTTTAGAAACCTTTTTCATAATTTCTAATTCCATATCACCACGCCTCGATGGAGGACGACCGAGAACCACTGAGAATACGCCTAGCAGCTGATGTGGAGTAGCTGTCAACGCTGACGAAGAAAAAAAAAACAAACAAGAAAGAAAATTGGATTTCTAAGCCCTAAAATGTATGAACGGGTCAAACGCAGGGTCGCTAGGGACCCTTAACATTAAAAAAAAAAGTTTGATAGGAACCCTAGTCTATTTGGATGTGTGGTGAATTGAAGTATGGTGAGGTGAAGCATCAAATCAAGAAAGAATAAAATATAAGGTGTTATGATGATGTTTTGTTTTTAATTATTTGGTATGAAATCTTTTTGACTTTTTGTATAGAAAAGTGGATTTTTTTTATCTTTTAGTGGAAATAAAGGTTTTGTTTTATTGACTTTTTTATGAAAAAGGGGGTTTGATATGACCCATTGTACTTTATTGTCTGGATTCACCTCACTTCACTTTAACAAAGTAAAGTGCCAAACACCCCCTAATAGAGAATGTTAAAAAAAATTACGTTTTCACGTAAAATGAGTGATTTGATGCATGGGCACTTCAAATTACCTTTTCACCTCTTATTTCTTTTTCTTTTAAATCCTAAAAAAAAAAATCTACCGGAAAAAAGAGCCCTCGGTTCCCACTTCCCCACGGTCCACCCTTTTCTCCCTCTCCCTGTGCGTCTCTCTGGCCCCCATCTTTCCGCGTTCTCTCTCTGGGTGATGGTTTTTTTGGTAAATCTCTCTCTGGGTGATTTAAATCCCAACCTCTGATGTGGTGAACAGAGAATGAGGTATTAATTTTAGATTTGGATTTTTATTTGGGTATTGAGTGGGAGATTGATGTGCAAATCTCAGATTTAAGTTTTCATTTTGGTGATGGTTTTGAGATTTAGGCATTAGTTTAAGGTATTGATTTCAGGTTTTGGGTTTATTTGGTTGCTACTTCATACAATTATCTGAGCCTCTGCAAATACCCCATCTCTATTCTGGTATGTCTTTTCATCTTTGTGTTGTTTGATTGATTGCAATTTGTTGGTTTATGCTGTATGTAATATGGAATTTAAATATCAAGTGTATGTCATAATGCTTGGAAGAAGTTTTGTAAGATCCTTCACTGCTTCTTCTCCTATGTGCAAGATCTGAAAGACCCAGAAAGGACATCAAACGAAGTCTTTCTATCAACTGCTTTTTTAAGGGTTTGACTTGAGGGGTTCTTATGTGGGATTGGATTAGCAGCTGAGAACAATAACACGGTCAAGAAAGGAAGGAACAGATGAAAAATAAAACCAATGTCTTTTATGATTGACAGTGTGCCATGAGTTCAAACGTTTGGTCCTACTAAAAAATTTGGTTTGGTTGAGACTGTCTGAGGCGGGCCCCACCAGCAAATGCATCAGTTGCTTTGCATGGTAATGTGTAGGCCACAAGGATGAAAATAGCGGGCCGCTACGAAGCGGGCGATACGTAGCGTAGCGGGGATACGTAGCGGCGTAGCGGTGCAATTTGAAAAAAAATGCCCAAAAAATCTGAAAAAATTCCAGAAAATTGTAAAATGAAAGAATATGTGGTTCTTTTGCAAAAGTAAGTAAGAAAAGGGGGCGTAGCGGTGCCCTCAATATATGAAGTCCTGTATCGCTGTATAATTAGAAAATAATAGTAATGATTAGTTTTTTCACATGTATTAATGTTTCTTAGTATTACTAACTTAGAAAGTAATGGAAAGCTCATAAAAAAAAAAATACTAGAACATGAAATAAAGGCATAAGACTTAAGAGTTAGGTCATTACTCATTAATGAACATTGAATAATTAAATATCAATACTTCAACATTCAAGGTTCAAATTCAATCAAGTGAATGAACTATGAAGTGATCAACAATCAACACCAATTTAGAAATGACAGAGTAGACAGTTAGTGAAGGAAATAGGAATACCTTAGTCACCAGCACAATGAGGGTTCTTTATAAAATAATTTAATTAGGATCGGTTTGAAATCTAGTAGTAATAGGTAACTATATCTTTACTACTATACAATTTCAAACATAATTAAACAGGTTTAATATCTTATCTAGCAAGTTATGATAATAATAGACATCCAAGCACAAAAATGAAAAGACAACCAGCAAAAGAGTCTTAGCTATCATGGTCAAGTAGGATCCTTTCGTCTTCTTGATTGACACTTCTCTAAAACATGCGCTTCGCGGAGGGGGTCCGGGGGTATCCCCCGGTGGGGGTCGAGTTGTGGCGGTCGTAGCGGTGCGATACCCGCTATTTATAAAAAAAAAAAAAAAAAAAAAAACGATACGTATCGGCCGCCACGTTTTGTTGCGGTCGTAGCGGCCACTACACATATGTAGCGGCCGTAGTGGTTTATAAAATAGCGTGGCGGTACCGGCCGCCACGGCCGATATTTTTATCCATGGTAGGCCATCAATTTTCTACTCAAGCTGCTGATTGTGACAGATGAAAAGGGTTTTAGAGTGGCCGAAAGGAGCTTGATTTTGAATCTTAAGCAGGAGGAAAGCACACTAACCTTTTACAATGTGTACTTTTGTTCACATAAATAAGTACTAGTTCACTTCTGTAGAGCCGATGCAGGGTAAATTGAAGAGAGGACATGGTTTAAGTTGAGGTGGGACTATCAAATCTGTATATCAGGCCAGCCCTAAATTCCAGGCCTACTATAAATGGACTGGGCTTGGGCTTACGTATGTGGCTACACCCATGTCTCAAGAAGGTGATATCCATGCTCCTCAGATTGCTAAACTGCTACAGAAAGTTAAAAAAAAAACAAAAAAAAAAAAAACTCCATCTGGAATGCTTAGAAAAGAACATGAGGGTGACCCCCACACTTCTCAAAAAAGCAACCTTCACTTTTTTTTTCTCCTCATCCCCAAAATTAGAAAAAATCCTAAATTCCATGGGCACACATTTGCAAAATAAAATATTTCCCTTTAAAGCTCAATATCCATTGGCTGGGCTTATTCAGATTTTCCTTGAAGAAATTTCCTCCTCTTCCTACCAGATAACTGAAAGAAGTCCCTTCTGCTGTTGCCTAGGAAGCACGGACACTTCTCCGGGGCCAGAGTGTCGGTGTCTGACAAGTGTCGGACACGGACACGCTCCGACACGTGTCGGACACGCCCAAAAGAGTGTCCTGATTATTTTTTTTATTTTTAATATTCCGGACACGCTGGGGACACGTTCCGGACACGCTGGGACACGTTCCGGACACTTTTAATTGGAAAAAAAATTAGAATAAAAAATGAAAAGAAAAGGGGCTGTTTGTAAAAGGTCATAACTTAAAAGCAAATGGGCCATCCTTCCGCTGCCCTAATAACATTCGTCCGTCCATGGAAAGAAAAAAGGGAAGAAGAAAAGAGAAAAAAATTGATATTTTGTTAGTTGGTGCTGTGGTACTTGAATTTTTATTTATTTGATTACAAAGTTAAAATGATAGTATCTTTTAGTATATGATTAGATTTATTATTATTATTATTAATTATTAACGTGTCCCGAACGTGTCCGTGTCCTACTTTTTTGAGAAATGCCGTGTCGGCGTGTCCGTGTCGTGTCGTGTTCGTGTCCCGTGTCTGTGTCCGTGCTTCTTAGGCTGTTGCTGTTGTCTTTTTCCCAGAAAAAAGTACCCATTAACACAAGGGACCTCTTCTGTTCCTACTCCTACTTTACTTCATAGAATACTGACCCAAACAGATATAGCATCAATTTAGGACGAGCAAATGTGTTAGTCTTTGTTTTTTATGCACATGTTATAATTATTGCATCATGTCTCATGGATGGCCAGCTGCTGGTAAGGCTACCACCTGTTTAATAAGTTCTGCAGCGTCCGATATTGCTGCTAACCAGTATTAGTTAATAGTGAGTTTGGGCGCAAACCTTACTGTATTTACCTGTAATCATGCAAATTTTTTTCTTAAGGTTGTATGAACAAGACATCTTCTTTCCATAGCATTTCTATTTGTTCTGGTGTTTGTGAACTTCATAATCTGTTTGTCAACAAGATGTAAATAGTTTTAACAGTCCTCCTCCGTGACCCCCCCCCCCCCCCCCCCCCCCCCCCCCCCCCCCCCCCGGATTTTAACTAAATCAGTTGGATTCTTGGTGCAGCCTATTGAAAGGTTTATTCAAGTCCTAGCTTGGTCCATTGATAGCTCCTAACTATAATAGATGGTGTTCATATTCATTATTTGACAACTTGTTATGTAGAAATGGAGAACAAAATTTCCACGCGAAGTACACAGAGTGGAAGTTCGTCTAAATCGGAGTGGGATTATATGGTTTGGACTTTTGGACAAGATGTCTTCTTCATAGATGCTATGGTAAGAGCAATGCAAGCTTGGAAGGGGATTCCAGCTAGGTTTAATAATGAGGGTTGGAATGAAATAAAAAGAGTTATGCAAGGGCAATTTGGAAGCGTGTTTATTAAGGAGCAATTAAGGAATCGATCGTCTCAAGTTGCTAACCAATACGCCTATAATCCGTGCAGCAAATTAACTACTTAACACCACCCCCGCCCCATCCCTCAGGTGGGACACTGCCTGGACTTGAAGCACGCGGCCGCACAAGATGCCGCATGATATCTTTTTGCCCTGCACACATGCGATCAATTAAGAAACAATACTTGTTTGCAAAGAAGATCTAAGGACAAAGTGGTTTTGGATGAGACGGTGCACTTAAGGGGGTCAACATTGATGATTGTTTTTGGAGTGATACATCAAGGTTAGTTTGCATGAATTGTTAAGGATTTACCAATAGTTGTTTCCTAACATGTGATCTGCAAACATACATTGCAGCATAGATGCTTTCGGATATCAATGGAAAACTGGAAAAGCCTCCTTGACTGCGAGAAGTCAGCTTTGGTGTTTGGTAACAGCATAGCTGATAGACGAGATACGATCCTATCAAATGAGCCCGATGGCCCACATCCCTCTCCTGTTGCAACTGAACCTATTAATCCCATCATGTCACATATGTATTTGATTGCAAACAAACAGTCACTTAGGGTTTTTCATTGGGTTTGATTGGGGTTATGATTATGATTTTAATTGGGTGTTTTGTTATGATTTGATTAGGGGGTTTGGTTAGGGATTTGAGTATTAATGGTAGTCTGATTAGAGTTTTGGTTGGGTAGAATTTATTTGGGTTCTGTTTTAATGAAAAGTACTTAGGGTTTTGATTATGATAATCGGGTGAGATGAAGTTGTTGATTTACAGGTAGGACACGGTTGAAGGGGTGGTTTCAACATAATCCCTATCAGGTTTTTCATAAAAAAAAAAAGACATACATACATATCAGCTATATTGGTGAATAAAGTAAATTTGTTGCCTAAATAAAATATTACCTTTTTCCATTCATTGTAATTTTGCAGCTGCTAGTTTTGAGTTAATTCATTCTGATATATGGGGAATAGCTCTTGTAATATATCGTTGTGGTTACAAATATTTTGTGACATTTCTTGATGTTTATAATTGATTTACATGTAACATGTGTTTATTTGTTACGTGTAAAATGACATTATTCATGCCGTCAAACAATTTCTTGCCTTAATTGGAACCCAATTTACCACTACCATTAAAATTTTACAATGGGGTGAATATAGTTCTTATGAACTTCTGAATTTTTTATGAGAAAAAGGAATTCTTTCACAAAAGTGATGTTCCCACACACTTCAATTGAATGGAGTAGCAAAATAAATAAATAAAAAATAAAAAAATGTCGTCTTAGAAGTTGTTCTAACTCTCCTTCTTGAGTCATTTGTTCTATCTTTATTTCTGTCTGAGGTAGTCAGTATTCCATTCCACCTTATAAGTTGTTAACAGTCACCCATCTTATCAAATCAAACTCCTTATTTCAAATTATACCAGAAACATCATCTGCATAATGTTCTCCATACATTTGGGTGTGTATGCTTTGGTCATCTCCCATCACAGGAAAGGACTAAACTGACAACCCAACATGTTCGTTCTGTTTTCTGAGGATATGCAACTGGACAAAAAGATTTTCTATGTTATGATCCATCTGTTAAACGGTATTGCATTTCTCATAATGTTGAGTTCTTTTATTTTTGTCAGCATCACACTTTGCGTGCGTTTGTGCAACATTCTGCTCTCTGCAAATTTCCATTTGAGAGAGAGAGAGAGAGAGAGAGAGAGAGAGAGCTTATCTCCATCACGTGGTTCTCAGAGAAGTGATCTTTATGCGTCCTCCGTGAAGGCAATATACTGATAGTAATCTTGTTTGTCGGCGTTAGAAGTCTCTTGTTGCGCGCCCAAGGGGGCCCACCATTCATGCAACACTTTCAAAACTAAGATTTGAGAAGATTTTAGTGGGGTCCAATGCTAGAGATTTCAAGCAACAAGGAGATCTTAATTTAGAAAGAGCTTGCTCACCAAGAAATCAAGGAAGGAAACAAGTTTGAAAAAAATACAAGATTCTCTCTCAAAGTTTCAAAAAATCATTGTAGACTTGGAGAGCAAGCAAAGGAACTTTCCAAATTCAATTTCTTGCAGGCTAAGACAAGGGGAGAAAAAACTATAAGAGCGGGGTGTGTGTGTGTGTGTGTGTGTGTGTGTGTGTGTGTTAGGTGTGTGTGTGTTGGGGTTTGTTTCACACCCAATTCCGGATCTAGGATCTTAGTCCGCAGTGAGGTTTAATTTAAAACTTTTCAAACGTTTAATGTGAGACATTAAGCGGAAGCAATGTAACATAAAATCAGCAGAAGCAAATAATCAACATCCATCAAATGGTGTCATCCGTACAAGTTCCATATGAGTATAATAGTTTTTACACAACCAAGAACATTGACTCAACATCAACTGTCCAATTAAGATCCCACTCTGTCCTTCGGACGATTGGCTAGATTGCCGGTTCCTCACCCGTAGTCCTCCGCAACTTGCGCCTCAAGGAACACCTCACCCCCCGGGACTACGGGGTCGGTGATACTACCTACAACACCAAGGCTATACACAATCAGATACAAAGGACCCAGCAGTATAGTATACAAATAGTATAGTATGACTGCGTCAAAAGGAATAAAGACAATGATAATGATCTGTAGAGTAACAAGGAATAGAAATGTTAGGAAAATCATGCAATAATAATATGTCCGTCATGAATCAATATAAGGGAAGTAAACTATAATCCAACCATCTAACCACACGCTAGTACCGCGGGAAATTATAAAGCTGCCCTCCCGTACTACATATGAGTTGCGGCGGGGATGCACGAGATCATAGCCCAGCCGAAACAAAGTTACCGGAGTCTGCCGGCCAAAGTTTGAAGTGTCAAAGTGTACCCAGTGGCGTACGTCCACCTCAAAGAATCCCCTCATGATGGCAAAGCAATATTAGCTTCTACCAAGGGTGATTAGTGCCAACTCAAGAAACCATACAAAAAGGGTCAGTGTCTAGCTAGGCTTCCCTTGTGTGAAGTTTCTCAATACAAACAAAGTCCGGTATCAAAGTCCAATCCATCCCATCAAACCATCCAAATAGCCCATCCATCAAACCATCAAAGTACCAATCCATCAAAGCAATCCCATCAAAGCGTAACCCAGACAATCCATTCAAGGGTAATCTAATCCATACAACAAACCATGGTTTAAAATCTCGGTCTCGATCGCGGTATCAGTCGTGGATATCGGTCTCGTCACGGTGTGATTTTTTTTTAATTAAAAAAAATTCTCAAAAATATAAAAAAATCAGAATATTAGAAAATGCTAGTAACAGCAATAAATCAAAATCTCGGTCACCTTAAGTTATGAGTCATGTTTGTGTCACAGTTCGTTGTATTCTCCAGTATTTGATATAATACAACCATTATTGATGCTCATGGTCAATTTATTAGTGTAAAATATAAGAAAATAAAGTTAACATATCAATCATCATTTAATACTGACTCAATCATCAAATAAGTTGTGAAATTCAAGACCCTGAAGATGACATATTAAAATCAGAAATATTAATAAGCCTTTGGTATCACAAATATTCTAACAAGTAACAATAATTATTTTTAGAAAAAATAAAGATTTAATAAAATCATTTTCAAAATCTTAAATATATAGATCTAGCATAAAAGTATGTAGATCAATCATTTACACACCATACAATGATCATGAATCATTAAAAGAACATATTTATGATGAAATCCTCAAAAAATGATATATTATAATTCAAATATTAAAAAATCCGAAAATAAAAGAATTGAATTTTTTTTTTCAAAATCACGTGTATGAGTAGATCTAGCATGAAAGTACGTAGATCTAACTTCTAAATGAAGAACACAACACAAGTGACAAACCCAATGATTTCTATGCTTCAGCTAAAAATAAAAAATTAAAAAACACATAATAAAATGCTTTAAGTTGATTTTCTACCTTGAATAATATTTTCTTCAAGAAATAGATGTGGGCTTTGAAAATATGCAAGAGGGATGTGTGATGGAGTATGGTTGCTGCTCTAAGGAGTAAGGAGATGAGAGGAGAGGAGAAGAAGATGAAGATGGGGAAAAAGATAGAAAAAATAGGATTTTGACACTTTTTATGAGATCTCGGCCGATATTTCAAAATATCGGCCGAGATCTCTGAAAAACCGAGATGAAGGATATCTCGGCCGATATGGGTCGAGATATTAGGGATATTTGGCCCCGAGATACCGATATCTCGGGGCCATATCGGATCGGTATGGGCCCGATACCGGTTCATATCGGCCGATTTTTTCAACCATGCAACAAACAAACTACTCCATGGTTCAAAGGTTATCCCAATCATAAGACCATTGAATAGCTCGTCTAGCCACATACACGGTATATGTTCTCCAATCACATTCAAGGTCTCCTCTAGTTAAACCCTAGGTCATGGTCCTCATTCTAATCATAAAAGGTATACATCACATTCCAACCATAACATAAAGGAAATAAGATATAAGAGCAAGGTATATAAATTTAGTGATGAACAATCAAGGAAGAAATATAAGTAGCCAATCTAGGTCAAGGCCCCTCCTTTAGATATGATATCAACCTTCACCAATATAGTGGTTAAATGGGGTTTTAGATGTCCAATATTCAATACTTGGTGCTCCGAAGGTGATTGATATCCAAAACATATATTAATCATCGTATCGGTTCCAATTAAACCTTCCATACCCTACTTTGTGGTAGCCGGTGAGAGAATGTCAAGCTCACCCATCCTCGC
This sequence comes from Litsea cubeba, assembly GCA_012931725.1. Classification (NCBI taxonomy): domain Eukaryota; kingdom Viridiplantae; phylum Streptophyta; class Magnoliopsida; order Laurales; family Lauraceae; genus Litsea; species Litsea cubeba. Next base: position 25,309,084 of record CM022951.1, on the reverse strand, counting down.
ACCTCAAGGTCTCCAATTAGAAGCCCTTAAATAAGTAAAATTGGTTAAACAGGGTTAAAAGATGCAAATTCTGCACTTCTGCAAATCCCAAACTTATGGTCGGCCTAGCCTCGGCTAGCCATAAAAGAGGGTGGCGGTTAGCCGTGACTCGTGAGATATCTGCCGTGTAATTTTGGTGAAATTCCCACATACTGGAATTGTAACCATAACAAGGTCTCTTTTTTATAGCGGTTAGCTTGTTGTTAGCCGTGTAAATGTGATAAGAGGAAGGAGAGATAGATCATATGAAAGGAGAGAATTCTCCGCTCGTTGTTGCCTCTTATTGAGAAAGACATCTACTCTATGTATACACTTACTTGCCATATGAATGGCTACAGTCAGGGCCTAATTGAGGCCGTTACAGATCTAATGAAATCATCTAGCTAAAAAAGGAGAATACAATCTAGCCAAGAAAGGAAGAAAAAAATATACAATGTTGACCCAATCTAACTAGATCCCACGTGGGATATTTATGTTCATGGGCCAAGTTTGGGTCAAGCTTGCTTCTGATGGATCTTATTGGATTGGTCCTTATCCATTCTACACTCCCCCTCAAATTGATGCTGGGTGGAACCAAGCAACAATTTGGAAACAAGGTAATCATGACGATCACGAGGTAGTTTCTTAGTAAAAATATCAGCCAACTGACCAGGAGAAGAGACATATGGCAGGTTGATGGTGTCCGAAACTACATGTTGACGGATGAAGTGACAATCTATCTCGATGTGTTTGGTGCGCTTTTGGTAGATTGTATTTTTAGCAATCCTGATGGCACTTGTGTTGTCAACATAGAGAGGAGTTGGGGTGGTGAGAAAAACTCCAAATTCATGGAGTAAGCGACGGAGCCAAACAATTTCACCGCTTGCGGAAGACATAGACCGATATTCAGCCTCCGCTGAAGATTTGGATATTGTAGTTTGCTTTTTGTATTTCCATGAAATGATGGAGTGTCCAAGAAACATACGCCATCCTGTGGTGGATCGACGAGTATTCGGACAACCATCCTAATCGGCGTCTGCATATGCCTGAAGCTGTAAGGATGTCATAGAAGGGTAAATCAGTTCACGATTTCGAGTACCTTTAAGATATCGTAGAATAAGATAGACGGCAGCAAGATGTGGTGTGTGTGGGTTGCTGACAAATTGACTCACAGTGTGTACTGCGTGCGAAATATCGGGCCGAGTCATAGTCAGATAGAGGAGACTCCCCACTAAACGTCGAAAGATTGTAGGATCCTCAAGCGGACATCCATCATTCTTGCTGACTTTAACATTGAGCTCAAGAGGTGTATCAAATGTCTTCGCATCTTGGAGTCTGGCTGTCCTGATTAAGTCATCTGCATACTTGGTTTGGTTAACACGAATACCTTCCTTGCTCCTTGAGATTTCCAACCCAAGAAAATATGTCAAAGCTCCAAGATCTTTCATTTGAAATGAACGCATAAGATGAGTCTTGAGATCTGCAATACTTATAGTATCATTGCTGCTGATTACAATATCATCAACATATATCAAAAGAATTGTACAGCCACGTGATGTACGACGAATGAAGAGGGAGCGAGCTATCACATGGACTATGATAAAAATTTGCCTGTAAAATGGCTGAGAGAAACTTGTCAAACCATGCGCGAGGGGCTTGTTTAAGGCCATATAATGACCGTTTTAATTTGCAGACATGCTTTGGTGGATAGGCATACCCTGGGGGTGGGCGCATGTAAACAATCTCCCGAAGATCACCATGTAGAAACGCATTTTTCACGTCCATCTGCCAAAGAGGCCAATTTCGAGCAGGTGCAACACTGATGAGACAACGAACTGTGATCATTTTCGCAACTGGTGCGAAAGTCTCTTCATAATCCATGCCATATTCTTGTTTAAAACCTTGAGCAACCAGTCTAGCCTTGTATCTATCAAGACTCCCATCGGATTTGACCTGGTTAACCGTAAGGTCACCGAACTTCATTTCCTGAAAAACACCAACATACTGGAAATGTAACCGCGGAGCCGGCGGCTAGCCTTCTGGAGTCCCACCGTTAGCCATAAATAACCCACGGCTAGCCGTGAAGCTTCAGAAATCAAAACTCCAATGTTTTGAAATTCCTCCAATTCCAATACAACCAAAATCTCCTCAAATTTCATCCAAACCACAAAGAAACATTCTCCATCACATACCACATCATAATTCAATATCAAACCACATATATATTAGGCCTTTCATCATCAAATTGGTGGTCCAAGCATATAAAGGTCTAAAACAAGAAAAGAGCTTAGAACTTGGGGAAATCTACATCATCCATCAATTCAATTGAGATCAAACACATGAATCAAAGGTACGTCATCATGCATACTATGTTACGTGTATATTGTACTTGCCTTGGCCTCCAATCTAGGGTTTCCAAGCCAATCTCTCAAGATCCAAGCCCTCTAAGCCTCCAAAACCCAAGAACACCTCTAAAACTCTAAAATAGCAAGATCAACACCTCCTACAGCCCAATCCCAAGGAGAACCATGAATTATAGTGAGAATTTACAAAGAGAAACCCTAGGAAGCTATAGACATGGAGATGGATTTTGAAACTTACCTTGTTAGGAAGATTATGAGATCTATCAAGAGAGATGGTGAATCCAAGTAGATGAAGGCTGGAACTCTTGAGAATTCTCTGGTTTGGTGAAGCTTGGCCCTAATCTTGCAAGAAGAAATCCCAGCTGGAGTTTCACTTCTCTCACTCACAAGAAGCATGAGATGTCAAAGGCTTAGGACTTGTACATGTCATGTCATTCTAGAGTTAATATAGATGTCTACGTTGCTTATATCTCCATTGTATCATACTGAGATAACTAGTGTGTAAAGTACAAATCTGAATAGGTTCATATATATTATCATTACCATGCCATAACCACCACCATATTGAAATCTTACTCTTAATTTTTGGTTGAAGCAACTGGCTGATAGTTATTATCTTCTTAAGGACCTGTTTGTTTGCAATTGAACACATTTGGATTCATACCATAAGTGGGTAAAAATGAAGATCAAAGGTTAATTTAAAAAAATGAGAATAAAATAACATTTACTTTTGAGATAAATAGAATCAAAAGAAGATGGGAAATGAATGCCCAGCCATTTCCCTAGTAATTCAATACATAGGAAAGTGAAGGTGCTATCTACATCATCATTTTCATCATCAACACCTTGTCCCAACTATGTTAAGGTGGGCTACATGAATTTTGTTTCTCCATTCCAATCTATCCTGAGCTAAAACCTCTGATAGATAGCACTTCTTGAGATCCAACTGTACTATTACCATCCACGTCCTCTTTGGCCTACTCTTTCCCCATGGTGAACCATCAACCTGCATAGAAAAGCTTTTCTTCACCTGAAATCCTATCTACATCTCCACCTTAAATCCTTCACCCTTCACCTCTTTAATTAACCTTTCCTATGTATTTTTAATGCAAATAGACAGGCTCTAAACCTTATTGTTTATTTATAGCATGGTTTTTAATGACAATAAATAATGTTTATTATACTCCATTAAAAAAATTTTACATTTTGTCTTAAATATTGATTAATATGCTGCATGAAAAAAAAATTGCATTGTGTCTTGATTTATTTGCAGGTCCACACGACCGAGTGAGCAGGCCCTATTTCACTCGCTGCTTATTAACGAGGTTCTAGTATACACCAAAAGTGAGCCTCTCAAGTATAAAAAAAATCATGAATTCTCCACCTCCAAACTCAAAAAATCTTGAAGACATTTTCGACTCTTCTGTTAACTTGGAACAAACCCATTTCAACAAGGGTTTCCAAGATGGATTCAATGATGGTTTGGCCCCAGGAAAGCAGGAGGGAAGGGAGGTGGGTTTGAAATTAGGATTTGAAATCGGAGAGGAATTAGGGTTTTATCGGGGCTGCATTGACATGTGGAATGCTGCTATCCGCATGGATTCCCATGGAAGATTCTCTTCTAGAGTTCAGAAGAACATCAAACAGATGGAGGAATTGATCGAAAAGTATCCGATTTTGGATCCAGAGAATGAGAATGTTCAAGAAATGATGGATGGATTGAGGCTGAAATTCCGTGCAATCTCTGCGTCTCTGTCCATGAAGTTGGAATATGATGGATACCCCAAATCATCTCAAGTCAATAGTATTGAGTTTTGATGGGATACGACCTTTTTTCTGCTGTAAATTATCTTGAATTTTGTTGTTTAGCTTTTGATTATATAACAAATTCTTTGTATGCATGTGTATTTGGGTTTCCATAAGATTTGGTGTTTGGCTTTGATCATCAATTTTTTGGCTGAAGGTGCTAAACATGTAGGCTCACATCAAATCAGCTGCCTCTTGTTTTGTAGTTCAGAAAGAACTTTTCTTTCCTAAAGATGAGAAGAGATTCTAGAAATTCTTGCAGATGGGGCTGCTTACAGCTGAAAATTAGACCCATTGACAATTTTTCCATTTCTTTATAACCATTAGATGACTACATTTCCATTTTAATGAAATTTCTCCCTGATAATTTTGAAGCTTTTAGAACTATTTAAATACTGTGTGGCCTTTCCATCCATGACTGCATTGCAGAACTTTTAAACCAAACCTTAATAATCAGGGTACACTCAACTTTCACTTTAATTAGAGTGGTAGGTACATATGGTTGAACTAAATTAAATTCTGAAATGTCCTGGTAATTGAGGGTTGGTTGATGATCTCTTTTTTTTTTTTTGAAAGGATAACTGGTTGATGGTCTTCAACAAATCTCCTTACATAAGGTCTTCAACCTGAAAGTATAGTGTATGCACTTTTAGCCTATTCAGAAGTGCATTAGCTATGCAGGCGTACACTTCCTAAACTTTTTAGTGGAGTATAAGCTGGCAGAAAATTGGAAATCCTAAGTACTTGTTAGACCTTATCCCCTGAACTCTCCAAATTCCCTACATGATGGAGGGAACGCCAGACCAGCTACATTGAAGCAGCTAAAATAGTGAATGGAATGCTCCGAACTCTATAATTTTGATTGATTCTTGAGATAGACATTTGGAAATTCTAGTTGTAGAGTTTCTTTCTAGAATTTGAGAGCATTTGAAATTCTCCTGACAAGAATTCGTCAAACAAATTATTCATTTATAAAAGAGCAAGATTTGTCAGAGAGGAGAGATAATATCTTCAAGTAGGCAGATTTTAACTAGATTTTACTTTAATTTGATGTAGTTGTGTCTTTGATGTTATGGGTTGAGTTGGACAAAGTTGGAGTTGCTCTGGGTTGGGATATGACCTTTTGTTCATGGGTTTCAATCTCAACTGAAAAAGCAAAGGCCTTTAGTCTGGCCCTGGCCCAGGCCCTGACAAGATATTTTGAAGATGAGAGGGGTATTTCTTTTAAGCTTCAGTATGAGTATAATGAATTGCATTCCTTGGATGGAGAAATCCAATCTATACCCATGGCCCACCTTAGTACTATTTTTTTCCCTTATATTAAAAAGAGAACATGTTTTCCTCATCAAAGCTCAACCTAATTAAATCCATCCAGGACAAAAGTCATCTCAGGACTATACAAAATCAGCATTCAGCAACATATGGCATCTCAAGAGCCTCATCTATTTCTTACTTCCAAATGCCTTCTTGTAGCTCCTCCGTAGACTGTCGCAATCACCTTTAGATTAACCAAATTCATTGGGACTGCAAGTGGGGAACAAATAAATTCGATTGATGCTTCTATTTGTGAATTTAAGTCAAAGATTCCTTTCAAAATCAATATAAAAGAATGGTACATTAATTTCTTTTGGGCATACCAAGACTGTCAAGGAACTTTGAAATCACATTCTCCCTTTATCTGGTTGTCCTTGATGACAAAAGCCTCACAAAAAAACAAGTACTTTTGTCTTGGGTGGAAGATGTTGTCTATTTTTATTGTTTTTTCTTTGGGAACAGTCACTAGACAAATATTCCCCCTATTAGAGCTAAACCACAATGGGGCATAGCAAGGCACCCCTTTCGTCATAAGACAAATCAGGTGGTGTTTACTTTCAAGGAAGAAAAGGCTTACCATTCATTATTTTGCCGCCAATATATATACAGATACTTAAAAATGGACAAAGTATAGGTGTCTTACTGTATGCCAATGCCCTGCTGTGTCACAATAGAGTTCTGTTTTCATTTCCTATCCTTGCCATATCAGGGCATCATAGCCACCTACTTGGACTTTGATAATTTCCTTGTATGTATTTCTCCCATCAAAATCAGATTCGGCTCTGGGCATCCACTGTACCTACTAATTTTGACTTTCCTACCAACGGTTTTTGTTCTCATTGGTCATCTTTCAACTAGCAAGAAGGAGTTTACATTAGAGCTGAGACTTTTGTTCTCTTCCTCAGTTCCTTTCTCAAGAGACTTTTGCAATTCTCTGAGCAATCAACTTCTCTGTCCCTCTCCAATGAAAAGCCAAAGTCCTTCTCATCTATGACTCTTTCTTCTAGTATTTTACTCTTTTACCAGCAGATGGTGTTGATGGAATTGCAGTGGCAAAGGAAGAAGTAGAAGAAAGAAAGAAGATAGGAGATAAGATGAAATCTGACTCTACAGGCCCAGGAGAGAAATCTGGGGTTGAAGACATTGAAGAATTCATGTCCTCTAACAGTGGAAAGGGGACATGGAAGCACGCAGCTTTCCATGTTGCAACGACGATTGCCACCCCGGCCGCCTACGCCCCGTTACCGTTCGCTCTTGCATCTCTTGGATGGCCCATTGGTACTTCTCCTAAGCACTGTTGGTACTTTTTTAAGTCTTCTGATTGTATGAGCTATGTTGTTTAGTCTCTCAAAGTTGTGGGTTTGAAGATAATATCCAGTTCTGTCATTTGATTGCCCATACCACAGCTATCTCAGATAGAATAAATTCAGATCCAAGAATGAAAAAAAAAAAAAAAGGTCTTTTGGTTTAGTGGCCATCTTAGTCATGGTGTTTAATGCAACCAGTGTCCTTCAGTTGGCAGTCTCAATATCAGTTGTGTCTCTTGTTTTTAATTGGGTAGTGGATAGAGTTTCATTTGGTTTAAGGACAAAAGGGTACGGGCTCATTTGGGTCTCTGTTAGCTGAGTGCAGATAGCTCAGTTTAACTTCGTTTACATGCTTGATTTGACAAGAACCAAAGGTAGACAGGGTTAGGTATTTAGATTTGCAGGTAAACCGATTGTAGTGCAACCAAATGCCTAGGATTAAAACACCACCTATAGTCCTTGTGGAATGGCAATAATAATTCGATAGATGATAGTTTTACAATACATATACGCTTAAGTGTTGAGAAGCTGAACACCCAACTGCAAGAAACCAATCAGCACATAATCATGCTTCTTCCTCCAGTATTCTGTAATTACAAATTTGATTGTAGGTAACAAATGACCCTTCTCGTAGCATCAAATGGGCCCTCATAGGACTATGAAAATTGGTTCTCTTGATTCCCCTTGGTCTTTTGATTTTCTAAATTGGGTTAGTCATGGGCTTGATCTTGCTTACCACAAACTTCTGAGCACCTTTTGCCACTCTATATTTCTAGGGTCCCAGGTAAACCTTTGAATTTGTTTCTTTTTTTTTTTTTCTTCCTTGCATGCCACTTTTAAGATTAAAATACATATATAGTCTTAAGCCCTTTGTGGACTAGATGGAGACAGAGTATCTGATTTTTTTAAAGGCTTGCTGTGGATAACTTTCAATGCAACAAATATAATAAATTAATCAGCTTTTATTGTCATTATTTCTAAAGCATAGTAATAATTAATCTCAAATAAGGCCTCCGAACTGGAAATAATTTATTTTGAACAATTCACAGTTCGATTCACAAACCATTAGCAAGCAATTCTCATAAAGTTCACTATTCTGAGTACTATAAATCCATCAAAGGAGCTTACGCAAAAGTTCAAGCTACTCAAGAGCACTGCACCCCTATCTATTTACACTTGTCGATGTCTAACTCCAACTGGAGTTGGCCCCACTTTAAGATTGATCACCAGTAAAACATGGATTACACTTTGGTTTTTATTTCAACCACATGTTTTACACATGATTAGTCTGATGGTGGGCCCAACTAAGTTAAATTTGGCCCAGCATAAATGTAAATAAGAATAATTATTTTGAGTGGTTTGGATGTTACTGGGCTCAAGTGATGGACTTATTAGCTTGGATGCACTATGGACTAGTACATCAAGCTTATTGAACTCAAACTCTGATTTTGGATGAATTGAAAAGAAAATCAGTTGAACCTTGTTCATCAAATTTTCTAAGAAAGCTAAGTCTCGGATGCGAATTAATCAAATTGCGAGACGGGTAACTATGGATTTGTGGAATTCATTCTTCTACAAAATTAAAATGTTCTAAGTCACACTGCAAAGAAAGGATAAAACCCTAGTCACTGAAGCTTAACTTCTATGCACTTTTCAGCAAATGCTGAGGCTAAAACCTTTCTGACAAGAACTAAGAAAACCTTAGTCTTACTGTGCATGTGTTAGTTTAATTGATGGAAGAAACTTATGGAAATGGAGAAATATAAACCATTCTTCATCAACACTTCTGATTCAAATGTCTGCCCTTTTCTCTGTTTTCTTAATCTATCCTTCTTCTAAAGTTTTAGAACTATATCATAACTGATTCAATATATTTGTTTGAATTCAGGTGTGTGCATTTTGGTGAGTGGAACATTAACTACTTGGTACTCTAGTCTTCTAATTGCATCATTGTGGGAGTGGAATGGAGAAAAGCACACTACTTATCGGGAGCTGGGGAAGAGTATCTTTGGTTGGTAAACCACTCTCCCTCCCTGCTTCACTAAATAAAAAACTTTTTTTTTCAATAAGGTATTGGTTTCAATGTCTGTGCTGCTTCTATCCATGTATATATAATTTATTGACTCATTTTTGGTTTTTGAAGGATCATGGGGCTACGGGTCGATAACATTTTTTCAACAGGTGGCTTCTATAGGCAACAACATCGCCATTCATATTGCAGCTGGAACCAGCCTCAAGGTCAGTCTTATCGAACTGTGGTGGAACTTTCCTTTTAATGGTTAGTGTTTGGCCGTGACCAATCAGAACCATTAACCATCAGAAATTCTGTTCGTTTTCTTCTCTCAGGCAGTTTACAAGTACTATCATAGGGATGGTACCATGACATTGCAGAAGTTCATTATCTTTTTTGGGATATTTGAGCTTCTTCTATCACAACTCCCGGATATCCACTCATTGCGGTGGGTGAATGCACTGTGCACTGGTAGCACGATTGGCTTCGATGGCACAACAATTGGTGTGGCTATCTATAATGGTAAAATTTGCAATGTCCTCTTTTATTCAATTGATTATTCAGTTGGTTCATATTCAGCCAAAACAGTGTCATAACCAAATAAAACTCTACTAGAAAATGATAATATATTTCACACTCAAACATGTGAAAATTTATTTTGGATTTTACCTTGTAAATGGATTTCTGTTTGAGCTAGGCCTAAGTTAGATTCTGTTTCTCCTTTCTATGGATGGGTTTCTTTCTTCTTTAAATCTGGTTCATATTAAATAAAATCAGCCCTAGAATACAATTAGCAAAATCAATGATAATTTGTATTGACAATGTCCTACATTACTATTAACAAAAAATTAACACATTAACATCAAGAGCATGCAAATGGCAAGTTGATTCTATTTTACAAAAAATGCAAATGGCAAGAACATTTATTTTGCTGAATTAGAGTGTCAAACAGTTCTTAGCTTAGGAACTGCCCGGCTAGTGGGACCTACCTGAAAGCATGAAAATCATGGGCTTAAGGGGTTTGAATGGTCTCCCCATGACCTCTTATTTGCAAAAACATAAGAACCATCCAATCAATAGAGGTTCTGTTTCAAAGTCTTCAAAATCCAAATCCTATCCATCAAATAAAGTGGGATGGGTCCCCAATTTTGCATAATCATTTGGAGGGCCCACACTACTCAGGTGAGGTGAAACTTTGGATGCTAAAATATGGTTGTAGTGAGTGTGAATGGTTTATATTGATCACAGGAGGGAAGCAGGTGAAGCCTCCACAGGCCGTACAATTCCTAAGCTGGAACCTCTAGCCATTCCTGAAGATTTAAAGATGTGTATCTAATATTTTACGGACATTCAAGGTTATAAGGGTTCTGGAACCACATTTTTTTTCTCTTATAACGAATGCTTCTTACACATATAGCACTTGCATGATTTTGAAGAGGAAACACCTTCAAATTAGATGCAGTTATCTTCTATTCAAATAAAAATATAAAATGAGGAGCTCATTTTCTTGAAGAGTTCTACACAACTTTCAAATATTTTCATTTTCTATTCCTTGTAGGAACAAAGATTGATCGAAAATCCATTAACTACAGGTTAGAAGGAACGTCCTCTTTCAAGATATTCAAATCCTTCAATGCTCTTGGAACAATTGCCTTTTCATTTGGAGATGCAATGCTTCCAGAAATACAGGTAGTACATTTCTGTATTTCAGCTGTTTCTTTTTTACTTCTTTCATTCAATGTCTTATAAGAATTTTTCATATACAACTTCATTTCCTAACAACTCTGACAAACGTGTCCTAAAGATGTTTTTCATTTCAAATGGAAATGGAAGTATCTGTTGTGTGCAGTCTCGCGTCTTATGCGATTCAACTACATCCTGAAATTAATTTGAAGTAAACATTTCAATTGTGCAAACTGGGTAACTTGAATGGCTGATTAACATATGATTCTTTTAACAGAGTACTATAAGGGAACCTGCAAAGAAGAACATGTACAAAGGTATATCAACTGCATATGGAATTATTGTATTGAGCTACTGGCAATTGGCTTTCAGCGGTTACTGGGCATTCGGATCACAAGTTCAACCATACATTTTATCATCACTCATGATTCCAGAATGGACAATAGTAATGGCAAATATATTTGCTGTGATTCAAATATCAGGATGCTTTCAGGTACTCTTTTCTTTTTATTAATTGCAGGCTGTGCGGCTGATGCTGTGTATGATGAATCCATGCTCTTCTAAGATATACTGCAGGCCAACATATGCTTATGTGGAAGAAAGACTTCTATCCAAGAGGCACAGTCGCTGTCACGCACGCAATCTTCTTGTGCGGCTAGTTCTAACATCATGTTACATGGTTCTTATTACTGTTGTCGCCGCAGCAATGCCCTTCTTTGGTGACTTTGTTTCTATTTGTGGAGCTGTTGGGTTCACTCCACTGGATTTCGTCTTTCCCGCTTTAGCATTTCTGAAAGCTGGAAAGTTGCCAAAGAAAATAGGTCTACGAGTCTCAGTTCAGATAATTAACATTGGCATTGCCACATGCTTTTCTGTTGTTGCTGTACTGGGCTGCATTGGTGCAATTAGGTTCATCATAAAAGATGTAAAGACATATAGGTTCTTTTATGATATGTAAAGCCATACCATATATTAATGTTATGTAAAGCCATACCATATATTAATGTTCTAAAATTACTGTGAGATGATTTATACTCGTATTCAAAGTGTCAGGTTTTTTATTAAAATGTAAAACTATGGTTGCTGATTTGCAGTGGCCTCTTATAGCCTTATTATTCCATCAATGAGGGGTCCACTTAAAAAAACAATACTATAATAGTGCAATGACGAGCGAATTAGTTTTGTAAAGTACGAAGTTTATCTCTTTCATATTCTTGTTGGATCCTTACTTGTTATGAAGTCAGTTTATATTCAATAAAATCCACCTTTAATTGTTGGAAGAAAAAATGATGATAAAAAGAGTAGCATATATTATAACAAACAGAAAAAACTATAGGGGACATATTATCAAGTGAGGAATTGATAGAAGTAGATTTGGAATCAGATTCTCTTTTCTACTTGGATTCTTATATCAACCAAGGAGATAAATTGTCAGCTACATGAAGGAACTTATCTTGAATCTCTTTAAACTAAAACTCAAATGTGAACACAAACCAAGAAATTGCTTGTGCATGCAAGGGGCCCAACTTAGTCCACATGGAACTGGGTTCCACTGCAAAGTCTCTTACTGCATCTCTCTCCAAGAGGCCCAGCAGGGATGGGTTTTCCAAATACAAAGTATCTGGGGAAGAGACACAGTGCTTGTCCATCTTTATCTTGTAGAGCACTGTACATCCTCTCCCCCAGTGACGCTTATATCTCATCAGAACATAAAAATTCCTTCCTACTGTTGGAAATAGGGTGGGCCTCTAGGATTGGTTTCAAGAACTTTTGATCCACTTGATACAGAGATCAACTATCCAGAAGGCTACCAATGTGTCCAAGATGCAAACCCTCTATCTCATCTATCATGATCAGTAATTCAATCTATCTAGGAGATAGAAAATCAGTAACACACATGCAACAAATAAATCTACAACATACAAGGAAGTAGATTATACCTTTGGAGCTCGGTTGGGCTCTAATGGAGAAGTTGCTACTTTCTTTGAAGATGAAACGCTTTCACTTAATCAAAGTAAGATCTCCAACACCTTGTGATCTTCCACGCTATATCCCGTTATCAAATTCTCTTCTCAAGGAGATGGGTGGGATCTCCTAAAGAAAACTACTAGAAAACTCTAAGCAACTAGAAGGAGAACTAGAACTAGAAGAGGTTGTTGTGCAACACTTGCACAAGGAGAGATGGGCGTGAATTCCAATGAGGGAGATGAGTATGGACGTCCAGCCCATAAGCCTTCCCTTTTATAAGCCATAACACCCTCTCCTACTAATTATTAATTAGAAGTTATACTTCCATTATAATTAGTAACTATCTTCTTTTACTATTACCACTATTAGAAGTCTTACTTCAAATAGAAATAGTATCTTTCTAATTCCTTCCTTTTAGAGTTTAAGTAGAAATAGTAACTTGGGCTAGCGTGGGGACCACTAGGGATTCCTTAGAAAGCTGGCTCCAACTGGGATACGTGACCTCACATCTCATGTGCAATCCGGGCCCACAGTTAATTGCAAATAACTCCACTATATAAATGCAATTGCACTCCAGTCTTAGGAATAAATTACATAGAAGACCCTAAACTTCCCTATTACCACAAGTAGGCCCCTCCATCAATATCCATGGATCAATTGGACCTGTCTTCCAAACTAGATCCATATCTTATTATCCTTGAGTCCCAATTAATTATAATGATCAATGGTACCTTTCCAATTAACTCTTAATCGGAATGGGTGTACACTTACCAATGATAAATCCATTAATTGGCACGAGGGGACATTAGAGATAGATTCCATCTTGACCATTAAATGTTCCCACAGATCTACTACCACATACCCAAATCACCGAGGTGTTGACCTATAGTTGGCCTCACTCATTGGTGACTCAAAGCAAATGAATAGATAGAAACTTGAGTTCATTAATGTCTCAGGATTGAGAGCTTACTGATAGGGAATTATGAGAGCAGACCTTAATATAAAGACAGTGTTTATAAGGTGCTTCTCATGGTCCTTCAATACATCCAATGTACCAGCACTATGATCCAGAATCTTTCATTCTGATGATCGAGACAAATCACAATATCGCATAGTGATCAAAATGCTGCAACCTTGTCAGTATGAGATGTCCAGTCTCATCACTGGTTGTGAAGATATTCAAGTATAAGATTTATTATACATGTCTCCCCGTATGTGGATCTCATCCATACACATATATTATATCTAGTATACTTATGGACTCCGGTTCATCTCATGAACCATTATGTCATTCGTATTGGTTATGTGCAAGTATATAATTAAACACCATTCATCTCATGAAATGGAAAGCATGAATATATTGATTAATAAAGAAATGAATCAATTTATTACATCATATGCTGGTATTGAGACCATTAAACTAACAATCTCCCACTTGGGCTCAATGCCAGTCTGGTTGACATCTCATGCCCATCCCGTCTACATGTTGCTCAAAGACTTTGGTAGTCAAAGGCTTAGTAAAGGGATCTGCCAGATTGTCTGCAGAGGCTATCTTGGTGATAGCAATATCACCTCTCTGCACAATCTCTCTGACTAAGTGATACTTCCTCTGTACATGTTTTTGGCTCTTATGGCTCCTGGGTTCCTTGGACTGTGCGACTGCCCCGCTGCTGTCACAGTAAACTGTGAGCGGCTGTCGCGCCAAAGGTACCACTCCAAGTTCCAGAAGGAATCTTTTGAGCCATACTGCTTCTTTAGCTGCTTCACAAGCGGCTACATATTCAGCCTCCGAGGTGGAATCAGCGGTACATTCCTGTTTAATACTCCTCCAGCTAATAGCTCCGCCACCAAGCATAAACACATATCCAGAAGTTGATTTCCTGGAATCCTTATCTGACATAAAGTCAGAATCCGTGTATCCGACTGGAATCAACTCATCACTGCCATAAATCAACATGTAATCTCTAGTCCTTCTCAAGTATTTGAGAATACATTTTACAGCAGTCCAGTGATCAGGCCCTGGGTTAGACTGATATCTGCTGACTAGGCCCACTGCATGACAGATATCCGGTCTAGTACATAGCATAGCATACATGAGGCTACCCACAGCCGAAGCATATGGTATTGCTCTCATTTGTTCCTTTTCCTCAGATGTCCTGGGACACTGATCCTTGGAAAGGTTCATTCCATGCCTGAAAGGTGTGATACCTTTCTTGGAATCTTGCATAGCAAACCGTACCAGTACCTTATCTATGTACGCAGCTTGGGATAAGCCTATCATCCTATTTTTTCGGTCTCGATGGAGTTTAATCCCTAGGATGAGCTTGCTTCTCCCAAGTCCTTCATATCAAAAGTCTTAGCCAACCAAACTTTCACTGTTGACAACAGTCCTATGTCACTCCCTAGGAGTATGATGTCATCGACATATAATATCAGAAAAACTACCCTGCCTCCTTCAGTTTTCATGTACACACATGACTCATCCGGATTTTGACAAAAACCAAAAGACTTGATTGCCTCGTCAAAACGGATGTTCCAACTTCGGGATGCCTGCTTCAGTCCATAAATAGACTTCTGCAACTTGCAAACTCTTTGCGCTTGGTTTTTAGCTACAAAACCGTCTGGTTGCATCATATAGATGTCTTCCTCAAGATGGCCATTGAGAAACGCCGTCTTGACATCCATTTGCCAAATCTCGTAATCAAGATGAGCTGCAATGGATAAGAGTATCCTGATGGACTTGAGCATGGCTACCGGCGAGAAGGTTTCCTCATAATCGATGCCTTCTTTCTGAGTATAACCTTTCGCAACAAGCCTGGCCTTAAAGGTCTCCACTCTTCCATCCGGTCCTCTCTTTCTCTTGTAGACCCACTTGCACCCAATAGGTTTAATATTGGCAGGCAAGTCCACAAGTGTCCAGACCTGATTAGAGTACATCGACTCCATCTCAGCTTTCATAGCTTCCTGCCAACGTCCCGAGTCTATGTCATTGATTGCTTCATCATAGTTACAGGGATCTTGTTCTTGCTCTTCCGGGATTGCCTCGTAAGACTCTCCCAAAAGAGAGAACCTCACAGGGGGTCTGATAATTCTCCCACTACGACGAGGCACTGGTGTAACTACTGGGTCAGGAGAGGGCTGATTCTTTTGAAGTTCGGTTATATTTGGATTTGGAATTGATTGCTCTTGAATTTCTTCCAAGATAACCTTTTCTAAAGATTTCCGGTCATTCATATAATCTTCCTCCAGAAAAACTGCATTGGTGCTGACAAGCACTTTTTGCTCTCTGGGATTATAGAATAACCAACCCTTAGTTCCTTTGGGATATCCTATAAAAGTGCATACTTCCGACCTTGTTTCCAACTTATCCGTCTTAACTTTTAGCACGTGTGCCGGACAACCCCAAATGTGTAAATGTTGTAGACTAGGCTTTCGCCCAGACCACAACTCCCGGGGAGTCATAGGTACAGACTTAGATGGTACATGGTTTAGTATGTACATAGCCGTGTCCAAGGCATGTCCCCAAAAGAATATAGGTAATCCTGAGAAACTTATCATAGACCTGATCATATCTAAAAGAGTTCTGTTCCTTCTTTCTGCTACTCCATTCTGTTGAGGCATACCAGGAGCAGACAACTGGGATAGAATCCCATTCTCTGATAAGCATCCCATAAAGTCAGCAGAAAGATATTCTCCTCCTCGATCTGATCGAAGAGTCTTGATACTTTTACCTAATTGCTTTTCCGCTTCCGCTCGAAACTCTTTGAACTTTTCAAAAGCCTCGGACTTGCGGTGCATAAGGTATATGTATCCATATCTTGAGTAATCATCGGTGAAAGTGATGAAGTACTCATATCCTCCTCTGGCTCTAATGTTTATGGGTCCACACACATCAGTATGAACTAATTCCAATAAATCTTTGGCCCTATTGCCTTTAGATGAAAAAGGTCTTTTGGTCATTTTGCCTTCCAAACAGGACTCGCATACAGGCATTGGTTCTACCACCAATGAAGGCAAGATACCATCTTTCACTAGCCTGTCAATCCTGTTTAGGTTTATATGACCTAGCCTCAGGTGCCAAAGTTTTGTTGGATTAGATGAAGGTGATTTCCTTTTTAATGATGGTCTATTAATTGTTTCGGTATCATGTATCTCATACATTGTGGGAGTTAATGGATAAAGTCCATTGATTACCTTGCCAGAACAAATAAAAGTACCGTTCCTCTTTATGACAACTTCAGTACCAAAAGTAATAGAATAACTTTTATTCACCAAAATAGAAACTGAGATTAAATTCTGTCGTAAAGACGGTACATATAGAGTGTCTGACAAAACCAATTTATTATCTGAAAAACATAAAGTAATAACTCCTACTGAAACCGCTCCTGCCTTAGCATCAGATCCTAGGTTGACAATGATTTCCCCATCACTTAGCCTCCTAGTTTCCTTGAACCCCTGCAACGAGTTACATATGTGATTAGTTGCACCGGAGTCAACACAAGGACTCTGAAGTACTAGTTGCAAAACTAACTTCAGAAACAAGTGACTCAATCATACCTGGAGTCTTCTTCTTAGACAGATAATCAGGACAATTCCTCTTCCAATGTCCTGTCATACCACAATGGAAACACTTTCCTTTTGTACCTGCACCCTTAGCCTTTGCCACACCACCAGTAGGACCATTCTCTGCTTTAGGACCTTTGGGAACTGATTTCTTCTTGCCTTTCCGCCCTTTGCCTTTCGGCTTGGACTTGGCATGTGACTTTTCTGTCATCAGGGCAGTTGGCTTTTTCATGATCCCTTCAGTTGCTACCAGCTGGCTAGACAGCTCAGCTAGAGTCAGATTCATTTTGTTCATATTATAATTGACCTTAAAATTGTTGAATGAATCTGGTAGCGACTCAAGGATTATGTCAATCTGCGATTCTGCATCAATCGCGGCACCCAGTATATCCAACTCATTCAATGAGTCCATCATCTTAAGCATGTGGTCCTGTACTGGTGTACCTTCAGCCATCTTGGTGCTTATAAGCACCCTCATAGCTGCCTGCCTAGCAGGCCTGCCCTGTTCCGCAAACATCTCCTTTAAGTTCGATATCATATCGTATGCAGTCTTAAAGGATTGATGTTGGTGTTGCAAAACACTAGACATGGATGCCTGAATATAACATCTGGCCATCTCATCGTCTTTGGTCCACTTAGCATAAAGATCTTTCTGTTCCTGTGATGCATCTGGCATAGGCTCATCAAGGGGGGTTGTGGTAAGGACATATTTGTATCCTGAAGCAGTCAGGACAATATCCAGATTTCTTTTCCAGTCCACGTAGTTGGATCCCACCAACTTGTTCTGGTTGAGGATGGTCGCAAGTGGATTGAAAGTATTCGAATTCATGCTGTATAAATTAACGCACATAACCATATATTCAATTAAAAGAATATGAATGACATTAAGTTTTAGTATTCTACCAAATTTATGTGGGAATCCTCATAACCACTAAATTTAGAATACATCGGAATCCCAATCCCTTAGGGCATGCCTCCTAGGGGAGTGCGAATGTCCTTGGATTGGTGCGGATCAAAGCTCGTCAAAATTAGAATTAAGACTAACTGTCCATGATCCCCATCATTCATTATTATCTAGGTATCTCATACCAAATAATGTATGACTCCCGATTAACTTTGGTTTCTAAAATACATGATGCAAATCCTAGGGGATACTACATCACTATTTTAGTTAAGTGTGACCCACCAACTAATATTGTATGACAACCGTCATGGGCAGCTCCTCCTAGGGGAGTGAACCCCCACCACGTCTCACCAATACTATCCAATGGAGATCCATATCTAGTAACCAGACAAATAAAAGCCCTCCGAAGGAACGGCCACACTCTTGGTGGCGCGAGGCTAATACTTTCCTTACAATGGACCTATGGTGAAAAACCATGGGGATTTTTAAAATTAAATGCCCCGCTCCCACTTAATATTTTAGAATTGAGGATTTCCTTTTTAAGGTATTAAGGCCCACATGTAAATATAAACATCAAATCATCTCATGATATGATCTAAGATTGGTTCCAAGTCAAGTTATTATAAGGAAAGTCTAGTTTCTAAAATTAGTGTTACCAATGTGTCCATCTCATGAGTCATCAACACTAATTAGAACTCTTTCCAAAAATAATTTGATTTGACCAATTTTAGTAACTTGCTATGTTTGGATCAGATTTGGAAACATTCTAAATAAAGCATTCAACTATAAATAGAAAACGCTAAAATTAGAAACTAGTCCTTTCCTCCACATGGCCCAAGCGGAATAGACTTCTTGGACTTCTAGACTTTCCAAAAACTTGGAATTCCTCAAACTCTTTTGGAAACTCCAAAGCACCTTTGGTAATCTTCAAACTCTTTGATTAGGAGCCCAACTTCACTTTCCTTCTTTAGTCTCGGACATCGCCAGAATTTACAAATTTAGAAAATTACATAAATTCCTATGTCTCTACGATAAGACTTACATGATAATCTATTAATGGAAATAAAAAGGCACATAGGGAATTTCACCATGCCTTGCCCTGAACCGGGAAACCAAGGAAACCATGATGCCCTTTACAACTTGCCAATAATAAACATTCAACCATAAAAAGAAAGTAAAAGACTTGTGGGCCATATGGAGAGGACATGATAACCTGCATGTTAGTATCTCATACTAGTAAAGCAACTCACAAAGTCGGGTTACCAAACAATAATGGAAAGACAGGATGCCAAATATTGCCACTACTATGATTCATGCCCCCTACGCAGAGGGGGTCCGGGGGTGTCTCCCGGCGGGGGTCGAGCTGCCCGGTCAGCTCGCGGGGGCCCAGGGGGCTCGGGGGCAGCGCCCCCGAAACAAAAACGAAAATTGAGATCTCATATGTCAGTCTGTTCGGTCGACCTGCCAGAGGGCTCGGTCGACCGGCCTCAGTGTCTTCGGTCGACCTGCCAGAGGGCTCGGTCGACCTGCCTGACGGAAATCTGCAAGTTGGGTTTTTCAATTTCGTGTCCAACCATCTCCAAAACTCTTCTGAAGATTTCCAATGGCTTCCTACCATCATTCCATCATTGTTAGACCCTTTTGTGACTATCCAAACATGGACTTACTAATTATCCAAGCAAAACCATCAAAACTGATCCATACATAGCCCTTGTCTATCCTCTTCGCATCTCATGTAAAGATTAGATCAAGCTTACTGATCTAACATGATAAGAGATGAGGTAAGGCTCTGATACCAATTGTTGGAAATAGGGTGGGCCTCTAGGATTGGTTTCAAGAACTTTTGATCCACTTGATACAGAGATCAACTATCCAGAAGGCTACCAATGTGTCCAAGATGCAAACCCTCTATCTCATCTATCATGATCAGTAATTCAATCTATCTAGGAGATAGAAAATCAGTAACACACATGCAACAAATAAATCTACAACATACAAGGAAGTAGATTATACCTTTGGAGCTCGGTTGGGCTCTAATGGAGAAGTTGCTACTTTCTTTGAAGATGAAACGCTTTCACTTAATCAAAGTAAGATCTCCAACACCTTGTGATCTTCCACGCTATATCCCGTTATCAAATTCTCTTCTCAAGGAGATGGGTGGGATCTCCTAAAGAAAACTACTAGAAAACTCTAAGCAACTAGAAGGAGAACTAGAACTAGAAGAGGTTGTTGTGCAACACTTGCACAAGGAGAGATGGGCGTGAATTCCAATGAGGGAGATGAGTATGGACGTCCAGCCCATAAGCCTTCCCTTTTATAAGCCATAACACCCTCTCCTACTAATTATTAATTAGAAGTTATACTTCCATTATAATTAGTAACTATCTTCTTTTACTATTACCACTATTAGAAGTCTTACTTCAAATAGAAATAGTATCTTTCTAATTCCTTCCTTTTAGAGTTTAAGTAGAAATAGTAACTTGGGCTAGCGTGGGGACCACTAGGGATTCCTTAGAAAGCTGGCTCCAACTGGGATACGTGACCTCACATCTCATGTGCAATCCGGGCCCACAGTTAATTGCAAATAACTCCACTATATAAATGCAATTGCACTCCAGTCTTAGGAATAAATTACATAGAAGACCCTAAACTTCCCTATTACCACAAGTAGGCCCCTCCATCAATATCCATGGATCAATTGGACCTGTCTTCCAAACTAGATCCATATCTTATTATCCTTGAGTCCCAATTAATTATAATGATCAATGGTACCTTTCCAATTAACTCTTAATCGGAATGGGTGTACACTTACCAATGATAAATCCATTAATTGGCACGAGGGGACATTAGAGATAGATTCCATCTTGACCATTAAATGTTCCCACAGATCTACTACCACATACCCAAATCACCGAGGTGTTGACCTATAGTTGGCCTCACTCATTGGTGACTCAAAGCAAATGAATAGATAGAAACTTGAGTTCATTAATGTCTCAGGATTGAGAGCTTACTGATAGGGAATTATGAGAGCAGACCTTAATATAAAGACAGTGTTTATAAGGTGCTTCTCATGGTCCTTCAATACATCCAATGTACCAGCACTATGATCCAGAATCTTTCATTCTGATGATCGAGACAAATCACAATATCGCATAGTGATCAAAATGCTGCAACCTTGTCAGTATGAGATGTCCAGTCTCATCACTGGTTGTGAAGATATTCAAGTATAAGATTTATTATACATGTCTCCCGTATGTGGATCTCATCCATACACATATATTATATCTAGTATACTTATGGACTCCGGTTCATCTCATGAACCATTATGTCATTCGTATTGGTTATGTGCAAGTATATAATTAAACACCATTCATCTCATGAAATGGAAAGCATGAATATATTGATTAATAAAGAAATGAATCAATTTATTACATCATATGCTGGTATCTCATCAGAACATAAAAATTCCTTCCTACTCCACAAGACAAAGTAGTTAAAGAAATGCTTTAAAAAAAGGAACCTCTAGGAAAGCCCTATGATTAGTTAAATGAGCATTGTAAGTGCAAAAATAACGACTCACAAGATTAGGGGGTGCCTGATAGGACTTATCCAACTGTAAGATGAAGATCAGCTGCCTCAAAGCCTGAAAAGGGAAGAGCGAACGGTCAAAGGACCCTGGCCTGAGCGGCGCAAGGCTCTCCGATGCCTAAGTTAGTGTATGAACTGAACAAAGGAAGGAGAGGAAGAAGAGAGGCAAAGTAACGGCTCTAGTATGCGTCTGTTGCGTACCTGTGTTATGGGATGTTATCTTATTTATAGAGAACTCTACCTGATATCTTGGAGTGGGCCCCTTGATTTGATAGGGAAACTCTCATTAGCCCACAAAGTAATAAATGCGGGTCCATCACAGCCCACAAAGCATTTATTGCCAGTCCGATCAGCCCACATTGCATTAAATGCGTGTCATGTTGAGCCTGATCGTGTTGGACGCCTTTGGCGGTAGAGATCCCATCGGATCCATCCTCGGGCTCTGCCCTGATTTTACTACAGCCGCCGGATGCCGCCTTGTCAGAGATCTGGCGAAGATTGTGGACGGCTGGGATGGCCCATCTGTCTCTCTGGCTCGCGCCCCTACTCCGCCACGTGTCTGGTGACGTGGCGGGCGTGGGGGCGAGACCAGGGTTTCTCTTCATCTCGGCTTCCGTCCCGGCTTCTTCCGCCGGGGTCAGGCACACAGCCGAGGTCAACCTTGGTAGCCGAACTCGGCACTGGCAGCCGAAGTCAGCCTGGTTTCGGCTGAGGCCTTCATCCCGGCGGCCGAGGTGTGTCTGGATGGCACGTGGGCGTGCTAATTGACATCTTACAGCCGAGATTAGCATAATCCTGGTGTCTTGAAAATCTCCTCACACAATTGCCCCCTAGCTTGTGACTTCTTAGGGGCCCTAGCCTTTAGAGGTCGGAAGCTAGAGAGTCTGTCTAGAGATGTTTGATCATTGCTTGGCGCCGCTTCGACTTCTTCGAGGCAATTAATGTCACGTCCTGCTCACCCCGGGAAATGAACCGGGAGCTACACGTGTCGCTTTCTTACTGATTGTGCCGTCAAATTGATGAGACAGGCGCGGATCGCAATACTGTCTTTTCAAATTCTTAAATGGCGCCCAAGGAGGGTTTCCTTCCCCCTATAAATAGGGTCGTCTTCCTCCGGTCTACTTTCTTCATCTTCTCTTCTGATTTTCTTTGCTGCTATCTTTTCTTTTGGTCTTCGTCTTGTTCTTCGTCTTCGTTCTAAAGATTTCTCCAGAGGCTCTGGCGAGGACGACAGCAAGATGCGCCCAGGTAGACTCTCGTACCTGATTTGCCCTTCTCTTCCAGTAAGTGACTTCGTGCCCTTGTCTTTTTAGGGTTTTTCCCTTAGGGTTTCTCTTTTTGCCTTCTTCTCCTGGGCTGTAGAAATGGCCAACCCTAGGTTTCAGTTAGATACGCCTGAGGGCATGGCTAGGTTTACGGGGGCATATAATATTTCGGAGGGGGTCCGCCTCAGGCCGGCGACTCCCTGCGACCATGCTCTGCGCTGCTGGTCTAGCGGCTGGATGCCGTTCCCCTTGATCTCTGTGATCGAGGGTGGGGTTAGATTTCCCATGCATCCCCTGCTTAGGGCCTGCCTTAGCGCCTGGTCCATTCCCCTTGCCAGTTGATGCCCAACGGCTTCAAAGTCATCATGGGCACGGCGAAATTGAACGAGATTTTGGGGATCAACTTGGGTGTCCACGACATCGAGGATGTGTATGACATCTGTAGGGCTGGGGGAGACAACTATTATCTTCGGGTGAAGCAGCTCCGAAAGGGCTTCGTCCTAGCCTTGGAGGATTCTGGAAAAAACACCGAGGATAACCTTTTCTGCGTTTCGGGGGAATGGGAGTTCGGCGCTGGTGAGGACAGGACGCTCAGGGTCCCTCGCCATCTCGGGGCCGTCCCAAGTAAATATCGCCCTTCCATTTTGCTTATTTCGCCTAACTTTCGAATTGCCGGACTGATACTCTTGTTTACTGTGTAGAACTGCGAGAGAGGCAGCGCCGAGCGGTAAGCGACGGTTGGAAAAAGAACGTTGCCGACCACAGAAAGGTCGAAAAGTATGCCGGGCACGAGAATAGATCGGTCTGGAAACTGCTAGGCTACGCGCAGCGGTATCGCGGCCACTACAAGAGGATTGGAGCGGCGCAGGAGGACGAGCTGCAGCCTGATTTGCCCTCTGTCGGGTGTCCCGCTGACTGATCCTGCCACGAGCCGAGCTGCATCTGGTGCCTAGGCGTCCACTTCTTCCAGCTCGGGGTCTCCAAGTCTAAGGGAGGTTGTGGAGGCTTACACGTCTGATCAAGAAGAGAGGATGGAGGGCAGTTCGCGAGTGCCAGGAACCAAGGATCTGGCGGCCAAGTTCAGGCGCGGGTCTTCATCTTCCGCAACGCCTTCTTCTACCAGCGCCCGCGTGGCTTCGGCTCGGGGGGTGTCGCCGTTACTTCTGCCCCTGTCACTACCCCGAGCGAGGGAGTGCGAAGACGCTCCTCGGATTGAACGAGGGACGGGTCTCCGCCCAGGAAAAGGTCCAAGGCGGGGGAGAAGGACTCGGGGGCCGAGCAGGCCCTTAAAGGCAATACGCCTACGCATGCTTCTGGAGGTAAGGCTCCGCCTGAAAAGAGTGTGCCAGCGAGCAGGGCTGCTGCCGAGACGGTTCGCGATATCAGCTTCCCCGCAGGGCAAAGGTCCGGATCGGCCTCCGGAGCTCGTGCTGCCCCTGCAACGTGGAGGCCGAGGCTGGAGACTCAGCCCGGGAAGCCTTTAAATGTGGAGGACCGGGTCTTGGGGAATCCTCTCGTCATCGGGGCTCGCGCCAAGGCCTGTGCCCTTCCGCGTGACATGGAGCAGCACGTGAAGTTCGACAACGAGAGTTTGCTGGCTTCAGCGATCCAGGCTGCTCTCCTTGTAAGTATTCTTGATGCCCTTCTTATGTATTATATTTCGGCTGCCCCCGTCTAATTCGTTTTCTTTTGCAGAGTGTGCAGAGGCTTCAGTTGGTGGTGGAAAGGAGCGACAAGAACGTCTCTAGGATCACTCAACTGGAGTCTGAGAGGGAGAAATTGAGGAAGGAGCTGGCGGACTTGAAGAAAAGCACCGACCTCACATCGACAAGCCATCAGTTGAGGGGTGAGATCTGGGTGAAGACGAAAAGGTTGGCCGAGCTGGAGACGGAGCTGGCGAAACTGAAGGCAGATTCGGTGGTAGAATCGACGAGGCAGCATGCCGAAGTGCTCGCCAAACATACCGAAGTGGAGAAGCTTTAGAAGGAAAACGCCGAACTGAAGGCTCGGCACGCCGAAGTGGAGCGGCTGCGGAAGGAGAATGCTGACCTTAAGTCCTCACTGCAGGCCGAGGCCCAAGCTTCCTTTCAGAAGGGAGTGGACCAGGCCACAGAGGAGTACGAGAGGCAGGTGGAGGAGATAACCTCCATTTTGTTCGAGGAGGGTTGTCTGGCCGCACTGAGACAAGCGGGGGTTCCTGAAGACCACCCGGTCTATCGGAATCTGCCGAAGTACTCTGGCCCGGAACCCGAGCCGAGTCCCGCTCCGCCGACTGAGAGTGCCCAGGTTGAAGCTCCTGCTGCTGACCCTCTCTCGGACGGTGCTCCACCTATTCCTTCTGTGGGCGACGCTCCATCTGCCCCTCCAGCGGGTGATGCTACATCTATTCTTCCTCCAAGTGATGCTCCCCAGACGGTCGTGGGTGCCGCCGAGATCGCCGGTCCTTCGGAGAAGCAATGAGGGCGCTGACCAAGTCGCCAATGTTCTGGCGCCTTTTTGAACATTGTATTTTCCTGCTTTTGACTTGTAGTTTTTCTGTCTTTTGGAGATGTAAAGTGAACTTACTTGTAATCTCTTGCCTTTTGAATGAAAAACCAATTTGATCAATTGAGCTTTCTTCTTTCTTTTTGAGTTCGGCTTCTTTGTGTCTGAGTCTGGCTGAATGCTGTGACGTGAGAGTCCTGAGTTGGAGAGAGGGTTCCCAATGGTCTTCGTGATTATCCGCTCCGATATCCCGCATTCTGAGGCTCATAAATAGCAGTAAGTACAACGGTACGGCCGATGCGGAAAACGAGCAGATTGTCCCACGTGTCACCATCGGAACCGTCAGTCAATTTGTAGAAAACGTGCACTCCACGCAAAGCATGGGAGACCTCTCCCCATGAATGGGCCCTTGAGGACCGAGCCCTTCTTCTCCCTATAAATAGGAGGGGTAAGTCTACCGCCATGAGAGAGTAAAAAGGAAAACCTGAACCAGTAACATTTTTTATTTTTCATAGTCATGAGGACCCTCCCGCCTCTGCCAGACATTCTGGCAGCTTCGCCCTGTAGAAGTTTAGGAACCTTTGCCCTGGACGAACCCTCTGCGACTGGAGGCAGCTTCCTTAGGGAGGGGCTGTCACTGGCGGTCGTGGTCTGCTCGTTCTCTGAATACGATCCCCGTGGACCACGCGTTCTCTGAACGCGGGTCCACGGCCAACTCCCGCCTATGCGGCTGCGAGGAGATCAACTCCTGTCTATGCGGCTGGGAGTTGGTTGCCAACTTGATTCTGCAGGGTCTTGGGTGGCATTCAGGACCAGATCGAGAAGCCTCCGGGCTGAAGATCGATGAGGGTCTGAGTCCCCAGGCAGTGGCCCAGGAGCCTGAGCTTGTTAGCAAATTTTGGTTTGACCAACCATAGGGTATTATAGAGCTCCTGGCACTGAGGACCAGATCGAGAAGCCTCCGGGCCGAGGATCAACGAAGATCAGAGTCTCCAAGCAGCGGACCGGCGAAGATCAGAATCTCCAAGCTTCCCTTCTTTTTCTATTTTTAAAGGACTGTGAGCTTCCTTATTGTATTTTGCCTTTCCGCAACCCATGTAATGAGGAAATTACATTCAATAAAAATGACGTTTTTATGCCAATGAACTGTGTATTCTGTATCTCTGCTTTTTTCTGCTTTTTTCTGCATTTCCGTGCTTGCACTACTCTTTTTTTTCGCACTTCTGTGCTTGTGCTGCTTTTTTTTGTATTGCTGTGCTTGCACTGCTTTTTTCTGCACTTCTGTGCTTGCGCTGCTTTGTCCTCTAAGGACAGCTATTGGCCGAGATGAGCCCAGAACTTCGAGGATCTCGGTTATGCGAGTCTGGGTCCGGGATTGATCTCGGAGGGTGTATGAACCCAGAGTTTCCGGAGCGACTGGGTGTATGAACCCTAAGTCAGTCCCTGGTTGCGTGAACCCAAAGTTTAGGGAAGACTGGGTGTATGAACCCGAGGTCAGTCCCAGGGTGTATGAACCCAGAGTTTTAGGAGCGACTGAGTGTATGACCCCTAAGTCAGTCCATAAGTGCGTGAACCCAAAGTTTAGGGAAGACTTGGTGTATGAACCAGAAGTCAGTCCCAAGGTGTATGAACCCAGAGTTTTAGGAGCGACTGGGTTTATGAACCCTAAGTCAGTCCCTGGGTGCGTGAACCCAAAGTTTAGGGAAGAATGAGTGTATGAACCCGAAGTCAGTCCCAGGGTGTATGAACCCAGAGTTTTAGGAGCGACTGGGTGTTTGAACCCTAAGTCAGTCCCTGGGTGCGTGAACCCAAAGTTTAGGGAATACTGGGTGTATGAACCCGAAGTCAGTCCCAGGGTGTATGAACCCGAAGCAGCCGAACTCAGATAAGGTGGCACAGATTGATGACAAGGTGAAGGCTCCTTTTATTGATCATGAGACTCCCATTACATCTTAGAAAAAGAACTTCTTTAAGTGGGATGCATTCCATGGTCTCGGCAATTGCCTGCCTTCCAAGTCTTCGAGTTTGTAAGAAGATCGCCCTGCTACCGAAACCACCCTGAACGGGCCGTGCCAGTTCGGGGCTAATTTGGCTTCGTTTGGATCTCTGTCGGTTGGGAGGGTCTTCTTTAGGACCAGTTCTCCTACTGAGAAACTCCTCTCTCTGACCCTTTCATTGTATCCTCTGGCTAGCCGTTGCTGGTAGTCGGCCAGTCGTATGGCCGCTGCTTTTTGGCGCTCGTCGGCCAGGTCTAGCTCCATTGCCAGGTTTATCTCGTTTCGGCCTTGGTTAGCAAGCTCTGTTCTCAGGATAGGGAGGCCAATTTCCAAGGGAATGACCGCCTCCATCCCATAGGCTAGAGAGAAAGGTGTCGTCGAAGTGGAACGCCTCGGGGTTGTCCTGTACGCCCATAATACGTTGGGGAGCTCCTCTACCCATCTTCCTTTCGCCCTGTCCAATCGCTTCTTCAGGCCGTCAAGCAGTACTTTGTTAGAAATTTCGGCCTGACCGTTGCTTTACGGGTATGTCGGGGTGGAGTAGTGGTTCCTGATGCCATGCCTTTGACAGAAGTCTCTGAAGAAGCTGGAGTCGAACTGAGTCCCATTGTCCGAGATCAGGGTCCTGGGGATGCCGAACCTCATTATGATGTTTTTCCACACGAAATTCTTGGAGTCCTTCTCAGTGATGGAGGACAGCGGTTCAGCTTCTACCCACTTTGTGAAATAATCTGTAGCAACTATCAACCATCTTTTGTTTCCTGGAGCCCGGTGGAGAGGTCCAACGATGTCCAGCCCCCATTGGGCGAAGGGCCATGGACTAGAGAGGGGGCTCAGGTCCTGTGCTGGCTGATGAAGAGAATGGGAGAACTTCTGGCAATTTTCGCATTTCCTGGCGTATACATGCGCGTCCTTCTGCATATACGGCCACCAGTAACCTTGGCTTATGGCTCGGTAGGCCAGCGACCGTGTGAGACCCCACCCCTGGTGGGCCCTCATGTGAATTTGAATACTATATATTAGCTTAAGTATTTTAATTATATTAATTATGGGACTTAGTGAGGGTAGTTATGTATTTTCCTAGGGTTAGCCTAGTGGTGTAATTAGTAGAGTCAATAGGGGGCCTTTTGTTATTTTTAGAGTTAGGGAGTTTGTTAGAGGCCCTAGCTAGAATTTTGTATTTACTATAGGGGGGTTTGCACCAAGAATCTTCTAGAAGCCCACCTAAAGACCTAAATACCCTCTACCCTAACCCTAATCCTATTCTAACCCTAAGGGCATTTTTGTCCATAACCCAAAAACCCAACCTATATAAACTAAACCCTCCCCTGCCCTAACAACTACTGTTCATCTCCTTTTCTCTCAAGTTCCAATCTCTTCTCTCTTCTTCTTCCCCAATTCCCTCCAACGAACCCTCATCTCCCCCTCCAATCTCTTTTTTCTCTTCCTCGCCCCAGAAATCCCTTAACAGAAGACCACCAGCCGAAGACCGGCCTGCACCATAAGAGCTACTGCCGAGACCTTTTCTCTTTTTCCCTGTGGTTTTCTCTCTTTTCCTTCTACCTTCAATCGATCAAGGCAAGTGCACTGTGCTGGTAGTCTAGATTGCATGTTTCCTTCCTTTGATTTGCAGTAGAATTCCAATTTGTAATATATATGTTTAGATCGATCCTTGAGCATGTTTGTTTGGTTCCTTTGGCCATTGATGGATGGGATTACCTCATTTGGATGATCAATGGCCGGTTGATGATGGGTGGATGATGTAGGAATGATTTATTTTGCTTCTGTAATGGTCTATGGAGAATCCCAGAAGAATTGGGCCACGGGAATGAGTTTCCGGAGATGGAATGACAAGAACCCATCTCGCAGTATTGAGATCGGAATCGAAGTAGGACCACCCTTGGTAGAACAGGACCCTACGTCTATGTGAGGGGGCCTGTGCGACCATGGGTTGCTACTTGATCTGGATTTTGATCAGAGGTGGACCACCATTCCTGTGCTTAATGAAGAGAAGTTGTGTCCTGTCGCAGAACTGGGTTCTGTAACAGAACACAACACTGATAGGAGAGATGGACAGAGTCCAGCGATGGCCGAGCTCAGCACTTGCAGAGCCCAGCGGTTGCCGAGCTCAACATTAGCGCAGCTCAGCAACTGCCGAACTCAGCACTTGCAGAGCCCAGCGGTTGCCGAGCTCAGCGTTAGCGCAGCTCAGCAACTGCCGAGCTCAGCACTGGCCGAACTCAGCGATGGCTGGATTCAACACTAGCCGAACTCAGAGTTCTGCCGAGCATAATGGTTAGGATGAGATTCGCGTTTAGCCGAGCTAAGTGTCTAGGCCGAGCTCAGTGCTCAAAGCCGAGTTGTGTTACGGCCGAACTCAGTGTTATGGCCGAACTCAGTGTTTTACTGAGCTCAGCGCCAGACTGGGTTCCGTGCCAGACCGGACTTCGAGCTTAGCCGAACTCAGTGCTTAACCGAGCTGAGAGCTAAACCAACCTCAATGTCCTGCCAAGCCCAATGCATTTTCCCGAACTCAGCTGGGTGATCCAACTGAGCTAGGCCCTTTGCCGAGCTGAGTTGGGTGGCCGAACTGAGTATTCAATTGAGCTCCATTGCTTAGCCGAACTCCGAGATGGATTTCCAAAAAGGCGGGATTTCAACAAAGGAGACTAGAACCTGGGACATTTCTTCCAGCCAGAACTCCTAGTGCGCACGGCCAACCACCCAGGCCAGGGGGTTAGCCGAACTCACAGGAAGTCCTGGACAATCAGGCTTTGCCTGCAGGATGTTTTTCCTTCTCTGGACCCAGTGTGCCGAGCTGACCGCCCAGGCCAGGAGGTCGGCTGAGCACACTGTGTACAGTGACACTTCCCAGATTCTAAATTCCATTGTTGCAATCATATGTAGAACCCATTGACCATTCAAATAGACTTCCATCACTGTGCCAGCCACGAGTCAATGGTACGGCTCAACCTCGACTCGTGGGGTCCACTAATTAAAGTCCAGGTTATGTAATCTAAGATGATTCGACCTTTATACATTACCAAAATGATGCACATAACTTCTAAGCACCAAACACAATATTCCTTAGCATCTGTGGTTTCACTTAAAGATCGAATTACCTGAGATGGACCTGTATCCGAAAGTGGACCATTTACCTAGGTTGGACTGTTGTTATCTCCCTATGATTCGTGTACTTGGAGATTCATCTCCCTCATACTACGACTATCACTCTATTGTCCTTATTATTGTTCATACCTGTAAATTAAATGGAAAATGGAGGACCTAAACCTAGGAATACTTAGAGGTGACCCGGTAATCTGATTGGGTGGATCATTGACCCGTGTCTGTGGCTAGGCGGGCCCTTTTTATGGCCTAAGTTGGATGTGAATTACCCTAGAATGGAGAGGTTAGATTGTATGGGCTTGTGACCCATTATGGACGTAGATGGATCACATGTCAATGAACATGGACTTGTGTCTCATATGGATTGTTATAGACCAGGCCAAGTATTTGGTGGGCCTTGGTACGGATCCAATGATTGGAATTGGACTTGAACTATGATCCACAATTTGCATTGAGTACTTAGACCTCTTAGGGACTTTTGTTAGGACCTTGTTCACGCAAGGCAAAGCCTAGACAGACACAGACCTTTATTGTTTCCGAGTCGGCATAGACATTCACTCAGTTGATTTAAGCTCAGCCAGTTGGACTGATCATCACTGGTAGGAGCTATTGAGATTTGTTGTGTGGCTATCATGATGAGCATTGTTGGGACGGACGGTGTGATGCCGGTTCCGGTCGTTGTGGATGATGTTGATGATATTTTGCGGGGTTAGTAATCCCTAGCATTAGCTTAGGATCCCTACCGCGACTGTGTTCAGTATGGGAGGGCCGCGGCATAATATCCCGCGGTGACCAGCTTATGTGGATGTGCCATATTGTGTAGGTTTATTACTGTTATACTTATTATGATTCTACATGGTTATCTTGCACGACTGCATAGCATATGTACCATTGCTACTCTCTTAACTTTATTACTGTCTCTACTCATTTGATGCATACATTCTATATTATTAGCTTACTGTGACTTGCCAGATCTTTAGATCTGACCCACTCTTGGTGCTTAGGTCTTGACCCCGAGTTCGAGGGCGATGCGTTCGCACTCGTTGAGGTGCCCGTAGCAGGCGACTACGGATGGGGGCCGGCCGACCATGAGGTCGAGCCGGAAGGTGGAGAGCCGACACCAGCTGCAGGGGTTTGAGTGTTCTTTTGTCTGGGTTTTGAGAGACATTTGTTGTGAGTTGGGTAGTAATGAAAAATATGTAATTAAACTTTGATTTGTTATCACTATACATTTAGGCTGGACTTCAGCCCTTCTACATTTGACATATATACGTTGATACCTTATGCTTCCGCTATCTCTGTATGGCTTCCGCTTATAATACGCTTCCGCAATAATAACTGTTGTTACATTATTGTTCAGAAAGTTTTAAATTGGACCTCACTGCGGACCTACGATCTTGGAAGTTCTCGGATTTTCCGGGAAGTAACGCGCCAATTTCGGTACTTTGACGATTTTCTCGGTATCCGGAATTGGGGCGTTACAGACCGTCCTCCGATGTGGCTCCCGCAGATTCCTTCGTGGATCTCATACGAGAAGTCGTCAACCTTGCTTGGATGGACGTATTGGAGGTAGGGACCTGTGAAGGATTTTTTGTAGAGCTTGCCTTCAGGGGATAGCCAGAATCGAGTTGCCTTGAGTCTGATCCGGTGAGCTTCGTCCTTGTCTTCGGGGAGCTGATCGTCCTTGAGGTAGGAGATGATCGGGTCCATCTAGCTTGGGCCGAGATCAGGGCAAAGAACCTGCCGAGATGAATAGAGCTCTAAGCTTGATCTCGGTAGCGACCCAACATCAACGGTTCTTTTCTTTCCTACTTCAACAGGGGAGACCATATTTGCGAGCGCATCAGCGTGCGTGTTAGTATCTCTGGAGATCTGTCTGACCTCAGCTGTTTGGAAATGAGCGAGAAGTCTCTTTACGATGGCTAAATAGGCCGCCATCCTGTCGTCCCGGGCTTGGTAGTCTACAGTTAGTTGGCTAGTTACCAGTTATGAATCGCTGAAGACCACCAATTGCCGGGCTCCGAGGATTCGAGCGCTGTTCAGTCCTGCAATCAGAGCTTCGTACTCGGCTTCGTTGTTCGTCGCTTTGAAGTCCAAGGTCAAGGCTTGCTCTATGACCAGTCATTCTGGCGATTGGAGGACTATGCTGGCGCCGGCCCTTTTGGAGGTAGACGAGCCGTCGACGAAGACTCTCCATGCCGAGTCGAGGACTTGGCTCAGAGAAGGTTCGCCGACCTCGGTGACTTCATTCTCATGCCCTGTGCCCCCCAATTCGGTGCCGGGCTGGGTCGAAGCCGAGCTCGGAGAGACGAACTCAACAATGAAATCTGCCAGAATCTGGGCTTTGATCGCAGTCCTGGGACGGTACTGAATATCATACTGCCCCAATTCGACCGCCCATTTTAAGATTCTTCCTGAAAAGTCATCTTTTTTTAAGATGGATCGGAGTGGATGCTCCGTAATAACCACAATGGTGTGGGATTGAAAGTAGTGAGAGAGCTTACGGTAGGCACTAACGAGTGCCAGCGCGAGCTTCTCAAGCAAAAGGTATTTGGTCTCAGCATCAAGGAGGATCTTGCTCGTGTAATAGATTGGCTTTTGTGTTTCGCCGTCCTCTCTGATGAGGACAGAGCTCACCACGTGATCCGAGACTGCCGGATACAAATATAATGTCTCCCCCTGGGTTGGGGTAGAGAGCAGAGGTGGTGAAGAAAGATAAGTTTTGAGTGCTTGCAATGCTTGGTCGCACTCAGGGGTCCATTGAAATTTTAAATTTTTTCGTAAGAGCTGAAAGAAAGGCCAGCACTTATCTGATGATCTGCTGATGAAGCGGTTGAGTGCGGCGGCCATGCCAGTCAGCTTTTGGACTTCCTTGGTAGTAGTCGGGCTCTGAATTCCCAAGATCGCCGTGATC
Organism: Litsea cubeba; assembly: GCA_012931725.1. Taxonomy (NCBI): domain Eukaryota; kingdom Viridiplantae; phylum Streptophyta; class Magnoliopsida; order Laurales; family Lauraceae; genus Litsea; species Litsea cubeba. The sequence continues at coordinate 25,275,773 of CM022951.1, read as the reverse complement.
TGATCGGGGTTGGCTTCTATCCCCCTCCGGGTCACTAGACTTCCGAGGAATTTGCCGGAAGCGACGCCGAAAGCGCATTTGGAGGCGTTCAACTTGAGCTTGAACTCTCTGAGGATGCCGAAGACTTGTGCCAGGTCCGCCAGGTGGTCGTGAGATTGCTTGGACTTGACGACCATGTCGTCAATGTAGACTTCGACGGTTTTGCCGAGCTGAGCCTAGAACATCTTTGTGACGAGTCGCTGATATGTTGCCCGCGCGTTCTTCAGTCCAAAGGGCATCACCTTATAACAATAAGTGTCGCGGGGGGTTATGAATGCAGTCTTCTCCTCGTCCGGCTCAAACATCGGGATCTGATGGTAGCCTCGATAAGCATCGAGGAAGCTCATCATGTCATGGCCAGCAGTGGCGTCAATTATTTGGTCAATTCTCGGGAGTGGGAAGCTGTCCTTCGGGCAAGCTTTGTTGAGGTCGGTGAAATCGATGCACACCCTCCACTTGCCGGTTTTCTTTTTGACCACCACCGTATTAGCTACCCAGACCGGGTACTGGACCTCTCTGATCGCGCCGGCTTCTAGCAACCTGTCGACCTCCTCGACCACGGCTTCTGTCTGCTGCAACCCTGTCCTGCGGGCCCTCTGCACCACTGGCTTGTGGTTGGAATCTACATTCAGCTTGTGGCACATAACCTCAGGGTCGATCCCAGGCATTTCGCTCGGAGTCTAAGCAAAGACGTCTCTGTTCTGCATCAAGAATCTCGAGAGCTCGGCTCTCTCGGGGTCGGGAAGCTGGCTGCCGATCAGGAAGAATCTGTCTGGGTCGAGCGGGTCGATCCTGACTTCGGCTAGGTCTTCGATGCTCTTCTTCTCAGGATCTCGGCCGATCTCGTCCAGCTCCCTTTCGAGTTCTGCCACGTGCACTCGCTCCGGCTCCTTTTCCCCAGGGACTATGGCCATCATACACTGCCTGGCCAGCTGCTGATCCCCGTCCACAGTAATCACCTCCATCTTGCCTTCCTTATCCTCAAGCAAGAACTTCAGTTTCTGGTGGAAAGTGGAGGGAACTGCTTCCATTTTGTGGAGCCACTTCCTGCCCATAATAGCATTGTAGGGGGAAGGGGCGTCCACTACTAGGAAGTCGGTCATCACAGAGGCTCCGCCCACCCTGGTTTCCAGAGTGATCTTCCCTTTAGGGTAGACAGGTTTGGCACTGAACCCTACTAGGGGCGTACGAGCTTCTTTTAAATCAGCCTCCGAGAGTCCCATCTTCTTGAAGCATCCGTAGTAGAGGATCTCGGATGAACTGCCGGAGTCGACGAGGATTCTTTTCACTGTGAAGTCTCGCAGCTTCATCGTCAGGAACAGGGGATCGTTATGGGGAAGCTGCACTCCCTCGAGGTCCTTATCCGAAAATGAGATAGCTGGGCGCTCGCGCCGCGCTGTCTTGGATGCTGGTCCGAGCTCGGCCCTCATCACCTCCTTCCCATGAGAGGTCTGCCTGGCCTCGGCACGAGCCTGGGTGTTGCCTCTAGCTGAGGGGGAAGGCACCGAGGGTGCCAGGTGGATGACATTGATGACCTTTTCAGATTCGTCGCTGTCTGGGTCCTTGTCGGCGCTCTGATGAGTTCGGCCGCTCCCTGCATCTCCTGTCTTGATGTATTCCTCCAGGTGGCCTTCCTTGGCGAGCTTCTCCAGGTGAGACTTCAGGATCCTGCACTCCTCGGTTTTATGCACATTCTGCTTGTGGTAGGCACAAAACTTGTCATGGTCACGGGAGGAGGGGTCGCCCTGCATGGGCTGAGGCCAGCTGAAGAATGCCTGTGCTTGATCTTATGCATGATCTGATGGATCGGCTCCCTGAAGATGGTACTCACAGCTTGATAGGAATTGGAGGGAGGCCTGGGCTTCCTGCTGCCCCCGGATTTGGACGCTGGGGTTTTTGCCGAGGTCGAGACCCAAGCTTGGTACGGTTCTTCTTTCCGGAAAGGCTTCTTGTCCTTCTTAGGGGGCTGGTTGCCCTTATCCTTGTGTCCTGCGCCGTGGCTTTCCCGGGCCCGAATATCATCTTCCTCCCGGGCGACATAGTGCTTTATCCTGGACATCAAGGCTGGCACGGAGGTTACGGGTCTCCGGCCAGGTCTTTCCTGAGCTCGTTTCCTGACAACAGAGCGTTTTGGAAAGCGAAAACTGCCACTTCGTCCTTGGAGACTTCGATTTGGCTGTAAGTCGCCCAGAACCGTTTGGCGAATTGGGTGGTGCTCTCACCCTGCTTCATCTTCAGGGCCAGTATATCAGCATCGGTCTTGGGGACGACGCTGTAGGCCTGAAACTTCTTCAAGAAGGAGAGCTGGAGCTGTCTCCAACTCGAGATAGATTTCTCCGGGAGGGCGCATAACCACTTCAGGGGGAGGTCACGCAGACTGGAGGAGAAGACTTTGTAGTTGAGGTGGCCCTCGTCCCCCCAAATGGACATCCTCTGAGAAAAGTGTCGGAGGTGAGCGGCTGGATCTGAGACTCCGTCATAAGGGACGAATCGCGGGACAGAGAACTCCTTGGGCAGGGGAGTCTCCTTGACATCCCGTGTAAAGGGGGAGACCCCCAGATCGGTGAGGCAGCAAATATCTTGCTGGTCTCGGGCAAGACCAGTCATCTCCAAGTTGTGCTGAACAGCCAGTTTAATACGCCTGTCGAGCCGTTCCTGCTCGTCATCCTTCTCTGATGATAGTGCTTCTGACTTCCGCTTCGAGTGGCCTCGACTGTGATGGCTGCGAGCTCGGCTGTCTCGGCCATGATGGCTTCGACTGTTGCTCGAGCCTTCGCCGTGGGCCCGACCACGCTTTTCATCCAGATAAGTCCTCAAATCCTCGTGGGAGGACTGGACTGCCTTGCTCTAGGCGGCTCTCTTCTCTCCTTGGCGCTCGGAGGGCTTCCTTAATGAGGCAGCTCATGCCGCTCTTAGTTGCTGCCGGAGCTGACGGATTAACTTCTCCTGCTCCTGGATGAGAGCGTTTTGAGCTGCGACATCCCCTCCGTCAGCGAGGTGTCGTGAACGGTGTGACCTGTCGACTGCTACGGCTTTGTCCTTCCGGGGACGCTCCTGTCGCCGCTCGTCTCGTCGGGGAGGCATGACTTCCTTGCCCGGGGACGAATCCTCTGCTTGCTCTGGGAATGGGACTGGGATGAAGATGCACGAGTCTGGGCGCTCCTCGCCTGCAGACGCGCCAAGCCCTGCCCCGGATCGCCTTTGAGGAGGGGCGTCCGCCGACGGGCCCGGTAGCTGAATCATCGCTCTTGAAGACTCTCCGCCTTTCTTAGCTTTTGGAGGCATGGTATTTGGGAAGATTGGGCTAATACTTTCCCACAGACGGCGCCAATTGTAAGTACAAAAATAACGACTCACAAGATTAGGGGGTGCCTGATAGGACTTATCCAACTGTAAGATGAAGATCAGCTGCCTCAAAGCCTGAAAAGGGAAGAGCGAACGGTTAGAGGACCCTGGCCTGAGTGGCGCAAGGCTCTCCGATGCCTAAGTTAGTGTATGAACTGAACAAAGGAAGGAGAGGAAGAAGAGAGGCAAAGTAACGGCTCTAGTATGCGTCTGTTGCGTACCTGTGTTATGGGATGTTATCTTATTTATAGAGAACTCTACCTGATATCTTGGAGTGGGCCCCTTGGTTTGATAGGGAAACTCTCATTAGCCCACAAAGTAATAAATGCGGGTCCATCACAGCCCACAAAGCATTTATTGTCAGTCCGATCAGCCCACATTGCATTAAATACATGTCATGTTGGGCCTGATCGTGTTGGACGCCTTTGGCGGTAGAGGTCCCATCGGATCCATCCTCAGGCTCTGCCCTGATTTGGCTACAGCCGCCGGATGCCACCTTGTCAGAGATCTGGCGAAGATTTTGGACGGCTGGGATGGCCCATCTGTCTCTTTGGCTCACGCCCCTACTCCGCCACGTGTCTGGTGGCGTGGCGGGCGTGGGGGCGAGACTAGGGTTTCTCTTCATCTCGGCTTTCGTCCCGGCTTCTTCCGCCGGGGTCAGGCACACAGCCGAGGTCAACCTTGGTAGTCGAACTCGGCACTGGCAGCCGAAGTCAGCCTGGTTTTGGCTGAGGCCTTCATCCCGGCGGCCGAGGTGTGTCTGGATGGCACGTGGGCGTGCTAATTGACATCTTACAGCCGAGATTAGCATAATCCTGGTGTCTTGAAAATATCCCCACACAAGCATAATCATTACATAGAAAGTTTCTCTGGAAAGCAACAATTTTATATTGTATCATTCAATCAGTTTTATAGGTCTAGAACTTGTCAACTCAAATTCTCAGTGAGCCAGCTTGACTGTGTTGAAAATAAAACAAGAGGTTTGGATACATTTAAGCACTAACAGAATATAAGCCCTGCTCAACAAAGGAAACTACTTAATTTGTTAATACTGTCAAGACACAGGTCAAGCCCAACCTAATGGGTCAGATCAACCCAATGTGTCAAGAATAATCCAATTGTAGATTTGTTGTAATCTAATGTGTATTATTGACCGATGGTTGGTTTGGTATGCATTGTTACGTCGTTCATAAATTGCTCAAGCTTTTGATGTAACTGGTTTTTAACAAATACAACTCAGTGTAGAGAACAAAGGTTTATAACATAAGTCAGATCAATGTGAGTACCAAGACAAGATGGTGGAGTATAAATTCCATACAGTGGCAAGCAACAAAATGATGGAATTGAGTTACTGTTCTACTTTCTGCCATTCTCTCACTGGTTGTAAGTTGTATACCATCCTTCTGGGGGCAATATTTGCAATGGAATATCTACCCCCAATTTCACCACTGCAAGGCTATACCTTGATGTTGCCTATGGATGCAAATGATTGTAGGTGCTAAATTAGTAATCCTCAAAAAATGTCAAGTAAAGCATTGGATTATGTCCATCTAGGGGACATGTTTTGGTTATCCTCACTGTTGATCCAGTGGTGCACAGCATGGATGGATATGTCTCAAAATATCCAAGATATAAGGAATGCACCATTTGCTTGACCCAGTAGCAGATGGTTAAGATGAGAACTAAATGATTGTAAAAAAATTATCACCAAAAAGCAAAATAGCATTGCCTTTAAAATCATTAGGTCTAAGGCTTGTGTGAAAAGTCTTGCTTATAATTTGATATGGTGTCACTTTAATTTGACACTTCATCAACTTTGCTATTGGATGAAAACATAAATTATCAATTGATGAGATAGAAGGGTTGGGATGATTTCACGGGGCTGATCTCTCTCTCTCTCTATTTCCTTTTCAGGATGAGATTTTTCTGTCTCCCATTCCCATGATTTTCATTCATCTAAATGGGCCTCACAACCGAGTTTGCAGCCAAGTTTGGTCTGCTCTGGATGCATAAGAATGAGAAACGATGAATGGGTTGGATTAGAGGTGTGCTCAATCCTAACCCTTGATCTTGAGTAGTGGGAGTTTGATGACTACGTCTCCTTTATTTTTTGTGATAAAATCTAGTGGCAATTACTACCTGTATGGCTGCATCAATTAGGGGTGTTTGTGGGCCGGGCTAAGGCATATCCAGGCCCGGCCCAAGCCTGACACGGGCCATAAAAGTTAGGCCCGAGCCCGCCCATTTATTCAATTGGGCTGGGCTGAACTGGTCTTTTCATCACTTTTGTGGGAATTAGAGCATTAATTAAATTAAATTACATGTATTTCTTACACAAGCCAGGCCGGGCCGGGCTATGGGCTTTCATCACTTAAACCAAGTGCGGCCCATTTATTAATTGGGCCCTCATTACATATCCAAGCCCCGGCCCAAAGCGGGCTAGGCCTGGATCGGGCTCGAGCTGGCCCAACCCATGAGCACCCCTAGTATCAATGTCAAATTAAAGCCAATGCCATTTTTGCTAAGTGGGTGTCTATATGCCGGAATGGATGACATTTATCATAGGTCAGCCGGATATGAAGACATTGGAGAAGCATAGAAGGGTTTCAAGAGAATTTACGATGTTATTTTCATATAAGGCCCATTTATGATCAATTCAATCCCTTTATTAAAAGCAAGGGATGCAAAAGTGTATATGATTCTCTAATTATATGAAGGTTCCGATTTTAAAAAATCGTGCTTTGAATTTGTTTTAGGTTTTGTTCATAAATGGGTCTAAGTCTGGAACCTGATTTAGGCTCCGATTGCTAAATGAGTCCATTTCCGAATCCATATAGGTTTCGGCTCGTGGACTTGGGATTTGGCTCGTGGATTGCTTTTTTAAGATACTGTGTTCAACTTTGTATAGGCTAATATGAAAAAAACTCCGTGACAATGTATGTATTAGTTCCATAGATGTTGAATATCAGTTGAGGAAGGTAGACTTGATAGATTGTTATTGGGTTCAATGATATACCTATTTTAAGCAAATAAATAAAATAAAAATCGAAAAAGAAGTCAAAATCAGTTCCAAAACTGAACTTGGTTCTTGTCAAAGTTGGTTCTAGAGTCGGATCCAAAACTAGGAAAACAAGTTCCGTGCCAGAACCGCCTCTGCAAAATGGTTCCAATTTCTCGATCCTGCAAATGGTTCCAATTTCTAGATCCTGTGTGGTTTCTGCCCGGAACTAATATGTTCGCATCCCTACTAAGAGCTACCGTGGGCTTCTTTAAATTAGTAGTAATCTTAGTTTGGCATTGACCAATCCATCAGTAACGATTGATTTTTATCGCAATGAACTTGCACCATAAATGGCTATTGTGCTTTCATACCTAAAATTAATTACTAAGTGCCTGTTTGTTTCATATAATTGAACATGTAGAAGCCGGCAAGCTTTTATTTCAAAAAATGGGAACAAGCGAGTGAAAATATTAAAAAGGCATAAAAATTATCTCCCCTTTAATGGAAAATGAATGAAGCGGAGGTGATAAATAAATACCCAGCCACCAATGGTGGCTTATATCCTAAGTTGCCTCACAGCCCTCACCTCATATTAGGCATGTCAATTGAGCCCCGGCTCAAGCCCGAAAATATATTGTTTTTAAAAAAAATTTGAGCCCCGCGGGCTGAGCTCGAATAATAGTTTTAAAGCCCGGCTAAATTGGTGGGCAGAACAGGCTCGCCCCGCCCGCAAGCAAATTTACTAAATTTTCAACAATTCTTGTAAATATCTCTTAACAAAAACATACAAACTCCATTAATGTCATAAAACTCCAATGTGGATATTTTCATTTATCCACATTGATATTTATTGATATAATTTCAGGAAAAAGGACTCGGTATATTGTTCTAAAGAAAAGTCAATTAACTTTCCACGGAATTCTAAGATATTGATTTGTAATCTTTTCACATAATTTTTCCTATCAGTATCATTTCATGTAATTGTCACCGACTTAACAACCCTATGCAATTCAAGATCCACTAGAAATAAAATATTCGAGAAACATTTCATTAACAAAATCAAGCACTGTAACTTTGCCAACTGTAATCCCTTTCCCATCATTATTTCAGTGGGCTAATTGATACTCAAACAAACTAATTAACTGCCATCTACTGCAATCTAAAGAAATAAAAAATAAAAGGCCAAACTATCAATATTTTCAGCAAGTCTATAACCATATCAAGTTCAAATCCTACATTGTTCTAATTTGAAATTCAACAGCAGAAAAACTAGAAACCAAAACTCAAAAACCTCTGGAACTCAAAATTGCAAGCGGAATGAAATATCAACTTCTCTTAGGCCCTGTTTGAAATAGATGGTGTAGAAATAGTTTGTTTGGTAACATAGAAAAAATAATTGAAATAGACATTTTAAACAATGGTTGAAAGTTTTTAATAAATATCTCAAGATCCATTAGGATTCAAGTATTGAGATTTGACGTCATAGTTGTGTTTAGCCTTACAAAGAGAATTAATGGTTTGGATCTTGCATTTGGCGGCCACAGTTTTTAAAAAAGTAGATATAAATATTTATCTCTTTTTTTATAAATATCTCAAGAATATATGATGATCCAACGGCTAAGATTTGGACCCGTAGTCATGAATGATCTTTTGAATATATACAATGGTTTGGATCATGATTTATAGTGCCCAAATTTACAAAAAAATAAAATAAAATAAAAAACCACATTACCTGTGTACAATCTCAAAACTCAGTCAATAATGCATGGGACATCAACGGTCAAAAATATTTTTATAAATATCTCAAGATCCACTTTGAATTAGAGACTCATTTTTGAACAATTAGCCGTTTGTGGCTCTCCAAAGAGAACCAACAGATCGGATTGTGATTATGGGGCCCACAATGTCCAGAATATTAGATCGAATGGCTCACTTTTTTGTATATATCTCGAGATCCGAGATAGATCAATGGTTGAAATTTTGATACGTGGCCGTGTTTGACCTTCTTCATATATCCAGTGGTCCGGATCATGATTTTGGGTCCCATAAATTAAAAAAAAAAAAGGGGCTCTCCCATGAGGACGTCCGTTTCACTGTAGCCCATGTATGTCTTTCCGGCTTTCCACTTCAGTCACAATCCACTTATTCAAATATTCCCCTTTTTTGCTGGCTTATTGAAATGGAGGCAAATCATCTAAACTCCATTTCAAATAGACTTTACAACATGAGTTCCCAAACGCTCTAAAAATTGTTTCAAATAGTTTTAAGATAAATAGAGGCAATAATAAGTGCATGTTTGGGAGGTCTAATTTTTCCCTCTAATTCTCTAAAATGGATAGAGGTTTGAAAAAACAGAGTGTTTGGCACCACATTTCAGCATTTACATATTTTAGAGAAGTAAAGGCAATGACTCTACTTTCCACAGCCCCCAAAAAAAAAAGAGGCGGAGCTACAGTGTTTATGCATAATCACGCCCAGTTTGTTTTTTTTCAATTTTTCGCCAAATCTGAGAGGCCCAATCAAGATCCAAACCGTTGAAAATGTTCACAAGGTCAAACACGGCCTTGTGACCAAATTTCAGCCGTTGAATCATCATCAATCTCGAGATATGTGCCACAAACCGTGAGCCATTGGATATAATTTGTTATGATCTGTGGGCCCCAAACACAATATCAAAACCGTTGGATATGTTTGGGAGGTTGAAAAGGTTTTGTGGTCAATTTTGATCACACAATACCTTGTGAATCTTGAGATATGTGCAAAATAAAAATAACCGTTGATGTATTATGCTCAATATTGCATTTGCCCATGAGCAGTAAACTATTTCATTTTTTTATTATTATTTAGGGCATGTAAAAACAAAATCTAAATCGTTAGTAATGTTCACAATATCAAACATGACCATGAGACCAAATTTCACCCGTTGGATCATCATCAATCTCTAGATATGTGCAAAAATCGTGAGCCATTAGGTATAATTTTGTGGATTATGTGGGCCCCAAACACAAGATCCAAAACCGCGAGATCTCTTTGGAAGGCTCAGCACGTCCATATGGTCAATTCTCATGGCTTAATACCTTGTGACTTTCAAGAAATATGTGGAAAAACTCTCAACCAATGATATAAAAATGTCTATTTAGCATAGACCCCTGCATTACCAAACACCTCCTTTTATTTTAGCCTCTTTTTTGTATGGGTCTATATTGAATGGTTTTTAAGAAATAGACTAGTGGTCCCAAAAGAGACGCCAAACGCCACCTAGTTAAAAGGAAAAACCTAAAACATCAAAACCCAAAACCAAAGGAGCTTCAACTTCCATTCAATAATAACTTATTAAGAGTTCCAAATCATAAATAAAAATATCCACATAAATGAATATCTCTCGTAAATATCTCACCCAAAATGAATTTCAAACATAATGAAACATATTGTAAATATCTCTTGACAAAAACATACAAACTAAACTCTATGGATATGAATAAACAAATAGAATAGGCCTACACATAATTTTAAAAAAAGGAGGAGGGTTTAAAGTCTAGTTCACACTCGGTGTTTGGTGGCAGTATAGGAATAATTAGTGAATGTTTAGCTTATATTCAAGATTGTGCTAACTTTGGCCCCGTCTGGGCCCGCACAAGACGGGATTTGACGTAGGCCCATACAATTTTGGGTCGGGATTGGACAACCTCCGGCAAGCTCGCCAATATTCGGGATGGGATTGGACAGCCCAAGCCCATGCCTAGCGTGTCCCATTGACGGGCCTACCTCATAACCTTCACTGCTTATTTCTTTAATAATCCTTAAGTGTAGATCATTTGACCTTGAATTTTCATGTATTCTATGCAAATAAACTAGCCCTAAAGATTATTTCTAGAGATACATTTATTAACACGAGAACTCCCTAGTGCTATAAAAAGGACTTTGATTTTTCTTTGCCATCACTTTTTTGCCATTTAAAAAATGGTTCTTTTTTGCATTAAAAATTGAAAATAACCAAAATGATATTCTTCAAGTAAAAAAGATAAAAAATATGTAAGTTTGGAATTGTTGGTTTTCATTTTCTGTAAGGGAGTGAAATACTGCATTCTAATTTCTCGGATGGAAAATCAAGATCCTTCCTATTAGGAAAATGTAATTTTTTATTTTTTTTTCTTTTATCAAGAAAGTAAAATAAGAAGAACTTCCCTCTCTACACTTACAAGTTTTAAGCACGTCTTCTTGACCTCATCTTTCATTGATTGCCATTCATCTAGGTGGGTCTTTCGGAAGAGCTAATTATATTTTTCTTAGAAACAAATCTGATCTTCCCTTGATGGCCCTTAATCTCAGTGGCCCCCACATGAAGTAGGGCAGCCTTTTTGTTTTTTGGAAAAAAAAAAAAAAACAGAAAAACCCTACCAGCCCCCACCAACTCTTACCAGTCCGCTCCCTTTATCCCTCTGTTTCTCTCCATTTTATTTTTATCCTTTCCTCTCTCCTCTCCTCCTCTTGAGCGGCGTCTTCCTTCACCTATCCATCTGCAGAGGTTAGTATCTCTCTCTCTCTAATCTCATTTCTTTTTCCCCATTTCTTAAACCCTAATATCTCAGACCTAACACTAACCCTAACCCTAACCCTATCCACAAAATCTCATTCTAACCCTAACCTTATCATCTTCACAGATGTTAGTGAACTCTTTCAAAAAAAACAGATAATGTAGGATTTGATGTGCTTTTAGTTACTAAACCCCCTCAATTTTGAAGAAAGACACTTAGGATTTTAAACTCAACAGGACTGAGTTTGATGTCACTAAATCCCTAATATCAGAGGCAAAAAGAAGGATTCTTGAGGCGCACTTAGCTCCAGATTTATCTGCATGAGATTAAAACAATCCCCCAATTTCAAAAACGCAAGTTGATGTGTATTACTAGCAGTTCCCACTCTATTGGAAAGAAAATCAGAAGTTATCTTCAAATTAATTTAATGTATAAATTCTCATACTTTATAGCATTGTGAATTTGGTATCCAAGTTGGGTCTGGGTATCTAGCGCTGTTGCCTGATTCATTGTTTGATCAATTTGAATTTGAGTTTGGGTTAAATTCGTCTGTTTCCTCATACTATTAGAAAGAGGGTGGGAAAAGGGACTATTTTGGTAGGTTCTTTTAGGTTTTAAAGAATTTTATTTTTGCTATCTTTTTTTTTCCCTCTCTTTTTTATGGTTTAATGATTACACTCTCTTGAGTCAATTTGTCATGTTTGATTTCTATCCATTGATTTTCTCATCCATAGATGGGTGATTTTGTTTATTTTTTTTATTTTTACATTGATTCTTCTTTGTTGGTTTATCAATCATTGGATTATTCTTTATAATTTTGTTGTTCTCTTTTATCTTAAATAGATATATTGCACCAACTGAAACTTTGTGGTTTTCTTATTCTTTCTAGGTGGGTTATTAGGAGACAGATTGATGGCGACACAGCTAATCCGCGAATGGACAGGAATTCAGCAGTTCCCACCAGCTACACAGTCAAAATTGCTTGAATTGTTGGGGAAATTAAAGCAAGAGGTTTGGTTCTTTTGTTTTTATTAGGTTTCATTGGTTGCTAATTACTCTGTTGTTCTGTATCAGTGAAACTTTACTAGATCCCACTGAATAGCTTTTGTTGATAGGTTACAATAGAGGTCATGAATAAGTGAGAAAGTACATCCAAAAAGTAGTCTATTAAGATTATGGAGGCTAGCAGAGACAATAAAATCAAGTTTAAAGAATTTCCAATCATAAGCTCAGATCTAGTAACCCCTGCTCTTGCCCCAACAATAGCTTTTGTTGAAACAATTTTTTTTATATAAACCCCTAAGATTTCTAATATTCGTAAATATACATTTGTGGTTTCAGTATTTGGAAATACCTCCCTGCTCTCATTTTAATGTATGTCATGTACTAGAATATGTGAAGTTGACAATAATGAAGAAACAGGTGAGGTTGAAGGCCGAATATTTATAAAAATGCCAACTTTTCCATCCACCAAGCAGTCGAGCACTAATCGTTATTATTATTTTTTATATACACCTTAAGGTTTCTAGGATAGAGAAGTAAGTAAGCCCATATAGTTTCAATATTTGGTGATGGATTCCACTTTGGTATTTCTCTTACCTTTCATGTCCTTCAATCTGTATGATATGAAGGGTTTCTCTCCATATCTCTCCCATGCATGAAAAAGAAGTCATGTGTTTTAAAACTTTTATTAATCCGATGGTAGGTCGTGCAGGATTGAGATTCATTATAAGTAGAGATAAATGATTGGTTTGGATTTAATGAAATTGGCCCCCTCTTGATAAAAATGAATTTTGTACGGTTACTTTCTCCTGCCAAATGTACTAACTAGAGTAACTATTAAATTCATTTGCAATATGTCTTCTCAAAGATGGGCCTCAAAGACAACAACCTTATCGCAAAGGTTTAATAAAATTGGGAATCTTAAGACCCTTAATAGATGGGCCTCACCATACGATTTCCCTGACATGCAGCATCAAGAGCTGAACTCAATCCATTGTTTCATTTATGCACATATTACCCATCCTTTTAAGATTTGAATTAGTTTTTTTTTTTTCCATGGAAATTAGTTTCCTGTGGGGATTTAAAAATCAATTTGCTGTGCCCATTTAGAGATGAATTTTTGCATAGCAAAAAAATCCTAAACCTAAATCTCTAAGAAAATAAGGGGCTAGGCTTTAGAAAAATAATAGAATAATATTTCTCATCTCATTACAATTCTTATTATGTAAACCTCACATTAATTCTACTCTAGAAGGCATTAAAACCATTTATCTAAGATCCAAATATTACAACATGCATGCGATTGCCTACTATGTACATCCCTATGCATCAGGCTAGAAGAGAAGATGAGGAGGAAGAAGATCAAGATCATCAAAACAAGGCCAACCTTCCATTCATAGAGTTCTTATCCATTGGAAGCTTTACCTAACAGTGGCCCTATGAACAAATACATTGCACATAAATCCTAACCTTTATCTAGAAACCTTCATGGTCGCAGTTGCTGTAACTGTAAGGATAGTGAAATGGTTTTATAGAAGATACATGTATGCCTTGTACTCGGCTAATATAAATTACTGTGGCAAACATTATCTAAAATTATGTATAGTTCACAATGCAATGCATCTATCTAATTCACTCTTCTTGAGTTGTGCTCAGTAGATGAAGACCAAACAATGACTGAGGAAATCTTACCTAAACATAGCGCTCTAACCAATTTGTCCAGTGAATCACAGAGAAAAAAAAAATCTTACCTAGTCGAACCCGGGTTCTCTCTCTTCTCCCCAAATCTAGTATAATCTCAATCACTCTATTCCTTAATCTCCAAATTCTAATCCTTAAACCCTAAGCCCTAAATCCCCAAATCCTAAATGGAAACCCTAAGCCCTAATTCCTCAAATTCCTTTGATTCCTAAGCCCTAATTCCCAAAGACTCTAAATCCATAAACCCTAAATCCAAATTAGAAGCATTGAAATCCAAACACCTAAATTTCTAATTCTATAAAGCATTGAAATCCAAATTGCTTAATTTTTAATATATGTTTCTGCACAATTTTCTGCTTAGTGGAGCATTTGTTTGCGTTTTGAGTTGATTTTGATTTGTTGTTTGTTTTTTCATTCTTTTTTTTTTCTCTTTTCCATAAAGCGCCATTGTGTGAGTGAGCTCTTTGGATTGGAGCTCACCGTGTGAGAGAGCTCTTTGGAGCTTTAGCAATTTTCTTGTAAAGGGTAGTATATAGTAACAAAATGATGGAAAAAATTGAGGATGGAGAGGAACTATTTTGAGATAGGCAGATAGCATTAACTACTTATTTCTTCTTCTTCTTCTTTTTTGAATTTTTTTTCTTGGACCATAATATGATGTCTAATCTCCAATAACTGTTGTGCATCTAATTGAGTTCCACATGAGTTGTACATTTTCCAAAGAAAAACATGTAGATGCTATCACTACATAGAACCAACTTCTTTATTAAGAAATATAATCCATGTAGCACAGTAGCTAAAAACCCACTGGTTTCAGTCTAGGTAATGAAATGTTTTCATTTAAAGACCAATTGTAGAAAGAAGGGGCATCCAAGAAGCACCCTTGTGGATGGTCTGCCTGGGTGAGCTCTTTGGGGGTTGGAGCTTTAGTATTTTTCTTATAAAGGAAAGTAATAGCAACAAAATTATAGAAATTGAGTTTTAACTACTTATTTCTCCTTCTTTCTTATTTTCTCTTTTGCTACTGTTTCATGTGAAAAAAAAAAAAGTTTAGCCCCACCCAAACAAAAATCCTGGGTCCGCCACTGATCATGCATATGGGTTCAAGACGCATTCATTGAAGTGCACGTACCATTAATATCTATTACAATTGATGCTAATCTCCATGGCAGTTTTGTGTTGCTTTGTAGCTATGGCAATGCATTATCCTAGTTTGCCTCAACAAGTCTGGGTCCGTAGTAGTGATTTTGAAAATAAGTGGTGAAATTTCTGCACTCATAGAATCTCCTTCCTTGCATGTTTCATCGACAAATAGTCCTCATGTTCATCCTTTTTTAAAATGTTTCCGAGGTTTACCCAATATCCATGTCTCTGTTTTGTTTTACTATTATTGTTCTACTTAGCTCCTTTTAATAAAATTTAGTTTCCATTCATATATATATATGTATATTTATATAGTTTTACTGTTTGAGGCTTTATTAGATCTGGATCAATATGTGTAACTTAATCTAGTGTCTGAAAATACTTTAGATCTATGATGCCCAGATACGGCATGGATACGGCAGGGACACGCCATAGACATGGCAGGGACATAGATTTTACATGTAAAAAGCGAAGTATCGGATACGATACGTTGCCCATTTTGAAGTATCCGTGCATCATAGCTTTAGATTGTTTTAAATGTTAAAATGTTGATATTTTGATACATCTCTTTGTAGAATGTGAGCACTTTAACGATCCTTGTAATGGGAAAAGGAGGTGTGGGGAAATCTTCGACAGTGAACTCCATCTTAGGGGAGCGTGTGGCTGCCGTCAGTGCTTTCCAGGTCTGTAATTACGATATTATTAGTTATGATAATGGTCTTGATCAGAGCTTGCAACACTGTTGGCAGATGCTCATTTCCACTGTTGGTTTCAGTCATGTAACCAATCTCAATATATATTATATTTTTAAATTTTGAGATGGGTTTGGAGTCAGCTCTGGGTTGACATCTCTAGGTAGGCCTTGATGAATGTGGATTCTTTTTTGAATGGAGAATGTGGATTCTTTTCAGTGGATGCATTCAAATTGCTAGCCATGAATGTGTTGGGTCCCGGATGGGGATGGGGAGATACTGTTATATCCGTCTCACAAGTTCCTACCAAATGGTGATTGGCTGAAATATAAATACTCCATTTATCTTAAGCAGCAATAATATAGACCATCACATGAAAATTGGTTAGGTATGTGATTTTTCATGTTTCTATCCTTTTATCTTATTGCTTCATTTCACATGCAGACAGAAGGATTGAGACCCATAATTTGTTCACGATCACGGGCTGGTTTTACTCTTAACGTCATTGACACTCCTGGGCTTGTGGAGGGAGGATATATCAATGAACATGCTCTTGAGATTATAAAGCGGTTCGTATTAGAATGACATATCCCTTACGATTTCTAAGAATTTCTTATTATTAGATTGGCCCTTCATGCTTCCAGTGTCATATCTAGAGGCTTTGGTGCTCCCTTTTGTCACTTAATTATTTCCTTGTAGCATTTTCATCTCTTAGTTTGTCAAGATGTTATGTTAAGTTTGTCTTTTGCTTGAATGACAGGTTCCTGTTGAACAGGACGATTGACGTCCTCCTATATGTTGACCGGTTAGATGCATATAGAGTGGATAATTTGGACAGGCAGGTTATTAAAGCTATCACTGATAGTTTTGGCAAAGGAATATGGCACAGAGCTATTATCGTTCTCACGCATGCTCAACTCTCTCCACCAGATGGGTTAAATTATGATGAGTTTTTCACAAGAAGGTCAGAAGCACTTCTAAAAGTTGTTCGTTTAGGTGCTCGGATGAAAAAACAAGAACTCCAGGTATCATGTTTCTCATCTGAAAGTTGCCAATTCAAATTGCTTTCAATTGTGCATGTTTTTTAAATTGTTTATGGAGTATGGACTTGTTATTCATGTTGGTGTCTGAACTCTAAAATCATTGTAGTTTCTTTCGACGACCAACCTTTTGTTGGGTAAAGACCAAATATCTGATGGAGTTTGATAAGACTTGGTTACATTTCAGAGTCTTCATTTAATTTAAATTTTGTATTATTGGATTGATCCCAAGGATCCTGGATGGGTTGTAAAACCCTAAAATATTTGAACATTTGATATCAGAGCGGTCCTGGTTTCAATCCAATGATTAATTAAAGTTTCCTTCATCTGTCAATGGATTTTAACTTTAGGATTTTTTGGATCTTCCAAAGGTTTAAACCCACTGACATAAAATCCTTGAAAGATATCTGTGAATAAAGGTTTATTTCACAGAATATATATTTTTTTGGAAACTTGACAAAAGGGCCATGAAAGGACAAGAAGGATTGATTTTTTTTAAAAACTTTTTGTTATGGTGATTTTTTTTAATTTTTAAAGTAAAAAAAAAAAAAAAAACTACTGTGCACAGTCATTCTATTTGCTATGGTAGTCTTGCAAAATTATTTTCAATTTGCTTCTATGTTCTCTATGATTGACTCTACTAAAATTTCTAAAGATTAAGTGCTTATTGATTTGGATAGTTTTTTCCTGCACTTTTGTGTTAAGTTTTGTCAACTGATTCAACCATTTAAGATCATCTCGATCAACTTAAGATTCCGCATCGGTAAGTGTACAAATGAATAGTCTGGTATGATGTGTAGGTTATAGCTGAGTATTTCCTTAAATGCATACTTTTTGCTTGATTTGGAAAATTGATATGGAGACAGTCTCTGTCAGTGTGTGCCTGTCAAATCAGTGACATAAATCACAAAATTGTAGGCCCGTCACATGTTTTTGGACAGTTTTGACTTCATAATGTATCTTGGTCCCTGCGGTTTTCTGATGTAACTCCTACATGTTTAGGATCCTGCGATGCTAATTGCTTTGGTCGAGAACAGTGGGAGATGCAACGAGAATGAAAGCTGTGAAAAGGTACCACCTTTTGATTTCTGCCTATACCTTATTTACTGAACAGTCCTATGAGATTATTGTGAATTTGTTCGTTGAAATCACAGGTTCTTCCTAACGGCACTGTGTGGATCCCACACCTAGTGCAGATGATTACAGAAGTCATCTCAAATGGTAGCAAAGCAATTGTGGTGGACAAGAAGTTGATTGAAGGGCCCAACTCAAATGATAGAGGAAAGTTCTTCATACCTCTCATTTTGGCCTTTCAGGTTAGCTATTCTAATTCATAATTTATACTAATACGCCATCTAAATAAGCTCATTGTCTTGGCAAATTTATGCTGCATTTTTGGGTATGCCAGAATCTTGTGAATTCATCAATGTTATACTACAGTGTTGCAAACTATTGCAGTGTCGGGTCTAACAGCCTCACTTTTCGAATGGAGCTTCTCTCTTTTTTTGTACATCATCTTGTCTCTTATTTTGCTTCTCACTGACTTTTTCATTCTGAGACATAAAAGTCCTGCAAAGATGAAAAACTCAAAACGTAAAATCTGACATGGAGTATGCCATTCTATCCAAAAACAATGAAGCATACGATACTCAGCCAACTCAGGAGCTAAATTTCAAGACAAAATCTCTGTTCAACAATCCACATCATTCACTTGGTGCACCGCACCATGGCCTGCTGTAACTCTATCTGTCTAAGAATTTTACTTCTCCAGTTGCCTTGCTGTCCAGAAAATGATTTGCTCCCAGAGTAATGTTTGAATTGCCCAATTGGATGACTGAGATTTTTGACAAAGAGGCCCCTCTAACATCCATCTCTAGCGAGCGGGCTTACATATAATGGTTGGTACCGTTGTGGGGACCAGATCTGAACTTTCAATGAGGGTGAACGACTATTATCTCTAAAATACCCCCACAGTATTTAATTTTACAATTTTATTAGCCTCTCTTTTTTGACGAAAAGGAAACAAGTTTTGTTTTCTTGTATGCCTAAAGCTTATTTTAGCCAGAAGGCCGAGAAAGGTAAGCGTGCCCAGCTTATGGCGACTGGCCTAGACCTATTAAAAAAAAGAAAGGAAAAAGAAAAAACTCGATTTACTGTGTGGAATCTGCAGCTGTTCACTTGATGTACTTACTGTGTTCCCTTTTGCTAACTTCAGTTCACTAATTTTTGGAACTGTGCAGTACTTTTTCGTTGTGAAAAACATTCAGCAAAAGATAAAGGAGGACATTGCAATGGAGACTCCACCTGATTGGGAGCTTCGTGATATGGGCTTAGCTTAACCTTGATTCCTGATTGCAGTTAACGGTTGGATTGCAATATTATTTTCATTCTTTTTTTTCCCTTTTTTCCAACCAATAGCACTAATGCGGCAAATGAACTTTGGCTTTGAGCACGAATGTTTGGATCTTGATCCATAACGATAGTAGCAGTTACTTGTTTTCTTCAGTTGCAGTAATCAATTGTTGCAGGATGCCTGTCTGTTTTGTAATGGGCAGGTAAATTGTGTTACAGATTTCATCAAAATGGTTATTTATAGCTTACTGAACCGTCCAGGTGCTTGTCACTTACTACTAATGAGTACCATTCATAGTGTTGTGGACTACCTGGGTTGATGATAATTTGGCTGTGTGTTCTCTTTGTTTAATGGGATTTCAGGAAGATGACCATTTGGGTTAATTTTCTTATCTTCTAAGTCGGTGCTTCCATTCATCTAAATCTGGATAGTGATTCTATATTATATGAAAGGTTGCCACTTTCAATTTTATTTCAATCAACGAACGTGGCAAAGTAATTATGTATGGTGGTATAAAACTGTTTTATTACCACCATTTGAATTCGTGTGTACAGTAAATGAGCTTTGAGCTTTGTTTCAGGAATTCAGGGTCTATGACGACCTGAACGTGTGTCCTTTATTAATCGGGTTGCAAATGTTAGATGAACCTGGCCTTGAAGTTAAATAGGTCAACTCGCACCCTTAATTAACAGTTCCTTGTTGGGTTGGTGGGTTACAGTACAGTTAGTGGGGTTCGGTGAGGTTGGCCGGTCGTGGTACAGATAGTGGTCTCCTCAACACATTTTTATGGAAAACATTGCAAATAGTAGAGCTTTCTTCATATCATATGTAGAGCTGCCTGTGTAGATGCTACAAAGCAGTTTCAAGTTTTGCCAATTTCTAAACCTACAAAGGCTGGGGCCCAATCAGATGATGGGCTGCACTGGCTGATGAACACAATCAGCATGATGAGGATTAATTTCAGAAGCAGAAGACTTCAATTAAAAACTCCCTGGAAAGGAATATCTTCGTGGCAACTCATTCACGGAAGATGTGTAATGTGTATGGTGTTTCGTTGGCCATATCCCATAGTTTTACCCGGTGCATGTGGATAGTTCATGTGGATAGGATGGTTTGCATGTGCCTCTACGGATTAGTTCTTGGCTGTCTAGAATCGGGTGTACCTTGGTCAGTTGGTCTTAGGGTCAAAGGCTCCTGAGCTGGGTTGTGCGGGAAATACACTGGGTTATACCAAAAAAAAAAAAATGTGTATGATGTTTTTCCTCCTCCACTCAACTTCCTTAGTTCCGTTGATCTTTGGTCTTTCACTTTTGTTCTCTTGTTCTCAGAATACAATTTTCTGTTCTGGATCTTTCTTCAATGATTTAGATCAGAGTGTAGAGCTGTAAAGGAATATGAATTTAATAGAGAGATGTAATAGCATAGAACTTAATCCAAACCTTAGGATGACATGAGCGAGTAGTGGAAGTGCACTTGCAGATATATAACGACTACACCTATTTTAATGAAAAGGAAGAAGATCCAAAATTAGAAACCCTGTAGAGGCCAAATCTCACTCAAATAGGAGTTAGGGAGACCGTCAAATTGATCAGTTTAAAATAATAGATCTCCCTATTGTCAACTTTTATAACTTACCCATAGACATTAATAGACAGACCTGTATCCTCTCTCTCTTCCCTACCAGGAAGCTATGTGTTGATTTTCTTTAATAACAGAACTTGATTTACGACGCCCAATCAATGTGCCAAATATAAGACAAATATAAGAGGGCTTTGAAAGGATTTTGGGAATGAACAAAAGAATTTAGGTAATTGAATTTCTTAAGCTGTCTGAGCTCACATTTCACAACTCTTTCTCTAACAATATGCAACATCAATGGATATGGTTGTATTTAGATAGGTAATTCTCAAATGCTTGATGTATCCGGTATGGCAAGTGGACCCACAAACTCCTTTTCTTTTCTTTTTTTTTTTCTTTTTTTTATTTAAAAGATAAGTTAGTTATCTATTTTCATTAATCAAATATACAGAAAAGGAGTACTTAGTTAGAAACTAGTTACCCACAATGGGGCATATCCCAGTAATATACCTACATCCCGATTCCCGGGTCAAGAAAAAAAAAAAAAAACAAGAGCCTACAAGCGAGGCAAAACTTTTTACCTTCATACAATTGATTCAGTTCAATATCTGTAGAGTATAAAAAGGGCTCACCCGGTGCACAAAGTGCTCCCCGGCTAAGCGGGGGTAGGGGGAGGGTGGGCGCATGTGTACGCAGCCTTACCCTTGCATTTTTGCAAAGAGGCTGTTTCCACGCCTCGAACCCGTGACCTCGAGGTCACCAAAGGAGCAACTCTACCGTTGCGCCAAGGCTCGCCCTCTAAATATCTGTAGAGTATAAGAGGTTGAAATACTAATTATTTTTATGAGCAACCGCCAGGAAGGACAGGATAGAGCTAAGGAAACCGTGACTTTGGATTATTAAGAGTATGATGTCCTTGCAATAAATCTTTGTGTCCAATCTGAATCAGCAGGAGATCTAACCATTTTCATAAAGAATGGATCCAACTCAAGAGAAAATTGATCCACAAAAGGGGGCATTAATTCTACAATCACTCCAACAGCATGAAAGACATTATTACTATGTTCTAAAGAAACACCTTGATATGGAAACCAGTATTCGTCCAACAATCCATGGTGGTGCTTTGGCAATTGATAGACGCCAAGAACTTGGCAAAGCCTTATCAGGGTGAAGATCCCATTTAGAATCAATGATTTCTGGAAGCTGAAGTCCCAAAAAAAAAAAAAAAAAAAAAAAAAAAAAAAAAAAAAAACCAATCCTACTACGGATTTGAGAATGAATTCTCCTTTCCACAATAGCCATAGGCAAGAACTTATTTTGGGAAATTCTAAGCATTTCTTTCTTGCCATACATTCCATACTAAAGCCGGAAAAAGTTATGGCTATCGTGGGTTACAATGTATTGGATGTATTATTTCATGGATATGTTTACTTTTAAAGTTTCAATGTTATGGATTAGTTCTTTTATGGATATATTCAATTTTAAAGTTCACATGTTATTGACTGATTTTTTGTATGTTTATATTTAATAGTGGTTTGTTGTTATTTACTATCTTTTATAAGGAATGCATTTTGTCTTTCATTATGATGTTATAAAATAATAATGTGATGGATAAAATAATTTATACATTTTTTCTTCTGATATGCAGGAAATATATCCATTTTAAAATAGAAGAGAATCCATGGAGGATCAGAGGAGAATATTATTTTTGCATTTAGCAAAGTCAGCGGTCCACTTTTATTACTATGGTACCTTCACTCTAAACAGGAGAAAACTAAAAAGAGAAAACGAGTTCATGTTGTCTGGGCACGAATTCGTTCATAAGGAGATCATCCATGGTCATGCCCGATATTCATATGATTTACTCCGAATAAGGCCTGACGGATTTGTCGAATTATGTAAATTACTGGAAACAAATAAGCTTCTACGTTCAACAAAAAATATGATAGTAGAAGAACAAGTGGCCATTTTTCTAGCAACTATAGGCCACAATGAGCGGAATCAAGTAACGCAAATTAGCTTTCAACATTCGGGCCAAACGATTAGTAAATATTTTAATACCGTTTTAGATGCTCTTTTGCATATATGTCCTGATTATATTCGACTTTCAGGCCTTGAAACACCCATTCCTACTCAGATTTCTTCAAATCCAATATTCTATCCATTCTTCAAGGTAATTCTAGAACTTTGTATATTTAATTTTACATTTCTAAACTTCAAATGGTATTGTAGGATCGACATGGGTCCCAATTAAATATCACCAACGATATCGTTGTAGGAAGGGATTTATTGCTCAAAATGTTATGGCTATCGTGGGTCTCGACATGATATTTCAATTAGTATGTGCCGGATTTGAAGGATCAGCTAATGATCAAAAGGTTTTATTCGATGTTCTACACAATAGGGGAATTTACAATCTCACAATGTGCCAGACGGTAAATAGTCTCTTCAAATATACGATGTAGTTATAATATTAATATTATAATTGAATATACTTGTATATTAGATCATATAGGAAAGTATTTTCTTATGGATGCTGGTTAAGGCAAGGGTTCATTGGACCTTATCGTGGCACGCGATATCATCAGAAAGAGTATGGCGCCCACTCTTCCGCTCCCATGATGCCCTCGGAGCTTTTTAATCTTCGACATTTAAAATTAAGGAATGTGATTGAAAGGATGTTTGGTCTATGGAAAGAACGTTTTCCTATTTTGACTAGTATACCTAGAAACTATCATTTCAAGACACAGGTGAAGATAATAAATGCATGTGCCCTGCTGCATAACTTTATTATGATGAAAAACAAAACCCGGCAACGATAAATTTTATCAGTGTCATCATCAAGAAATGTTAAATACATCATGAAAACAACAACGATGATTGAGAAATATAAGTATATTACTTTTTACTGCAGAAGTCTCGTTTTTGGCAAATGTTTCAGGCTAAGTATCTTAATAAATAATTTTTTTTTATTGGCGACTTTTGTTCTACTGAATACTTGGCCCGATTTATGGGATAGATTATATTATCTATTTTTTTTTTCTAGTGTTTATCTCTCTTTAGGTTTTTTTTTTTTAATGAATGGTTGATTGATCTTTTGTGTTTCATGGTTAAAAAATAAATATATTTCTCATAAAAATATCAATGTGATATTTTATTATGTTTAATATGATATTGGTCAAATATAAATATTTAAAAATTTAAGATTAAATTTTATACATTTATGCATGTAGTCAAAACAAACGTTATAAATTGAATCATGTGTAAAAGGTGTGAAAATATTGTTTGTAAACGTAGTAAAATAAATCACTTCTGTAACAGTTACATATATAACATTTACATATGAAAATGAAATTTTCCAATCCCATGGGTAAAAGACAAACAACCCCTTGGTGGAAAATAACAAAGGAGTCCATCCCATTTTTGGGAGTATCCAAAATTTTCAACTAAATTGATGACTACTGTTTTTTTTTTTTTTTTTTTTTTTTTTGATAACATGAGTACATGACTGCAAAATTTAAAAGCCTGAACTCGTTTGCAAAGGTCTTGCTGAATACAGTGGAGAGGAAAAACCCCCACAAACTTTTAAACTAAATCAAATTACGACTGCAAAATTTAAAAGCGGTTCTTAGAGTTCTTGCTAAACAAAGTGAAGAGGGGAAAAACCCCACAAACATCCCAATCGACGAACACACACTTACAGCAGGAAATGGTATTACACAATTTCCATAGGTAACGAGGAATGCAACAACTCCCCAGAGGAATGCAACAACTCCCCACCAATGGATAAGTTATAAAAACATACCAAATTTAATCCTCTTCCAAATTGATAGAGTCCTTGAACTTCCCATATAGAATCTTCTTCAATTCGGCCATTTGCGCAAGTACTGAGTCCTTTTCTTCTCCTAACTTCTCCAGAGATCTACTGTTCTCTTCTTTCATCTCTTCCAGTCTGCTCTCCACTTCCTCGCGTGGCACGTGAGTGAAAACTTCTCCTATTTGGAATCTTACCACATCCTCATCTGACAAAATCAGTTCATTGCTTGCATCCTCAAAATTGTCATTGGTCTCCTGCAGAAAAGGAACCTGTTAAGCCATCTACAAGAAGAAAAACAAATTGATGCTAGAGTGAAAGGCTTCTTTCAAGGTGAATTTCAGGAATCAATTATTTTCCCTTCGTATTGGCATGTCAGTTTATTCACATTAAAAAGCAAACAAATAAAAGGAAAAATAAAGGGCTCACCCGGTGCACAAAGTGCTCCCCGGCTAAGCGGGGGTAGGGGGAGGGTGGGCGCATGTGTACGCAGCCTTACCCTTGCATTTTTGCAAAGAGGCTGTTTCCACGCCTCGAACCCGTGACCTCGAGGTCACCAAAGGAGCAACTCTAAAGATTGGAAATAAATCTGGGAGGAGATATATTTTATTGATTTTTCTGAATACAGTAGCATAAAGATAATCCAGACCAGAAACACATTTCCGGTGTCTAACCAAACCAAACCAAGCCTTTTCCCACTAGGTGGGGTCGGCTATATGGATTTGACGACGCCAATCAAATTTGTTTAGGGCCATATCCTCCGTTAGATCCATGTAGGCAAAGTCATGTTTAATAGTTTCTTTCCAACTTCTCTTGGGTCTCCCTCTCTCTCTCCTACTCCTAGCAATCTCCATGCTTTCACACCTTTTAACAGGTGCCTCCGTTGGACGCCTTCTAACATGGCCAAACCATCTCAGTCGATTTTCTCTCATTTTATCTCTGATCGGTGCTATTCCTACTTTGCCCCTAATCTCCTCATTCCTAATCCTATCTCTCCTTGTGATCCTGCACATCCATCTTAGCATTCTCATCTCTGCAACTTCCATCTTCTTGACATGATTATGCTTTACTGCCCAACACTATGATCCATATAACAACGCTGGTCGTACCGCCACCTTATAATACTTTCCTTTAACCTTGAGGGGGACTTTCCGATCACACAAGACCCCAGAAGCACTCCTCCATTTGGTCCACCCGGCCTGAATCCTATGACTTACATCAGTATCAATCCCTCCATCCTGTTGCACCATAGATCTAAGGTACCTAAAGTTTTCTTTCTCTACAATCTTTTGTGTGCCTAAACTTACTTCTATGCTACCAGGTGTCCTACTTTGACTAAACTTGCATTCCATATATTCCGTTTTGCATCGACTTAGCCTAAACCCTTTTGTCTCTAATGTTTTCCGCCACAATTCTAGTTTAGCATTCACTCATTCTTTCGTCTCATCCACTAAAACAATGTCATCTGCAAATAGCATACACCACGGTACCTCATCCTGGATATGTCTTGTAATCTCATCCATAACTAGGGCAAACAAGTACGGGCTTAACGCTGAGCCTTGGTGTAGGTGTAATGCAACCAAAAACATATTAAAGAAAAGGCACAAAGAGATAGTTAGAAAGTTCTACAGAAAAGGAAAGAAAAGGAACAAAGGGATGACGGCTGCTAAAAAAAACTATCGATTCTGCTTCAATATTGTTGTCTCCGGACCACGTTTACAGTGCCACCAATAAAGGCCTTGGCGGAGGAGTTTTTGCTTTGAAACTCTAACCTTGTCTTTGGCTTTGAAGCTCAATCTTTGACTTTCTGCTTTTGGAGATTTGACTTTCATAATTCATACTTCTGTTTGCAGTTTTGTCAGCAGTTTGGGGTCATGCCGAGGACACAATTTGTCCATGTAATGTCATGCCCAGGATGTGACTATTTTTTTCCTAGTTCGCTACCCATGGGGGGAGGTTAGAAACTTCCTTATCAAGGATTTGTTGGGAAAGTCTCACATCCCACATCGCCCAAGTAATGGGTTTGATAGGGCTTCATATACCTGTTTGGGTGTTCCACCTATCAGCTTAAGCTTTTGGGTTGATACTTGATATTAGATGGGTTCTGATTCCGTCGTTCTTGTGTAGCCCACATGGCAGGCTCGTCCATGTAATCTATTGGGCCTATAGGGGGAGTGTTGGAAAAATCCCACGTCCCACATCGCCCAAGTAATGGGTTTGATAGGGCTTCATCTACCTGTTTGGGCCTTCCACCTATCAACTTAAGCTATTGGGTTGGTACATGGTATATCTTCCAGGACTCCATGTGACAAACCTGTCAAGTCCATCCAATGAACTTGTAAACATTTTAGCACTTAAATGTCATGCCAAAAAAGAGTTTTCACAGCCTGGGGCCTGTTGAATAAGCTCTTACCAAAGGATGCATTTTGGCCTGATAGCATCATGCTTGGGTTTTTTTATTTTTTCGTTTCTTTTGGTCCCGACCACTACCCAAAGGGTTTCTCTACAAACTGCAAGCATTGTTGTGGTCGAGTTCTACACCAGAGGATCATTTAACTGGTTTTTGAGCTATTATTAGAGCATGGGAAGCATCTTTTAACTTCAGTATTGAGAGCATCGACAAGTACTACCGAATCACTGGGGATCCTTGTCACGGGATCAATGTAAGGACTCCATGACCTTTTTGAGCCCTACCCAAAGGGTCATCGGGTCAACAAAAGCAGTGCCAGAATTTGCCGATTTGCAGTGTTGGCTTTCAATCCTACAGCCGAGTGTTTGGCAGATTAATAACAAATTGTTAAGTTCTTTTAAGCTTTTCGCATGTACCCATGGATAGATCACAGTCGCAAGAACATGTCGGATTCGTATTATGTGGATCTTGTGAAACTGGAGTGACAAAGGGCATATCGTTTTTGTTGTATTATGTGAGTGACCTGAAACTGGAAAAAGAAAGGGCATAACATTTTATGTTTCTTTGTGTTGTGCAGCTGGGTGTTGGCTTTTTGTTAGATTATAGCTGCAGGGAACTTATTTATTCCATGTGTGTGTATTGAAATGCAACGTGCCCATTTCATTAGTATTTTGGAGAAAGAAGTGCATTTATTTATTTTAGGAAGTCTACAGTTTTACACGATAATATGATAAGTACATAGTTATAAAATGTAGTTCATGTTAGATTTGTGCCCATTTGGGCATAAGTGTTGGAGATCACCTGATAACTAAATTACTTAAATCACATTTCTCGTAGGTCAGCGACTGTCAGGTATCTTTCATCAAGCTGATCCTTTTCGGATCCGATATGCTTTTGCTGAAGATAGGAGCACATACTTAACTTTCCATTCATGGGCTGCTGGGCATCGATTGATTGTTGCCATCAAGGTCACTCAGATTATTAGCACGAACAAATAGACGACATCGACTGTGTACGGAACATTTCATTTCCCATCAAATCTACCTATTGATTAGTTGGTCATGACCATGGGAGGGAAGGGAGGAAATGACACGAAAGGGGATAAAAAAGGGATAAGGGCTACCACAAAACTGTTGCTTCTGCTTCAACACTGCTGTGGGTATGATGGTATTGCACTGTCATGAAGTTCTCTACGAAGAAGATGGATTCACCATGACAGTGAAATATTGGAGATTAAGATGTCCCCAGAATACTTCTGATTATGTTTTTTTTTAAAAGCTCCACATCAATCAAATCACATAACTGCCGGATAAGCTTCATCCCCAGAGGAAATGGATTTGGGAAGATGACACTGTGGGACAGAGGCACTGTCAAGGTTCTCCCCTTGGGCGCCATCATTCATGGTTTTAGGCCAAAGTTGGCCCATGTATGACTTTTTAATGTGCTTAAACAGAACATTTTGAAGCCTAGACCTCCCATCACAAAGAGGGTGTCTCGGTACCTCATCAAATCAATTACAGACAATAGAGGGCCATTGAGGGCCATTTGAAGATGATCAAAACATGTTTTTTTGCCAAAGATGTGAGTCCTATGGGATGACAACTAGGATGTGAAACTATAATCCTTCGGCCCTGAACTTCTACGAGGGAACTCAGTTTAGTGATTAAGATTAGTTGATCTATTGGCATCACCCCACAGACATGATCAACAATTATTTGAATGCAGGCCTACAGATTGTGTGGGCTCCTAAGGCAACCTAAGGGCCTGTTTGGATGTATGGTGAATTGAAGTGTGGTGAGGTGAAGCATCAAATCAAGAGAGAATAAAATATAAGGTGTTATGATGGTGTTTTATTTTTAGTTGTTTGGTATGGAATTTTTTTGACTTTTTGTATAGAAAAGTGGAGTTTTTTTGTCTTTTAGTGGAGAAAGGAGGTTGCTTTTTTGACTTTTTTTGAAAAATTGGGAGGGAATTTTGAAATTATGTACTTTTGATATGACCCAATGTCTTTTCTTGTCTGAATAATGGAGGCTTTACCTCACCTCACTTCATCACACATCCAAACACGCCCTAAAGAGTTATGCAGATATTTTAAAATGAGCTTTGGGTAATAAGAGCATTGATTTCAGCATGATTACTTCATGTTCAAAGGGAAGCTAATGACGTGGCAGATTCATTAGCCAAAAAAGAGTGGAGAGGGAGACATCATATACTGGCACTTTCTTTCTACTAGTGTTCTCTGGTTCATTTGGTTGCCTTGCCCATATAAGTATATCGATTATGTACTATCTCCGGCAATAGCTTTGTCTTTCTTGTGACTCTTTGTTTTTAACCTATTTCAACGATATCACTAGGTTCCTGCTGAAAAATAAATAATAGCAATATAATCAAGGTTTTAAAAATCAGACTCAAACAAGTCACACCCTACAGCCCAGCAACCTTCAAAGATATTGAAAAACACAGATAAAAATTCTAAAAAATTGAAACAAATAAATTCCTGTAAGCATAGAATTTTAACACCCATCACGTTGTAGTAAGCATTGATCAAAATAGCGGCCGCTCTGTGGCATGGTGGTCTTGAATTCAATTTATCATTGTTCTCATCCATAGTGGCCGCTACGGAGTGAGATGACAACTACTTTCCATAATTTTTTAAAACACATAATAAGGCTTCTTTCTGTTCTTCTTCTCTCCAAATTAACATTTCTACATAATTCTTCTATCCTTCTATGCTTAAAAGAACACAAAAGAAAAAAAAACACAATATCTCGCCTAATTGAAGCCGATACATAGAGTTCGTCTCAAGGTATATTGTGGCAGACATCCGCTTTTGATATTTGTAGAGGTATTCTTTTCTCAACTCTTTGCTTGTTTTGACGATAGTTAATTTGTTATTTGGCTTGACCATTAAACTCTTTTGTTATGTATAGTTGTGCTAAATTGCTTATTTGGATTATGAATTTATAAATGCATAATAGTTTTAGCTAACCAACATGAACAAATTTGAGAAAATAGATCAATACTATTGTTTTATAATCATTCAACGATATAGACCTATGCGCTGAAGGGATCGCTACACACCTCTATCTTAGTTATTAGAGGAAAAAGGCATCAAATTCTAACATTTTTCAATATTCTAGATTTTTTGGATTTTTTTACCACTTTTTTTTTTATTAACACTGCTATGCCACTATGTATCGCCGCTACTACTACGTATTGCCCACAACGTAGCGTTTTGGCCGCCGGCTGCTATGCCTTTCACAACCGCTATTTTGATCCATGGAAGTAAGTATGAATAAATTTAAACATAAACACATGATGCCATTCATTTTTCGCTTAATCAGATTCCCAGTGCATCCAATCTTTGAATGCTTAACTCTTCCACAAAAGTGGATTTAATCTTCTAAATTCGGTGTATTGTAAAAGATCCTCAAAAGCCTTCCAAAGCATTTTCAACCAAGAAAATTGAGAAAAATGATGTGAATAATGCTTGTGTGACAGGATGTGTTCATAAAGAGTTTTTCTTTCCTTTTTTCTTTTTGTGTGTGTGTGGGTTTCTCTATGCATGTGTGTGGGGGGGTGGGTCGGTTGGGGCGGGGTGGGGATGGGGAGAACTCAGCTGGTTTTTAAAACCATGAGTATAACCAAAGAAAAGGGAAAAAGAAGTAGAAATGACATGGTGGAAGAGACATAAAAATGTTTTTCTACCTTCATGCAATGAACATAGATTTAGGCATCCGAAACGATATATTTAGTAATGAGAAAGATGCGTAGAAAATAAATGAGAACTTCGATAAGGGGATCCACAACATGCATGAAGGCATTAGCTCCTCAGCCCAACATAGACGTTAGTGAACAGATTTCCTCAAAGACAAGAGCTGCCCTTGCTGAATACTACTATTCTGTCCCATTACCTTCAAACATGGTCCTCAAACAATCATTAGCACTACTATCTTCGTGGATTGCTCTTCAAAAGTCCTCTCACATTTGATCATTTTGTCTACCTGAAGCTCTTGGCTACTCGTGTATCAACAGCATATGTTTTGCACTACTCTTACACACACTCTTGGGATTTTGTATCGGGTGGAGTATTGGTCCCGATGTGCTTCTGAAGAAGAAAAAAATTCTAGATATCTATTGTTCGGTAAATTACCTAGACCTCTAAGAGCATCATATATTAAGTTTTCTGTTGACCACTCCCTCTTCTAAGTAAAAAACTGTTTAGAACAATGAATGCATATAATATTTATTTCTTTAAATCAATGAAAAAATTCCACAAGAAAGCAATTAAACATGATCGCTCCAATCTCCTTTACTAAAAAATAGTTTACTAATTTAAAGCAGTCAAATTAATATTAATTTCCTACATGTACTTTTAAAAAATGGCTGAATAAGAGTAACATTTAAATGACCCTAACATAGTTGGGGCAAGGCTTTGATGATGATGATGTGATATGATACATATGTGTTGCCTATTTCAAAGTAACCGACACCTTAGTCTCGTAATTCTATTTTGCATGGACTTTTTCATTTCATTTTAAAAAAATATACGAAGAGACAATTATTTCCAATAAAAAAGTCTAGCAGTTTATGGAATCTTCTTACCATCAAATAAATTGCAGCTTGTCAAGACTTCCTTCTTGCACGGAGATCTCAAGGAAATTTACATATATGGAGTCATTACTGTGAGCAGCTTAGGCTGTGATGCCCGCCTAGAAGCATGCAAATCATGGGGGGGCTAGGGGTTTGAAAGGTCTCCCTAAGACCTACCCTTATGCAGAAAAGGGGAACCATCTAATCACAAGAGGTACAATTCCAAGGGCCTCAAAGTTCACCAAAAGCTAGATGGGAGTCAAGATTTTGCATGACCAATTGGACGTCGGGGTGGGAGGGTGTGTGAAGAAGGTGAATTGTTCAGAAAGAGAGGAGAGAGGGGTGTTGGGGAGTAAGAAAGCCCCACAGGCCAGCTGATGCAGCAGCAATACCATATCATTGCAACAAGACTCATGGGCCACATGTGGGACCCATGAAATTCTAATTTTAATTAGTTTTATTTTAGTAAGAGTATAATTAGGATTAGTTTCTAATTATTATTTGGTTTCCTAGTTTGGTTGTTTTCTTAGGCCTTAAGCTTCTTTTCTTATAAATATGACATTGTAGAGATTGGTAATCTCAGAGAGAGAATTGAATTAATAGAAGATTTATCGTTGAAGACTGTTTCTTCCTCGTGTGATTGTTCCCTGGGAACCCTAATTGTGCCCTAGCACTTGCATCCTAATCCTAGGACTGCATCAATTGGTATCAGAGCCCAACGATCCCCAATCGTTGGCGTGATTACCCCTATCCCTCCTTCCAATCCTCATCCCATAGCCATCATCGTTCCCAACTCCAACTCAAATCATCATACCGAATCCACGCCCACACCACTTCGCTGTCACCTCCTGAATCCATCCAGAAACCCCAATAGCCAAATCCCTCATCGCACAGTCACAACCGAACCAAAATCCCTAATCACAATCGTCATCTCCCACGATCCATTGTTTCCCACCCAGAATCCCCAAACCGAAACCCAAGTCGCAAAAACCTAATCGACAACCTCCCCGCAAGACCGTTCCGCCGAAACCCCTCTGCCGAATCCCCCTCATCGAACCCACTGCGGAACCCAATTCCAATTCCCTTTAGAGCCCGCCACCCCAGCCCTATCACAACCCCAGCCACATCGCCACCGTGAGACTCCAACCCCATCGTCGGGTCATGTTCTCGTCTCACCAAGGATGCGCTTCATGTGCACACTATCTATAGAAGTAACATCAAGAGGAAGAGCCGAGTTCGAGGTCGAACTCTTTTCCAACCTGGGGAGAATGATGCAGCAGCAATACCATATCATTGCAACAAGACTCATGGGCCACATGTGGGACCCATGAAATTCTAATTTTAATTAGTTTTATTTTAGTAAGAGTATAATTAGGATTAGTTTCTAATTATTATTTGGTTTCCTAGTTTGGTTGTTTTCTTAGGCCTTAAGCTTCTTTTCTTATAAATATGACATTGTAGAGATTGGTAATCTCAGAGAGAGAATTGAATTAATAGAAGATTTATCGTTGAAGACTGTTTCTTCCTCGTGTGATTGTTCCCTGGGAACCCTAATTGTGCCCTAGCACTTGCATCCTAACCCTAGGACTGCATCACCAGCCTATTCCTTTCTTGGGGTTGGCATGTCCATCTCTAATAATCTCTCGCATGCATGACTCCAAATCTCACACTTTGAATCCAAATCTTGTGTCAAACTCAAGGGACTCAAACAAGCACCAGGGCATGATTTGATAAGTTCCATACCTAACAATTCTCTTTGTTGGGTTTAAACAAGGTTTATACAAGTCACAAAGATCTCCAGAACTGAATGTCAAATACATTCTGACAGTGAAGATCCAGTTGCAGACTCTATCAACATCTTGCCGTCTGCTCATCTATCCCACAATGACCAACCAGTCAGCCAGATTATGTCTAATCACTACATCTTCATAAACCCACAATGCTAAGGAAAAATATGTTATCCAAGCAGCATTACTGGGGATAATCTGTTTTCCCCCAAAACCTTCTATGATCCCTCCCCCAAACTAAACTCAGCATTGTAATAACTTTTACTTGCATACTCAAGCAAGGAAAGTGTAACTTTTATTTATACTCAATGTAATCAGATACAACTCATTAAGGTCAAGATTTACAACCCTTGAGAAGATTACAAGGAAAAAAAAAAATCTTGAAATGGGTTGGATAGTATGACAACGGTTATCTACTAATACAAATCAATAAATTCAAAAGATGGGCATTTTCTCTAATGATACCCAGAAGATTGAATCAATGAAATCGCAGAAGAAACACCCATGAAAATCTGTTGGGCAGTTGTAATACAAGTGTAGAGATAGATGAGTAGTATGAATACCTTGGCAATCTTAATCTCGTCTTCGAGTTCATGGAATCTGTTGTTCAATCTTCCAAACTTGTTGATGTTCTGCTGATCCTCCCATGTCACCTCAGTCTCAGATCCTCCGCCCTTCAATCAAATCCATGAACAAGGGTTTTTCAGGAATTGCAGTGAAATTAGAGAACAAATGAGAGAGAGAAAGAGGGGAAAGGGAAAATGCATGTATCTTCTGTTTCATTTGAAGGGTTTTGGTTAGGGTTTCGTTTAGGAAGATTTCTCACCTGCTGCATCTTTTTGTATTTCTTCTGAAATCTCGAAACGAGAGCAGGAATTGAATTCTCAGAAGGATCGGGTCGAGGGGGAGGGGTTTTGACGAACGAGGGTTTTTCACGGTTGAGCTAAAAAAGCGCAGGTTCGAACCTCTCCCGCACTGATGAAATGAGGATGCACAGGGCGCATTAAAGTACATGGTAATTCAATACATAGTGTGAAAAAGATTTGGGACATTTACCACAAAAATTCCCTTAAATAGGATAACCACAGTTGAGGACCCTAAACTTTTATAATGACGGCCAAGGACCTCCAACCCAAATCATCTCTTCTTTTTTTTTTTCCCATTTTCCTTTTTTTTTTTATGTCAACATAACTAGTTCCCTATTATCTTATGAGTAATATCTGTTGACATCAACAAAACATTCGTCGACATCAATATAAAATTGTGTTGACATCAACAAAAATGTCCAGTTATTACAATCAGTGACCCTGTGAATTTGTTGACGTCGATAGAAGATTCGTTGACATCAACATAATTGTGTTGACGTCAACAAAAATGCACGGTTAACGTCAATAAAAATTGAGTTTTCTGTTGTTTAGGGTTTTGTTGACATCGAGCAATCTCTCTCTCACTGTGATTGAGAAAAAAAGGGGTAGGGCATTGATCTCCTTCTTCTCCTTCCTCTTTTACTTCTATTCCACTATTGCTATCGATTTGGGAGTGAAGAACGTTTTTTTTTTTTTTTTTTGGGTTATGTTGACATCAACTAACCAAGGGCAAAAACGGAATGAAATATTGGATTTTGGGCTGGAGGTTCTTGGCAGTCATTATAATCCTCAGTTGTAATTACCCTACTTAATGGAATTTTTGAAGTTTCCAAAAGATTTCCTTATTTTTTTTCAATAAAATCCTCCCTATAGTTTTTTTTTTTAATTTAAAAATGATAAAAATGCCCTCACTACGGCTTGTTGTCTTTTATTCTCTCTTTTTTCTCTCCCCAAAACACACTTCCATAGAAAGGGTGATTTCGTTAATATAATCTTCACAATAAATGGAAAACTCTTCCAAATTGGTAACTTACTTTCAAACTGTAGGTGCAGAAAATTATGACCCACAATAAGAGGGAGCCTTAGAGGACTTATCCGAGAAGATGGTGATGACTGTGCGTGACTGGATGCCGTCCGGAAGCCTGAAAGGGAATAGCAAACGGTCAGAGGACCCTGGCCTGGGCGGCGCAAGGCTCTCCGATGCCAAAGTCAGTATGGGAACTGGAACAATGGAAGGAGAGGGAGAAGAGAGACAGAGTAAGGGCTCTGTGAATGGAATATGTGCGTACCTTGCATGGTGCATGGAGTTCCATTTATAGAGGTTTGGATCGTATCTTCCAGAGAATATCTTGGTGTGGGTCCCATGATTCGACTGGGAAGTCATGATCAGCCCACAAAGTAATAAATGCAGTCTAATCCGGCCCACTCAGCATTTAATGCTAGTCGGGTCAGCCCACAATGCATTAAATGCATGTCTTGTTGGGCCAGGTTGTGTTGGGCGCCTTTGGCGGTTGGAGTACCAGCGGATCTGCCCTCGGGCCTTGCCCTGATGTGGCCTCAGCCGCTGGATGCCGCCATGTCAGCGATCTGGTGAAGATAGCGGGCGGCTGGATGTCGTGTCTGTCCCACTAGCTCGTGACCCTATCCCTCCACGTGCCTGATGACGTGGGGGATGAGGGGCGCAAGCCAAGGCTCTTTCTTGCTTCGGCTACTGTCCTGGCTTCTTCAGCCGAGGTGGCTTCAGCCGAGGTAGAGTTTTCTGCCGAGATGGCATTGGGGTGGCCCAGCCAAGGTGGACTCCTTGCCGAGATGATGCCCGAGGTGGTCCAGTTCGGCGCTAAGGGCCCGGAGCTGCCTGACTTCGGCCGGACCTCCTGTCCCGGTAGCCGAGGTGGGATTGGTGCCACGTAGATGGCACGCGGATGACACGTGAGAATGCTTAACCCCATCTGATGGCTGTGATTAGCTTAATCCTGTAGTTCTGGAAATCTCCCCACACAATTGCCCCCTAGCTTCTGATCTCGCGTAGAACATCAGTGCCGTGAGGTCGGGAGCTATGTGCCGGGTCTATCTGAAGGAGAAGGCCCCTTTCGGCCCTGACTCACTGTCGCTTTGGATGTTCGAGGTAATAAATGGCGTCTCCTATTCAATGCTGAAGACAGGTTGACGGCTCCACGCGTCATCTCCTGACTAGTCGTCTGTCTCCTCGAGGTCGTACGCGCCGTCTCGTCAGGGGCGTAATCAATTTTTGAAGTGATTTGCGCGCCGTTTCGTCAGGGGCGTAATCAATTTTTGAAATGATTCGCGCGAAATCCCAGGGGGGCGCCCCTTGGCACGCCCGATTAGGGTTTCTGTAAAGGGGGCCTCTCTGCTATATATAGGGCAGTCGAGGTCCGCTCTACCCTTCGTTTGCGATTCTGAATCAGAGGCGAGCGTCAAAGGTGAGCAAGCTTCTGTGAGGGAGCTTCATCTGAGAAGTGGTGCGCTGCTGAAGTTGAGTCTCTTTTTGCTGCCCAGCATCTTCGTTCTGCTTCTGTAAGTTCCTTCTGCCCTGCCTCTTCTTCTGCGGGTTTCCCTGTTTTTAGACTGGGATAGGAATGGGGATTTATAGCCACTGGTTAGAGAGCGAGGCAGCGATCGAGGGTTTCAGGTCGGCCTTTAGGATCCCTGCTGATGTCCAAGTCAGGGGTGCTGAACCCCGTGGCTACAACTCTCGCGACTTTTCGGGAGGCTGGATGCCTTTTCCGCT
This sequence comes from Litsea cubeba, assembly GCA_012931725.1. Classification (NCBI taxonomy): domain Eukaryota; kingdom Viridiplantae; phylum Streptophyta; class Magnoliopsida; order Laurales; family Lauraceae; genus Litsea; species Litsea cubeba. The sequence goes on along the minus strand of CM022951.1, from coordinate 25,239,125 downwards.
AGTGGCCGTGATAGAAGGCGGGGTCCGATTCCCCCTTCACCCACTTCTCAGGAGGTGCCTTAGTTAGTGGCGTCTCTGCCCTTGCCAACTGCTGCCGAATGCCTTCAAGATCGTGATGGGCACGGTCAAATTGAATGAGGTCCTGGGCACCGACTTCGGCGTCTTCGACCTTGAGGATGTCTACGACATATGCAAGTCCGGAGATTCTTACTATCTCTGGGCTAAGCCAGGCCGGGACGGCTTCGTCCGATACTTGGAGGATTCGAGCAAGTATGCCAGAGACGATCTTCTGTACGTCTCGGGGAACTGGGAGTTTGGGGAGGCCGACACCGATAGAGGCTACCAGGTCCCTCGCCACTTCGGTACCATTCCAAGTAAACACCCTTCGTTTCTTTTCTTTTTTCATGAGTTTCTTTTTGTTCTGCCGCGCTTATGCTTCTGATTGTTGCAGCTTTGAAGGAGAGGAAACGGGCTGCCAGATACATTTGGAAGAGGAACGATGCCTGGCTCCGTCTGGTGAAGCGATACATCGGTCATGACGGCAGGGCGGCTTGGTCGCTGCTAGGGTATCGGCCAAAGTACCGTGGGTATTTGAGGGGCACCGTAGAGCCGATCCAGGGTGAAGGTGCCACACTCGAGGTCAGGCAGGAGCAAGCCGGTCCGGAGGTCGCAGAGCCCCCGCAGGCGTCTGACGTTAGGGCCACGTCTGGAGCCTTAGCTTCCACGTCGGGATCGAGACTTCAGGTCTCAGGACGGGAATTGAGTCAAGCCGCCCGATCTCCCTCGCCAGGATCCGAGAGGAGGCATACCAGGCGCTTGTCCTTCGAGGACCTCGAGGCCTTGGCGCTTGGAGTAGAGGACGCCCGAGCCCCCCAGGAGCCGGTGAGTTTCCCGGAGCATCCATCTCCGAGGGCTCGGATAGCTTCCCCTGCAGAAGTGACGGAGGTTCCCGCGCCCCCCAGCCCTGTTGATCCAGGGGTACGCCTATCCCCGGCTGAGGTTGAGCAGGAGGAAACTCGGCCGCTGAAGGTGCCGAGGACCGACGCGGGTCCTAGCTCGGCTGCTGCCTCGTTGCCCCAGGGGCCGCCGTTATGGGAGCCGAGCTTCATGCTTGGGCCGGGGAGGCCGATGACGATGGAGGATTGCATTCTTCACAAGATCGATCTCCCGGTCCTCGAGGCCCTTGGGCGAGCCTGCGCCCTTCCCCGGGACATGGAGCGGCTGGACAAGTACAGCGATCAGAAGCTGATCCTGTCGATGTTGCAGTCCAACTTCGCGGTAAATCTTCATTTCCTTTCGTCAAACCAGCGATTTAGCGTTTGACGCTCTTTGGATCTAACACGTACACCCGGTTTCTTTGACAGGCGGCACAGAAGTCCATTGCCGTTGCTGACAGGATCCGCAGGTACAGCGCGGACGTTGCCGAGCTGACCGTGGAGAAGGACGGCCTGCAGGAATCCCTGGACGCCGTTAGCCAGAGGTTAGCCAGGGTGGAAGGGGAGTACGCGGCGAAGCTCGAGCAGGCGAGGGAAGAAGCCGAAGCGGAGAGGACAAGGTCGGCCGAGCTCGAGGTCTCCATTTCGAAGATGGGAGACGATTACGCGGCCCTGCTTCAAGCCGAGTCCAAGAGGGCGGATGAAGCCGAGGCGAAGCTCGAATCCGAGTCCAGGAGGGCGGATGAAGCCGAGGCGAAGCTCGAGTCCGAGTGCGATGCTGCGTTCGAGGATGCCAAAGTGCAGGTCACCGCCCACTACAAGGAAAGGGTTCTTGTGGTGAGGGATAAGGCCTGGGCGAAAGGGTGGCTGGCCGGCCTGAAGGAGGTCGGGATCTCGGAGGGCCACCCCTCCTTTCGGGAGCCGCCTCCGTACACGCTTCCGGTGCCGACCTCTGCCCGTCCATCCGGCGAAGCCTCTGATGCCGCAGCCCGTGCAACTGACCGGTCATGACCTCGGGACCTCGGGGCCTCGGGATATTCGCTCTTGCTTTATGCTCTGTAATTTTCTTCAATTTGTATTTGCTGAACACTGTAATGAGTGAGATTTTAATACAATTGAAAGTTTCTTGAAATATTCGTGCTTCTGTCTCTTTTAAGCTTGGTACTTCGATTGCTTGAGTTCGGCAGAGTGCTCCTTGTGACGAAACGTTAGTACTGAGTGTCGAGTGGTCCTCTTGGGCGCTAGCGTCGACACTCCATACCTTAGGTGATCTTCTTTGGTATTCGCGCTGATCCTCCGTATCTTAGGTGATCTTCATTGGTATTCGCGCTGATCTTCCGTATCTTGGGCGATCTTAAATAGTAATAAGCATGGTGGCGCGGCTGACGAGGGAATCTGACGGATGTCTCCACGTGGCGCCATAGGGATCACTAGTCGACAGTCGCGCATTCCCAGTAACGCGTGGGAGACTTCGCCCCATAACTCCTCTTGGAGACTGAGCCTTTGTCCATCCTATAAGTAGGGGGAGCAGGCTCGCCATGGGAGAAGGTGTTAGGAATTTTGTAGATTGCAATTTGGTGGATGCATTATCATTTTCATCATCATTTGAATTTTCACATGAGCATTGATTTTAAAAATACTTGAAATCTATATTTTCACATGCATTGATTTAAGTCTTTTAAATTTCATGTTTCATGCATGTTTTGATTTTAAAACTTGGATGCATTTAGTTTTGAAAAGAGTTTTTAAGAATCAAGCTAGCCTTTGATTTTAAAGTTTCAAATCATTTTTAGGCTTTTTATGTTTCATGTTTTTAAACCACTTAGAATGATTTAAAACATGATTTCAAGCTTGATTTAATGGCCCAAAAAGTCCCCAAAGAAAAATACTTTAAAATATGCATTTTTGGGGAATTGGTCCAGGGGACCCGGTCGACCTGCAGTGTGGCCGGTCGACCGAGCCCATGGACGGTCGACCGAGCCCACTGCAGGTCGACCGGGAAAGAGGCAACGGCATTATTTTCAAACGGTCATATTTTTGCCCGTTGAAGGGCAGGTCGACCGAGCCCTGTAGGGGGTCGACCGAGGACTAGCCGTTGGGCATTTTTTTGTATAAAAAGAAGCTCATTCCTTAGCCAAATTAGAGGAACTCTAAGGCCCTTCTTGAGGTGATTTGAGGCCAAACAAAGGGGAATGAGCTAAGGGAATCTAAGGGTCATTAGGAAAGCTAAAGCTTGGGATTAATGAAGTTAAATCACTAAGTAAGCTTGCTTTTCCTAATCATATGTTTTCATGCTTTATTCTATTTATTGGTAAATCTTTTCTAGCATGTTAATGTATGATTTGTTGTGTCCTTAACATGGTTATGTTTTGAATTGATTCATTGTTTTGGATACATCACCTTGATTCAAACCAAGTAGTACTTAAATTGGTATATCTAAGTAGATCATGTTTTGGAAACATCTTTGAAATCATATGTAACATGATTCCTATACTTGGTTGAATCTTTGGTTGTTGTTTTTCATCATAAGAAAATCTCTTTCAAATCTATCTTATGTTTTGGATTCAACAACTTTACTAATCACATGCATTTTGTTTTAAAGTTTCACAACTTGGTTAGCTTTGATCGGTATATCATCTTCAAGTTGTATTTTTTTTAATACATGTGATTTGACCCTTAATTTCAATCAAATATATTTGTATGTTTTACACTTTCAAATACTTTAAGCATACATTGAGCTTCATTGTTAATTTGATTGAAATCCATATGCATCACATATTTTGTTCTTTGATTTTCACAACTTGTTTAGAATACATAGGTATGTCTTTTACAAGTTACTTTTAACATGTGATTAGCATTTCCTCAATCATAAATGTTTTGAGCTAAAACTTTCAAAAGCCTTTGGCATACATTTATGAGCTTTTATTTTCAAATTGATTGAGGACATCATGCATACACTTTGTGCATTCATCTTTGCATTCATATAGTGTTTGTGTGAGTTAGATTTTCACTTTCATATCCGCCTATTTAGAGGCAATTTATATGAGCCAAAATTGTAATCTCCATCAAGTGTATTATAGACACTACTTAGAGAGATAACCAACCTTGTGGTTGAAGAGGTTATTGCTTAGCCTTGAAAAGCATATTGTAAGAGGTTATTGCTTAGCCTAGAAAAGCATAGTTGTAAAGGTTATTGCTTAGCCTATTGAAAAGCATACATAGTGGAAATCCGGTGGGGTGTGAGAGCACAAGCCGGTAGTGGATGTAGGCACGTTGGCCGAACCACTATAAATATTGTGTTGTGGTGCATGCTCTTGTGATGATTGTATGTATTTAGCTTCCGCATTGTGCTTGTTATCATCACTAGTGACTAGTTAGTTTATAGAAAATTAAAATTGGTCATAGTTAGTCACTATTAGTAGCTCACCCTATTCACCCCCCCTCTAGGGTTAGGATCCCCAAGGACTTACAAGTGGTATCAGAGCAAGGTTACTCCATTTAGGGCTTAAACACCCGGAGTTGATCCTTATATGCTTAAATCTAGATTTGAACCCTAGAGTTGTTTTTTATTGCTTATCATGAAGAATGATTTCCACTATGGTTGAAAATGGAATTTTCCTTCCTAGCTCTCTAATTTCCCCTAAGAATCTATCTCACCACTCTAAAACTTATTCAAGTTAAAACCCCAAGAGTTGGTGGGACCTCAAAGTAAACCCTCAAGGACAACCTTATCAAGACCTTAGGTGAATCTTCAAAGGTAGACTTTTGGACTAACCTTAAGGCCTTGAACCTCATTAGACCAACCTATTCTTTTTAGTCATATCTATTTGTTGGTCATGTTACATTTGCATTTTGTTTCTACATAGTCACATCTTATAAAATGCAATGTTTCTTTGTGATCATTTGATTTTGTCTCCATGAACTTTCTTAGTTATATCTTTGGGTTTCAAAATCATTTGATTGCAATATTCTCATATAGATTTGCATTTTGTTCTCATATAGTTATATCTATTGTAGTGCATTTATATTTGATGATCATCAATTGATTGTGATTACAAAAGCTTTCTTAGCTAGATTTTTCATGATCATTTGATGTTGGAAAATCATTTGTTTGGATATCATAGTTAGATTATTTTGTAAAACAAATGATTCAAATCAATTTAGATTTTCCATGAACTTACAAGTTATATCCTTTGGTATGGAAAATATGTAATCAATTTGTATGAGCATTTGTATTTATATCCTTGATTACAAATTGAGATTTGATATTAGTTCACTTCATGTTTTTCAAAGTCACTTGATCATAATTTTATGAATGATTCATTGTTGGATTTTGAATGTTGGAGTGAATTAAAAGATCTTTGGAAAATGTTTAAAGCTTTATTAGTTATATTTATTGAAGCATTTTCCATGAGTTTATTTCCTTGTGCTTATGTTTATATCATTTAGAAGGAAATACATTTTACAAGCAATTTGCATCTTTGCTCATCAAAGTTACATTCTTTCAAATGCAAATTGACTTTGTTGTTATGTCTTACTTTGTGTGGTTGGGTATGATGTCATTGATTTGCATGTTTGTGCCTAACTTTGTATATCGTTTCATTAGTGCAAATTGATGTTGTTTATGCTTTATAGTAAAATCTTTTGTTTCATGATCATTTGAGCTTCTTAAGTACATATGTGATTTTGTGTGCTAAGTTCATTTGGTATGATTCTCATATCCATTTTCCATTGCATTGTAAGCATACTACATTTGCTAAGAGTGGAAAATTTTACATGATAGAGTAATGGATCATTTTAGATGAATTTGAATTAAACCATTGTTCTTCATAGGTATACCTTATATGAGATCCATTTTCATCTATATACGATCCATGATATCGTTCTAACTTCATACCTTGTGCATGAATAGTTATATTCTTTATTGATGATATGGTATGAGTTAGATCTTGATTATAATTGATCCTCTCTATGCAAATGTCATATAGTTCCATGTATGGTTGTGCTCTTAAGTTCCATTTGTGGATACCATACTAGAACTCTCAAATCCATCCTTTGTACTTCATACGCTTTGCTATAGATGGATGGTTGTGATATTGTTTTATGCATAATTTCATAGTAATATCGCTTGTGCATTTTTTCAATATCATATTTATGATCATATGAGACTCTCATCAAAATCCATTATTTGTATCTCATAGGCATATCTATTTTTGATGGATTTCCTTCATGTTGAGTTCATATGGTTTTTCAATTTTCAAATTGCATGTACCACCTAAAGACATTTCATGCAATTTAAAATGTTCATCACTATGCTCACTAAGTTACTATATCTTTAAAGTGATGATTTACCATTTATGTTGCTTGATGGAATTTTGTGTTTGTCACATCTATGCTCTTAATCATGTTTCATATTCAATTGGTTTCAATTAGTTTAATTTTCGATTGTTGTCATATCCAATTGATATCTTGAGATTGTGATAAACCTTGTGTACATTGGATTGAACTTGATAAGTAATATATCTTTATTCCGTGTCACATTCCATTAGCATCATAATGTTCATGTTTGCCTCCTCTCATGCTCATATAGGTAAATCTTATGACCACCATGTTTTATGTGTTAATAACCTTGGTTGGTTAATGGTTGAGGTAGGCTTCATGTTTGAACTTCATTTCATTCATCTTGTGCACATAATAGTCATAGTTTTTGATTGGATGAAATGATTTCAAAATCTACATAGCATATGTTTTTCATAGGTATATTGATTGATGCTATGTTGAATAAACCCCATAACATCATGGATAGCTCTAATTGATCCTAGTAGTTATATTCTTTTTAACTCCATTTTAGAGTGATTGAGATAATAGTCATATCCTTTAATCTCAATTGGTATTTCTTTATTCCAATTGGTATCCATGGTTGCTTTTCTCCATGACCTTGCTCTTAATCATGGTAATTTGATCATATTGAGCTCTATAGTTAAATGAATCTAATCCTTTCCTTGAAATTTACCCTCAGTTGGTAAAACCATCTTCTTCTTGTACCAAATAGTTGAATCTTTGTCAAAAGTTTGACAAAAGGAGAGAATGGATTGAGGGGGAGTATAAACCTTCATAGGAAGTATTAGTTTTGATCAAATTCACCATTGAATTGGCTTTATACCCTTAGACTACTACCATACATGATACCTGTTATATATTTCATTTTCGATTTCTTTCGTTAACAGGTGCTACTAAAAGGTATTTTCCTTATGTCATGTGTGTAGGTACCTTTGCAATTTAATGTCAAAGGGGGAGAATATTCTAGATGTCAAAAGGGGAGAATATAGCCAATTTATCTAAGGGGAGATTTTGTATTATCTTCCAAAGGGGGAGAAGATGCATATCTTGCCAAAGAGAGAGAGTGCATGGTCAAAGGGGGAGAGTTGATAGAAGACTAAGCTTGGGAGTTAAAGAAGTTGCTTGGCTAAAGAAGAAAAGAAAGCTTGAAGAATGATCAAGCTCCAAGCATCAAGAATGAAGAAAAAGAACAAGAGCCCAAGCTAAGTCAAAGAAGCATCCAAGAGATTTCAAGACTTGTCCAGCTAAGGGGGAGCTGAAGACTTAGTGTGAAAATTCAGTGTTGAGTGAGTTGCCATCAAATTGCAAAGGGGGAGATTGTTAGGAATTTTGTAGATTGCAATTTGGTGGATGCATTATCATTTTCATCATCATTTGAATTTTCACATGAGCATTGATTTTAAAAATACTTGAAATCTATATTTTCACATGCATTGATTTAAGTCTTTTAAATTTCATGTTTCATGCATGTTTTGATTTTAAAACTTGGATGCATTTAGTTTTGAAAAGAGTTTTTAAGAATCAAGCTAGCCTTTGATTTTAAAGTTTCAAATCATTTTTAGGCTTTTTATGTTTCATGTTTTTAAACCACTTAGAATGATTTAAAACATGATTTCAAGCTTGATTTAATGGCCCAAAAAGTCCCCAAAGAAAAATACTTTAAAATATGCATTTTTGGGGAATTGGTCCAGGGGACCCGGTCGACCTGCAGTGTGGCCGGTCGACCGAGCCCATGGACGGTCGACCGGGAAAGAGGCAACGGCATTATTTTCAAACGGTCATATTTTTGCCCGTTGAAGGGCAGGTCGACCGAGCCCTGTAGGGGGTCGACCGAGGACTAGCCGTTGGGCATTTTTTTGTATAAAAAGAAGCTCATTCCTTAGCCAAATTAGAGGAACTCTAAGGCCCTTCTTGAGGTGATTTGAGGCCAAACAAAGGGGAATGAGCTAAGGGAATCTCAGGGTCATTAGGAAAGCTAAAGCTTGGGATTAATGAAGTTAAATCACTAAGTAAGCTTGCTTTTCCTAATCATATGTTTTCATGCTTTATTCTATTTATTGGTAAATCTTTTCTAGCATGTTAATGTATGATTTGTTGTGTCCTTAACATGGTTATGTTTTGAATTGATTCATTGTTTTGGATACATCACCTTGATTCAAACCAAGTAGTACTTAAATTGGTATATCTAAGTAGATCATGTTTTGGAATCATCTTTGAAATCATATGTAACATGATTCCTATACTTGGTTGAATCTTTGGTTGTTGTTTTTCATCATAAGAAAATCTCTTTCAAATCTATCTTATGTTTTGGATTCAACAACTTTACTAATCACATGCATTTTGTTTTAAAGTTTCACAACTTGGTTAGCTTTGATCGGTATATCATCTTCAAGTTGTATTTTTTTTAATACATGTGATTTGACCCTTAATTTCAATCAAATATATTTGTATGTTTTACACTTTCAAATACTTTAAGCATACATTGAGCTTCATTGTTAATTTGATTGAAATCCATATGCATCACATATTTTGTTCTTTGATTTTCACAACTTGTTTAGAATACATAGGTATGTCTTTTACAAGTTACTTTTAACATGTGATTAGCATTTCCTCAATCATAAATGTTTTGAGCTAAAACTTTCAAAAGCCTTTGGCATACATTTATGAGCTTTTATTTTCAAATTGATTGAGGACATCATGCATACACTTTGTGCATTCATCTTTGCATTCATATAGTGTTTGTGTGAGTTAGATTTTCACTTTCATATCCGCCTATTTAGAGGCAATTTATATGAGCCAAAATTGTAATCTCCATCAAGTGTATTATAGACACTACTTAGAGAGATAACCAACCTTGTGGTTGAAGAGGTTATTGCTTAGCCTTGAAAAGCATATTGTAAGAGGTTATTGCTTAGCCTAGAAAAGCATAGTTGTAAAGGTTATTGCTTAGCCTATTGAAAAGCATACATAGTGGAAATCCGGTGGGGTGTGAGAGCACAAGCCGGTAGTGGATGTAGGCACGTTGGCCGAACCACTATAAATATTGTGTTGTGGTGCATGCTCTTGTGATGATTGTATGTATTTAGCTTCCGCATTGTGCTTGTTATCATCACTAGTGACTAGTTAGTTTATAGAAAATTAAAATTGGTCATAGTTAGTCACTATTAGTAGCTCACCCTATTCACCCCCCCTCTAGGGTTAGGATCCCCAAGGACTTACAGAAGGAAGGAACATAGTTGTAGGAACCATGTCTGGGAGGTGTCCGAAGTTATTTGATCCGGGGGGAACCCTGCGCCGTTGGACGGCTATCCCCGAGGGGGGAAGGCTATCGTGGTCTGCGCGCTCTCTGAAGGAACTCCCCGTGGGCCACGCGCTCTCTGAACGCGGGTTCACGGCCATCCGTCCTTGGCCAGACAGAGTGAGGATGCGCTGCAGGGGGACGGTGGCGCATTCTCGTCCGACACGGCCCTGTGCGCCCGTCGTACGGAAGGCGGGATGAGGCCCTGCTGGACCGGGAGGCTTCTTCAAGCTTGGCTGGTCCCACTGGCCGCCGAGGGTGTTGCAGAGCCCAGTGAGGTCCAGGATCGCTCAGAACCTCCAGGCGGCGATCCGGCGTCCTCGAGCCTTCTGCCTGAAGAGTCGGTGAAGATCAGAGTCTCCTAGCCTCTCTATTTTCTGTTTTTAGAGGACTGTGATCCTCCTTTCTGTACTTTGCTTTCTGTTCTGTATTTCTTGTAATGAAGCAGTTTGCAATGGATAAAAAGGAATTCTGTGATTACCCAAACTGTGTACAGTGCTTTTGAGTTCTTTTTCTCATTTCTTTGCTCTGTTCCGGAATGCTTGGATCTGCACTGACCTCGGCCGAAAGGGCTGGCTTTGGCCGAGACGAGCTGCATTGTGCCGAGGTGGACCCATTCCGTTGGCCTCGGCTCGGCGAAAGTGAGTTCGGCAATGGCCTTCTGAGGGGTGTATGAACCCGGACTTCAGGAAACTGACCTTGGCCGAACTGCCTTGCTCCGAGGTGTGAGGGGTTTATGAACCCGGACTTTAGGAAACGGCTGAGCGTAGGAACTCTAGACCGTTCCCAAGGCGTAGAGCCTCGAGTGTGTCCAAGACACGGGGGCTTTAGGAAAGGCCGAGTGTAGGAACTCTTCCAGGCCGTTTCCAGGGCGTAGAGCCTTAGTGTGTCCAAGACACGGGGCTTTAGGAAAGGCTGAGTGTAGGAACTCTTTCATGCCGTTTCCAGGGCGTAGAGCCTTAGTGTGTCCAAGACACGGGGCTTTAGGAAAGGCTGAGTGTAGGAACTCTTTCATGCCGTTTCCAGGGCGTAGAGCCTTAGTGTGTCCAAGACACGGGGCTTTAGGAAAGGCTGAGTGTAGGAACTCTTTCATGCCGTTTCCAGGGCGTATAGCCTTAGTGTGTCCAAGACACGGGGCTTTAGGAAAGGCTGAGTGTAGGAACTCTTTCATGCCGTTTCCAGGGCGTAGAGCCTGAGTGTGTCCAAGACACGGGGCTTTAGGAAAGGCTGAGTGTAGGAACTCGAAGCCGTTTCCAGGGCGTAGAGCCTGTGCTGCCGGAGTCGACCAGAGAGAGACAGATTGATGACAAGGCAAAAGCTGCTTTTATTGATTCTGAAGTTCATTACATCTTTAGAAATAAAATTTCTTCAAGTGGGATGCATTCCACGGTCTCGGCAGCGGCTTGCCATCCAAGTCTTCGAGCTTGTAGGCTGACTTTCCTGCCAGTGACACTACTCTGAACGGGCCATGCCAGTTCGGGGCAAGCTTCCCCTCATTTGGTTCTCTGTCAGCTGGCAGGGTCTTCTTTAAAACGAGCTCTCCCGTGGCGAACCTTCTTTCCTTGACATTTTGATTGTATGCCCTGGCTAACCGCTGCTGATAGTCGGTTAGTCTCAGGGCTGCTGCTTCTCGTCGCTCGTCCGCCAGCTCCAGCTCCATCGCCAGGTTCGTCTCATTTCGGCCTTGGTCGACCAGCTCTGTCCTCAGGGTAGGAAGGCCGATTTCCAGGGGAATGACCGCCTCCATCCCGTAGGCCAGAGAGAAAGGTGTTGCCGAGGTGGACCTCCTTGGGGTTGTTCTGTATGCCCACAGCACGCTCGGAAGCTCTTCTGTCCATCTGCCCTTTGCCTTGTCCAGTCGCTTCTTCAGGCCGTCCAGGATCACTTTGTTCGAGATTTCTGCCTGGCCATTACTCTGTGGATATGCCGGGGTGGAGTAATGGTTTCTGATGCCGTGCTCTTGGCAGAAATCTCTGAAGGATTTGGAATCGAACTGAGTCCCGTTATCCGAAATCAGGGTCCGGGGGATGCCGAACCTCGTAAGGATGTTTTTCCAGACGAAGTTCCTGGAGTCCCTGTCCGTGATGGAAGACAACGGTTCAGCCTCTATCCATTTTGTGAAGTAGTCCGTAGCCACTATCAGCCATCTTTTGTTCCCTGGAGCTCGGTGAAGAGGCCCCACAATGTCCAGGCCCCATTGAGCGAAGGGCCATGGACTGGAGAGGGGACTCAGATCCTGCGCTGGCTGATGGAGGGAGTGGGAGAACTTCTGGCATTTCTCGCATTTTCTGGCGTAGACCTGGGCGTCCTTCTGCATGTAGGGCCACCAGTAACCCTGGCTGATTGCTCTGTAGGCCAATGACCGACCTCCTATATGGCTGCCGCAGATTCCTTCGTGGATCTCATACAGGAAGTCGTCCACCTTGGTCGGGTGGACGCATTGGAGGTATGGACCGGTGAAGGACTTCCTGTAGAGTTTGCCTTCTGGAGAGAGCCAAAACCGGGCTGCCTTGAGCCTGATCTTGTGGGCTTCAGTCTTGTCCTCGGGGAGCTGGTCGTCCTTCAAGTAGGCGACGATTGGATCCATCCAGCTGGGGCCGAGGTCAGCACAGAGGACAAGCCGAGATGAATGGAGTTCTAGACTCGACCTCGATACTGACCCGACCTCGATGGTCCTCTTCTTTCCTGCTTCGACGGCGGAGGCCAGGTTTGCAAGCGCATCTGCATGCGTATTGGTATCTCGGGATATTTGCCTGACCTCGGCTTTCTGGAATTGGGAGAGTAGCTTTTTCGCCAGGGCTAAGTAGGCCGCCATTCTGTCGTCCCTGGCCTGGTAGTCCCCAGCGAGCTGGCTAGTTACCAGTTGAGAGTCGCTGAAGATCTCCAGATGCTGGGCTCCGAGGATTCGGGCGCTGTTCAACCCTGCAATCATTGCTTCGTACTCTGCCTCATTGTTCGTCGCTTTGAAGTCCAAGGTGAAGGCTTGCTCTATGACCAGTCCCTCTGGCGATTGGAGAACTATGCCGAGGCCAGCTCTCTTGGAGGTGGACGATCCGTCGACAAAGATCTTCCATGCCGAGGTGGGAGACTGCTGGACTTCTGTTTCTACTGGCTCTTGCCCTGTGCCCCCCAGTGCCGTGCCGAGCTGGGTCGGAGCCGGGTTGGGGGAGGCGAATTCGACAATGAAGTCTGCCAGGATCTGGGCTTTGATCGCAGTTCGGGGACGGTACTGTATGTCATACTGCCCCAGTTCAACTGCCCACTTTGATATGCGCCCTGAAAAGTCAGCTTTCTTGAACAATGAACGGAGTGGGTGCTCCGTGATCACCACAATAGTGTGGGATTGAAAATAATGGGAGAGCTTACGGGAGGCGGTGACAAGAGCCAACGCAAGCTTCTCCAACAGGAGGTACCTGGTCTCGGCATCGAGCAGGGTCTTGCTCGTGTAATAGATTGGCTTTTGAACTCCCTCGTCCTCCCTGATGAGGACGGAGCTCACTGCGTGATCCGAGACCGCAAGGTACAAATACAGGATTTCCCCCAAAGTTGGGGTGGAGAGTAATGGTGGTGACATCAAATAAGTTTTGAGTGCGGCCAATGCCTGGTCGCACTCGGGGGTCCACTGGAACTTCAAATTTTTTCTTAAAAGCTGAAAGAAAGGCCTGCACTTATCTGATGAGCGGCTGATGAAGCGATTGAGTGCGGCGGCCATTCCTGTGAGCCTCTGAACTTCCTTCGTGGTAGAGGGACTCTGGATGCCCTGGATGGCAGTGATCTGTTCCGGATTGGCCTCTATCCCCCTCCGCGTCACCAAGCTGCCGAGGAACTTGCCAGAGGCTACGCCGAAGGCGCACTTGGAAGCGTTGAGTTTGAGCTTGTAGGCGCGAAGGATGCCGAAGATTTGGCCGAGATCCGCCAGATGGTCGCTGGAGCGCACAGATTTGACGACCATGTCGTCGATATACACCTCTACCGTTCGGCCGAGCTGGGCCTGGAACATCTTCGTGACGAGGCGCTGATAGGTCGCCCCCGCGTTCTTCAGCCCGAAGGGCATCACTTTATAGCAGTATGTGCCGCGGGGGGTGATGAATGACGTTTTCTCCTCGTCGGGCTCGTAGAGCGGGATCTGATGATAGCCTCGGTAGGCGTCAAGGAAGCTCATTCGGTCGTGGCCAGCGGTGGCGTCGATCAGTTGGTCAATCTTTGGGAGGGGAAAACTGTCCTTAGGGCAAGCCCTGTTCAGGTCGGTGAAGTCCACGCACACCCTCCACTTCCCAGTTTTCTTCTTGACCACCACCGTGTTGGCCAGCCATACCGGGTACTGGACTTCCCGGATGGCCCCTGCTTTTAGCAGGTTGTCGACCTCTTCGACGACCGCATCTGTCTGCTGCAGCCCGGTCCTGCGGGCCCTCTGCACTACTGGCTTGTGGTCGGGATCGACGTTGAGCTTGTGGCACATGACCTCAGGGTCGACCCCAGGCATTTCGCTTGGGCTCCAAGCGAAGACGTCCACATTCTGCATCAAGAACCGAGAGAGTTCGGCCCTTTCTTCGTCTGACAGCTGGGTGCCAATCAGGAAGAAGCGGTCTGGGTCTGCCGGGTCTAGCCTGACCTCGGCCAGGTCCTCGATGCTTTTCTTCTTAGGGTCCCGGCCGATCTCATCGAGGCCCTTCTCGAACTCGGCCAGGTTGACGCGCTCTGGTTCCTTCACTGCCGGGACAGCGGCCAGCATGCACTGCCTGGCCTGCTGCTGGTCTCCCTTCACTGTGACTACCTCCATCTTGCCTTCCTCGTTCTCATGGACGAACTTCAGCTTTTGGTAGAGGGAAGATGGAACTGCCTCTAGCTTGTGGAGCCACGTTCTGCCCAGAATAACATTGTAGGGAGAAGGGGCGTCCACAACCAGGAAGTCGGCCGACACGGAGGCTCCGCCAACTCGGGTTTCCAAGGTGATTCTCCCCTTGGGGTAGACTGGTGTGGCGGACAACCCTAGCAGGGGTGCACGGACCTCCGTGAGGTCTGCTTCGGAGAGTTTCATCCTTTTGAAGCAGTCGTAGTAGAGGACCTCGGAGGAGCTGCCGGAGTCGACGAGGATCCTCTTCACGGTGAAGTCTCTCAGCTTCATGGTGAGGAGCAGGGGGTCGTTGTGAGGGACCTGGACTCCCTCTAGATCTTGATCCGAGAACGAGATGGCTGGTCTGTCGCGGCGGGCTTTCTTGGATGCCGGAGCGAGGTCGGCTTTCATGACTTCTTTCTCATGTGAAGCCCGCCTGGCTTCGGCACGGGCCTGAGAGCTTCCCCGGGATGAGGAAGCGGGAGCTGAGGACGCCAGATGGATCACGTTGATGATCTTCTCTGAGTCCTCGCTGTCTGGAGCCTGGGCCGTGCTCTGGTGAACCCGGCCCTCGCTGCCGCCGGCATCACCTGCCTTGACGAACTCTGGGATGTGGCCCTGTTCGGCCAGCTTCTCCAGATACCCCTGCAAAGTCCTGCATTCTTCAGTCCTGTG
The DNA here is from genome assembly GCA_012931725.1 of Litsea cubeba. Classification (NCBI taxonomy): domain Eukaryota; kingdom Viridiplantae; phylum Streptophyta; class Magnoliopsida; order Laurales; family Lauraceae; genus Litsea; species Litsea cubeba. The sequence continues at coordinate 25,224,043 of CM022951.1, read as the reverse complement.
CCCGTTGCCCTTATGGAAGGCGCAGTAGAGCTTACTCCGGGAGCCTTCAGTGGGTTCATTCTTCATGGGCGGAGGATACTTGAAGAACGGCTTGGATTTGATCTTGGCCAGGATGCGGTAGATCGGCTCCTTGAAGACGACGTTGACGCTCTGACTGGCGCTGGAGGGAGGTCTGGGCTTATAAGTGCCCCCAGACCTGGACGACGAAGGCTTCGCCGAACTGGAGACCCAGGCCCGCTTGGGCTCCTGCTTCTGGGAGGGCCTCCCGCCTCTCTGCCGAGGTTGGTCATTCTTCTGTTCGGGCTCTGGATGCCCGTCCTGATCCTTAGCTCGGATCTCGTCTTCCTCCCGGGCGATGAAGCGCTTCACCCGGGACATCAATTCTGACATGGATTCTGGGGTGTCCCCGGCCAAGTCCTTTCGCAAGTCGCTGCCGGGGATCAGGGCATGCTGGAAGGCGTAGATGGCTATCCCCTCCCTCGCGCCCTCGATCTGGCTGTAGACCGCCCAGAATCGGTGGGTGAACTTGGCGAGAGTTTCGCCCTCCTTCATTCTCAGGGCGATGAGGTCCCCTTCCTTCTTGGGGACGACGGTGTAGGCTTGGAACTTCTTCAGGAAGGAGAGCTGGAGCTCCTTCCAACTGGAAACCGACTGCTCCGGGAGAGAGCAGAACCACTTTAGGGGGAGGTCGCCCAAACTGGAGGAGAAGATTTTGCAGTTTAGGTGACCCTCGTTTCCCCAGATGGACATCTTCTGGGAGAAGTGTCGGAGGTGAGCGGATGGGTCGGACAGTCCGTCATAGGGGACGAACCGCGGGACGGAGAACTTCCTGGGCAAGGGGGTGTGCTCGATCTCTTTTGTGAAGGGCGAGCCCCCGAGATCTGTGTGACCACAGAGCTGCTTCTGGTCCCGCATGTCCAAGTTGTGCTGGAGAGCCAATCTGACACGTTTGTCAAATCGCTCTTGCTCGTCGTCCTTCTCTGGAGTCTGAGCTCGGAGCTTTCGCTTGGGATGGCTCGGGCTCCGACGGCTATGGGTTCGGCCATCGCGGCTATGGTGACTTCGGCTGTTGCTCGAGCCTTCGTCACGGATCTGGCTCCGTTTCTGGTCCAGATGATGCTGAGGTCCTCACGAGGAGGTTGGGCTGTCTTGCTGGGAGCGTCCTTCTTTTTCCCTTGAGGCTCAGAGACTTCCCTCAAGGAGGCAGTTTGCACTGCCCTCAGCTGCTGCTGGAGCTCGCGAATCAGCTGCCCTTGCTTCTAGAGTTGCTTCTGGAGGAGAGCAGCTTCAGGAACCTCTCCAGTGGCAGGGGGTTGGACGTGGCGCGTCTCTCCTACGGCCACGGCTTTGTCCTTCCGGGGACGCTCATGCTGGCGCTCATTGCGTCTGGGTGGCGCGACTTCTTCTGACGATATCGAGGCCTCGAGTCCCTCTTGGAGTGGGAACTCGATAAAGAGCTGAGAGCCCAAGCGGCCCTCGCCTGCAGTCGTGCCATGCACCGTACGGGAGCGTCCTTGAGGAGGGACGTCCGTTGGCGGTGGTGGCAGCTCGAGCGCTGCTCTCGAGGATTCTACGCCCTTCTTAGCTTTCGGAGGCATGGCTTTTGAGAGGATGAGGTTAAGAAGGTTGGGAAGGTTTTGAGAGGTTGGGATATTACTCTCCCACAGACGGCGCCAATTGTAGGTGCAGAAAATTATGACCCACAATAAGAGGGAGCCTTAGAGGACTTATCCGAGAAGATGGTGATGACTGTGCGTGACTGGATGCCGTCCGGAAGCCTGAAAGGGAATAGCAAACGGTCAGAGGACCCTGGCCTGGGCGGCGCAAGGCTCTCCGATGCCAAAGTCAGTATGGGAACTGGAACAATGGAAGGAGAGGGAGAAGAGAGACAGAGTAAGGGCTCTGTGAATGGAATATGTGCGTACCTTGCATGGTGCATGGAGTTCCATTTATAGAGGTTTGGATCGTATCTTCCAGAGAATATCTTGGTGTGGGTCCCATGATTCGACTGGGAAGTCATGATCAGCCCACAAAGTAATAAATGCAGTCTAATCCGGCCCACTCAGCATTTAATGCTAGTCGGGTCAGCCCACAATGCATTAAATGCATGTCTTGTTGGGCCAGGTTGTGTTGGGCGCCTTTGGCGGTTGGAGTACCAGCGGATCTGCCCTCGGGCCTTGCCCTGATGTGGCCTCAGCCGCTGGATGCCGCCATGTCAGCGATCTGGTGAAGATAGCGGGCGGCTGGATGTCGTGTCTGTCCCACTAGCTCGTGACCCTATCCCTCCACGTGCCTGATGACGTGGGGGATGAGGGGCGCAAGCCAAGGCTCTTTCTTGCTTCGGCTACTGTCCTGGCTTCTTCAGCCGAGGTGGCTTCAGCCGAGGTAGAGTTTTCTGCCGAGATGGCATTGGGGTGGCCCAGCCGAGGTGGACTCCTTGCCGAGATGATGCCCGAGGTGGTCCAGTTCGGCGCTAAGGGCCCGGAGCTGCCTGACTTCGGCCGGACCTCCTGTCCCGGTAGCCGAGGTGGGATTGGTGCCACGTAGATGGCACGCGGATGACACGTGAGAATGCTTAACCCCATCTGATGGCTGTGATTAGCTTAATCCTGTAGTTCTGGAAATCTCCCCACACACAAACCATTCAACTATAGGTGTCCTTAGAGCAGCGGAATTAAGTTTCTCAGAGAGGGAGACATTATATACAAAGAAGATAGATTTTCAACCCAACATCCAAGTAGGGGAGTGGATCTTAGAGGAGAAGGAGAAAGAACAAATGTAGTGTGTTTTGGGGAGGAAAGAGGGAGAAGAAAAAACAAAAACATGTCATTAGGGCATTTTTGTTGTTTTTTAGAATGTTTTTATGGAGAGGACCAGATTGAACAAAATGTGAAAAACTCTAATACTCTTTTGAAGTATTCAAATCTTCATATACTCTTTTGAAAATGGGCGAAAAGTTTTATAATTTTTTTGAAATGTTACATTTTTTTAAGGCGGATAAAAATAAGGATTGAAGGTGAATTTCATAAAAATGAGCATCAATTAACTTTTCCTTTTACGAAAATAGAACCAAGGAATATGGAGAATGAATACCTATTTGTTATCTTCATTATAACCACTTGAAAAAACTCAGTGTATGGAAAGCCTATGCATTTTAATGCAAACAAATAAGCTCGTGTTCCGGCATATGCTTCCAATGCATAATGGTCGTTATGTTTGTTTGTGCTAGGTGTGGAAATGGTGTGTGAAAAGACCATTTACACAACAAAATCTTCATAGGGGGGGGGGGGGGGCATTTTTTTTTAATATATATATATATAGGTATATGTTATGTATAAAACCCATCCCAAATAAAAAATTAATGAAACCTAAACCCATCAAACCCAAACCCAAATGTGTTTTAATCAAACCCATCCCCAAAGCCCAAACCAATCAAACCCATCCCCAAAACCTTATCCCATCCCATCCCCAAAGGCCCAAATGTCCAAACCCAAACCAAACCCATCCCCAAAGCCTAATAAAAATTATAACCCATCCCAATTCCCAAATCAAGCAAAGTGCAAAGACCTAATCACCTAAATCTACCAATCAAACTTCATTCTTCAACCGCTCGACCTCGACGCCTCACGCCTCAACCCCCAGCCAGGCAGCCACCAAGCAAAGCTCCAAGCTAGAGAGGTAGCTTGAATCTCCCACCTCCAGCAAAGCTCAACTGCTCAAAGCTCCAAGGCTCCAAGCCACCAGGCCTCGGGGGGCCTCCCGCCTCCAGTTTCAGCCTGAATTAGCCATTGTGCAAGGTCAGTGCTTCAATCTTTAGTTAATTTTAGAGTGTTGCAGTTGTAGTTTCCAATATGTTTGGTAGGAAACATCAATCGGGCAGTCAGAAAAGAAATAAAAGAAAAAAGGTAGAACAATTGATTGAATCACAAAGAGGAGCACTTGATAAATTTGTCAAAGGTAATTCTTCAATTGAAGAGATTGCTGAAGATGATGTAGTTAGTGAAATAGAAGAAACAGGGAATGAAGATGCATGTGATTTGGTTGAAAATGAAACAGAAGCTGACACTGTTATGTTAGAGAAGGAAAATGCAATTGATGAAAATGCAACTGAAGAAAATAAAAATGTTGACATGTACGATCCAAGAACTTGGGGAGAAATTGATAACAAAACAAGAGATCTTTTGGTAGAAAAGGGTTGGGCAAGAGAAAATAACTTAGAGTACCCTCTGGATGGGTTGGGAAGACATTTTTCTAATTCTCACTATATTAGAAAATTGGCAAATGGAGAGTATCAAGATAGGAAATGGCTAGTGTACTCGAAGGAGGTGAACAAAGTGTATTGTTTTTGCTGTAAGTTGTTTAAATCAGTGCACAACAGAAGTCTGCTAGCAAATGAGGGGTTTTATCAGTTGAAACATTTAGCTGAGAGACTTAGAGAACATGAAAATAGTTTCGAACATCTCAATAACATGTGGACTTGGCTTGATTTGCAAAGTAGGTTGAAGAAGAATGAAACAATTGATAAAGAGTTACAGGGGCAACTTAAAAAAGAGAGAGAACACTGGAAACATGTTTTAGTAAGAATCGTTGCTGTTGTTAAGTGTCTTGCTTCTCGTGGCTTGGCTTTTCGTGGAGAAAATGAGAAAATTTACCAAGATAATAATGGTAATTTTTTAGGCATGCTTGAATTGATTGCTGAATTTGATTTGGTTATGCAAGAGTACTTTAGACGCATTCTAAATTAGGAGATTCACTATCACTATCTTAGTCATAAAATTCAAAATGAGTTGATTCATTTGTTAGGTTCTACGGTTCAGAAATCTATAGTACAGAAAATTAAAGAGGCAAAATATTTTTCTGTGATGCTTGATTGTACCCCTGATGCAAGTGACCAAGAGCAAATGAGTTTGATTATTTGATGTGTAAATGTGTCAGAGAGACCAGCAGTAGTTGAAGAGTATTTTATACAATTTTTGCAAGTAGATGATACATCTGGTTTGGGTATTTTTAATGAGTTGATTAAAGTGTTGAAGTACCTACAGCTTGACTTTGATAATGTGAGGGGGCAAGGATATGATAATGGGTCTAATATGAAAGGAAAACACCAAGGTGTTCAAAAGAGATTGCTTGAAATAAATCCTAGAGCCTTTTTTATGCCATGTGCTTGTCATTCTCTTAATTTAACAATTTGTGATATGGCTAATTCATGTGTTAAAGTTAAGAGTTTTTTTTGGAGTGGTGCAACGATTGTATACTTTGTTTGCTAGCTCTACAAAGAGATGGAAAATTTTTCAAGATTATGTGCATAAGTTGAGTTTGAAATCTCTGTCATCTACTAGATGGGAAAGTCATGTTGATAGTGTTACAGCAATAATTACTCAAACTGTTGACATAAGATATGCTTTGTTTGAATTGTCAAGAATTAGTGAAGATCCTAAAGTAAGCAGTGAAGCTGAAAGTTTAGCTACACATGAACTTGAAAATTTTGAGTTTTTGTTGGCAATGACTGTATGTCATACTGTTTTGATGAAAATTCAAAAAGTTAGTGAAATTTTGCAATCTGAAAATATGCAAATCGATGTTGCTATACAAAGGTAGAAGGTGTTGATTTCCTATTTTGAAAATTATAGGAATTTTGGGTTCTCATTGGCTATGGACAATGCCAAAAAGATTGCAACTGATCTGGAAATTGAGCCTATATTTCGGGAAAAAAAGGCTAATCCGTAGAAAAAAAACAATTTGATGAAGTTGAGCAGGAAAACACCTCAGTTTCTGCTGAGGAATCATTTAGGGTTTCTTATTTTCTGGTTGTTGTTGATGTTGCTATTTCTTCTTTGAAGAACAGATTTGAGCAATTGGAAGCATTTGAAAGTATATTTGGATTTTTATTTGATCCAAAGAAGTTGGTTAAGATGGAATACAACAGTTTGAAAGAATCTTGTATGAAGCTCGAAGTTGCTCTAACATATGGCAACAAATCAGATATTAACTCCGATGACTTGGTTAATGAATTACAAGTGTTGATCCTTTATTTACCTACAAGAACAGAGACAGTAATTCAAGTTCTTGAGTTTGTGGAATCTTTGGATTGTTTACCAAATGTTTCAATAGCTTATAGAATTTTATTAACTGTTCCAGTAACTGTTGCATCAGCAGAGAGGAGCTTTTCTAAGCTGAAATTGTTGAAAAACTTTTTGCGATCAACTATGTCACAAGATAGGTCGAACGGACTGGCCATCTTATGCATCGAGAAGCATATATTGAATAAGTGTGACTTTGAAGCTGTTATTGATGATTTTGCTTCTCAAAATGCAGTGAGGATCTAAAAATATTTATGTGATTTCATGTAATTGTCAAAATGTAGATTTCTATTTTTATTTTTATTTTTTCAAGTTTTGTAATGACTGGTGTTAAATTAATGTAATGAAATTTAAGGCGTGATGGCCTAGCCTCCCAAAATTGGGTCCAGCCATAAAAAATTTTATGTGCCATATTTTATTATTTTTAAGTATCAAGGGCCTCCAAAAAATTTTCGCCCAGGCCCCCAGAAAGGGCAGGGCCAGCCCTGCTTATGCCACTCCAACTCCCAGTTGGGTGTCCAGTTATGACCTTATTGTCCATAAATGATTGGTGCCATCAAGTAATGGTAAATTATCCAATTGGATGACGGAAATTCTTGACGCAAGAGGCTCTCAAAGATCCTTCTCCAGCGGGCTTTACATAATGGTTGGTACCATTGTGGGCTATGGAATGTTGACCAGATCTGAACTTTCAATGAGGGTGAAGCACTAGTATCTCTAAAATACTCCACACTATTTAATTTAACACATTTATTAGCCTCTCATTTTGTACCACAAGAAAAAAAAAGTTAAATTTTCTTGTGTGCCCTGCTTATGATGACTGACCTGGACCTACTAAAATGGGGGAAAGAAGAAAAACTCGATTTATTTACTGTGTGGGATTCGAAGCTGTTCACTTGATTCACTGACTCTGTGATGTGCACTTGTTCCTGTTGCTAACTTCAATTCACTGATTTTTGGAACTGTGTGGACTGTGCAGTAATTTTTCTTTGTGAAAAAGATTCAGCAAAAGATAAAGGAGGACATTGCAATGGAGAGTCCACCTGATTGGGAGCTAACCGTGATTTCTGATACCTATGAATTAGCTCTGTCGGTTGGATTACAATATTATTTTTCATTCTGTTTTCCCCCTTCTTTCCAACCCATAGCACTACTAATGCGGCAAATGAACTTTGGCTTTGTATCTTGCACCATACTGATAGTTTACGTTAGTTGTTTTTTCAGTTATGGCCTTTGTTGTTTTTTTTTTTCCAAGTTGTGGTCTCTATTTTTCCCTTTCTTTCCTACTGATAGCACTAATGTATGTATGGTGCATTCTGTTACTTTCAGATACTTGTTTTTTCAGTTGCAGGAATATGTTGCTGCAACCGCCTGGCTTGTAGTGAGCAGGTAAATTGAGGGCCCATCTTCATGTGTCATCTGTAATGTTCTCATGTTGCAGATTTCATCAAAATGGGAGGGTCCATCATATGTATGGCTCACTGAAACACCCAGGTGATGCTTGTCTTCACTAACTACTAATGAGTGTCATTCATGGCGTTGTGGACTTCCTAGGTTGATGAAAATTTAGCTGTTTTCTCTTTGTTTAGTTGAATTTCAGGATGAACACCATTTGGGTTAATTTTCTCATCTTCTGAGCTGCTGCTTCCATAGATCTTAATCTGGTTCATTTATATTATTTGAAAGGTTACTGTAGGTGCATAAAATAATGACCCACAATAACTTGGGAGCCTTAGAGGACTTATCCAATGATGGTGATGACTGGGTACCGTCCGAAAGCCTGAAAGAGAAGAACACACGGTCAGAGGACCCTGGCCTGGGCGGCGCAAGGCTCTCCGATGCCAAAGTCAGTGAAGGAACTGGGACAATGGAAGGAGAGGAAGAAGAGAGGCAGAGTAACAGCTCTCAAGTGTGGTATTGTGCATACCTTGCATGTGAAATGCAGTCCTTTTTATAGACGATTTGGAAGATATCTTGGACGATATCTTGGCGTGGGTCTCATGATTCGACTGGGAAGTCATGATCAGCCCACGTTGCAATTAATGCGGTCCAATCCAGCCCACTCTGCATTAAATGCGCGTCGGATCAGCCCACGTCGCATTTAATGTGCGTCTTGTTGGGCCAGATCGTGTTGGGCGCCTTTGGCGGTGGGGGTACCATCGGATCTGCCCTCGGGCCCTGTCCTGATATGGCCTCAGCCGCTGAATGCCGCCATGTCAGTGATCTGGCGAAGATTGTGAGCGGCTGGATGTCGCATCTGTCTCGCTAGCTCGCGCCCCCACTCCTCCACGTGCTTGATGACGTGGGAGGGGAGGAGGACGCAAGTGGAGGTTCTTTCTTACTTCGGCTCCCGTCCCGGCTCTTTCAGCCGAGGTGGAGCTCTCTGCCGAGATGGCCGAGCTCGGCGCTAGTGGCCCGGAGCTGCTTGACTTCGGCCGGACCTCCTGTCCTGGCAGCCGGGGTGAGCCTGGTGCCACATGGGTCTCACGCGGATGGCACGTGAGAATGCTTAAACTCATCTGATGGCTGTGATTAGCGTAATCCTGTGGCTCTGGAAATCTCCCCACACAATTGCCCCCTAGCTTTTGACCTCTTAAGCGCCCTGGCCTTTAGTGGTCGAAAGCTAGAAGACTCGCCTGGGGATGCGACAGTCATTGCCTGGTGTCGCTTCAACTGTCCTGAAGCAATGAATGCTCTGTCTTGTCTGTACTGGGAAGCGAGTCGATGGCTACACGCGTCGCCTCTTCACTGATTGCACTGTCTTATTGATGGAATGGGCGCAGATCGCGAAATCCGCCCTTTCGAATTTCGAAAGCAGCGCGCGCCGAGGGTTTGTTTTCCATAAAGAGGGTCGTCTCCTTCCCTTCTCGTTTCTGATTTCTTTTCGCCTTTACCTTCATCTGTGATTTCTGCTCTGCTGCTCGAGGTTTCTTCAGGTGAGGACGACCCTAGGGCGTGTCTGGACCTGTACTCGAGTCGCCCCTTCTGTCTCTGTAAGTTGCTTCGCGCCTCTGTGTAGCTTTTTCTTAGGGTTTCACAACCTTTAGGGTTTATCTTTTGCTGTCCCCTTCTTTAGACATGGGCACCCCTAGGTTCAATCTAGATACCGAAGAGGGAATAGCTAGATTTAGGGCTGCTTTTGATATTCCGGAGCGAGTCCTGCTCAAGCCGGCGGACTCCGTCGACTATGCCACGATGCGCTGGTCCGGCGGCTGGATGCCGTTCCCTCTGATCTCCGTGATCGAGGGCGGGGTCAGATTTCCCCTGCACCCTCTGCTTAGAGCTTGCCTCAGTACCTGGTCCCTTACCCCGTGCCAGCTGATGCCCAATGGCTATAAGGTCATCATGGGCACGGCGAAGCTGAATGAGGTTCTGGGGACCGACCTAGGTGTCCATGATATCGAGGACACCTATGATATCTGCAAGGCCGGGGAAGGGAAATATTATCTCCGGGTGAAGCCGCAGCGAAGAGGCTTCGTCCTGGCCTTGGAAGATTTAAGTAAGAATGCCGAAGAAGCCTTCTTCTGCGTCTCGGGGGACTGGGAGTTCGGCGCTGGCGAAAGTAGGAGGTTATCGGTCCCGCGCCGCCCCGGGACAGTCCCAAGTAAACATCGCTCCTTTTCACTCATCTTCTTTGCTTGATTTCGACGATGCCGAGCTGACTCCTCTATTATTTGTTATGCAGAGGCAGGTGCGAGACGACGCCGAGCTGCGAGTGAGGGCTGGAGGAGGAACCCTGACGACATCAACAAGGTTGAGAGGTACAAGGGGCACGAGACCAGGTCAGCTTGGAAGCTGCTCGGATACACGCCGAGATATCGCGGCCACTACCAGAGGACCGGGGTACCCGAGGTGGACGAAGCGCACCCTGACCGTCCAACCGTCTCCCTTGCTGTACCTGCCGGGATCCCCTTGAGCGATCCTGCCGCTAGACGAGCCGCGTCTGGGTCCGAGGCGTCCACTTCCAGTTCGGAGCCGCCGAACCTGAGGCAGATAGTGGACGCTTACTCTTCTGATCAGGAAGAAGATATGGCGGGAAGGTCGAGGGAGCCGGTCATCAAGGACATAGCGGCCAAGTTCAGGCGGGGGTCTTCATCCTCTGCGATGCCATCTTTTGCCAGCACCCGAGCAGCTTCGAGCTCGGGAGGTGCTGGCGACACTTCCGTTCCTGCTCCTGCTCCTGCTCCGGCTCCTGCTTCGAATGCGGGAGTTCGGCGACGTTCGCCGGAGCGCCTGAGGGAGGGGTCCCCGCCCAGGAAGAAGTCCAAGGCGGGGGAGAAGGACCTGGGGGCCGAACAGCCTCCGAAGGGCAAAACCCCTGCGCGGGCCCCCGGAGCCAAGGCCCCAACCGAAAAGAGTGCACCGGCTGAGAAGAGCGTGCCGGCAGGCAGGCCGTCCGGCGGGACGACTCGCGAGCACAGCACCTCGGCGGGGCAAGGATCCGGGTCGTCCTCCGGACCCCGAACTGCCCCAGCGCCATGGAGGCCGAGGATGGAAACCCAGCCCGGTAAGCCTCTGAACGTCGAGGATCGGCTGCTGGGGAACGCCGACGTCATCGGGGCTCTTGCCAAGGTCTGCGCTCTGCCGCGGGATATGGAGACGCACGAGAGGTTCGATAACGAGAGCCTGATGGTCTCGGCGATTCAGGCTAACCTCCTGGTAAGTGCTTTCAGTGTTTTTCTTCCAAGTGATTTGGCTCGACTGCCCCAGCTTGACTCATCTTTCTCCATTTGCAGAACGTGCAGAGGCTCCTGACCGTGGTGGGGCGGAGTGATAGGAACGCTGCACGGGTCACTCAGCTGGAGTCCGAGAGGGACAAGCTGAAGAAGGAGCTGGAGGAGCTGCAGGCGGGAATGGAGGGGATGAAGAAGGCCATCGCTGAGGAGGCTGCTCGGCTGGCGTCGGCTCTGGCTGGTGTCGCCGAACTTACGGCGAAGACCAACCAGCTGAAGGGCGAGGTCTGGGCAAGGAACAAAAAGACCGCCGAGCTGGAGTCGGAGCTGGCCAGATTAAAGGCTGAATCGACGGCTGAGGGGACGAGGCTGCGCGGGGAAGTGTTGGCTGGGCAAGCCGAAACAGCGAAATTGAAGACGGCGAACGCCGAGCTGGAGAAAGAGAAGGCCTCTCTTCTGTCCGAGGCCCAGTCCGCCTTCCAGGATGGGGTGGATCACGCCACCGAGCTATATGAGAAGCAGGCGGAGGAGATCACCGCCATCCTGTTCGAGGAAGGATGCCTGGCCGCACTGAGACGTGGGGGGGTCCCTGAAGATCACCCTGTCTACCGGGACCTGCCGAAGTACTCGGACCCGGCTCTTGAGCCGAGCTCCGCTCCTGCAGCCGAAAGTGCCCCAGTTGAAGCTCCTGCAGTTGCTCCTGCTGCTGACGACACTCCCGTTGCCCCGGTCTCGAGCGATGCCCCGGCCGTGCCTCAAGGCGATACCTCCTCTGCCCCTGCTCCGGCTGAGGTACCAGTTGAAGCCCTTTCTGCCAGCGACGTTCCAAGCAAGGATGCGGTTTCGGCCGAAGCTGCTGGTTCGACAGATATGGTGATCGACCTGGTGGAGTCGCCGAAACCACAGTAGCTTGTAATATTTTTGCTTTCTGCCTTGTAATACTTCTCTATTATCAATGAAAAACGGGCTCCTTTACTTGAATGTTTCCTCTCTTTTGTTTTTGGGTGTGACATTAAATAGCATTGAATGCCTTTACTGCGACGCATGACCATCGAGGCAGAGAGAGAGTCACACGGTCTTCATAGCTGTCTGTGCCGATTCTCCGTATTCTGGAGATCATAAATAGCAGTAAACATGGTGTTACTGCCGACGAGGGAAACGGGCGGACGTCTCCACGTGGCGCCCTAGGGATCGCTGGTCACCAGTCGTGCACCCCCAATAATGCGTGGGAGACTTCGCCCCTTAACTTCCTTCGGAGATTGAGCCCTACTTCTTCCTATAAGTAGGGGCGACAGGCTTGCCATGGGCGATGAAAAGAACAAAACGTAGGATAAGTTTAAATCACGTAGACATAGGAGCCATGCCCGGCGGGTGCTCAGAAGCAATTGATCTGGGGGGAACCCCTGCGCCTGCGGGTGGCTTTCTCCAAGGGGGGAAGCCCATCGTGGTTTGCGCGCTCTCTGAAGGAACTCCCCGTGGACCACGCGCTCTCTGAACGCGGGTTCATGGCCGACCGTCCCTGGTCAGGTTGCAGGGGAATCCTCTGCAACTGCGGGATGGTCGGGTCCTGGGTGTCTGCCGATCCTGCAGGGTCCTATGTCGCATCGAGCTCCCTGTGAGCCCCTTGCGCCGTGTCAGGATGGTAAGACTAAGGGTGGAGTTGAGGCCCGCTGGACCTGGGGGCCCTTCAAACTTTGGTCTCACTGACCGGAGGGTGTTGAAGAGCTCGGCGAGGTCCAGGGCCTCCGGACTGGAGGGGCTCTGCAATCGCTTTGGTCTGACCAACCAAAGTGTATTATAGAGCTCGGTGAAATTCAGGATCACTCAGAACCTCCAGGCAACGATCCGGCGTCTTCGAGCCTGCAGCCTGAAGAGTCGGTGAAGATCAGAGTCTCCCAGTTTTCACCTCATTTTCTGTTTTCAGAGGACTGCGATCCTCCTTTTTGTACTTTGCTTTCTGTTCTGTAACTTTTGTAATGAAGCAGTTTACAATGAATAAAAAGGAGGAGTTCTGTGATCACCCAAACTGTGTACAATGCTTTTGAGTTCTTTCTTACTTTCCTTGCACTGTTCTGGAATACTTGCATTTTTGTGTGTTTGAGTGCTGGCACAGCTCTTTCTCTCTGAAAAGCTGACCTTGGCCGAAATGGCTGGCTTTGGCCGAGACGAGCTGCCTTGTGCCGAAGTGGAGTCATCATTCCGCTGGTCTCGGCTATGGGAGCGTGAGCTCGGCAATGATCTTTGAGGGGTGTATACACCTGGACTGTAGGAGTGTAGGAACTCCAGACCATTCCCAGGGCGGTAGACCCTTGTAGAGGGGTAAAAAACCCTAATTTTAGGAATTCGGCCGAGTGTCCGAACTCGAGGCCTCCTTCCAGGGCTACGAACCCTTGAGTGGGTTCAAAACCCGGGACTTTAGGAAACGGCTGAGTGTAAGAACTCCAGGCCATTTCCAGGGCGTAGACCCTTGAGTGGGTTCAAAACCCGGGACTTTAGGAATTCGGCCGAGTGTAAGAACTCCAGGCTATTTCCAGGGCGTAGACCCTTGAGTGGGTTCAAAACCCGGGACTTTAGGAATTTGGCCGAGTGTAAGAACTCCAGGCTATTTCCAGGGCGTAGACCCTTGAGTGGGTTCAAAACCCGAGACTTTAGGAATTCGGCCGAGTGTAAGAACTCCAGGCTATTTCCAGGGCATAGACCCTTGAGTGGGTTCAAAACTCGGGACTTTTGGAATTCGGCCGAGTGTAAGAACTCCAGGCTATTTCCAGGGCGTAGACCCTTGAGTGGGTTCAAAACCCGGGACTTTAGGAATTCGGCCGAGTGTAAGAACTCCAGGCCATTTCCAGGGCGTAGACCCAGTGCTGCCGGAATCAGTCAGAGAGAGACGACAAATTGATGACAAGGCGAAAGCTGCTTTTATTGACTCTGAGATTCAATACATCCATAGAAATAAAATTTCTTCAAGTGGGATGCATTCCATGGTCTCGGCAGTGGCTTGCCTTCTAAGTCTTCGAGCTTGTAGGCTGACTTTCCTGCCGGTGAGACTATTCTGAACGGGCCATGCCAGTTCGGGGCCAGCTTCCCTTCGTTTGGCTCTCTGTCAGCTGGCAGGGTTTTCTTTAGAACCAGCTCTCCCGCGGAGAACTTTCTTTCTCTGAAATTTTGATTGTATGCCCTGGCTAACCGCTGCTGATAGTCGGTCAGTCGCAGGGCTGCTGCTTCTCGTCGCTCGTCTGCCAGCTCCAGCTCCATTGCCAGGTTTGTCTCATTTCGGCCTTGGTCGACCAGCTCTGTCCTCAGGGTAGGAAGGCCGATTTCCAAAGGAATGACTGCCTCCATCCCGTAGGCCAGAGAGAAAGGTGTTGCCGAGGTGGACCTCCTTGGAGTTGTTCTGTATGCCCACAGCACGCTCGGAAGCTCCTCTGTCCATCTGCCCTTTGCCTTGTCCAGTCGCTTCTTCAGGCCGTCCAGGATCACTTTGTTGGAGATTTCTGCCTGGCCATTACTCTGTGGATATGCCGGAGTGGAGTAATGATTTCTGATGCCGTGCTCTTGGCAGAAGTCTTTGAAGGACTTGGAGTCGAACTGAGTCCCGTTATCCGAAATCAGGGTCCGGTGGATGCCGAACCTCGTAAGGATGTTTTTCCAAACGAAGTTCCTGGAGTCCCTGTCCGTGATTGAAGACAACGGTTCAGCTTCTATCCATTTTGTGAAGTAGTCCGTAGCCACTATCAGCCATCTCTTGTTTCCTGGAGCTCGGTGAAGAGGCCCCACAATGTCCAGGCCCCATTGAGCGAAGGGCCATGGGCTAGAGAGGGGACTCAGATCTTGTGCTGGCTGATGGAGGGAGTGGGAGAACTTCTGGCACTTCTCGCATTTCCTGGCGTAGACCTGCGCGTCTTTCTACATGTAGGGCCACCAGTAGCCCTGGCTTATTGCTCTGTAAGCCAGGGATCGACCTCCTATGTGACTGTCGCAGATTCCTTCGTGGATCTCATACAGGAAGTCGTCCACCTTGCTTGGATGGACGCATTGGAGGTATGGACCTGTGAAGGATTTCCTGTAGAGTTTGCCTTCGGGAGAGAGCTAGAATCGCACTGCCTTGAGTCTGATCCTGTGGGCTTCAGCCTTGTCCTCGGGGAGCTGGTCATCCTTCAAGTAGGCGACAATTGAATCCATCCAGCTTGGGCCGAGGTCAGCACAGAGGACAAGCCGAGATGAATGGAGTTCTAAACTTGACCTTGATACTGACCCAACCTCGATGGTCCTTTTCTTCCCTGCTTCGACAGCGGAGGCCAGGTTTGCAAGCGCATCTGCGTGCGTGTTGGTATCTCGGGATATTTGCCTGACCTCGGCTTTCTGGAAATGAGAGAGCAGTTTTTTCGCAAGGGCTAAGTAGGCCGCCATCCTGTCGTCCCTGGCCTGGTAGTCTCCAGCGAGCTGGCTAGTTACCAGTTGAGAGTCGCTGAAGATCACCAGGTGCTGGGCTCCGAGGATTTGGGCGCTGTTCAACCCTGCAATCAGTGCTTCGTACTCTGCCTCATTGTTTGTCGCTTTGAAGTCCAGGGTGAAGGCCTGCTCTATGACCAGACCCTCTGGCGATTGGAGAACTATGCCGGCGCCAGCTCTCTTGGAGGTGGACGATCCGTCGACAAAGATCTTCCATGCCGAGGTGGGAGACTGCTCGACCTCAGTTTCTACTGGCTCGTGCCCTGTGCCCCCCAGTGCCGTGCCGAGCTGGGTCGGAGCCGGGTTGGGGGAGACGAATTCGACAATAAAGTCTGCCAGAATCTGGGCTTTGATCGCAGTTCGGGGACGGTACTGTATATCATACTGCCCCAGTTCAACTGCCCACTTTGATATTCGCCCTGAAAAGTCAGCCTTCTTGAACACTGAACGGAGCGGGTGCTCCGTGATCACCACAACAGTGTGGGATTGGAAATAATGGGAGAGCTTGCGGGAGGCACTGACGAGAGCCAACGCAAGCTTCTCCAATAGAAGGTACCTGGTCTCAGCATCGAGCAGGGTCTTGCTCGTATAATAAATTCGCTTTTGAATTCCCTCGTCCTCCCTGATGAGGACGGAGCTCACTGCGTGATCCGAGACCGCGAGGTACAAATACAGAATCTCCCCCAAAGTTGGGGTGGAGAGTAAGGGTGGTGACATTAAATAGGTTTTGAGTGCGGCCAATGCCTGGTCGCACTCGGGGGTCCACTGGAATTTCAGATTTTTCTTTAGAAGCTGAAAGAAAGGCCTGCACTTATCTGATGACCGGCTGATGAAGCGATTGAGTGCGGCAGCCATTCCTGTGAGCTTCTGAACTTCCTTCGTGGTAGAGGGGCTCTGGATGCCCTGAATTGCAGTGATCTGGTCCGGATTAGCCTCTATCCCCCTCCGTGTTACCAAGCTGCCGAGGAACTTGTCGGAGGCTACGCCGAAGGCGCACTTGGAAGCGTTTAGCTTAAGCTTGTATGCGCGAAGGATGTCGAAGATTTGGCCGAGATCCGCCAGATGATCGCCGGAGTGCACTGATTTGACGACCATGTCGTTGATGTATACCTCTACCGTTCGGCCGAGCTGAGCATGGAACATTTTTGTGACGAGGCGCTGATAGGTTGCCCCCGCGTTCTTTAGCCCGAAGGGCATCACCTTGTAGCAGTAAGTGCCGCGGGGGGTGATGAATGATGTTTTCTCCTCATCAGGCTCGTAGAGCGGGATCTGGTGGTAGCCTCTGTAGGCGTCGAGGAAGCTCATTCGGTCGTGACCGGCGGTGGCGTCGATCAGTTGGTCAATCTTTGGAATGGGGAAACTATCTTTAGGGCAGGCCCTGGTCAAGTCCGTGAAGTCCACGCACACCCTCCACTTCCCAGTTTTCTTCTTGACCACCACCGTGTTGGCCAGCCATACCGGGTACTGGACTTCCCGGATGGCTCCTGCCTTTAGCAGGTTGTCGATCTCTTCGACGACCGCATCTGTCTGCTGCAGCCCTGTCCTACGGGCCCTCTGCACTACCGGCTTGTGGTCGGGGTCCACATTCAGCTTGTGGCACATGACCTCAGGGTCGACCCCAGGCATTTCGCTTGGGCTCCAAGCGAAGACGTCGACGTTCTGCATCAGGAACCGTGAGAGTTCGACCCTTTCTTCGTCTGGTAGCTGGGTGCCAACCAGGAAAAACCTGTCTGGGTCTGCCGGGCTCAGCCGGTCGCAACGCCACGTAAGCTTCCGCGAAATGTTTTGATGTGTTTGAAATTGTATCTTCCTCACACATGCGGATCCTGGGGAGAAATATTATTTATCACTTACTTCCCAATCCGCGTCCCCGAAGTCGGACAGCTATAGGGATCCGGGTTCGGGGGCTTGACAGGTGGTCCGTAAATCTACTTTCACAAGTAGAAAAGAAAATTAACTTATTTCTAACTTTCATTGCACATTTGTTAAGAAAAGAGACATGATTTGAATTTTGATGCCGTGAAAGGCGATTTTCATTTATTTGCCGTGAAAGGCGGTGTTTTCGCCGTGAAAGGAGATTTACAATTCTTATAAAAAAGAGAAGACAAGAGTTGTGATTTTTATATCTCTTTAAATAATATAAAATGCAATGAAAAGGAAGAAAAGGGATCGACTTCTCATGAGATTGTGGAGACTCATTCAGATAGACATTTGCAAGTCATGTTTAGACTTCGTTGGCATCGTTCGATTCTCTTGGCTCGGTTTGAACCTTAGATTTTTAGAGAATAAGAACCAAGAGGAGGTCCTATATCCAAAAAAAAAAAGTAGACGGGCTGAAAAGCCGCGTCTAAGGCATGGAGACAGAAGAAGGCTAGAGTTCTTTTCGTCGTTTTTCCGTGCGTCTTTACGTCCTTGGGATGGAGGAAGTGACCTTCTTTTATAGACTTTTGGTGGCCATGAGGAGAGTTTATGAGCTTTAAATGCATTAATTGCATTAATGCTCCATGATGGGGGGAGTTACAAGTTTTTAAATTTGTATTTTTTTAACTGCCTTTTCTTGGATTTTGATTGGCCGTTGGAGAATAATTGGCTTTTAATTGTATTTAAACTCCATGATGGGAGGAGTTACATGGTTTAATGCCATAATTGTGTTAGCTTGTAACTCCCACCATTTGTCTTATGATTGGGCCGTCTATAATAATGAGCAATTGACCACATTAATTAAGGAAGTTAGTACCCTGTGAAAGTCCAAGGGATACTAACCCTAGAGGGGGGGTGAATAGGGTGATCTACACTTAATGACTAATTATAACCAATTTTAACTTAATTAAAATAAACCAGTCACATGTGATGATTAACATACAATATGCAGAAGCTTAAACAAAACAATCACCACTACACAAAGATTTATATTGGTTCGGCCTCAATGCCTACATCCACTACCGGCTTGTGACTCAACACCCCACCGGATTTCCACTAAGTATGCTTTTCAATAGGTTAAGCAATAACCTCTACAACTATGCTTTTCTAGGCTAAGCAATAACCTTTACACAATGCTTTTCTTAGTCTAAGCAATAACCTTTACACATAGAAGATTTTCTCTCAAGAAGGTGTCTTCACAAACACTTTAAGAGATTACAATTTAAGCTTAAATAAATTGCCTTTAAATAGGCAGATATGAAAGTGAAAAGCTAACTCACACAACACACTAAGAAATGCAAAGATGAATGCTCATTAGGCGTGTGTGTGTAGAACTTCAATCAAGATAAAATTAAGTCCAATGAATTTTATGCTTAAAGCATTTCAAAGTTTAAAGCACATAAAAGATATGATTGAAGTCAAATGCAAATCACTTGAACAATTACAAACTTGTGAATGATATGAAAATCTAAAGATCACAAGTTGTATGAAAATGATTAAAACTAATCAAGTGATGCATGTGTAATGTTGTTTTCAAAAATTAATTTAACTAAGGTTTAAATGTATGAAAACAACAAAGAAGATTCAAACAAGAAATAGAATCATGCTAAAGAGGAAATCAAGGATTTTCATAAAACATGATTTGTAAAGTTTTAAAACAAAATTTTGTTTGAATCTAAGTGAAGAATCCTATGATATAAAATCAAATATTAAAGGAAGTAGAGGATTTAACACATCATAGTTAATATGCTTAAAATCATTTACCAATAATTTAGACAAAGCATAAAACATATGATTAACAAAAGGCAAAGCTTACTTGGTGGTTTAACTTCATTAATCCAAGCTTTGGCTTTTTCTAATGACCCATTAGCCTTCCTTAGCTCTTCCCCTTTCTTTGGCCTCAAAGCTCTTCAAGAATGGCTTAAAAATCATCAACTTTGGTCAAAGGAATGAGCTTGCTTTTATAGAAAAAAGCTGCCAACGGATACCTGTCGGTCAGCTGACAACAAGGTATCGGTCGACCGACAACTCAACGGTCGCATGCAACGGTCATATTTTTTGAAAGTTTTCTGACCCATATGCACTTGTCGGTTGACCGTCATTTGTCGGTCGACGGACAAGGGACCGACAGATGAACCGACGGCACAAAAATGTTGCTGTCTGGTTTTGGAACCGACGAGCTCTCGGTCTTACATTTTATGCACTGTCGGTTGACCGACAAGAGCTGACGAGTTGACCGACAGAGAATGTCTGAAATCTGTAGCTCTCTGGAAATGGAACCGACAGACCCTCTCGGTTGGCCTCGGTTCCACTGTCGGTTGACCGACAGCCTTAGACAAAAATCCCAACTTTACATATTTTAAAGTATTTTCTAGAGGGGATTTTTGGGCCATTTAAACAAGCATGGAAATATGATTTAAACCAATCCAAGTGCTTTAAAATCATGAAACATAAAATGCCATAAAAGATTTGAAACTTTAAAACATTGGCTAGCTTGATTTGTAAAAATTCTTTTAAAAAACAAATGCATCCATGATTTAAATCCAAAACATGCATGAAACATTATTTTTACAAGTCTTAAAAACAATGCATGTGTAAATCAAGATTTCAAGATTTTCTAAATCAATGCATGTGTGAAAATTCAAATGATGATTAAAATGATAATGCATCCATCAAATTGCAATACACAAAATTCCTAACAATCTCCCCCTTTGCAATTTGATAGCAAACCTTTTATATGTTGGCAAACTTTGCTCAACACTAAATTTTCACACAGTCTTCAGCTCCTCCTTGGCTGGACACTCCTTGAAATCTTCTTG
Source organism: Litsea cubeba (assembly GCA_012931725.1). Classification (NCBI taxonomy): domain Eukaryota; kingdom Viridiplantae; phylum Streptophyta; class Magnoliopsida; order Laurales; family Lauraceae; genus Litsea; species Litsea cubeba. The sequence goes on along the minus strand of CM022951.1, from coordinate 25,204,102 downwards.
GATGCTTCTTCACTTTAGCTTGGGCTCTAGCTTCGTTCTCCTTGATGCTTGGAGCTTGATCAATCTTCAAGCTTTCTCTTCATCTTCCTTTCTTTAGACCAAGCATCTTTTTTAGCTCCCAAGCTCTTTCTTCTATCATCTTCTCCCCCTATGATCATGCATTTTCTCCCTTTGGGTAGCTTGATCACTATTTCTCCCCCTTTGCCATTAACTTGAGAACTTTCTTCCCCTTAATATTATTCTCCCCCTTTGCCATTAAATTGCAAAGGTATCAATTGAAGAGAGGTACCTACACACATGAAATAAGGAAAATACCTTTAGTAGCACCTGTTAACAAAAGAAATCGAAAATGAAATATATAACAGGGCATCATGCATGGGTAGATAGGCTATAAGGGTACAGAGCCAATATAAGGGTGAATTTGATCAACTCTAATGCTTCCTTAGAAGGTTTACTCCCCGTCAATCCATACTCTTCTTTTGTCAAACTTTTGACAAGGATTTAACTAATAGGTGCAAGAAGAATATGGTTTAACCAATTGAGGGTTAATTTCAAGAGAAGAATTAGATACCAATTGATAATGATAATTGGCTATTAAAGTACAAATTGATCAAATTACCAATATAAAGATGCCAATTGACGGATAAGCTATAGGATAATTAAAGAGCAAGGTTAAAAGGAGATAAACTATCATGGATATCAATTGAAATAAATAAAAATATCAATTGAGATTCAAGGATAAAACTATTAACTCAATCACTCTAAATTGGAGTTAAGGAATACACCTATTGGGGTTCATCCAAATTAGAGCTATCCATGATGAGATGGGGTTAACTCACACATAGCATCAAACAATTTAACTATGAAAATCATAAGCTATGTAAAGTTCTGAGTTCATTTCATACAATCATTATATATAACTATCATGCACAAGATTAATGAAATGAAGTTCAATCATGAAGCCAAACCTCACCATTAACCAACCAAAATTATGAAAACATAAACATGGTGGTTAAGAGATTTACTTGTATGAGCATGAGAGGTGGCAATCATGAAGATTATGATGCTAATGGAATGTGACATGGAACAAAAGACATATGACTATCAAGATCAATCCAATGTACACAAGGTCTATCACAAACTCAAGATATGATACCAATTGGATATAGATACTAATTGAAAATGATACCGATTGATTACCAATTGAATATGAAACATGATTAAGAGCAAGCATGTGACAAACACAAAATTCCAACAAGCATCATAAATTGATATTCATCACTTAGAATAATATAACTAATGAGCATAGTGATGAACAAGAAAAATTGCATAAAAAGATATAACTTAGTAAAACATGCAATTTTCAAAGTGTCAAGGTCATAAGAATTCAACATCTAAGAAATCCATCAAACAATAGATATAACTAAGAAATACAAGGAGTGGATTTCAAGAAGGTTCATATGATCAAGCACACTACTATGAAGTTGATACATGTATAAAGAATGATACCAATAAGAAAAATACACATGAATCAACATCATAACCATCCATTTCAAAAGAAATAACTAGAAAGCACAAAGGATGGATTTGAGAGTCCTAGTATGGTAACTTCAAATAAAACTAAGATCACAACCATACAAGGAAGTAAATGACATTTGCATATAAAAGTAATGAAACTAAATGAGCAAAGATGCAAAATGGCATATAACAATTATTTTCTTCTAAAATTTATAATCATTAGCTCAAGGAAATAAACTCAAAAGAAAATGTTTGAATGAATATAACTAACAAAGCTTGAAAACATTTTCAATTCATACAATCTTCAAATCTTAAGCAAAATCCAACAATGGACAAAATGAGTATGAAAATGAAGATAAAACATTTTTCAATTTGTAGTCCAAAGAATATAACTACAAGGGCTCATACAAATTGAACACATATTTTCCATACCAAAGGATATAACTAGTAAGATCATGGAAAAATCTAAATTGATTCAAATCATTTGTTTTTAAAGAAAAATCTTACTATAACATTCAAACAAATGATTTTGCAAAATCAATTGATTATGTAGGATCTAGCTATGAAGGCTTTTGAAACCATAATCAATTGAATATATAGAAATGCATTGCAAGCTATATAACTATATATGAGCAAAAAGCAAATCTAACATGAGAAAATTATAATCAAAGTGATTTTGAAAACTATGATATTTAACTAGAATGGTGCACGATGACAAAATCAATTGATTACAAATAAACATTGCATTTTAATAAATGTAACTATAAAAGAACATAAAATGCAAATGAAACACATGACCAACAAAAATATTTAACTAAAAAGGATAGGTTGGTCAAAAAGGTCCAAGGCCTTAAGGTTTGTCTAAGAATATAATTTTAGGAATCCACCTAAGGTCTTGAGAGGATTGGTCTTTGAGGTCTAACTTAAATGTCTCACCAACTATAGGAGATTTGACTTGATAAATTTTCAATTTAGACTTATCGCCATGATGTTTAGCTTTAACTAAATTTGGCTTGGGTTGGAGATTGGTCTTTTGAGGTTGGTGACTTTGTATCTTAGGGGATTGGTTCTCTTTTCTTTTCTTCTTATTTTCTCCCTTTATTTCACTTTTGAATTTTAGATTTAACTTTGCAATTTTCTTCAAAAGTTCTTTCATGTTTTGAATTAAGGGAGATAGATTGAGAAGCTTTTTATTTATAGATTCTTTTATAGTTGGTTTAACTTATGTAAACTTTTTAGAATCTATTTTAGGAGACTCCTTTTTAATAGGTTTAACTTGTTTAGTCTTCTTGGAGTCTTCCTTGATTTTTAGTGTCTTATCCATCATAGAGATTGATTTTACTTTCTTTGGTTCAAAAATAGATTTAGACACATAGCTTCTCCTTTGTTTGCACTCAAACCTAAAATGTCCTTCAATGCCACAATAATTACATTTAGTCAATGGCAAGGAAGTGTGAGTGCTAGAGAAAGATGACTCACCTTTCACAAATGTGTTGGTGAATTTTGGGTCATGTGAAATATTCCTATCAAATCCAAGACCCGTCCAATCTCTTTGAGATTTACCCAATTTAAATAACTTTTCAAATTTTTCTTCATTTTGGGTAAATTTGCACTCATACTTTTGTTTGTAGGTTTCAAGTTGAGTGGCTGGGTTTTTAAGGGTTGAATTTTCATTTTTAACTTTTGTTAATTCATTTTTAATTCCCTTAAAGTTGTTTAGCTCTTCATGGGTAAGTTTTAATTCAAATTTAACTTCATTGATAACATTAGATCCAAGTTCTAGAGTTTTTATCTTAATTTATGCATTAGATAAATTTTCCATAGAAATGGTTAACTTGGATTCTAAATTGTTAATGTTTTCATCTTGCCTTTTTAATTGATCTCTTAGTTTAGAATTTTCCTTATTAAGATTATCACAATCTATCTTTGATTCTCGTATGTCATCTTTAATATTAGATAGATTATGTAAAGAGATCATGAACTTAAATTCTACACAGTTTATTAATTCATCTTTTTCTCTAAGTTCATTTTTAGAAGAGACTAACTCTTGGTTTAACCTTTTAGATTCTTGTTATAATCTTTTATTCTTTTTAACAAGCCCTAAGGAAAATGTACATAATTCATCATAGGCTTGTTGAATGTCATCTTCATTTTCATTAATTTCTTCTTCTTTTAATTTAAGTTTAGATTCAAGTTGAGATAATTTAAACTCAATGTTTGAATCTCCAATAGATGGAAGAAGGAGGGGTCTAGAAGAATCTACACAAGAATCTACAAAGTCTATCATAGTGGAATCCATTCTAATGATTTTTATAGAAAAACACTACTTAGGTTCTAACTCAAGGATCTAGATAGAGAGGATCAACTCCGGGTAGAGAGGATCAACTCCGGGTGTTTAAGCCCTAAATGGAGTAACCTTGCTCTGATACCAATTGAAAGTCCAAGGGATCCTAACCCTAGAGGGGTGGTGAATAGGGTGATCTACACTTAATGACTAATTATGACCAATTTTAACTTAATTAAAATAAACTAGTCACATATGATGATTAACATACAATATGCGGAAGCTTAAACAAAACAATCACCACAAAACAATCACCACTACACAAAGATTTATAGTGGTTCGGCCTCAATGCCTGCATCCATTACCGGCTTGTGACTCAATACCCCACCGGATTTCCACTAAGTATGCTTTTCAATAGGCTAAGCAATAACCTCTACAACTATGCTTTTCTAGGCTAAGCAATAACCTTTATACAATGCTTTTCTTAGGCTAAGCAATAACCATACACATAGAAGATTTTCTCTCAAGAAGGTGTCTTCACAAACACTTTAAGAGATTACAATTTAAGCTTAAATAAATTACCTCTAAATAGGCGGATATGAAAATGAAAAGCTAACTCACACAACACACTAAGAAATGCAAAGATGAATGCTCATTAGGTGTGTGTGTGTGTGTGTGTAGAACTTCAATCAAGATAAAATTAAGTCCAATGAATTTTATGCTTAAAGCATTTCAAAGTTTAAAGCACATAAAAGATATGATTGAAGTCAAATGCAAATCACTTGAACAATTACAAACTTGTGAATGATATGAAAATCTAAAGATCACAAGTTGTATGAAAATGATTAAGACTAATCAAGTGATGCATGTGCAATGTTGTTTTCAAAAACTAATTTAACTAAAGTTTAAATGTATGAAAACAACAAAGAAGATTCAAACAAGAAATAGCATCATGCTAAAGAGGAAATCAAGGATTTTCATAAAACATGATTTGTAAAGTTTTAAAATAAAACTTTGTTTGAATCTAAGTGACGAATCCTATGATATAAAATCAAAGATTAAAGGAAGTAGAGGATTCAACACATCATAGTTAATATGCTTAAAATCATTTACCAATAATTTAGACAAAGCATAAAATATATGATTAACAAAAGGCAAAGCTTACTTGGTGGTTTAACTTCATTAATCCAAGCTTTAGCTTTTCCTAATGACCCATTAGCCTTCCTTAGCTCTTCCCCTTTCTTTGGCCTCAAAGCTCTTCAAGAATGGCTTAAAAATCATCAACTTTGGCCAAAGGAATGAGCTTGCTTTTATAGAAAAAGGGTGCCAACGGATACCTGTCGGTCAGCCCACAACAAGGTGTCGGTCGACCGACAGCTCAACGGTCACATGCAACGGTCATATTTTTTGAAAGTTTTCTAACCCATATGCACTTGTCGGTTGACCGACAAGGGATCGACAGATGAACTGACAGCACAAAAATGTTGAAAATGTTGCTGTCTGATTTTGGAACCAATGAGCTCTCGGTCTTACATTTTATGCACTGTCGGTTGACCGACAAGAGCCGACGAGCTGACCGACATAGAAGGTCTGAAATTTGTAGCTCTCTGGAAATGGAACCGACAGACCCTCTCGGTTGGCCTCGGTTTCACTGTCGGTTGACCGACAGCTTGACGTCGGTTGACCGACAGCCTTAGACAAAAATCCCAACTTTACATATTTTAAAGTATTTTTTAGAGGAGATTTTTGGGCCATTTAAACAAGCATGGAAACATGATTTAAACCAATCCAAGTGCTTTAAATTCATGAAACATAAAATGCCATAAAAGATTTGAAACTTTAAAACATTGGCTAGCTTGATTTGTAAAAATTCTTTTAAAAAATAAATGCATCCAAGATTTAAATCCAAAACATGCATGAAACATTATTTTTACAAGTCTTAAAAACAATGCATGTGTAAATCAAGATTTCAAGATTTTCTAAATCAATGCATGTGTGAAAATTCAAATGATGATTAAAATGATAATGCATCTATCAAATTGCAATACACAAAATCCCTAACACCCTGTTATTTCCTTTATTGCCCAATGCCTTGGCCAAAAAATTCGAGTATATATAGGTTATGATTTTGGGTCAATTGGTATCCAACCAGGTTTCGGTCAACAACTATGGACCTGTTGGATATGGGGTCCAGTTCAGGTCTGTTTCACAAACTCGATCAGGTATGTGTCTTGGGTCCACCATACGTGTGCTAATCTCATTTAGTTTCCTAGGTAGTATGTCATAGAGTTGGGCGATTGAAGTCTATCCTAGATTACCCATTTAATTACTTGGCCAAAATTTTTTCCCTAGATTCACTCAACATGTTTGAAACTCATGCAAAATACATGATAAGCAATTAGCTCATGTGAAATAAAAATATCAGGTTGGGCTAGTCCTCTTGGTTAAGCCAATTCTATCATCGAAACTGAGAATTTGGTATGGACCCAAATACTTCTTGAGCACACATGTGGGCCCTAGCATTCAATTCTACAGGAAGATGCTTGTTCATCAACTCTTCCCGATCAGAAAGGAATTGCCATTACTTGCATGGCTAATCACCACGATATGCACCCATGTTTCATGCAGAGTAGAACAGCACCTGTGGATAGGAGGCTTGCTCCCATAGCTCCACGCCTCCACCCAGTGATTGATTTCTAGGTGGGTAGGTCTATTTTCACTTTCCTGACTACTGAGCTAGCCAACTCCTTAAAGAAAAAAAAAAAAAAAAGTTCTAGCATCCTCTTCCTTTATTTCTTTATAAAATGAATGATTGATCATTGATGGTTCTAATCACCAAATATAAACCACACTTAAGAAGGTGATAGTGCCCCGATGGGCAGGTTAAGATTCTTCCTATTCCCTAGGTTGAACTGATTTAAGCAGACTTTTTTTGTATGGAAAATGTTAAAATCCAAACTAATTTTTAAGTCAAATTTACAAATATCAAGTAATTTTAATCAACCAAAAAATTCTAACATTATCCGGCAGAGGAGGGTAAAAGAGTAAAGAGTAAATGTATATTTTCATCTTTTCACCAAGAGCACGGTTGTAAGGTTGCGGTTTTATGTAAAGGCATACAACTTTTTCTTGGTGTAGGTGCAGAAAATTATGACCCACAATAAGAGGGTGCCTTACAGGACTTATCCGGGAAGATGATGGTGTCTGGAATGTCTGGATGCCGTCCGAGAGCCTGAAAGGGAGAAGCAAACAGTCAGAGGACCCTGGCCTGAGCGGCGCAAGGCTCTCCGATGCCAAAGTCAGTATGTGAACTGGAACGATGGAAGAGAGGGAGAAGAGAGACAGAGTAAGGGCTCTGTGAATAATATTGTGCGTACCTTGCATGGTGTTCGAAGGTCTATTTATAGAGGTTTGGATCGTATCTCTCAGAGAATATCTTGGTGTGGGTCCTATGATCTGACTGGGAAGTCATGATCAGCCCACAAAGTAATAAATGCAGTCTAATCCGGCCCACTCAGCATTTAATGCTAGTCGGGTCAGCCCACATTGCATTAAATGCGTGTCTTGTTGGGCCAGATTGTGTTGGGCGCCTTTGGCGGTAGGAGTACCAGCGGATCTGCCCTCGGGCCTTGCCCTGATGTGGCCTCAGCCGCTGGATGCTGCCATGTGGCGATCTGGTGAAGATAGTGGGCGGCTGGATGTCGCGTCTGTCCCACTAGCTCGTGACCCTATCCCTCCACGTGTCTGATGACGTGGGGGATGAGGGGCCCAAGCGAAGGTTCTTTCTTGCTTCGGCTACTGTCCTGGCTTCTTCAGCCGAGGTAGCTTTAGCCGAGGTAGGGTTCTTCGCTGAGATGGCATCCGGGGTGGCCTTGCCGAGATGGACTCTTTGCCGAGATGATGCCCGAGGTGGTCCAGTTCGGCGCTTGTGGCCTGGAGATGTTTGATGTCGGCCAAGGCCTCCGCCCTGGTAGCCGGGATGAGATCGGTGCCACGTAGATGGCACGCGGATGGCACGTGAGAATGCTTAGACCCGTCTGATGGCTGTCTTAATCCTGTAGCTCTGGAAATTTCCCCACACAATTGCCCCCTAGCTTCTGAGCTCGCGTAGAACGTCAGTGCCGTGAGGTCGGGAGCTATGTGCCGGGCCTATCTGGAGGAGAGCCTCTTTCGGCCCTGACTCGCTGTCGCTTCGGATGTTCGAGATAATAAATGACGTCCCCTATTCAATGCTGAAGATAATTCGACGGCTCCACGTGTCATCTCCTGGCTGGTTGTCTGTCTCTTCGAGGTCGTACGCGCCGTCTCGTCAGGGGCGCAATCAATTTTTGAAATGATTTGCGCGCCGCTTCAGGGAGGCGTAATAAATTTTCGAAATGATTCGCGCGAAATCCCAGGGGGGCGCCCCTTGGCACGCCCGATTAGGGTTTCTGTAAAAGGGGGGCCTCTCTGCTATATATAGGGCAGTTGAGGTCTGCTCTATCCTTCGTTTGCGATTCTGAATCAGAGGCGAGCGTCAGAAGAGGGAAGGCTACTGTGAGGGAGCTTCACCCGAGAAGTGGTGCGCTGCTGAGGTTGAGTCTCTTCGCTGTCCAGCATCTTTGTTCTGCTTCCGTAAGTTCCTCCTGCTCTGCTTCTTCTTCTGCGGGTTTCTCTGCTTTTAGACTGGGATAGGAATGGGGATTTACAGCCACTGGTTAGAGAGCGAGGCAGCGATCGAGGGCTTTAGGTCAGCCTTTAGGATCCCTGCTGATGTCCAAGTCAGGGGTGCTGAACCCCGTGGCTACAACCCTCGCGATTTTTCGGGAGGTTGGATGCCTTTTCCGCTGGTGGCTGTGATAGAAGGCGGGGTCCGATTTCCACTTCACCCACTCCTTAGGAGATGCCTTAGTCAGTGGTGTCTCTGCCCCTGCCAACTGCTGCCGAATGCCTTCAAGATCGTGATGGGCACGGTCAAGCTGAATGAGGTCCTGGGCACCGACTTCGGCGTCTTCGACCTTGAGGACGTCTATGACATATGCAGGTCCGGAGAGTCTTATTATCTCCGGGCTAAGCCTGGCCGGGACGGCTTCGTCCGATACTTGGAGGATTCGAGCAAGTATGCTGGAGACGATCTTCTATACGTCTCTGGGAACTGGGAGTTTGGGGAGGCCGACACCGATAGAGGCTACCAGGTCCCTCGCCACTTCGGTACCATCCCAAGTAAACATCCTCCGTTTCTTCTTTCATAAGTTTCTTTTTATTCTGCCGTGCTTATGCTTCTGATTGCTGCAGCTTTGAAGGAGAGGAAACGGGCTGCCAGATACATTTGGAAGAGGAACGATGCCTGGCTCCGTCTGGTGAAGCGGTACAGCGGTCACGACGGCAGGGCGGCTTGGTCGCTGCTAGGGTATAAGCCGAAGTACCGCGGGTATCTGAGGGGCACCGTAGAGCCGATCCAGAGTGAAGGTGCCGGATCCGGGGTTGGTCAGGAGCAGGCCGTTCCGGAGGTCGCAGAGCCCTCGCGGGCGTCGTCTGAAGTAAGGGCAGCGTCTGGAATCCTAGCTTCCATATCGGGATCGAGACTTCCCCAGGTCTCAGGAAGGGAATCGAGTCAATCTGCCCGATCTCCCTCGCCAGGATCCGAGATGAGGCACACCAGGCGCTTGTCCTTCGAGGATCTCGAGGCCTTGGCGCTTGGAGTGGAGGACGCCCGAGCCCCCCAGGAGCCGGTAGATTCTCCGAGGCATCCGTCTCCGAGGGCTCGGGTGGCTTCTCCTGCAGAGGTGGCGGAGGTGCCCGTGCCCCCTAGCCCTGTTGATCTAGGGGTACGCTTGCCCCCAGCCGAGGTCGAGCAGGAGGAAACTCGGTCGCTGAAGATGGCGAGGACCGACGCGGGCCCTAGCTCGGCTGCTGCCTCGTTGCCCCAGGGGCCGCCGTTATGGGAGCCGAGCTTCATGCTTGGGCCGGGGAGGCCGATGACGATGGAGGATTGCATTCTTCACAAGATCGAACTCCCGGTCCTCGAGGCCTTAGGGCGAGCCTGCGCCCTTCCCCGGGACATGGAGCGGCTGGACAAGTACAGCGACCAGAAGCTGATCCTGTCGATGTTGCAGTCCAACTTCGCGGTAAGTCTTCATTTCGCTTCGTCGAACCAGCGATTTAGCATCTGATGTTCTCTGGGTCTAACATGTACACCTTATTTCTTTGGCAGGCGGCGCAGAAGTCCATGGCCGTTGCTGACAGGATCCGCAGGTACAGCGCGGACGCTGCCGAGCTGTCCGTGGAGAAGAACGGCCTGCAGGAATCCCTGGACGCTGTGAGCCAGAAGTTGGCCAGGGTAGAAGAGGAATACGCGGCGAAGCTCGAGCAGGCGAGGGAAGAAGCCGAGGCGGAGAGGACTAGGTCGGCCGAGCTCGAGGTCTCCATTTCGAAGATGGGAGACGATTACGCGGCCCTGCTTCAAGCCGAGGCCAAGAGAGCGGATGAAGCCGAGGCGAAGCTCGAATCCGAGTCCAAGAGGGCGGATGAAGCTGAGGCGAAGCTCGAGTCCGAGTGCGATGCTGCATTCGAGGATGCCAAAGTGCAGGTCACCGCCCACTACAAGGAAAGGGTTCTTGTGGTGAGGGATAAGGCTTGGGCGAAAGGGTGGCTTGCCGGCCTGAAGGAGGTCGGGATCTCGGAGGGCCACCCCTCCTTTCGGGAGCCTCCGCCGTACACGCTTCCGGTGCCGAACTCTGCCCGTCCATCCGGCGAAGCCTCTGACGCTGCAGCTCGTGCAACTGACCGGTCATGACCTCGGGACATCAGGACCTCGGGATTTTTGCTCTTTTGCTTTGTGCTTTGTAATTTTCTTCGATTTGTATTTGCTGAACACTGTAATGAGTGAAACTTCAATACAAATGAAGGTTTTTTGAAATACTCGTGCTTTTCTCTTTTAAGCTTGAGTTCTTCGATTGCTTGAGTTCGGTAGAGTGCTCCCTTAAGATCTTTTTTGGTATTTGCGCTGATACTCCGTATCTTAGGTGATCTTCATTGGTATTCGCGCTGATCCTCCGTATCTTGGGTGATCTTGAATAGCAATAAACATGGTGGCGCGGCAGACGAGGGAGTCTGACGGATGTCTCCACGTGGCGCCATAGGGTTCGCTGGTCGACAGTCGCGCCTTCCCAACAACGCGTGGGAGACTTCCCCCCATAACTCCATTTGGAGACTGAGCCTTCTTCCATCCTATAAGTAGGGGGAGCAGGCTCGCCATGGAAGAAGGAAGGAACATGGTTGTAGGAGCCATGTCTGGGAGGTGCCTGAAATTGCTTGATCCGGGGGAAAACCCTGCGCCGTTGGACGGCTGCCCCCGATGGGGGGAGGCTGTCGTGGTCTGCGCGCTCTCTGAAGGAACTCCCCGTGGGCCACGCGCTCTCTGAACGCGGGTCCATGGGCACTGGCCCTTGGCCAGACAGAGTGAGGATGCGCTGCGAGGGGACGGTGGCGCATTCTCGTCCAACACGACCCTGTGCGCCCGTCGTACGGCAGGCAGGTTGAGGCTCTGCTGGTCCGAGAGGTTTCTTCAAGCTTGGCTGGTCCCTCTGGCCACCGAGGGTGTTGCAGAGCCCAGTGAGGTCCAGGATCGCTCAGAACCTCCAGGCGGTGATCCAGCGGTCTCGAGCCTTCTGCCTGGAGAGTCGGTGAAGATCAGAGTCTCCTAGCCTCTCTCTATTTTCTGTTTTTAGAGGACTGTGGTCCTCCTTTCTGTACTTTGCTTTCTGTTATGTATTTCTTGTAACGAAGCAGTTTGCAATGAATGAAAAGGAATTTTCTGATTACCCAAGCTGTGTACAGTGCTTCTGAGTTCTTTTTCTCATTACTTTGCGCTGTTCCGGAATGCTTGGATTTTTGTGTTTGAATGCTGGAACTGACCTCGGCCGAAAGGGCTGGCTTTGGCCGAGACGAGCTGCATTGTGCCGAGATTGACCCATTCCGTTGGCCTTGGCTCGGCGAAAGTGAGTTCGGCAATGGCCTTCCGATGGGTGTATGAACCCGGACTTCAGGAAACTGTCCTTGGCCGGACTGCCTTGAGGGGTTTATGAACCCAGACTTTAGGAAAGGCTGAGTGTAGGAACTGCAGGCCTTTTCCAAGGCGTAGAGCCTGAGTGTGTCCAAGACACGGAATTTTAGGAAAGGCTGAGTGCAGGGACTCGAAGCCGTTTCCAAGGCGTGGAGCCTGTGTGTCCAAGACACGGGATTTTAGGAGAGGCTGAGTGAACTCGAAGCCATTTCCAAGGCGTGGAGCCTGTGTGTCCTAGACACGGGATTTTAGGAGAGGCTGAGTGAACTCGAAGCCATTTCCAAGGCGTGGAGCCTGTGTGTCCTAGACACGGGATTTTAGGAAAGGCTGAGTGAACTCGAAGCCATTTCCAAGGCGTGGAGCCTGTGTGTCCTAGACACGGGATTTTAGGAAAGGCTGAGTGAACTCGAAGCCATCTCCAAGGCGTGGAGCCTGTGTGTCCTAGACATGGGATTTTAGGAGAGGCTGAGTGAACTCGAAGCCATCTCCAAGGCGTGGAGCCTGTGTGTCCTAGACACGGGATTTTAGGAAAGGCTGAGTGTAGGAACTCGAAGCCATTTCCAAGGCGTGGAGCCTGTGTGTCCTAGACACGGGATTTTAGGAAAGGCTGAGTGAACTCGAAGCCATCTCCAAGGCGTGGAGCCTGTGTGTCCTAGACACGGGATTTTAGGAGAGGCTGAGTGAACTCGAAGCCATCTCCAAGGCGTGGAGCCTGTGTGTCCTAGACACGGGATTTTAGGAAAGGCTGAGTGTAGGAACTCGAAGCCATTTCCAAGGCGTGGAGCCTGTGTGTCCTAGACACGGGATTTTAGGAAAGGCTGAGTGTAGGAACTCGAAGCCATTTCCAAGGCGTGGAGCCTGTGTGTCCTAGACACGGGATTTTAGGAAAGGCTGAGTGTAGGAACTCGAAGCCATTTCCAAGGCGTGGAGCCTGTGTTGCCGGAGTCGACCAGAGAGACAGATTGACGACAAGGCAAAAGCTGCTTTTATTGATTCTGAAGTTCATTTACATCTTTAGAAATAGAATTTCTTCAAGTGGGATGCATTCCACGGTCTCGGCAATGGCTTGCCATCCAAGTCTTCGAGCTTGTAGGCTGACTTTCCTGCCATTGAAACTACTCTGAACGGGCCATGCCAGTTCGGGGCAAGTTTCCCCTCATTTGGTTCTCTGTCAGCTGGCAGGGTCTTCTTTAAAACGAGCTCTCCCGTGGTGAACCTTCTTTCCTTGACATTTTGATTGTACGCCCTGGCTAACCGTTGCTGATAGTCGGTTAGTCTCAGGGCTGCCGCTTCTCGTCGTTCGTCCGCCAGCTCCAGCTCCATCGCCAGGTTCGTCTCATTCCGACCTTGGTCGACCAGCTCTGTCCTCAGGGTAGGAAGGCCGATTTCCAGGGGAATGACCGCCTCCATCCCGTAGGCCAGAGAGAATGGTGTCGCCGAGGTGGACCTCCTTGGAGTTGTTCTGTACGCCCACAGCACGCTCAGAAGCTCTTCTGTCCATCTGCCCTTTGCCTTGTCCAGTCGCTTCTTCAGGCCGTCCAGAATCACTTTGTTGGAGATTTCTGCCTGGCCATTACTCTGTGGATATGCCGGGGTGGAGTAATGGTTTCTGATGCCGTGCTCTTGGCAGAAATCTCTGAAGGATTTGGAATCGAACTGAGTCCCGTTATCCGAAATCAGGGTCCGGGGGATGCCGAACCTCGTGAGGATGTTTTTCCAGACGAAGTTCCTGGAGTCCCTGTCCGTGATGGAAGACAACGGTTCAGCCTCTATCCACTTGGTGAAGTAGTCCGTAGCCACTATCAGCCATCTCTTGTTCCCTGGAGCTCGGTGAAGAGGCCCCACAATGTCCAGGCCCCATTGAGCGAAGGGCCATGGACTGGAGAGGGGGCTCAGATCCTGCGCTGGCTGATGAAGGAGTGGGAGAACTTTTGGCATTTCTCGCATTTTCTGGCGTAGACCTGGGCGTCCTTCTGCATGTAGGGCCACCAGTAACCCTGGCTGATTGCTCTGTAGGCCAATGACCGACCTCCAATATGGCTGCCGCAGATTCCTTCATGGATCTCGTACAGGAAGTCGTCCACCTTGGACGGGTGGACGCACTGGAGGTACGGACCCGTGAAGGACTTCCTGTAGAGTTTGCCTTCTGGAGAGAGCCAAAACCGTGCTGCCTTGAGCCTGATCTTGTGGGCTTCTGTCTTGTCCTCGGGGAGCTGGTCATCCTTCAAGTAGGCGACTATTGGATCCATCCAGCTGGGGCCGAGGTCAGCACAGAGGACAAGCCGAGGTGAAGGGAGTTCTAGACTTGACCTCGATACTGACCCGACCTCGATGGTCCTCTTCTTTCCTGCTTCAACAGCGGAGGCCAGGTTTGCGAGCGCATCTGCATGCGTGTTGGTATCTCGGGATATTGCCTGACCTCGGCTTTCTGGAATTGGGAGAGTAGCTTTTTTGCCAGGGCTAAGTAGGCCGCCATCCTGTCGTCCCTGGCCTGGTAGTCTCCAGCGAGCTGGCTAGTTACCAGTTGAGAGTCGCTGAAGATCTCCAGGTGCTGGGCTCCGAGGATTCGGGCGCTGTTCAACCCTGCGATCAGTGCTTCATACTCCGCCTCATTGTTCGTCGCTTTGAAGTCGAGGGTGAAAGCCTGCTCTATGACCAGTCCCTCTGGCGATTGGAGAACTATGCCGGCGCCAGCTCTCTTGGAGGTGGACGACCCGTCGACAAAGATCTTCCATGCCGAGGTGGGAGACTGCTGGACTTCTGTTTCTACTGGCTCTTGCCCTGTGCCGAGCTGGGTCAGAGCCGGGTTGGGGCAGGCGAATTCGACTATGAAGTCTGCCAGAATCTGGGCTTTGATCGCAGTTCGGGGACGGTACTGTATGTCATATTGCCCCAGTTCAACTACCCACTTTGATATGCGCCCTGAAAAGTCAGCTTTTTTGAACAATGAACGGAGTGGGTGCTCCGTGATCACCACAATAGTGTGGGATTGAAAATAATGGGAGAGCTTGCGGGAGGCGGTGACAAGAGCCAACGCAAGCTTCTCCAGCAGTAGGTACCTGGTCTCGGCATCGAGCAGGGTCTTGCTCGTGTAATAGATCGGCTTTTGAACTCCCTCGTCCTCCCTGATGAGGACGGAGCTCACTGCGTGATCCGAGACCGCGAGGTATAAATACAGGATCTCCCCCCGAGTTGGGGTGGAGAGTAATGGGGGTGACATCAAATAAGTTTTGAGTGCGGCCAATGCCTGGTCGCACTCAGGGGTCCATTGGAACTTCAAATTTTTCCTCAAAAGCTGGAAAAAAGGCCTGCACTTATCTGATGAGCGGCTGATGAAGCGATTGAGTGCTGTGGCCATTCCTGTAAGCTTTTGAACTTCCTTTGTGGTGGAGGGACTCTGGATGTCCTGGATGGCAGCGATCTGGTCTGGATTGGCCTCTATCCCCCTCCGCGTCACCAAGCTGCCGAGGAACTTGCCAGAGGCTACGCCGAAGGCGCACTTGGAGGCGTTGAGCTTGAGCTTGTACGCGCGAAGGATGTCGAAGACTTGGCCGAGATCCGCCAGGTGGTCGCTGGAGCGCACAGATTTGACGACCATGTCGTCGATATACACCTCTACCGTTCGGCCGAGCTGGGCCTGGAACATCTTTGTGACGAGGCGCTGATAGGTCGCCCCCGCGTTCTTCAGCCCGAAGGGCATCACCTTATAGCAGTATGTGCCGCGGGGGGTGATGAATGAGGTTTTCTCCTCGTCGGGCCCGTAGAGAGGGATCTGATGATAGCCTCGGTAGGCGTCAAGGAAGCTCATTCGGTCGTGACCGGCGGTGGCGTCGATCAGTTGGTCAATCTTCGGGAGGGGAAAGCTGTCCTTAGGGCAAGCCCTGTTCAGGTCGGTGAAGTCCACGCACACTCTCCACTTCCCAGTTTTCTTTTTGACCACCACCGTGTTGGCCAGCCATACCGGGTACTGGACTTCCCGGATGGCCCCTGCTTTTAGCAGGTTGTCGACCTCTTCGACGACCGCATCTGTCTGCTGCAGCCCGGTCCTGCGGGCCCTCTGCACTACTGGCTTGTGGTCGGGGTCGACGTTGAGCTTGTGGCACATGACCTCAGGGTCGACCCCAGGCATTTCGCTTGGGCTCCAAGCGAAGACGTCCACATTCTGCATCAAGAACCGAGAGAGTTCGGCCCTTTCTTCGTCCGACAGCTGGGTGCCGATCAGGAAGAAACGGTCTGGGTCTGCCGGGTCTAGCCTGACCTCGGCTAGGTCCTCGATGCTCTTCCTCTCAGGGTCCCTGCCGATCTCGTCGAGGCCCTTCTCAAACTCGGCCAGGTTGACGCGCTCTGGCTCCTTCACTGCTGGGACAGCGGCCAGCATGCACTGCCTGGCCTGCTGCTGGTCTCCCTTTACTGTGACTACCTCCATCTTTCCTTCTTCGTTCTCATGGACGAACTTCAGCTTTTGGTGGAAGGAAGATGGAACTGCCTCTAGCTTGTGGAGCCACGTTCTGCCCAGAATGACATTGTAGGGGGAAGGGGCGTCCACAACCAGAAAGTCGGCTGTCACGGAGGCTCCGCCAACTTGGGTTTCCAAGGTGATTCTACCCTTGGGGTAGACTGGTGTGGCGGACAACCCTAGCAGAGGTGCACGGACCTCCGTGAGGTCTGCTTCGGAGAGCTTCATCCTCTTGAAGCAGTCGTAGTAGAGGACCTCGGAAGAGCTGCCGGAGTCGACGAGGATCCTCTTCACGGTGAAGTCTCTCAACTTCATGGTGAGGAGCAGGGGGTCGTTGTGAGGGACCTGGACTCCCTCTAGATCTCGATCCGAGAACGAGATGGCTGGTCTGTCGCGGCGGGCTTTCTTGGACGCCGGGGCGAGGTCGGCTTTCATCACTTCTTTCTCGTGCGAAGCCCGCCTGGCTTCGGCACGGGTTTGAGAGCTTCCCCGGGACGAGGAAGCGGGAGCCGAGGACGCCAGATGGATCACGTTGATGATCTTCTCTGAGTCCTCGCTGTCTGGAGCCGGGGCCGTGCTTTGGTGAACCCGGCCCTCGCTGCCACCGGCATCACCTGCCTTGACGAACTCTGAGATGTGGCCCTGTTCGGCCAGCTTCTCTAGATACCCCTGCAAAGTCCTGCATTCTCCAGTCCTGTGCCCGTTGCCCTTATGGAAGGCGCAGTAGAGCTTGCTCCGGGAGCCTTCGGTGGGTTCACTCTTCAAGGGCGGAGGGTACTTGAAGAACGGCTCGGATTTGATCTTGCCCAGGATGCGGTAGATCGGCTCCTTGAAGACGACATTGACGCTCTGACTGACGCTGGAGGGAGGTCTGGGCTTCCAATTGCCCCCAGACCTGGACGACGAAGGCTTCGCCGAGCTGGAGGCCCAGTCCCGCTTGGACTCCTGCTTCTGGGAGGGCCTCCCGCCTCTTTGCCGAGGCTGGCTATTCTTCTGTTCGGGCTCTGGATGCCCGTCCTGATCCTTAGCTCGGATCTCGTCTTCCTCCCGGGCGATAAAGCGCTTCACCCGGGTCATCAACTCTGACATGGATTCTGGGGTGTCCCCGGCCAAGTCCTTCCGCAAGTCGCTGCCGGGGATCAGGGCATGCTGGAAGGCGTAGATGGCTATCGCCTCTCTTGCACCCTCGATCTGGCTGTAGATCGCCCAGAATCGGTGGGTGAACTTGGCGAGAGTTTCGCCCTGCTTCATTCTGAGGGCGATGAGGTCCCCTTCCTTCTTGGGGACGACGGTGTAGGCCTGGAACTTCTTCAGGAAGGAGAGCTGGAGCTCCTTCCAACTGGAAACTGACTGCTCCGGGAGTGAGCAGAACCACTTCAGGGGGAGGTCGCCCAAACTGGAGGAGAAAATCTTGCAGTTTAGGGGACCCTCGTTCCCCCAGATGGACATCTTCTGGGAGAAGTGTCAGAGGTGTGCAGATGGATCGGACAGTCCGTCGTAGGGGACGAACCGCGGGACGGAGAACTTCCTGGGCAAGGGGGTGCGCTCGATCTCCTTCGTGAAGGGAGAGCCCCCGAGATCAGTGTGACCGCAGAGCTGCTTCTGGTCCCGCATGTCCAGGTTGTGCTGGAGAGCCAGCCTGACACGTTTGTCGAACCACTCCTGCTCGTCGTCCTCCTCTGGAGTCTGAACTCTGGACTTTCGCTTGGGGTGGCTCGGACTGCGATGGCTATGAGTTCGGCCATCGCGACTATGGTGACTCCGGCTGTTGCTCGAGCCTTCGTCACGAATCTGGCCCCGTTTCTGGTCCAGATGATGTCTGAGGTCCTCACGAGGAGGCTGGGCTGCCCTGCTGGGAGCGGCCTTCTTTTTCCCTTGAGGCTCAGAGACTTCCCTCAAGGAGGCAGTTTGCACTGCCCTCAGCTGCTGCTGGAGCTCATGAATCATCCGTTCTTGCTTCTGGAGTTGCTTCTGGAGGAGGGCAGCTTCGGGAACCTCTCCAGGGGGTTGAGCGTGGCGCGTTTCTCCTACGGCCACGGCTTTGTCCTTCTGGGGATGCTTATGCTGACGCTCATCGCGTCTGGGTGGCGGGACTTCGTCTGCTGAGAGCGAGGCCTCGACTCCCTCTTGGAAGGGGATCTCGACAAAGAGTTGGGAGCCCAGGCGGCCCTCGCCTGCGGTCGCGCCATGCACCGTACGGGAGCGTCCTTGAGGAGGGACGTCCGTTGGCGGTGGTGGCAGCTCGAGCGCTGCTCTTGAAGATTCTACGCCCTTCTTAGCTTTCGGAGGCATGGCTTCTGAGAGGATGAGGTTAGGAAGGTTGGGAAGGTTTTGAGGGGCTGGGATATTACTTTCCCACAGACGGCGCCAATTGTAGGTGCAGAAAATTATGACCCACAATAAGAGGGTGCCTTACAGGACTTATCCGGGAAGATGATGGTGTCTGGAATGTCTGGATGCCGTCCGAGAGCCTGAAAGGGAGAAGCAAACGGTCAGAGGACCCTGGCCTGAGCGGCGCAAGGCTCTCCGATGCCAAAGTCAGTATGTGAACTGCAACGATGGAAGAGAGGGAGAAGAGAGACAGAGTAAGGGCTCTGTGAATAATATTGTGCGTACCTTGCATGGTGTTCGAAGGTCTATTTATAGAGGTTTGGATCGTATCTCTCAGAGAATATCTTGGTGTGGGTCCTATGATCTGACTGGGAAGTCATGATCAGCCCACAAAGTAATAAATGCAGTCTAATCCGGCCCACTCAGCATTTAATGCTAGTCGGGTCAGCCCACATTGCATTAAATGCGTGTCTTGTTGGGCCAGATTGTGTTGGGCGCCTTTGGCGGTAGGAGTACCAGCGGATCTGCCCTCGGGCCTTGCCCTGATGTGGCCTCAGCCGCTGGATGCTGCCATGTGGCGATCTGGTGAAGATAGTGGGCGGCTGGATGTCGCGTCTGTCCCACTAGCTCGTGACCCTATCCCTCCACGTGTCTGATGACGTGGGGGATGAGGGGCCCAAGCGAAGGTTCTTTCTTGCTTCGGCTACTGTCCTGGCTTCTTCAGCCGAGGTAGCTTTAGCCGAGGTAGGGTTCTTCGCTGAGATGGCATCCGGGGTGGCCTTGCCGAGATGGACTCTTTGCCGAGATGATGCCCGAGGTGGTCCAGTTCGGCGCTTGTGGCCTGGAGATGTTTGATGTCGGCCAAGGCCTCCGCCCTGGTAGCCGGGATGAGATCGGTGCCACGTAGATGGCACGCGGATGGCACGTGAGAATGCTTAGACCCGTCTGATGGCTGTCTTAATCCTGTAGCTCTGGAAATTTCCCCACACACTTGGAATTTTTTTTTTAATGTTTGGGACGACTGTTTTTCTATGAAAGAGTGCGGGAATGAACTAAATTTTCAATAGAAAAAGCACTTCGTAGAAGGTAATGATTTTTTTTTTCACGGAAGAAAAAAAGTCCACCAAATCCGTTTTCACTAAAACAAATGTGCCCCTAAAGGTAAAGGTCACTTTGTCAAATAAAGAAAGTTGGAGAGAGGAAAGAAAAAAGTATCCTTTTGGGAACCTTCATTAATTAAGGGATGTTGTAGTAAAATATAATGTGTAAAGTCTTTTTTGGAATTTCCAAAATTATAGGGAACTTTTCTGTCAAAAAAAAAAAGATAGAAAATAAATGTTGGGTGATGGCCAAGAAGCATACTAAACTTAGACGCATACTAAACTTAGACTGAATCAATCCCTAGGTATGTGCATGATACTATAGGTGCCAAACCCACTCAGTCGTGTTTTTGGAAAATGTTCAATTTAATATAAAAGAAATAAATGAAAGGATAAATGTCATAAATTCCGAATGGATACCATCACCGATAGGTAGATATAAACTTTCACACGGGTCTCGGTCGACCAGACTGATGAACCCAAAGTTTTAGGTTTTTGAAAATCACGTCCAATCTTCTTCAAATCACTTCTAAAGTGTTTCAGGGTGTGTTTGGTTGGACTTACCAACATGGCTTTTTGGGCTTTTCCCTTTGAAAAAGCCCATAAGCCTAAAAAAGTCAGTTTGGTAAATTTATTTTTAATCGGGCTTTAAGATTAGTAAAAGTGAAAACCGATTTTGCCGAGAAGCACTAAGGAGCCTGCTTCACGTTGGAGAGGCGCTTCCTTGCTTTTGCGGACAGCAGACGGTGATTTGGCGGGTAACGGGTTAGAGCCCGGGAATTCTTGCGCGTTGGTTTTCTTTTGCCTCCATCCTTATAACTCTTCAATCCACTCACTCTTTTTCCTAATCCTTCCTTTGCAACATCTCCTTTCTCTCAAGGGTTCCATCTCTGGTTACTCGAGGGTTTTATCATCATCACACATTTCTTCTCCAACTCCAAGGACGAGGTGTGGACAATCTTTATCTCTATTTCTATCTATATGCCATATTCTATCTCTATTTCTACCTACATGCCGTTTTCTATTTTCTTCTCTCTCAATTTGCAACTCTTATTTGTAGTCATCTCTATCAAACCTAAGAAAGAAAGAAAAAACAGAGTCGAGATTTGGGATCTGGGCATCAATGGAGGATGGGACATTCTTTTGATCAAAATAAGATTACATATGGGTCGTTGAATCCAACTATTAGTATCTATTATAAAAAAATAAAAAAAACCCATCTAAAAAAATATGCTAAAGAAATTTATGAAATAAGTGAGATCATCAAATTCTGAAATGGGTTTGAGATCTTTTTCTCAACAAAATAAAGGGGGGCCTTATACGTTTGAAAAAAATACAAACCCCAACCTTGGATCAGATGAAAAAACACTCCCCCCTTTCATTGTTGTGAGCACTGCACCTATCTCTAGCGTTGGATTTGGTCGTCTCTGCATTCTATCCCAGTTGTTTTTCTTCTTCTCTTTCATTCTTCTTTTTCATTTTTTCTGGTTGTCTGCTTCCTTCTTCTTCGTTGTAATCAGAGAAACGAGTTTTATCTTACTTTTATATCATTTTAATTCTTTTATGCTTCTTTCTCTTTCTACTGTCAGTTGATTGTATGTGCAACAAAAGGCCCATCGATGAATGCTTCTTTCTCCTTCTACGTGTCAGTTGATTGTATGTGCAACAAAAGGTCCATCGATGATTAAAGTGAATGCGTATGACACCTAATGCACAAGGCATCTTTTCAAACTCATTGAAAGGTGTGCATATAAAATGCAATTTGCAGTCAAATCAAATGCTATGCTACGTACCCACTGCCTAGCCCATGTGATAGATTTGTGCTTGTATACTATAATATTCTTCTAACACAATGGATGAGGATGAATGCTGTATGGATTCTAACCACTATGACTATTTGTTGACAGTCCAGCTAGTACATGCCAATCTCTTTTCCGTTTTTCATGCAAATGTTTATTTTTTATTTTAATTTTATTTACAATCTTTGAGAACATGAGAGTGGTGGTTAGTATACTGAGAGTGGCTTGATTGTTTTTATTAATGTTATATGGCTCGTATTGTTCATGATGTTTTGATAGGCTTTGAAACTCAAGTCTAGCACATAAAACTCAGGCTTATGTTAAGAAAAATGAAACGAAATTCTCATTTTCATATTCCTTCATTTATAGTTACATTTAGGCATAGGGCAGCAAGGATAATTATGTATAATTCTTGTGCAAGATTATACTCGACCATTAATTTGTGCATTAGATGAACTTTCAATTGATTGTGCAAGCACGTCAAATGGTGAGAACAATTTATATACATAAAAATTAAATGATTTTCCAAAGTATAACATATGTTCGATAAAAATTCATTTAAGTTTGATTGATATGCATCGCTACTATCTTAGATTCTGATGTCAGCACCTAACTATGTTGGTCAAAGGCTAAAGGCCTATTGGAATCCACAACATCATCAAGTCTTTGTGGAATTATGTGTGGGGCAAGTCCAAAAGGGAAATCGACCCACTCATTGCTTTAATCGAGCTGGGTGGGATGCAATAATCAAGGGGTTCACAGAAAAAAACTAGGTTACATTATGATAAAAAAACAGAAGAATAATCATTATGATTCTACTAAAGAGTCGTGGAAAGCATGGAAAGGCCTCATAGGGAAGAGCGGAATGGGGTTTGATCTTATTCTTCGTACAATCAGTGCTCCGGATGAAGATTGGGCATCATATATCCAAGTAAATTGATGTTATTTTATATGTAAAACATGATTTTCTTTCAATTTTTTTTTTATAAATGATACTTTTCTAATTAGTAGCTAGATTCTTCTTTGATACAGGCAAACCCTAAAGCTGCACAATTCCGCACTCATCCTCTGGAATTTGAGGATGAGTTAGATATCATATTCGGAGGGACTACTGCGACCGGAGACTATTCATGGGTGCCTTCATTTGGTGTCCTTCATGATAATGTTGTGGACATTACTCGAGATACCCATGACATTACTCGAGATCCCCATAGTCCTGAAGAAACGTTAGTAACTCCTAATATGGCCAACCATGAAGTTGAGGAGGGTGAGGACGATGATAGAAGATCAAGACTCAATAAGAAGCGATCAATAGATTCTACACCCTCATCCTCTCGTAAGAGTAAAAAGGAAGCTAAAGGAGTTGGAGCGAAGATGGCTAACCAAGTTGATCGATTGATTGAGGTTGTTGCCACTAGGCAATTAGGAGATGACGAAAGCACAAGAAGCACCCCAACCATCATTGATTGTATAAAATGCCTAGATGCTATGGATCAAGTGGACTCTGGAAGTGAGCTGTGTTTTTATGCAGTTGATTTATTTTACAAGAAGAACTACAGGATGACATTCATGGGATTTGAAAAGCCTGATGTGCCCTTTAAGTGGCTGCAGCGGATGTACACGATGGAACAAATGTGAGAGTGATGGTGGCTAGTGGAGTCTTCTGCCATGTTTAATTGATGCTTTTATGTGCATATTCAATAAGATAGTATGGTTGATGTTAGGAAACGATTATTGAGATCTTTATTTGTTTATATTTATTTTTTTATATTGCATGATAAGGACATTGATTATGGCTATATATGTGCAAGACCTTTATTTATTCTTCTACGAATTTATGCTTGATACGGCATATGGTTGAAAGTCTTCATGCTTGTTTATTCTGCATCATTACAACATATGTGTTTTTTTTAAATCTCACATTTGATAGTTATAATGTTGTGATGGTGTTTGTTTATTTATGTGTATTTACACACACATGTATTAGTGCATTGTCTAATTTCTTTTATTATATTGACAAACCAGATGGACCCAGGCAATTTAGATATTATCATTCTTATCATAGCAAATATTTTATCAGAATATCGAAGTTTGTATCTAGTCAAAGAACCATGTAGGAACTCATGGTATACTGGACAATCCTTTGTCCTGGATATTCTTAGTGGGAATCCTACTCGATGCTATGAATTATTTCGTATGGAAAAATATGTTTTCTTAAGGTTATGTGCAGCTATCAAGGAGAGAAATCTATTGAATGACACACATAATACGAGCGTTGAAGGGTAACTTGCCATATTCCTTATGACCATTGGTCATAATGAAAGAAATAGAATGATACAAGAACGGTTTCAACACTCGGGGGAGACAATAAGTCGGCATTTCAATAGGGTGCTAACGGCAATAGCTACATTCTCCATGGAGCTAATAAAGGCGCCACCATTAAATGAGACACCTAATTATATTCTTAGAAATCATAAATATTGGCCATGGTTCAAGGTAATTAAAAAATTTTCTTTATTATAAATTACTATTAAATATTCTTTGATGGATCACTATTGATTTTTTATGTTTTTATATTTGAAGGATTGTGTGGGTGCAATTGATGGCACCCATATTAGTGCTGTAATTCCACAAGATAAACAACTTCCATATCGATCCGGTAGAAAGGGAGAATGCATGCAAAATGTTATGGCTGCATGTGACTTTGACATGCAGTTTACGTCTGTATATGCCGGTTGGGAAGGTACAGCCAATGACTCACGGATTATGGCAAATGCCGTGTATAATCCAAAGTGGAATTTTCCTCATGCTCCACCAGGTGAATGTCATATTAAAGCTCATCCATTTTCATGTTTATGGCATGTATATTTTTATTAACCTTTAAAAGTTCTTTTTTATTTTATAGGTAAATATTATGTGGTTGATGCGGGATACCCTAACACATGGGGTTTCCTTAGGCCTTACATCAATCGCCGCTATCATCTTCAAGACTTACGTCGAGGTACTGGACCTAGAAATAAAGAGTTGTTTAACTTCTATCATTCCTCGCTTAGGAATGTAATAGAACGTTGCTTCGGAGTGCTGAAGGCATGGTTCCCGATCTTGAAGGAAATGGCTCCCTACCCATTTTCAACACAAATGTATATAGTTGTCATAGCGATGGCAATACACTACTTTATTCGTCAAGAAGCTATCGTGGACATATTATTCAATGAATATGATGACGAGGGTGCAGCTGGAGATGACGAGAATGATCACGAAGAATCTCATTCCATATCATTTGATGATGAGCCCGATGGCGAGGACATGTTGCATAATGAACAAGGCCAACAAATGTGGGAAGTGAGGGATGCTATTGCTGATGCGATCTTTATTGCACATTCTTAGGATGATAGAGTTTGCTGTTTATATTTGGACACATTTATTTATTTAGTGGATTTTGTTGCCTTTCTCAACCATCTTTATTTAATTTCTCGTTTGTGTCATTCATAGTTTTGTTTTTTAAGAAAATCTATAGATGTTTTTTTTTAAATGAATTCAAAACAATAATTCTACTAAAATACTATTTTTAAGATGTGTGGGCTATTTTACTTGCCTATATAGTTTTTGCATATTGGGTAATCATTTTATAAAAATTAGTATAAATTTATAAGTCACCATATGCTAAAGCTGCTTTTTATAGGTTTAACCAAACGACCCAGCATGCTTTTGCTATGAAAAAAGCATGTGTAAAAGTGGAGCTAACCAAACAATATATTTTTAAAAAAATGTTATTATTAAAAAGTAGCTTTCTAATAGTTATTTCAAACAAGCACTTTCATATTTTGACAAGCCGAACCAAACACACCCTCAATGGCCTCCTACGATCCTTCTATCATTATTAAACCACTTTGTGACATTCCAAACATAGACCTACTAATAAACCAAGCAAATCTATCAAAATTGATCCGTCCATAGCCCTCGCTCTATCCTCTTCGCATCTCATGCAAATATTAGAACAAGTTTACTGATCTAACATGATTAGAAATGAGGTAAGGATTTGATACTAATTGTAGGAAATAGGTGGGCCTCTAGGATAGGTTTCAAAAACTTTTAACCCACTTGATGTAGGGATCAACTATCCAGAAGGCTACAAACCCAATCCAGGATGCGTACCCTCAATCTCAGCCATCATGATAAGTGATGGACCGCGCTTCTGCTCGGTTATACCGAGGTCGGCAGACGTGGGAGTCCGCTGGGTCTGACCCTTTCGTAACCGAGGGGCAGAGGCGCGCATCAATATTTTTGTTGTGTAGGTGTGCCAGATTTTCTATTTTACTCGGAATTGCAAGTGGTGATCCGGAGATCAACCTTCGCAAGTAAAAAAGAAATCAACTTCTTTCAAGTTTTCCATTGCACATATATTTAAGAAAAGAGACATTTTTCTTGGTTTGCCGTAAAAGGCGATTTTTTTTGGCATTTATAGCCGATTTCTGGCGTTTATAGCCGATTTTGGCGTTTATAGCCGATTTACAATCCTTATCAATAATGAAAGACAAGAGTTGTGATTTTTGTCTCTTTTGAAAAAATACAAACTACAATGAAAAGCAAGAAAAGGAGGATCTAACTTCTCAGGAGATTGTGGGGGACCCGTTCAGATTGACGGTCGCAAGCCATATGTGGGCTTCGCCATCATCCATGCAGATGAGAACAGAGGATGCTATTGATTCGCTTGGCTTGGCTATAACCTCAGGTTTTTAGAGGACAAAGACCAAAAGGAGGTCCTATGTCCAATAAAAAACCGAGTAGACGGGCTGAAAAGCCACATCTAAGCCATTGGAGGCAGAAGGAGAAGGCAAGGACCTTGGGGGGTACCCCCCAAGGGACTTTTGTCACCTTGTAGCGGTGGTCGGTGTAGAACTTCCGCAGAGTTTTCTCTCTTTGATGCCTTTTTCTGTCTGAGTTTCCAGATTTTCTGCAGTCTGTTGTCTGTGTCTTCTGTGATTGTGTCTCCATTTTTTTTTTCTTTCTTCTTGGAGAGCTCTCCTATTTATAGGCTTTTAGGTAGCCATTTAGGAGGGTTTATGGGCTTTTATTGTCATTAAGCCGCATAATGGGAGGAGTTACAGGATTTAATTCTTTATTTTGTAACTCCTTTTTCTTGGCTTCTGATTGGCCGGAGGAGATTGAGGGCATTTAATCGCCTTTAATCGCCATGATAGGAGGAGTTTCATGGGTTAAATGCCATGAATCTCTTAACTTGTAACTCCCGGATGCTTGCTTCTGATTGGTCCATCCAAAGAAATGGATTAATGACTGTAATAAAGCTAGTCAATTAATCGCATTAAGTGGTCGCCGAGCAGTTGAAGAGTCGCGGGCCGTGCCGCGTCTTTTGTGATTCCTCTGGCAATGATCATGGATGGATCTTCATGTAAATCGACATCGGATGACCATGTGACTTCAGGTGTTGGTTGCCAACAGCGGGTCAGTGCCATCTGTCCTGTCAATTTCTCGATCGGTCGGGTAGAAAGCACACTTTTTTTGGTTGACCGGGTGGCGATCAATGTTGTTTTTGATACTTTTGATGATTGACCCGTGTTTTTTACGGATGTCAGAGGATTTGGTGTCTCAAAAGTATGAGTTTTGGAAACTACCAGAGGCCGGACGCTTCGAATCGCGAAAAAACAGCGAAAACCGGGGTTTCCGGGGCCTTCCCGGCGATCCCGGGCTCCCCTACGACCCTGGGGGGTTTTCCCCCTTTTTGTCCTGTATTGTGTCCGTTTTTGCTGTTTTTCGATTCTTTTTTCTTCTGTATTTTTCCTTGACTTTTTTGACCATTTATTGGCTTGATTTCCCTGTAGGAAACCTGATAAGAATCCTTGCATTTTGGTTTGCAAAGTTTCTAATTTCCTGAGAAAGCCGAAGACTTTGTCGCGCAGAGCTGCCGATTTTCTGTCAGAAGCTGAAACTGGGTCAAACGATGTCGGAATGACCTGAAATTTGGTGTGAAGCCTCCTTAGCAATAAATAAGACCAACCATAGGCTTTTGTTTGAGTTTTGAAGCCGTTTGGGGTCCTATCACTAGTAGACTCGCTTTTGTCGCGATGAAGATGTCGCGGTTTGATGTGCGGTCATCCAATGTCCGATTAACTTGAAATTTGACAGGGAACCCATTGGAGTCATTTTAAGATGATCTATAGGCTCTGTCTTGGAAACCATGGTCCCTGAGAGCTTTGCTGCTGAGAGACCTGATTTGGCTTCCGAGCGTCAAACTATGGTCAAATGTTGTCGAAATGACCTGAAATTTGACGTGCAGCCCTTTGTAAGCATTTTGAAGCCGTCCATGTGTTCTATCTGATGAGTGATGGCCTCGGCGGTTCTTGCTGCCGAGAGGCTTGATTTAGCTATTCGAGGGTTGATGTAGGGTCAAACGTTGTCGGTTTGACTCGGAACTTGATGTGGAGCCTTTTGGATGTATTTTGAGACCATCCATCGGCTCTGATCGAAGATTTGGTGTCTTCGATGCTTTCGCCGCCGAGAGCTCCTTTTCGGCTGTCGGAGAAGCGAAGTTAGGCCAAATGATTTTGAAATGGCTCGAAACTTCTTGTGTACTCCTCTTGAAGGATCTTGCAGTTTTTGTTTGATTCTGATAAGATTTGATTTTTTGGAAGTAGCATTGCCTATTTATGACAGGTTGCGACTTTATGTAGCTCTTTGGATCTTGAAGAGGCAAAGTGACATTTTTGGTGTCAACAAATGCCCCCTCGAGGTACAGCGACGAGTTTCTTAACTTTTGTAGTCGATGTGCCTCGAAGAGATTTTTGAAGGAGAGCCTGTGACTTGACCAAGAGTCTTTGAGCAGTCTTTCTTTTTCGTATTTGTGGCCTTTTGAGCTTCCAGGGGAATTCTATGGTAGTGAAAGGGATCACGTACCATCTCGAGGCAAAGTTTTGAAGATGACATCAGGGATGTGGATTTGGGTTTTGACCTTCTGACCTAACAGGCTGTATGTGGCAAGTTAGGGGGTCGGGTTTGGCTTTGACCGTGTGACCCAACAAGCTGTATGTGGAATGTTGGGGGATCAATTTTGGTTTTGATCTTGTGACCTAACAGGCTATATGTGGCAAGTTAGGGGATCAGGTTTTGGTTTTTGGTTTTGGTCTTGTGACCCAACAAGCTGTATGTGGCAAGTTAGGGGACCAGGATTTGGTTTGATTTTTGTGGAATGTCAATTTCAAGAGTTTGGCTCAATTTGGTATATGAGGCTGGATGGTTTGATTTTTGGAAGCTCATGGGGCTTGGAATTCTCTTTGTTTGGTTGAATCAACTCAAAAGAGGCATGGAACCATTTTTGTATGCTCTTGGTAAGAGGGATTTCTCTTTGACTAAAAGCCTAAATTTTTTTTTTTGTGCCTAGGTGGTCAAACCTGGCTCATGTGGGCTAACCCATGGGACCTTAAGCTTTTGAAATGGCTTAGATCTCATATGGTGTCATTTTTGTAAAGAATATCCAAAAATATCTCATTTGGATAGAGAATATCTAAGAATATCTTTACTTGGAGAGAATCTCTCATGTTCCCTTTATTTTGGGATGGGATATCTCAAGATATCTTTCTTTTGGGAAAGAATCCTTCATTGATTTCTATCTTTTGGAAAAAATCTCTCATTGATTTCTTTTTGGGAGAGAATCCCTCAAGATATCTTTCTTTTGGGAAAGAATCCTTCTAATCTCTTTCTTTTGGTAAGGTTACTAATTAGTAACACTTACCTCTTTCTTCTTTCCTTCTTTGGTTTGCTCTCTTCTATAAAAGTAAGGAGGAGGTTGGATCTCTTGCTCTTATTACTTTCTTTTGTAACAATCCCAAGAGGGCTTCAAGACCAAGAGTTCTTCTTCTTCAAGATCTTCAAGACTTTTCTTCTTCTTCTCCATCAATGGCTGTCACGCCCCGAGCCCGAGATTTCACACATCCCGAGGCGCGACACACGCCCGCGTGGAAATTCGAGTCAAACTCGTTGACTCTAGGTCCCCACGTACGGAATTTACCCACAGGATATCACGTGTGAGGTTTATATTTTTTCGATATGCCTGTATAATTTGTCAAATAGATATCCAATTAACATAACACAATCATCAAGATATAGAGCATAAGGGTCCATGAGCATAGATTTAAAGTTCAAGTTCAAGAGATAGGAAGAGAAGAAGTAAGTTAATTAAGTTTACAATCCAAAAGCTAAACAAGTTTATAAACTACTACAAAATATGTGGCAATCCTAGCCACGGTCAGTGGGTCATTTAAACGTCCTTTTCTCATCGAGTGGATGTCTAGAAGACATCATCAGGAGTCCACTCTGCTACGTTGTGTGGAGGTTCCTCTTCCGCAAGGATCTCCGGGGCAATGGCGTCGACATATTCACCTGTAACGCCAAGTGTAGCACCATTAGACTAAGCTAAGCAAGACAAACATGTACAGTCCATATAACATGTATCAAATGAATAGTCAGACAGGTATAAATCATAAGAGATCAAGCAATAATCACTAGGCATATCAGTGCATGAATTTAGCATGAGACATACGAGTCATAGATAACAGATAAACATATTAACAGTACTAGTTGGCACATCCACATAAGCTATGTTCTCTCAAGTTAATCATATAACATGAAATAAAATGAGAGCAGAATATCAGGACAGGACAGGGCGGTGCTACTAGGAGACAGAGGTACCCAGAATTCTCCATCGTAGACCTAGGGTGCCGGTAAACCCTCAGAATATATTCCCATCTGCAGAGGGCCAGAAGTTTACTAAACCCACACTTAGCCGGGTCCGACTTAGATAGGGTCGAAGCTAAGTGGTGCCGACTCATAGAGTACAATATACAAACAACAGAGCAGGTGCAGGACAGTGTAAATCAGATACAGGGTATATACAGGACAAGACATATAAATAACAAATCGGGACTTACTGAAATATGCTGAACAAATACAGAAATAAATATAACACAACAGATGTGTAACAGAAAATACATAACTAAACAGAAGTATGATCAAGTCATACTAGAATACTGGAAACGAAATGCAATGCATGTACATACAGATCATATACGGAGTCAAGATGTAATTCAAGCCAAGCCTACGGTCTTGGGAACACATGTGGTCTTCACCGTCCAACTCAGGGTAGTATTAAGAGTTCGACATTATCGGGCTACAAGGACCCCTTGGCGTTACATAATTTGGATGTCGAATCCCTTAATAGAACACATTTGGCACGGTTACAATCCGAAGAACACAATGCCCCTTTTGTGGGTACGGGTGCTCAATCCATATCCACAATTAAACAAACCCAGTGGTCATGATAAAAGTTCAGGGTGCACATCCTACAGGTCCATCTATCAGGCCAATCAATTAGAACAAGCTACGGTCCAAAGTCCGGCTCATGGAAACGTCCATTTGTCACAATTATGTAAAATCCAACATATAATCTTTTCCAAGGCTCAAATCAAATAAAATCACTTTTTGTTGGGTTCTACACATCATGAGCTTTCCAACGGTATGTAGATCTCCAAAAACGGACTTACGGTTAAAAAGTTATGGTCATTGGAAAATCTGCATACTGCAAGTATCAGGTTCGCTCGTGCGTTCAGATGTTCGCTCGAGCGGACCCGAGACAGAGAGCTGTTCGCTCGACCGGACCTCAAGTTCGCTCGAGCGAACTCTCCCAGAGAGCTCTTCGCTCGAGCGTGCACTCACGCTCGCTCGAGCGAACTGTCAAATCCTGGGTCCGAAAATCTGAAACTTCTTTGTTTCCTTCCAAGCCATTCAAGGCATTCATTCCAGGTTTTACACACTACACAAGGGTGTCCTTGAGCTTCCAAAATGCTCATAAAAACCATCAATAAACCATATTACATTAACAAGAAGAAATCATCCACAAAATCCATTTTTGAGCAAGAAATGGGTCTCTAAGCAAGATTGATCATATTCAAGAGACAAACAAGGAATCATGCATACAAATGTATAAGTTTAACTTGCCTTGGTGCTTTGAGCTAACTCTCACACTCCAAATCTCTTCTAATCAAGAATCCCCAAAATGCAAGCTCAAATGCCCTAAAATGGTGAAAAACGAAATGGAAGAAATGAATGAGGAAGAAGATGATGCATGCACGAATTTAGGACATTCTTCCACTCAATATGAAGCAAGAGAAAGGAAATGGAAGATGAGACTTACCAATGGAGGAAATGAAGCACTTTTAGAGAGAATGGAAGCTTGGAGAAGATGAATAGGAAGATGAAGATGTCTCCACCAAGACTTCACATGCAAGGATCCTTGGATTGTTGCTGGAGATGAGGAAGAAAGAAATGAAGAAGAAGAGTAGAGGAAGAGAACTCTCAGCTGGACATGAAGAAGGGAAAAGAGTAGCTGAAATGGGTTTTAACCCAATTTTATCCTGCACTTGCATGCAAGTCCATAAAAAGGACTGAAATCTCAAATAAGGGCCTGGGTTAAATGAATGGGCTGGGAATGGGCCTAAATGAATCCGAATTAAATGGGTCAAAGTATGAAAGTTAAGGCCCATGAAATGCTCTATGCAATGCATTAAAAACCCAGAAATTTCTAAGCACACACAAAACCCAAAAACACTCCAAAAGTCATAATCTACCTAGTAAATGGTCAAACCCCACTAATTCTACCTAATCAAGTCCAATCACAACCAAAACATCCATTAAGCAATTAATCTAAATTAATTAACTCTAAAGCGAGATTAAGGTGGGTCGGGGTGTTACATCCTCCCCTCCTTAGGACATTTGGTCCTCCAAATGTAAATCGTACCTCGGTCAAGAGATGGGGATATTTCCTCATTACTTGCTCCTCTAGCTCCCACGTCGCTTCTTCCGGACCATGGTGCTCCCACAAGATCTTCACCCAACGAATCGTCCGGGTACGCAACACTGTCTCCTTGACATCGATCACTTGCAAAGGCTTCTCATCGTAGGTCGCATCTGCTCGAATCTCCAAAGGCTCATACTCAATGACGTGCGACGCGTCCGGAACATACTTCCTCAACATAGCCACATGGAAAACATCATGCACTGCTGCAAGGTTAGGAGGTAATATCAATCTGTAGGCCAAGTCTCCAACTCTGCTGCGAATCTCAAATGGTCCGATGTACCTCGGTGACAATTTGCCTTTCTGTCCAAATCGAATGGTGCCCTTCATCGGTGAAACTTTGAGGAACACCTTATCTCCCACTTGAAACTCGAGATCTCTACGTCGGTGATCCGCATAACTCTTCTGCCTACTCTGGGCTGTCTTCAATCGATCATATGCAAGTTTGACCTTTGCACTAGTCTCACCAATAATAGTTGGTCCATGAAAGCTTCTGACTCCGACTTCCTCCCAACAGATCGGTGATCTGCACCTCCTACCATAAAGAGCTTCAAACGGTGCCATACCGATACTCGCGTGAAAGCTGTTATTGTACGCGAACTCGCACAAAGCTAAATCTCGATCCCATTCTATCTTGTAGTCCAAAACACACGCTCTGAGCATGTCTTCAAGAGTCTGGATCGTCCTCTCCGACTGTCCATCAGTCTGCGGGTGGTATGCCGTGCTGAAAGTCAACTGAGTGCCCATAGCTTGCTGAAATGAAGTCCAAAATCTTGAGATAAATCGACTATCTCTGTCTGACACAATCGAAGCTGGAATCCCATGCAACCGAACAATCTCCTTGATAAACATATCCGCCATCGTATGCATCTTAGTACCTGTCTTGAAAGGCACAAAGTGTGCAGACTTAGTCAATCTATCTACGATCACCCAAATAGCATTGTGGTGTCTCGAAGTCTCTGGCAATCCTGACACAAAATCCATTGTAATGTGCTCCCACTTCCACTTGGGTCTCTTCAATGGCTTCAAAAGTCCTGGAGGCTTTCTATGTTCTGCTTTGATCTTCTGGCACGTCAAACATCTTGAAACAAATCCAGCAATCTCTCTCTTCATGTTGTTCCACCAAAATCGACCCCGTAAATTCTGGTACATCTTAGTACTACCGGGATGCATAGAGTACCGCGCATGATGCGCCTCTACCAAAATCTGATCCTTAAGATCTCCAACATTAGGCACACACAACCTATCCCGGAAATACAAAACACTATCTTCAAATCTGAAATCTGGCTTATCTGCAATCTTATCTCTAATCCTGGCCAACTCGGGATCCTGAAATTGGCTATCCTTTATCTGCTGAATCAACTGCGGTTCTGAAACTGACATGGCTGCCAACATAACCTTCTCACTGACTAACTCTATCTCAACATCTAAATCTCTGAAAACTTCAACTAAATCCCATTCTCCGACCAAACTGGCCAAAATGCCTGACTTCCGACTCAACGCATCTGCCACTACGTTTCCTTTGCCCGGAAAATACCGAATCGGAAAGTCATAATCAGCCATCAACTCTAGCCAACGACGTTGCCTCTGATTCAAATCTTGCTGCGAGAAGAGGTACTGCAAACTCCTATGATCTGAATGAACTTCAAACCTCTCTCCATAAAGATAATGTCTCCAAAGTTTCAAGGCAAAGACTACCGCCGCTAACTCTAAGTCATGCGTGGCATAGTTCTTCTCATGTTCTCTTAGCTGCCTAGATCCATAAGCCACTACCTTGCCCTTCTGCATCAAAACACTACCTAAACCCACCCTCGAAGCATCAGTATAGATCACAAATCCTCCGCTCTCGGTCGGTAAAGTCAACACTGGGGCTGTAGTGAGCTTCTCCTTAAGCAACTGAAAATTAGCTTCACATTCTGGAGTCCAAACAAAAGAGATATTCTTTCTAGTCAATTTGGTCAATGGAGCTGAAATCTTAGCAAATCCTTCAACAAATCTCCGATAGTATCCAGCCAATCCTAGAAAACTTCTGACTTCTGCTACATTCCTCGGGCTTTGCCAATTCACTACTGCTTCTACCTTAGCTGGGTCAACTGCCAAACCTTCTTTAGAGATTATGTGCCCGAGAAAAGCTATTTGCTCCAACCAAAATTCACATTTATCTAACTTTGCATACAACTGATTGTCTTTCAACAATTGCAATGAAGTCCTCAGATGCTTTGCATGCTCTTCCTTAGACTTAGAATACACCAAGATGTCATCAATAAAAACAACTGTAAATTGATCCAAGTATGGGGCAAAGATTCTGTTCATCAAAGACATGAAAACTCCCGGAGCATTTGTTAATCCAAAAGGCATAACTAGGAACTCATAATGTCCATATCTCGTCCGGAAAGCTGTCTTAGCCACATCTTGCTCTCTAATTCTCAACTGATGATAACCGGACCTAAGATCAATCTTCGAGAAATGGGCTGCACCTTGTAATTGATCAAATAGTTCATCAATCCTAGGCAGTGGATATTTGTTCTTTATAGTCACTTGATTAAGCTGCCTATAATCAATACATAACCTTAAGGTGCCATCTTTCTTTTTCACGAATAGAACTGGAGCTCCCCAAGGTGAAACACTAGGGCGAATAAAACCTTTATCAAGCAATTCTTCCAATTGAATCTTCAATTCTCTCAGCTCTGTAGGTGCCATCCTGTAAGGTGCTCTAGAGATTGGGGCTGTCCCCGGCACTAACTCAATAGTAAAATCTATCTCCCTAATAGGTGGCAAACCAGGCACTTCATCCGGAAAGACATCCGGGAACTCACAAGCTACTGGGATATGGAGCTTGCAGCATACCGTAAATTAAATTTGTAGCATGATGTGATAGCATACCTGAAAGTTTTCGCAAATTTGGGAATTTGGAGCTTGCAGCGATGTTGAGCCCTTCCTGATTTTGCGGGGACTTTGAGGCTTCGAAAGTTTGGAGTTTCGGAGCTCGCAGCAATGTTGAGCCCATCTTCAAGCTTTCTATTTCTTTCGGGATAGTTCCTTTTCTTCGGAATTGCCCCGTCATCATGTCAAAATTTCGCCAAAATTTTTTTTTTAGCGAGATTCTGTCATTTTGATCTTTTTCTTTTCCATCCTTTGCAGGTGGTTCCTCCAGAACGAATAAGGGTAAAGAGCCTGCTACAAGCTCTCCTCGTCGATCTGCTAGATCTTCTAATCCGGCCGTTCAGCAGGCCTTTGAGAAGGTCCAGTATGTTGAGAGAAATCTGGAAGAATGCGACTCCCTCAACAGAGATGAGATGAGGCAGCGATTGATCACTCTCAAGGGAGAGGAATTCTATAAGATCATGGTAAGCAGTCGTCCATGGGTGATGGAAGATCAGAGTGTTTTACCCAAGCCTACCTTCTTCTTTGGTGATGCAGTCCCTGATGACATGACATACCCGAGGAGATGTTTTCAGTTCTCTTTCACAGCAGATGGTGAGAAGAAGACTGTTGCTACCCGGTCGACGTTTGATCGCACCGTCTCGATCATGAGCCTTGTCCCCACGTGCTCTAAGAGGGAAGATCCTCTAAGCTGGGTGAGAAGGACAAATGTAATCAAGACCGGGGTTTTTGTTGGCGGTTCTCCTGGATATACGGAGAGGTCGCCTGTTGACATGGACCTGTTGATGCCATCCAGCGGCTACCAAGGTTCTGATTATCCGTCGGTCGATTTGAGACCGGTGGGCCTTGGTATTTTTAGCGGTGACGACAGCAATTGGATCAAGCCTTTTCGACTCCGTGGCCGTTTCAATGCTGACTCCGAGTGGAAGTCGTGGACTGATCGCGTCCTGCTGATTGGTGGCGCCGTTTTGAAGGAAGCCGGGATTTTTGATGCGGTCCATGCCTTTAGGGAGACCGTGATCTTTTCTGACGAGGCCTTCATGGCTATGCTGGAATCATTCCTCCCACAAACCAATACTTTCGTTGTGACGAATGGTGAGATTGGTTTCTGTTTGAAGGAGCTGAGCGTCATTACTGGATTGCCCATCCTCGGCAAACTCTATGAGGAGTTTATGCCGATTGACAGCGTCCTTGAGGGGCAGTCTGAGGAGTTCAGGCTTCTGTACTTTCAGCTCGTCGCCTTCTATGATTTTTTGAAGGAGAAGGAGGGTTTGAAAGTTAGATCCAGCAGTTGGAAGAGTTCTAGCTCTCCATTCCCCAACTTTTCTGACAGCAGGGAGTCTTCTGATAATGTGACCCAAGAAGCCAGGGCCCAGGATCCAAGTTCGAAGAAGATCTTAGCCATGCAAGAAGAGTTAAGAGATTTCTGTGCAAGTACAAGTGTCATTTGTCCTGACATTGCACTGCGGAGAGATCTCGCTGTTTACCTCACTTATTGGCTTGGTGAGGCTATTTTTGCTGGAGGAGATGGAACGCACATCAGGCCGCATTGTATTTTTCCGGCTTGTCAGATGGCGTTTGGAGAGCAGCTTGCTTTGGTGCCAGCTCTTTACTCCTACCTGTGTACCGAACTGCAGGCTGCTGCTTTTTTGGTTCGGCTTGGGCTTCCCATGAATAGGGTATTTTTAGCCCACATCTTTTATTCGTGGTATGTGTACCACTGTCCTGGCTTCCACTGGCTGGGTGCTGCACAGGATGATGATCCTCTGATGATTCGACTGGCTAAGGGCAAAGCCGTGTCCGAATCACTTTTGTTTGCCCGCATGAGGATCCGACGGTTCAGGGACGTCGAGATGGGGTAGTCTTCAGTGAAGCTTTCTCCGGAGTTGCAGAAGAAGGCGTTTGATTTTGGTGCGTCCCGAGACTCTACCAGGGCGGGGTCGAGAAGGCATTATTCCTTGACGAATGCAGAGAGAGAGTGGCTTTTCAGCATACGTGTCGGCACGATGGTGTACCGTAGACATCTTTTCGTCGACATCCAGCCGTATGTACCCTCTCGCTTTGCTTTGTAGCTAGGCTTTTCTCAAGGCGTTGTTGGAGCGCCTTCAAGCATGGTGAAGCGCTTTGGAGGTTTACAGGACGGGAGAAATGCATGGGGTTTCTATAGTACTGAAGATACTACAGCCATGATTTCTTATCCTGTGTTGCTGACTTCCCGGACTGCCGGCTTTGCGAAGTGGTTCGCGGAGAGCTTTTCGGCATATCGGGGGCTTTCCAAGAAGGAGCTTGATGTGAAGTTGGCATCTGGAAAGGGGCTTGGAAAGTCGGATGGCGTCCGGCGAGAGGAAGTTTGGGCCTTCCTTTCTGGAGAGAAGCACAAGATAGGCTTTCTCGGTGACCAGGGCGTCATTGGTTCTGAAGCTGTTCAAGAAATACCTGATGAGGCTTTAGAGCAGCTAGAACAGGAGGAAGCCGAACTTGGTGCTTGGATGCAAGCGGCACAGAGGCAAGCTTCCGTGGAGTCTACTGGCAAGAGTAGACCATCCAGTGAGGAGTCAAGTGGGAAACCTGACTCTGACAGCGGGGCAGGTTCCTCCAAGAAGCGAGCCCGCAGGAGTAAGAGGAGGAGTCATCATCGCAGCAAGGGGCAGCATGAGGACTCTCCTGACTTGGAAGTTCCTCTTTCTATCAATGAGGATGTGCCAGTGGATGCTGACGAGCCTCCAGAGAAGAGAAGCCGAGAAGAAGAGACCGTCGGTGAAGGTATGATTCTTCCTTTTTCTCTTTCCATTTGTTTTCATGGGATTTTTCCATGTTCTGATTTGCTTCTTGTTTCTGCTTTTCTCTTTTTTTTTTTAGCAGAGGAAGACTTGGTGATGCCTGAGGTTCCAGTCGATGAGGTGGTGACGGATCCTGCCGGGGCACCTGAAGAAGAACCGAGGGACTCTGGAGTGAATCCAGAATCTCCAATTGGTACGACTTCTTTTGCTTTCTTTTTTTTGTCTGTGACTTGGTTTGCTAACACATTTCTTGCCAGCTGACTTGCCACAGGATTCCGATGACTTTGAACCATCGATGGATGCAAATGTTGATGATGCTTCCGATGAGTTCATGGAGGAAGAAAGTGTTCCGCCAGTCGTCGAAGAAGGTATTTTGTAGTTATAACCCTGATAATGATTTTCAAACAGGATCATATTCATACCTTTTTGTGTTTCTTTGGCAGGTTTTGAAGTGACGGAGGAGGGTCCGTCGCTACCTTCAGAACCAGAGCAAGGGATGCCAGAGGTTGATCCAGAGGTAGAGACTCCTGGGACCAGTTCTGACAATGTTGAGGAGATACTTCGTGCTGAGATTCCTTCCCGAGCAGGAGCAGCTTCAACTGGAAAGAGTTCTTTTGTTACTCTTCCAACAGATGATGACATGAGCAGCCGACCAACGGAGTTGGGCGAATCTTCAGCTGGGCCATCACTTCTTTTTGCGAAGAAGGTGGTGGTGCGAGTTCTGAGCTCTTGGATTGAGACTCTGCTTTCTGGGCACTTAGATGCTGGATTTGGGATGATCCAGCATGTGCGTGAGATTCTCGGTGATGCTGAAGAGGCTGGTCTAGATGTCACAAGTGCCAGGGTGATCGTTGATAGGATCATTGAGCTGGGTGACAGGTGGTTTGAGACCATGGGTTTTCCTGATGACCAGTTCTTCAAGGAGATGTTCTTGGACCCTGCGGATAAGGCTGAGTCTAACCTGGATGAGGCTACAGAAAGCAGGAAGCAGGTAGTCCGAGAGAAGAACTTAGAAGAGCTAAACATCATTGGACTGACACATGACCTTAACATCCTTGATAGGGAGGTCGATGAGGCTAGGAAACGTCTTGAGCATCTGTAGGCATAAGTCGCTGCCAAGTGGACTGCAATAACAGAGGCTCGTGAAAGGGAGACTGCTCTCATTCACCGGGTTGCAGATGCCAATCGGGTTCTTAAAAGGAAGTCTGATGAGAACAAACAATGGCGAACTGCTCGAGATAAGCTTCCCGGTGTGAAAGAAGGGTTACAGCCCACTCCAGCATCTCATGGCAAATTCCTGAAAAGCGTGCCTTGGAATCCTTGACGGCTGAGGCCAAAAGTTTGCTTAAGGAGCTGAACTCTTGGCTGGAGATGATTTTTGATTGAGCTCCTGTGTTTTTTTTTTTAAAAAGAAACCATCCTTATCTCTCTTCTTTTTAGTACCACTTGTATTTTTTTTTGTACTTTTCTCTTTTTTTTTGTAGTGCTTGTGAACACTTTCTTTTTTTTTGGTACCACATGTATTTTTTTGGTACTCCTTTTTTTTTGTTTTGTAGTGCTTGTGAACACTACCTTTTTTTTTGGTACCACATGTATTTTTTTTTTGTACTCTTTTTTTTGTTTTCCCTACGCTCACTTAAATCTTTTTGTGATGAAAATAATTGCTAAATGGGATGCTCTTCTTTTTTTTTTTTGTTTTGTTATCCCTACGCTCACTTGAATCTTTTTGTGATAAAAGTAATTGCTAAATGGGATTTGATCAAAAGCTTGTCATTTTGTGAAAATCTTTTGTCAAATGATTGTTTTGGCATGGAAGCCAGATTTTTGCTCGTGGCATGGAAGCCAATTTTGGCATGAGAGCCAGCTTTTTTTTTGTGGCATTGATAGCCGAATTTGTGGCATTGATAGCCGGTTTTTGGTTTGTGGCATTGATAGCCAAGTTTGTGGCATTGATAGCCGGGGTTTTTGAAAGCCAATTTTTTGTTTGTGGCATTGATAGCCGGTTTTGTTTTGGTGGCATTGATAGCTGGTTTGTGGCATTTATAGCATATTTTGGTGGCATTGATAGCCGGTTTTGGTGGCATTTATAGCCGTTTTGGTTTGGTGGCATCTATAGCCTGTTTGGTTTTCAAAAATGCAAGTATCGACTAAAAGTCGTCTCCCTGCTGAATGTTCTTGCAAGTATCGATGGAATGTCGCATCCTTGCTCATTCGGTTACGAGTATCGATGGAATGTCGCATCCTCGCAGATTTGGGTGCAAGTATCGATGGAATGTCGCATCCTTGCTTTTCAAAAATTTTGGTTTTGCGGGTACTGACTTGATGTCGTTTCCCCACGATTTTCGAAATTTGTGGTTTTCTCGAACCTTTGGGTTATGGATATCAACTGAAATGTTGCGTCTCCACGGTTTTTGAATTTTGCAAGTATCGACGAAATGTCGCTTTCCTGCAATTTTGGAAGTGTCGAACGTGGTTCGCATGCTTCCGATTTGTGCGAGTATCGACTAAGCGTCGCTTCCCCGCGGTTTTTTGAAAAAACCATTTTTTTTGTTTCTTTTTTTTTTTGTTTAAAGACACGAGGGTCATAAGTTTTGACCTAAAACCATTTTGGCGGTAAAAGGCAGGGTGGACTAGGGTGGAAATCCCTGAATCCGGGTTTTGTTTCAAACCATGAATTTTGGGTTCAAGGGTTGAAAATTTTGGTCAAGTTAGGGAAAGGTTCCTAAACTTGGGTTTGTTTGTTTTTTTTTTTTTTTTGAACAATGAAACGATGGAAGTAAGCATTGTTTAAATTTCTAGAAATTTCAATATTTGACATGAAAATTCTAAAAAAGGGTGGGTTTAGTGAGCGTGTACCTGGAAACCGATTTTGGCCGTACAGGCATTGCTCTTACCCAGTTGGGTAAGTCTTCAAGGGTAGTACCGCTTTAAGAACTTGCCGTTGATGGGCAGCATACATCTGTCACCTCCCATGTTTAGAAGTGCGTATGCGCCGTTGGAGAAAACCTTGTCGATGACGTAGGGTCCCTCCCATTTTGGCTCAAATTTGCCTTTGGACTTGTGAGCGAAGACCATTGGTCTTTTTACCGCAAGAACCAAGTCACCCTTTTTGTAGGCGCGTTGCGTGACCTTTTTATCGAAAGATCCTGCCATGCGTGCTTGGTAAAGTTCAATGCTTTGTTGAGCTTCGAGCCGTCTCTCATCGAGATTGTCCAGCTCATGGAGTCGCAATTTGACATTGCTTTCTTGAGTCATGTCATTTTGCAAGGATACCCTCAAGGAAGGAATTTGTACTTCCAAGGGCACGACAGCTTCGCATCCATAGACCAAGGAGAATGGTGTGCTATGGGTTGGTCCTCGAACGGTGGTTCGATAGGCCCACAAAGCTTCAGACATTTTGTCGCTCCAGTCTCTTTTGTGACTAGAGACCATTTTTTTTAGGATTTTGCAGAGTGTCTTTTTGAAAGCTTCTGCTAACCCGTTTGTTGCCGGATTATATGGAGTCGAAGGACAACTTTGGATTTTGTATTTGTCGCAGAACCTGTAGAATCGATGATCCCGGAATTGTGGTCCGTTATCATGGACGAATCTTTTGGGTATGCCGAAACGACAAATGATGTTGGTGTGCAGGAACTGAAGGACTGATGAGGTCTTCATTTTGTTGAACGCAAATGCTTTTGACCACTTGGAGAAATAATCCGTAGCGGCGAAGATGAAGCAATGACCTTTGCTCGAAGGGGGAGAAATAGGAACTATGATGTCCATACCCCAGGCTTCAAAAGGCCATGAGATCGCTGTAGGATGCAGCCATTCTGGAGGCATGTGAATGTAATCTCCATGAATTTGGCATTGTTGGCAGCGCTTAGCAAATTGCATTGCGTCAGCTACCATGGTAGGCCAGTAATATCCTAACCTTTTGATCTGATCATAGAGCTTGGGACCAGCCTGATGAGCTCCGCAAAGACCAGCATGAACTTCTTTGAGTGTTTCTTCAGCCTCTTGTTGTGACAAGCAGCGTAGAAGTACTCCATTGAAGGATTTCCTATAAAGGATTTTTGAAGGAATATCCAAATGAAAGCTTGGGGTTCGCCTTTGGGTGCTTACCCGTTCTTTTGGATCTTCAGGTAGGATTCCGAACATAATGTAATCAATGAACAGATCCCTCCAGTCGCCGATTGAAGTTTGAAGGATTGAAATCCTACTTCCAACCACTTGGTGGCATTCAGCAACAGCTTGGTGTGTGTTAAGAGGAGGAAGGATTCTTCTTTCGCACACTGTGATTTTCATGTTTTCCTCTTCCTGAGTTGCCATGGATGCGGCAAGTCCAGCTAGGGCATCTGCACGTATGTTTTCACCTCTATGAATGTGGGTGATGTGACAGATGTCAAACTTTTGCAGAAGTGATTGTGCCTTGTTGTAGTAAGGCAGCAAATCTAGCTTCCTGACTTCAAATTTCTGATTCATCTGGTTGACGATCAGTTGAGAGTCTCCAAAGACTTCCAGCATGGTGATACCGGATTCGATGGCGAGTTCCAATCCTAAGATCAGAGCTTGATATTCAGCTGCATTGTTTGTGCATGGTTCCAGTAGCGAGAAAGCATATGGAATCATGTATTTGTTGGGGCTAACAAAGAGGATGCCAACTCCCGAGATCAGCTGTCTTTTTTCATTCATCCTGGTTGCACCGTCAAAGTACATGTCCCAGGAGGCACTTTGCGAGAAAGTCTCCACATTGTAGACTGGTTCATCTGGGAGATCATCTCTGAGTGGAGAATCTTTAGGCAATGGATGCTCTGCGAGGAAGTCCGCTAGAGCTTGCCCTTTGATTGCCTTTTGTGGTACATACCTAATATCAAATTGTGACAGAAGGATGGACCATTTTGCCAGTCAAGCGTTGAGAGAACCTGCCTTTGTGACAAGGACCTTCAAGAGGTTGACCCTCAGAGATAAGATCACCGATCTGCAACTTGAACCTGATTTTGCCGATAGGCCTTTGAGTACTCCCATCGTATCCAAAGATAGATACAGATGTATGGCTAAGCTTGCTGGGTGGGATGCCCAACTCTTCAAGAGCCGATGTGGAGATGAGGTTGAGTGCAGAACCTGGGTCGATCTGAACTCTGTGCATAGGCATTTCCTTGATATACCCTGTGAAGTACAGGGGTCGGTTGTGCCTGGTTTCGCCAAGTAGGAGGTCGTCCTTTGTGAAGGCGATGGTTGCACTGGCTGCTTTTTTAACCGAGAGGCATTCAATGCATGATCCTTCAGTTTTCTTCTTTTTTCCTTTTAAGGAGGCTTCTGAGTTTTTGACCCGGTAATCCATTTCAATTTGGAGGACTTGCGGGGCATGTTTGTCGACATCCTCATTCAGCTTTTGTAATTCCGAGATGAGATTATCACGAGTGTGCGGAGACATTCGCAACAAATCTAGGATGTGCAGACGTGCAGGTATGTGCTTGAAGTGTTCAATCAAGTCATACTTGAAAGCCTCCTTAGGGCCTGCATGTTCATCATTGTTGCCACTAGGGGCGCTTACAACATCTTTTCCTGAAGGATTTACATATGTAAAGAAAGATTGGTTGTAATTTTTGTGGTAGTCCCGGCCAGAGCGGGTGCCTTTTACCAACTTCGAGAGCTTCTTGAGAAGGGTCTTCGTTTAGAAGATTATCTTCAGGATCAAGAGGCTGTCATTTTTCATTTGCTGAGGATGTATCAGTAGCAGAGTTGCCATCCTCAGTGATTGTGTTGCACGGAGCATTTTTCGGGAACAAGTCCTGAACAACATCCAGTAACCTTTCTTCTTCGCTGACTAATTCATCATCCCAAGCATCAATAGCTGGGAATTCTTCAGTCAGGAAGGGTGTGAATTTTGAAGTCACAGTCTCAGGAGAAGAAACCTGAGAGGGTGTCATCTCAGTGAAAGTCACATGAGACGAGGTGGCTCCAGAAGATACATTGCTAGGCGTCGCCAGAGTGTAAGTGCTCTCATCAGACGATGCTTCGGAAGAGCTATAATCCCGAATTATCATATTACAGGAAGCTCTGACGGGAGACGTTGCCTGATCGGAGTCAGACTCATCCTCGGATGTAAGAGGATCGTCTATCCAGCAATTTTTTCCATTTTTAGGAGTTAAGGGAGGATGTACCTGATGGTCTTCAGGGACTTCAGGCTCTGGATTGCGAGGAGGCTCGTTGACGCGGTCTTGCTCTTGTTCTAGAGCGAGATGCTGCAAGATCCTTGCATATTCTTCAAGATCAGGCATGGGAGCCGGATCTTCTTCTCCATCAACTCTTTGTGGCTCAACATGATTGATTTCCACTGGAGTAATGAGAGGTGCCGGGTCAGCAGCATTTTCTTGTACAACTTCTTGGTCTTC
Organism: Litsea cubeba; assembly: GCA_012931725.1. Classification (NCBI taxonomy): domain Eukaryota; kingdom Viridiplantae; phylum Streptophyta; class Magnoliopsida; order Laurales; family Lauraceae; genus Litsea; species Litsea cubeba. The sequence continues at coordinate 25,159,666 of CM022951.1, read as the reverse complement.
TTCATCATCAGACCAGGATCCTTGTGCCTGTAGGGGTTATACCAGATTACTGGCATAAGATGAGACTCAGGAACCCATTCTTCATCGGAGAGATATTCTCCTGTTTCAAGGGACTCCTCCCACTCGTCTGTGTAGTTGGATTCGAATCCATCATCGGTATCGCTGGACTCGTATCCATCAATGGAGAATCCAACTACCGAATTGCAAGAGTATGATGCCTCATGCGTGGCTTCTTTGAATTGAGGTGGCATGAAATCACTGAGAGTGAGTTTCCTTACCCCCTTTGAAGTCTCTGGAAGGGATGTTTTTGTTGCCTCCAGTGAAACGGTAGAGGAAGCCTCTGCCTTTTCTTTGACCTCTTGTTTTGGCTGGGTCTTCTCTTGCCGTTTAAGCTTGAAAAGATGTTACCTAGCCTGCCTTCGCTGTTGAGCTGTAGGCTTTGTTTTCACGACCTCCCAATTTTCATCTTCCAGGAGATCGGGATGTACCCATATCGGTTGTCCGTCTGGTGTCGGGTAAGGAACCAGTTCCTCGGACGCTTGGATTGAGTTTATCACCTTGAAGGAAGTAGTGATCTTTTTCTTCGGTGATTTTGATGTTTGTCCACATGTCACCATGTTGACGGAGGCAGGCCCATAGTTTTTGTCAAAGGTGATGACTCCGTTTTTCCACATCTCATTTATTTTCTCCCTCACAACGAAGCATTGATTGAGAGGATGCGAGATCATCTGGTGGTATGGACTGTACCGAGGATCGTTGGTTTTGCCAACATCACCCGGTCTTTTCGGTTCAGGCAAGGTGAGCTTGCCGTTTGCCACAAGAGCCCCGAAGATTTCATCAACATCTTCATCAAATGGGTATTTCTTCTCTACTCGTTCTTTGAAGGCATCTGAGAGTTCAGGTCTCTTACCAGCAACTTTATTTTCAGCTTTCTTTGGTGGCTGAGGAGCTGACTTGGTCTGCACATTGAGGACCTCTTTTTTCTTTGATACCAATTGTTAGATCTCGTGATCACTGAGAGGGGGGGGGTGAATCAGTGATCTCTTTTAAACAGGTCCTTGCTAACAACAATTCAAATCAAACCACACAATTGACACCAGATTTTACGTGGTTCACCAAAAGGCTACGTCCACGGTTCAATCCCGTCCGAACAACAATCCGGTACAGGTCTGAATCTTATTTAGTCGCACCGACGACAAAGAGCACCAACCCTTAAATTCAGATAGCACCAACTATCTAGGAAGCACCGACTCCCTTAGGTTTCAGATAGCACCAACTATCTAGGAAGCACCGACTCCCTTAGGTTTCAGATAGCACCAACTATCTAGGAAGCACCGACTCCCTTAGGTTTCAGATAGCACCAACTATCTAGGAAGCTACAACTCCCTTTACAATTTGTCTGCACCCACAGACAGGATCACCAAACCCCAAAACACCAAGCACCAACTTGATGATTACAGCAAAGAAGATAAACTGATCTACAGCCCTTTCCCCTCTACAATTCTCTCTCTCTCAATCCCTTACAAATAGAAATCTAAAGCATAAAAGAGAGACTTATCTTATGAACGAAAATACCATCTTCATGAGGCTTCAAATTCGTCCACACTTGCTGTAGAAAGTTGCTCCACAACAGCAAGACACAAGCACCTTCTTCTCCAAGCACTCTTCTCTCCAAAACTCTCTCAAACTCTTCTTTCTTTGATGCTTGTTATTGAAAACGAGATTAGGAGTGTTTATATAGGTTTTAGCAACCCTTAAGAGTCTTCAAAATAGGCTACAATTCGTTTAGAAAGAGTCCCAAACGAAATACAAAAAGTTCCTGAATTTTCGTGCAAGTCTTCTGTTTCTGCGCAACTCTGATCCCGTGCTCGGTCGACATCATACTGTGCTCGGTCGACATCATACACTGACTGGAAATCAGTCACTTATCGAGCTCGGTCGACATCCTGAGGGCTCGGTCGACCGAAGACACACTGTGTCACGAAAATAACTGAGAGCTACCAAAATCTGTTTTCTGCAGGTTTCTTCTTGCTCGGTCGACCGCATGAAGAGCCCGGTCGACCGCGTGCTCTGCTTCAGGAATGCTGAATTCCTGAACTGTGTCAACTCTTATTTTTCTTTTTAAGCTCTATCAATTCCACTCTTTCAACACATGATTGAGACATAGTGTTGACAATAATTCCAATACAATTTGATGCTTGAGACACCAAACACACCAATGCTTCAAGATTCAACTCAATGCATCTCAAATTCCAACATAGAGGTTGCAATGGCGGTTGGCTCTTTTCTTGATGATTTCTGACTGTTGAGGTCTTTAATCACCATTTCAGCTTCCATGGAAGCTTCTAGGAGTTCTCCCAGGTTTTTTGATTTGTTGTCGATGATCATGGAGCGGATTCTAGCTCTCATGTTGTTTCGGCAAATGTCGACTAGCGACGCTTGTGGCAATACATCAGAGCATTTGTATGCCATTGCTTTCCACTTGTGAATGAAGTCATATGTTGATTCATTCTCCCCCTGTTTTAGGCTGCACAGCTGAGCCATAGTAGCGGAATGATCCTTACCTTTGAAGTGAGTCAGGAAGCGTGTCTCTAGCATGGCCCAGTTTTGGATTGAGTCTTCCGGCAGAGTGGAGTACCAATCGAAGGCCGTACCTTTTAGGGTACTTGCAAAGAGGCGGATCTTGAGTGCATCTTAATCCGCGATAGCTCCCGTTAGGATCTTGAAGTGGATGATGTGCTGTCTGGCTGATCCTTTCCCCGTATATGTTTGGAGAGTAGGATGCTTAAATTTGGTGGGGAACGGGACCGAGTCCATCCATAAGGGATATGGTGGCTTGATCCCATGCTCCTTGAGTATATCCTCTTCTTTTGCTTTGGCGAGGATACTGTCTACGTCCTTTTTGGTAAGGGCGCGTGACTCATTTTCTTCTCCATTTACCTCATCGTTTTGATGATTCGGAGGAGGTTCATTGTTCGCTTGATTTTGGAAGGCGAGGAGAAGGTTTTCATCAGAGTTTCAATCCTCTGCTGGCCTTGTTCCAACTGCTGGATGCGGGTGATCGCATCTTCTGGAGGTGGATTACGGGGTGGTGGCTCAGAATTTGTAGCAAAGACATTCATCCTTCGTGATTCGAACGAAGAAACTGTCCTGGTGACTGAGCTGGGGCTCATTCTTTTTGAAGAAGAGCTTGAGGAAGGAACACTCTGCTGTCCTTTACTTGAAGGAGTAGGGGATTCTTCTGAATGTCTTTTTGTCCTTGAGACACTGCGGGTCGTCGGACATCGGACATGGATTTTTGTTGCTGATTTTTGGCGCCTTCTGGTTTTTCCAACCATATGGATGGCAGCAACTTGGTTGGGTCTTTCTTTTTCGACCCATTTGGGAGAGACTTGAAGTGTAGGAGGCTGGGTCCTTTGCTTCTCTAGTCTCTTTTGCCGGTATGACGCGCGGCGGCTTATACGACGAGCAATTTGAGCTTCGGTCAGCTTTGGCTGGGCTTTGACGATGAATGATGTGCTCCCTCGGGCGCAGCAGCCGAGCCTGTCTTCTTTGTAGCTGGGCAAGGACAGGACGCGAACCCTGTCCTTCGCCTGTTGCAGCGAAGCTTTCAATTTTTGGAGTTCGGCCCTTGTAGAGATGAAGGGTCGAACTGCAGGTTTGTAGGCCTTAGCAGGTTCTTGTAGAGGCCTTGTGATGCATGATTTGATTTTGGGCTTGTAGGAACAAGCCGGCTCATGCTGGGTTGACTTGAGAGTCAGGTTGGAGATGGGTCTCTCCTCTTTCATGTAAGCAAGAGGGCAGAACTGTTTCTCCTTGAGTGGGGCCAGGAATGCTGGCTTAGTGGATTTTTGGGACCTTCTTTGTTTTGGTGAAGGTCTTGGGGACCAAGTCTTGGGATAGACCTGGTTGCTTGCAGGTCGAGGCTTCGTGGGGGTGCCACGGGCTTCAGGCCTTCTGGTGCTTGCCTTTGGTGTCACGGTAGTGACACGTTGAGAGGCGAGTTTCTGCTTCTTGGAGGGAGCAGTTTGTTCTTTGGGAAGTGGGAATGGTCCCAGCGTCCCAAAGACAATAGTCCGGGGAGTCGAGGTCGACCCGGAGTTCAGAGAGTTACCGAGGGAGTTGACACTTCGGCAGCTGATGGGGCGCTTGTAGGTGCGCGTAGTTTGCTTCTGTTGAAGCATGATTTGGTGCTTGTTCTCATCGAAGGTAATGGTAAGCGATGCTGCCATTGTTAGTTTTTTTTCGAAAATTTCTGAAACAAGACTACATTCATTAGTAATCACAAGAATATAATGATCATAAATGGGAAGTTCTATGGTTTCGTCTTTTCAAATTGCTCGAGGGAGATGACCCAAGCAATATGAGGAAGGCAAAATGCCATAGAGGGTACAATTGTTCTAATCGCAGGTATGGTGAGCCCAGAATGAGCGTCCCAGTGACTGCTAGAAGCAATTGTGAACTTAAATTCGACTTATCGAGAAGCAAAGCTTGCTCGAGATAAGAAGAATATAAAGTTTAGAGTTACAGATGTGCCGGTCGCAATACAGTAGACCCTGAAAGGGCATACTAGTACCGCTAGACACAAATGTTTTGAGACCGCGTTCATGAGATGAGATTCTCTGTTTTGAAAGGTCAAGATTGGATTCATCAAAGAGAGCAGATGGTATTCCAATCTGAACACGGGCTCAGCGATTTCCGCGAGCGCCAGTGCTCAGAAAGAAATGAACCATAATTTCTCGAATCTGAATCTAAAAATGACAAGTTTTTTTTTTTTTGAAAGGCCAATATCGGGTTCATCAAAGAGAGCAAAAGGCACTCCAATCTGAACACGGGCTCAGCGATTTCCGCGAGCGCCAGTGCTCAGAAAGGAGAAGACCAAGATTTCTCCAATCTAAACCCAAAATGACGGAAGTTTTTTTTTTCAGATTTTGAAGATTTTTTTTTTGAAATTTTTTTTTATTTTAAAATTTTTATTTTTTAAAAATTTTATTTAAAAAAAAAGTATTTAAAAGACGAGAGAGTACACATAGGCCTCCTAACCCGGTCTTATGAAATCTTGATTGATAGAATTACCCCCAGGTATGGGTAGGATTACTTAATGAACCCGTTTGGAGGACCCTTGCCTAGAACAGTCAAGCTGTCTCCACACTCTGGATAAGGCTTTTCTTTGAATCAACCATGATCAAAGAACACAGTTGGTTTAACCTTAGTGGTCTATGTCTTTTTATATATATATATTTTATTTTTAATGAACTCATCGAAGAGAAACGATGGCCCAAAACCTTAGTCGAACAGGCTCAACATTTCTGCAAGCGCGATGAACGATAGGAACGGATCAAGGTTTCTCAATTTTGAATCCAAAATAAAAAATCTAATTTTTTTTGTTTTTATATATATATATTTTATTTTTAATGAACTCATCGAAGAGAAACGATGGCCCAAAACCTTAGTCGAACAAGCTCAAGATTTCTGCAAGCGTGATAAACGATAGGAACGGATCAAGGTTTCTCAATTTTGAATCCAAACTGAAAAATCTGATTTTTTTTTTGAAAAGAGAAAGAGTGGAAATAAATTCAAAGAATTAGAAATTTCCAAAAAAAATCCCATCTCATTTTTTTTTAGATCTTTAATAAACTCATCGAAGAGAAACGATGGCCCAAAACCTTAGTCGAACAGGCTCAACATTTCTGCAAGTGCAATGAACGATAGGAACGGATCAAGGTTTCTCAATTTTGAATTCAAAATGAGAAATCTGTTTTTTTTTTGTTTTTTTTTTAAAAGAGAAAGAGTGGAAATAAATTCAAAGAATTAGAAATTTCCAAAAAAAATCACATCTCATTTTTTTAAAGATCTTTAATGAATTCATCGAAGAGAAACGATGGCCCAAAACCTTAGTCGAACAGGCTCAACATTTCTGCAAGCGCAATGAACGATAGGAACGGATCAAGGTTTCTCAATTTTGAATTCAAAATGAGAAATCTGGTTTTTTTTTGTTTTTTTGTTTTTAGATCTTTAATGAACTCATCGAAGAGAAACGATGGCCCAAAACCTTAGTCGAACAGGCTCAACATTTCTGCAAGCGCGATGAACGATAGGAAAGGATCAAGGTTTCTCAATTTTGAATTCAAAATGAGAAATCTAATTTTTTTTGTTTTTTTTTTTTGAAAAGAGAAAGAGTGGAAATAAACTCAAAGAATTAGAAATTTCCAAAGAATCTCATCTCATTTTTTTTAGATGCGGAATCCAACATAGGCCACCAATTAGAAAGTAACCAAGGAATCAAGAAAAGAAATATAAGCGTAGAGCAAAATATATGATATGCAAATATTTTATTTCTAGCATCGTGTTCTCAAAAGAACCTATCCCACCGGGTGTGCCACCTTGATGGACCGCGCTTCTGCTCGGTTCTACCGAGGTCGGCGGACGTGGGAGTCCGTTGGGTCCGACCCTTTCGTAACCGAGGGGCAGAGGCGCGCATCAACATTTTTGTTGTGTGGGTGTGCCAGATTTTCTATTTTACTCGGAATTGCAAGTGGTGATCTGGAGATCAACCTTCGCAAGTAAAAAAGAAATCAACTTCTTTCAAGTTTTCCATTGCACATATATTTAAGAAAAGAGACATTTTTCTTGGTTTGCCGTAAAAGGCGATTTTTTTGGCATTTATAGCCGATTTTGGCGTTTATAGCCGATTTACAATCCTTATCAATAATGAAAGACAAGAGTTGTGATTTTTGTCTCTTTTGAAAAAATACAAACTACAATGAAAAGCAAGAAAATGAGTATCTAACTTCTCAGGAGATTGTGGGGGACCCGTTCAGATTGACGGTCGTAAGCCATATGTGGGCTTCGCCATCATCCATGCAGATGAGAACAGAGGATGCTATTGATTCGCTTGGCTTGGCTATAACCTCAGGTTTTTAGAGGACAAAGACCAAAAGGAGGTCCTATGTCCAATAAAAAACCGAGTAGACGGGCTGAAAAGCCACATCTAAGCCATTGGAGGCAGAAGGAGAAGGCAAGGACCTTGGGGGGGGGGGTACCCCCCAAGGGACTTTTGTCACTTTGTAGCGGTGGTCGGTGTAGAACTTCCGCAGACTTTTCTCTCTTTGATGCCTTTTTCTGTCTGAGTTTCCGGATTTTCTGCAGTCTGTTGTCTGTGTCTTTTGTGATTGTGTCTCCGTTTTTTTTTCTTTCTTCTTGGAGAGCTCTCCTATTTATAGGCTTTTAGGTAGCCATTTAGGAGGGTTTATGGGCTTTTATTGTCATTAAGCCGCATAATGGGAGGAGTTACAGGATTTAATTCTTTATTTTGTAACTCCATTTTCTTGGCTTCTGATTGGCCGGAGGAGATTGAGGGCATTTAATAACCTTTAATCGCCATGATGGGAGGAGTTTCATGGGTTAAATGCCATGAATCTCTTGACTTGTAACTCCCGGATGCTTGCTTCTGATTGGTCCATCCAAAGAAATGGATTAATGACTGTAATAAACCTAGTCAATTAATCGCATTAAGCGGTCGCCGAGCAGTTGAAGAGTCGAGGGCCGTGCCGCGTCTTTTGGGATTCTTCTGGCAATGATCATCGATGGATCTTCATGTAGATCGACATCAGATGACCATGTGACTTCAGGTGTTGGTTGCCAACAGCGGGTCAGTGCCATCTGTCCTGTCGATTTCTCGATCGGTCGGGTAGAAAGCACAATTTTTTTGGTTGACCGGGTGGCGATCAATGTTGTTTTTGATACTTTTGATGATTGACCCGTGTTTTTGACGGATGTCAGAGGATTTGGTGTCTCAAAAGTATGAGTTTTGGAAACTACCAGAGGCCAGACGCTTCGAATCGCGAAAAAACGGCGAAAACCGGGGTTTCCGGGGCCTTCCCGGCGATCCCGGGCTCCAGGGTCGCCGGCGACCCTGGCCCAGGGTCGCAAGGGCCTGCGACCGTGGGCCAGGTCCTCTTGTGTATATGTTTTGTCTTCCATTGCTTGGTGCGTAATCTTTCTAATAATAGTGTTTAGCTGACTAGGGCCAAAACCTCTCTCTCTAAGTTCTCGATATCTTGCCGGAGGTCTTTCATTCATCTTTTAACGCTGAGAGAGTCTGGTTCCGCTTCGGGACGACTTCCACTACCACTGTTAAATGGGTCCGATGTCAACATCCTACCTAAGAAGTCTTGGGAATCCATGGGAAAGCCGTCTACGACCCTGGGAGGGTTTTCCCCCTTTTTGTCCCGTTTTGTGTCCGTTTTTGCTGTTTTTCGATTCTTTTTTCTTCTGTATTTTTCCTTGACATTTTGACCATTTATTGGCTTGATTTCCCTGTAGGAAACCTGATAAGAATCCTTGCATTTTGGTTTGCAAAGTTTCGAATTTCCTGAGAAAGCCGAAGACTTTGTCGCGCAGAGCTGCCGATTTTCTGTCAGAAGCTGAAACTGGGTCAAACGATGTCGGAATGACCTAAAATTTGGTGTGAAGCCTCCTGAGCAATAAATAAGACCAACCATAGGCTTTTGTTTGAGTTTTGAAGCTATTTGGGGTCCTATCACCAGTAGACTCGCTTTTGTCGCGATGAAGATGTCGCGGTTTGATGTGCGGTCAACCGATGTCCGATTAACTTGAAATTTGACAGGGAACCCATTGGAGTCATTTTAAGATGATCCATAGGCTTTGTCTTGGAAACCATGGTCCCTGAGAGCTTTGCCGCCGAGAGACCTGATTTGGCTTCCGAGCGTCAAACTTTGGTCAAATGTTGTCGAAATGACCTGAAATTTGACGTGCAGCCCTTTGTAAGCATTTTGAAGCCGTCCATGTGCTCTATCTGATGAGTGATGGCCTCGGTGGTTCTTGCTGCCGAGAGGCTTGATTTAGCTATTCAAGGGTTGATGTAGGGTCAAACGTTGTCGGTTTGACTCGGAACTTGACGTGGAGCCTTTTGGATGTATTTTGAGACCATCATCGGCTCTGATCGAAGATTTGGTGTCTCCGATGCTTTCACCGCCGAGAGCTCCTTTTCGGCTGTCGGAGAAGCGAAGTTAGGCCAAATGATTTTGAAATGGCCCGAAACTTCTTGTGTACTCCTCTTGAAGGATCTTGCAGTTTTTGTTTGATTCTGACAAGATTTGATTTTTTGGAAGTAGCATTGCCTATTTATGGCAGGTTGCGACTTTATGTAGCTCTTTGGATCTTGAAGAGGCAAAGTGACATTTTTGGTGTCAACAATAAGTAAAACAATCTATCTAGAAGATAGAAACAGCAACTAACAAGCAACAAATAAATCTACAACATACAAGGAAGTAGATTATTCCTTTGGAGCTCGATTGTGCTCTAATGGAGAAGTTGCGTCTTTCTTTAATGATGAAACTCTTTTACGTATCAAATTAAGATCTCCAAGACCTTTTGATCTTCCATGCTATGACCCACATCAGATTCTCCTTTTCTCAAGAAGTTGGTGGGATCTCTAAGAGAAAACTACTAGGAACTCAAAGGAGGAACTAGAAAGAGAACTAGAAGAGGAAAAGTTTCGGGCCATTTCAAAATCATTTGGCCTAACTTCACTCCTCCGACAGCTGAACGGAAGCTCCCGGCGGCGACAGTGTCGAAAATAATAAATCTTCAATCAAAGCCTGTGGATGGTCTCAAAATACGTCCAAAAGGCTCCACGTCAAGTTCCATGTCAAACCGACAAGGTTTGACCCTACATCGACCCTCGAATAGCTAAATCAAGCCTCTCGGCGGCGAGAACCACTGAGGCCATCACTCATCAGACAGAGCACATGGCTGGTTTCAAAATGCTTACAAAGGGCCACATGTCAAGTTTCATGTCATTTCGACAACATTTGACCAGACTTTGACTATAGGAAGCCAAATCAGGCATCTCGGCGGTGAAGCTCCCCGGGACCATGGTTTCCAAGATAGATCCTGTGGATCATCTCAAAATGACTCCAATAGGTTCCCTGTCAAATTTCAGGTCAATCGGACATTGGTTGACCGCACTTCAAAGCATGATATCTTCCTCGCGACAGACTAAAGTCTACTGGCGACAGTACCCCACGCGGCTTCAACTCTCAAACAAAAGCATGTGATTGGTCTTATTTATTGCTCAGGAGGTTTTACCTCAAATTTCAGGTCATTCCAACATCATTTTTCCCAATTTTGTCTTCTGACGGAAAATCGGCAGCTCTACGCGGCAAAGTCTTCGGCTTTCCCGGAAAATTGGAAACTTTGCACTTCAAAATGAAAGGATTCTCTTCAAGTTTTCTACAGGTTAATCAAGCCAACAAATGTGCAAAAATGTCAAGAAAAATACAGAAGAAAAAAGAATAAGAAAAAACATCGAAACGGCTGAAAAACGACGACCGAAAGGGAAAAATCCCCCCAGGGTCGCCGCGACCCTTGCCCAGGGTGGCCCATGGTCGTCGGCAACCATGGAGAACCGGGTCGCCGGATTTTCCCCGGAAAGGCCATTTTCGGTCCCTTTTCGCATTTCGAAACATTCGGCCCCGGTGGTTTTTTCAAAATTCAGACTTTTAAGGCACCAAATCTATCGATATCCGTCAAAATCACGGGTCCGTCTTCATGAGTATCAAAATCATCATTGATCGCCAACAGGTCGACCAAAAAGTGCACTTTCTACCCGATCGATCGAGAAATCGACAGGACAGATGTCACCGGCCCATTGTTAGCAATCAGTGTCTGAAGTTATATGGTCATCCAATGTCGATCAGTGTGAAGATCCATCAATGATCATCGCAAGAAGAACTCCAAAAGACACAGCGCGGCCCGCGACTCTTTAACAGCTCGGCGACCACTTAATGCAGTTAATTAACTAGCTTTATTGCAGTCATTAATTCATTATTTTGGACGGCCCAATCAGAAGCAAGCATTTGGGAGTTACGAATCAAGAGATCCATGACATTTAAACCATGAAACTCCTCCCATCATGGTGCTTAAAGGCGATTAAATGCCTTAAAACTCCATCAGCCAATCAGAAGCCAAGAAAAAGGGGTTACAAAATATAGAAATAAATCTTGTAACTCCTCCAATTATGTGGCCTTAAAGCCCATAAAGCCTCCTAAATGGCTACCAAAGGCCTATAAATAGGAGAGCATTCCAAAGAAATCAAGATCAGAAAATATCCTAAAAAAACTAGAGATCAGATCAGATCAGAAAAAGAGAGAAACCTATGCTGAAGTTCTGCATCGACCACTGCTACAAGGTGACAAAAGTCCCTTGGGGGCACTCCGCCCAAGATCCTTTGCCTTCTCCTTCTGCCTCCAATGGCTTAGATGTGGCTTTTCAGCACGTCTACTTAGCTTTTTATTGGACATAAGACCTCCTCTTGGTCTTTGTCCTCTAAAAATCTATGGTCATAGCCAAGCCAAGCGAATCAAAAGCATCCTCTGTTCTCATCTGCATGGATGATGGCGAAGTCCACACATGGCTTACGACCGTCTATCAGAACGAGTCTGTTAGATATCGCGATCACTGAGAGGGGGGGTGAATCAGTGATTCCTTAAAAACAGGTCCAATTTAACAACAAAAGCAAATCAAATCACACTTGTGATATTGTGTTGACAATAATTCCAACACAAGATGATACTTGAGATGCGAATAGGATATTAAAAGAATACTTTGCTCCCCCTTTCAAGCCCATCTCCTAAGGATTAGGAGAGTGAGTAACTCCTAATTTTTTTTCGGAGATACTCGAAGACTTCCTTTGGCAGAGGTTTTGTGAAGATATCAGCAACTTGCTCAGTAGTTGGAACATATTCCAACTTTACCTCACCATCTGCAACCTTTTCCTTGAGAAAGTGATAGCGAATTGCTACATGCTTCGTTCTAGAATGTTGAACAGGATTCTTGGAGATGTGAATTGCACTTGTGTTGTCACAGAGGATCGGCGTAGGATCCGTTGTCGGAACTCCTAGATCAGAGAGCATTTGCCGCATCCATAACACTTGCGTACAACAAGTTGCCGCTGCAATATATTTTGCTTCCGCTGTAGAAAGAGATACTGAATCTTGTTTCTTACTGTGCCATGCCACCAACCTTTCACCGAGATAGAATGCACCACCGCTTGTACTCTTGCGATCATCTATACATCCAGCCCAATCGGCGTCAGAGTATGCAACAAGAGTGAAGGATTTGCCTTTAGGATACCAAATGCCAAGCTCCATGGTACCTTTCAGATATCGAAATATCCTTTTTACTGCTGTAAGGTGCGTCTCAGTTGGTGATGCTTGAAATCGAGCCACCATACATACTGCTTGCAGAAGATCCGGTCTTGTAGCAGTCAAATAAAGCAAGCTTCCTATCATAGAACGATAAGTGGTGTGATCAACGGACTAACCCTTATCATCTTTGCTTAGTTTTGTGTTCGTTGTCATTGGTGTGCTCACAGGCTTGCTGTCTTCCATGTTAAATCGCTTCAGCATTTCCTTGATGTATTTCATCTGTGATATGAAAATACCATGTTTCAGCTGCTGAACTTGTAAACCAAGGAAGAACTTTAGTTCTCCAAGCATTGACATCTCAAATTCTTTCTTCATCTCTTCAGCGAAATTCCTGCACATTTCCTCATCATTGCCACCAAAGATTATGTCATCGACATAAACAATGACAACCAGCTGTTTGCTCAACTCTGTTTTGACATAAAGATTGCTATCAACCAGTCCTTTTCCAAAGCCGATCTTTCGGAGATAGAGGTCCAGCCTTGTATACCACGCCCTTGGCGCTTGTTTCAGCCCATAAAGAGCCTTTTTCAACTTGCACACTAGGTCTGAATTTTTGCTAATAGGAAAACCATCAGGTTGCTCAATGTAGACCTCTTCTTCAAGTAATCCATTCAAGAAGGCTGACTTTACATCCATCTGAAATACCTTGAAGGTTTTGTATGCAGCCAATGCAAGAAACATACGAATGGCTTCCAGACGAGCCACCGGTGCAAAGGTCTCTTCAAAATCTATGCCTTCAACTTGAGCATAGCCTTTACAAACTAACCTTGCTTTGTTTCGTATGACCTGACCATCTTCATTCAGCTTATTCTGAAAGACCCATTTAGTACCAATAACATTCTTATCGGTAGGTCTAGAAACTAGTTCCCATGTGGAGTTCTTCTCAATTTGCTCCAACTCCTCATGCATAGCTTTCAACCAACTTTCATCGAGACTGGCTTTAGCCACAGTCTTGGGTTCAATGGTGGACACAAGTGAGTAATTGCTAACTACACTTTGTCTTGTTTTAACACCGGCCTCAGGATCTCCAATGATTTGATCCTTAGGGTGTTGCTCTACCCAAGTGCTTTTCTTTCTAGGTGTAGCATCCTCTGAGTCATCCTTTGATTTCTCAGAATCATTAGGTTCAGCTACTTCATCATCAATCTCACTCGAGTCCTCATAAACGGGACTGTCATAATGAGTTCCATTCTTGGATTCATAGTTTTCATCAATTCTAACATCAGCACTTTCTATGATTTTTCTGGTCCTTTTGTTAAGACATCTGTAAGCCTTACTAGATGAGGAATAACCCAGAAATATACCTTCATCAGCTCTTTCATCAAATTTGCCCGGATTTTGTTCAAGACGTTTGATGTAACACTTGCTACCGAAGACTCTGAAGTGCTTGACTGTTGCTTTTCGCCCAAACCATAGCTCATAAGGAGTTTTGACTTCATGTGGCCTGATCAATCATCGATTCTGAATGTATACAGCCGTATGGATTGCCTCCTTCCAGTATGTGTCAGCTAGCTTGCTCTCAGTTAGCATTGTACGAGCCATCTCTTGAATGGTGCGATTTTTCCATTCCACAACTCCATTTTGCTGTGGAGTTCTAGGGGCTGAATACTGTCTTTGAATGCCATGGTGCTCACAATAGTTAGTGAACTCTTCATATGTGAATTCACCGCCTCGATCAGACCTTAAAATCTTGATACGTTTTCCAAGCATATTTTCAACCTGTGCTTTAAACACTTTAAAACGATCAAGTGCTTGATGTTTATGCTTAAGAAACAATACCCATGTCATACGAGTATAATCATCAATGCATAACATAAAATACTTATCTCCATTGGTGCTTTGAGTTCGCATCGGTCCACAGAGATCAGTGTGCACTAGCTCAAGAGGTTTCTTTGAATGATGCTCCTTTGACTTGAACATTACCCTCGTTTGCTTTCCCTTTTGGCAAGAATCGCAAATGGGGTTGGAAGGCTTTTCAACTGTAGACATATTTCTGACAGCCTTTGATTTGCAAATCTTTGACATGTTATCAAAGTTTAGATGCCCAAGGCGTTTGTGCCACAACCAACTTTCCTCTGTCCGACTCATCAAGCAAGTCTTTTCAGCTCCATCTGACAATGTATAGAGATTTCCAGCAGTCCTAGATCCAGTAGCCACTGTTTTGCCGTTGCTACACTTCTTGATAGCAAACCCATTCTTAGTGAAGACAACTTCGTGGCCTTTGTCACAGATCTGGCTCACACTAAGCAAGTTGTGTCTCAGTCCAGACACATATAAGACCTCGTCTGATCTGATCTTGTTTGCCTTTAGCTGAACAACACCTTTTCCGCAGATTTTGGCACCATCATTGTTACCAAACTTCACTGATCCGCCTTCATAGTGCTGTAATTTGACGAATATTTCCTTATCACCTGTCATATGGCTTGAACAGCCACTATCAAGGACCCATGGTGCTGCCTTCTTTTGTGCATTGAATGCCGTTTGCACAATGAGAGATTCTTTGGAATTACCTTCCCTTTTCTTTGCCCTCCATGCCTTAACTAACTTGGGTTTCTTTTCAACCTGAAATTGGTTAGCTATAGGCAACCTACAATCCCTAGCCAAGTGTCCATAATTATGACACATATAGCACTTAATTTTGTGGCTGTTTAGGATTGAAAAAGGATTTCTAGTCACAAGTGGGCTGTTTCTAACATAGAATTTACAATCAGCTCTTTTATGTCCATATCTATTGCAATGAAAGCAATAACCATAGAATCTGAACATTCTTCCTTTCTTAGGTGGCTGGATAAACTCCACAATCCTTTTCTTATTGACCATCTCAATACTAGGCTGAATTTGAAGCTTTGTAGCCTTGAGAGGTATGGCACTTTGTTTCATAAACACAGAAGGTGCAGCTTTAGAGGACTCTCCGGTTTCAAATCCAATACCAAATTTATTGTGGAAGGGCTTTTGAACTTTCAGAATTTCATTGAGTTTCATTGTCCCTTCAATCGCTTGGAGTGCTTTGAGTTTTCGGCTATTTTCCAAGTTTTCAGCCTTTGCTCTAGCGATTTCAGTTTCAAGTTTCATAGCCTCTTCCTTTTTGATACTTATTTGATTTTGAAGGACTTCCACCATTCTTTTATATTCTTCAACTTGAGTTTTCAAAGCAATAATTGAACTTTCAGATTCATGAAGAAGTTTCAGATTTTTCTTACTTGTTTTTCGTTCCATGCTAAGCTCCTCAAGTGCGGCAATGAGTTCTTCTTCGAGATTGACCTCAGCCTCCTCTTCCTCTTCCGGCTCTTGCTCCTCTTCTTCTTCAACGGTAACCATGAAGAGAGCTTCAGTTGCCTTGGCTGATTCATCATCGTCTGAAGTTTCAGACGTGCTGTCATTATATTGACTGATGAAGCTTTTTGCTTTGCCCCTCTTTCTGAAATTTTTCTTCCACTTACTCTTATCAACATAAGAGTCATCATCATTATTCTCTTTCAGCGGGCACTTCGCAGCAAAGTGACCAACACCGCCACAATTGAAGCATTTAAAGGGTAGCTTCCCTTTGTACTTTCCATTGCTTCCTTTCTTCAGCTTTCTAACAAATTGAGCCTCAAGCTCATCATCATCAGTATCAGAATCATGACCAGCAGTCTCTTTTCCCTTTTTCTGAACTTTGAAGGCCGCTTCTCTATCAGATGAAGACGTCTTACCTATGCGCATCTCATAGGCAGTGAGTGAACCATGCAACTCATCCATGGAAAATTCATTCAGATCCTTGGCTTCTTCTATGGCTGAGACTTTTGAATCAAACCGGGGAAGAAGAGATCTTAGAACCTTTTTGATGATGACTGGTTCTTTAATCTCCTCCCCTAGTCCACGAATGTCATTCGTGACTTCATTCACTCGTTGCAAATATGAGTCAACATTCTCGCTTTCCTCCATGCGAAGAGATTCAAATTGAGAGCGATGGGTTTGTAATTTTGCTTCTTTGATCTTCTCATCTCCTTCATGAATGCTTTTCAACTTGTCCCATATTTCCTTGGCTGTTTTACATGCAATTACTTTGACCAGCTCGCTGTCCACAAGGCCACTAAAGAGTGCATTCTGTGCCTTAGAGTCGTTGTCTGCTAACTTCTTCGTTGCAGCATCATTGGGTACAATGGCAATATTGTAACCGACTCTGACAGTCTCCCAGACATCATAGCCAAGTGACTTAATGAAAGCCTGCATTCTGATCTTCCAGAAGGAGTAATTAGAACCATCAAACAAAGGTGCTTTCTTATTCCCTGTATTGGTTGCCATGTGATTTGACAAGAGATCACCCTTAGCGTGTTAAGCTTTTCAAGGGAACCTTACGCTCTGATACCAAATTGTTAGATATCGCGATCACTGAGAGGGGGGGGGGGGGGGGTGAATCAGTGATTCCTTAAAAACAGGTCCAATTTAACAACAAAAGCAAATCAAATCACACTTGTGATAATGTGTTGACAATAATTCCAACACAAGATGATACTTGAGATACTAATTTCTTCAATTCTTCATTAAACTTCTCAAGGCATCTCAAATTCCAACAGAGTCCCTAATAATCTCCTGAGAAGTTAGATCCTCCTTTTCTTACTTTTTATTATAGTTTGTATTTTTCTAAAAGAGAGAAAAAAATCACAACTCTTGTCTTTCACTATTGATAAGATCTGTAAATCGGCTATAAATGCCAAAAATCGCCTTTCACGGCAAAACAAATGAAATCATCTTTTACGGCATTTCAAAAACTTGTCTATTTTCTTAAATATATGTGCAATGGAAACTTGAAAGAAGTTGATTTCCTTTTTACTTGCGAAGATCGATCTCCGGATCACTACTTACAATTCCAAGTAAAATAGAAAATCTGGCACACCCACCTAAAAAAATATTGATACCCACTCTGCCCTCTGGGCGTGAAAGGGTTCGATCAAACGGACTCCCACGTCCGCCGACCTCGGTAGCGCCGAGAGCAAAAAAGCGTGGTCCATCAATACTGGGCTATCAGCCAGGGCTACTGGTGGCCATACATGCAGAAAGACGCTCAGCTATATGCCAGAAAGTACGAGAAGTGCCAGAAGTTCTCACACTCCCTTCATAAGCCAGCGCATGATCTGAGCCCACTCTCCAGCCCAAGGCCCTTCGCCTAATGGGGGCTGGACATTGTGGGACCACTTCACCGAGCTCGAGGTAATAAGAGGTGGCTCTAGTGGCCACCAATTACTTCACCAAATGGGTAGAA
The DNA here is from genome assembly GCA_012931725.1 of Litsea cubeba. Lineage (NCBI taxonomy): Eukaryota > Viridiplantae > Streptophyta > Magnoliopsida > Laurales > Lauraceae > Litsea > Litsea cubeba. The sequence continues at coordinate 25,142,191 of CM022951.1, read as the reverse complement.
GCAGAACCACTGTCTTCCATCACCGAACACAACTCCAAAAACTTCATATGGAAGAACATTATCACGAGGTTTGGCATCCCACGAGCATTGGTCTCGGACAACAGGACCCAGTTCGACTCCAACCTCTTCAAAAATTTTTGCAAGGAGCTCGACATCAGGAATTACTACTCCACCCCAGCCTACCCACAATGCAACGGTCAAGCCGAAATCTCCAACAATGTGGTTCTCGATGGACTCAAGAAAGACTCGACCGAGCTAAGGGAAGATGAGTGGAATAACTCCCAAGTGTCCTCTGGGCATATAGGACGACTCCGAGGCGCTCCACCTCGGTAACGCCTTTCTCCTTATCCTATGGGATGGAAGCTGTAATTCCACTTGAGGTCGGCCTTCCGACTTTGAGATCAGAACTCTTCGACCAAGGCCAAAATGAAGTGAATCTGGCTCGAGAACTAGACCTAGCCGAAGAGCGCAGAGAAGCAGCAGCCATCCGCTTAGTTGCCTATCAGCAACAATTGGCCAATGGCTACAATCAAAGAGTCAAAGAAAGGAGATTCTCAGCTGGAGAGTTGGTCTTGAAAAAGACACTCCCAGTGGACAAAGATACAAACCAAGGCAAACTGGTACCGAACTGGCATGGCCCATTCAAGATGACCTCAATTGCTGGCCAATCAGCATACTGGCTTAAAGACATGGATGCTAAAGAGTTACCATAGCCATGGAATGCGACGCACCTCAAGAAGTTCTACTTCTGAATTGTATTTAATTTTTGAGATCAATAAAAATAGTCTTCGTTCTTTGTTGTTCATAAAATTTCACCAAATTATAAAACTCGGCAAGAGTGTCGCTCTCCAGCTCGGCAGCAGTGCATCAAGGCCACTCCAGCTCCGGTAATAGTACCAGCTGAGCATGACTCGATATTCTCTAACTCTGCAGTAGCACCACTCTCCAGCTCGGCAGTAGTGCATCGAGCCCACACCAGCTCCAGTAACAGTACCAACTGGGCATGACTCGGTCCTCTCCAGCTCGGCAGTAGTGTGACCAGACTACACCAGCTCCGGTAACTTTACCAGCTGGTCATGTCTCGGTCTCAGCCTCATGCATCACGGTAAATAGTACCAGATCGCAGCAAACGAGACTACACCAGCTCCGATAAATAGTACCAGTTGGTCATGTCTCGATCTTAAAGCAGCTCAGCAAGAGTGCTAACGAGACTATCTTGATCTCAGCCGAACGCATCTCGGCAGCAGTGCCAGGTCGATGCCAACAAGATTATTCTACGGAAATAAAACAAGTTATGGAACTCGGCGACTGCCTTGGTGACTACTTCGGTTGCAGAACCAATTACACTATCGATAAAGTTTCGAGATGGACAATTTGCTCCCTTTTGAGTTCGGTCAATGAATTGAGCTACGATACGGACAAATTTGGCATCTAGTTTCAGCTCAAATACATCTCTGAATTTCCGGTTATTACTTAAAATGTTTTAGTAAGCAAACCGAATTCAATTACTAAAGTGATACCTATTCTTCGAGAACATGTACGGAGTTCGGTTGGGGAACCGAGATTAAACACTTATAGTTTTCAAGAAATATTTGAAGGCAAGCATGAAGAAAGAAAAAGTGACTGGATACAAGCACAAGAAAAGTGAGACTGAATTATCAAAAAGGATATTTCATTTCAAGTTTGTGTCATTACAAGGCTCAACAACAAAAAGATACATCAAAGAAACAAAAGGAAAAAAATTTTAAGACAGCAGAAGCTCCAACAGCGTTGCCCTTAATGATCTCAGGCTCGGCAGGAGTAGATCCAGCCGCAGTGACCTCGGTCGCATTAGGAGGCGCCCTCGGAAGTAGAAGGAGCGGAGTTAGGCTCAGGTTCCGAGCGTGGGAACTTGTCTAGATTTCTGTAAGTTGGGTGGTCGTCAAGAACCCTCTCTTTTTTCAGAGCGGCCATACAGCCCATTTCCAAGGAAGCATCACTTATGCCTTCAACTTGCTCCTCATACTCATCCCCCGCCACTCCTATTCCTTCAAGATAGGAAGTTGATCTCGGACAGGGCATTGGCTTCGACCTCGGCTTTCTGTTTTCCGAGCTCAGTCACTGTCACGCCCCGAAACCGGGCCCTGCAGTGATCCGACCTCGGGGTGCGAAATTTTGGGATAAATTGAAACTTTTTGTTATAGTTCCCAAGATCCGCGTGAATGAGGATAATCACATTCCAACACCATCAGAGTATATTTTTCGCGGAAGCTAAACATGGTGTTACGACCCGGAATCCGTGGCCATTGGATTCCGTGTCGCACGCAACCAATATCACAAAGCCATCAATAAACAGACTGGCATAAATCATACATCAGAGCACACTGAGCTGGTAGTAACAAACTATTATTTCCCACATATTCAAGTTACAATTAACAGATGTCTTAATTACAAACCCAAAAGAAAAAGGCTGATAAGGCCATACAAGAATATCCAACTAAACAGAAATCCTACCCCAACATTTCAATACGAACTCTGGTGCCAAACTTGACATCTAGATGATATCAACGGACAGCCTCTCACGTCAGACCGGTGGTCCCACCGCCTCCTCTGATCAAACACCTACAAACAGAAAGAGAAGGAACTGGCACCAAACAAAAGGGGTCAGACACGACGGTCTGGCAAGCAAATAATCAAGTAATATGAAGTAAAAGAACATATATAAAACCTGATGAAATCATCGTAAAACCGAATAAATAGTCTAAACAATAATGATAATAAAACATGCTAAAACAATCGAAAGCCCGAACAGAAATATCAAAACAAGTAAAAGAACAATATCAGATGTACGAATATCTCGAAAAGATAAAAGCCTGCATAAAACATTTAATCGTTGGAAATACATTTCAAATCCTGAATAATAGCGACAATATGATAAATGATCGATATCGTAAACATTAACCAAATCGAAGCATAAAAAGTATAACCAACAAGAATCTTAAACTAAAGTAATATGCAGATAAACCTTGGCGACCACAAATAGCTAAATCCTCCTATTACCGAAGTAATAAGAGCAGACAGAGCGTAGCCACTGAACGTGGTACTAAAAATAGGATCAGAACCGTAGCCATACAAATGGGACCGGCAGATCAAAAGTATCAGAACCGTAGCCATACAAATGGGACCGGCAGATAGAACCGTTGCCATTGTCGGTACAGACAGAATCCAAGCTGCAGCTGGCGGACAGATTAAAGATCCCAAGCCGGGTGATCAGCCCGACAAGGTGACCTAAGCCTAGTGGTGCCTTTAGTCTTCAAAACTCAAACCGATACAAATCTAACATAATACTAATCCCTTTGGCTCAGGGGCTCACACCACATAGCTCTGGCCCCGTCTTGCCTCGGGGTTTTATTTTCGAAATCATAGCCTCTTTGGCTCATGGGCTCGCACCACATAGCTCTGGCCCCGTCTTGCCTCGAGGTTTTTATTTTCAAATACTAGTCTTATCAAAACAATAGTCTCATCGAAGAAATCCCGAATGTGACAAACATACTCCAATCTCGTTTCAAATCGAATCGGAGAAAATATACGAATATCCATGATAAACCGTTCGAATACACATCAAAGGGATTTGTATAAAATCATACGATCAACCCTTTCGAACATGGGAAAACACATGATTTTATAGCAAATCACCGATGCTATTCAAATTAGTTTACCAAAGAGTGCAAATACAAATACCAACATATTTTTCTAACTTGAAATGGAATGGATAGTGGAGAATGACATAATGACTTACCAAGGAACCATCTCAATGCACATTTAACCTTTAAACATTAATTAATAAAAAGTGCGTTTGATGCCAATGAAAATCCATAATATTTAAATGATAAAGTGCGCATTAAGACTCGAACGGTTCCCGGGTAATTTCACATACACTCGTTCTCACATCATTCCCATTTCACAAATTTCCAAGTAATACAAGTAGTCCAAAATCTCTTTAAAACAGGCCCATAGCCGGCCTTAATCCGAGTCCAAAATAATCCTTAATAACAATCCCAAAAACCAACCTTAACCAAGCCCACAAAACAAGTTTTTAAACGGTCCAAAACTAATCTTTGAATGGCCCACAAAACATATCTTAAAAACAGCCCAAAGGTAAACATTTATTGGCCCACACAACAAACTTTAAAAACAGCCCAAGACTAACCTGAACCGGGCCCACAAAACAGATTTTTAAACACAGCCCAAACTAACCTGAACAGGCCCACAAAACTGATTTTTAAGGCAGCCCAAAACCAACCTGAACAGGCCCACAAAACTGAACCTAAGATTTGTTGGAATTTGAGATGACTTGAGTAGTCTTTGAAGAATTGAAGGAATTAGCATCTCAAGTACTGTTTTGAGTTGGAATTCTTGTCAACACATTGTCACAAACGTGATGTTAATAGGCTAGTGTTGATAGAGCTGAAAAGAAGAATCAGAATTGAAACAGTCAGGAATTCAGAATTCCTGAAGCAGAGCACGCGGTCGACCGAGCAAGAAGAAACCTGCAGAAAACAGATTCAGGTAGCTCCCAGTTATTTTCGTGACAAGTGTGTCTTCGGTCGACCGAGACCCAAGGATGTCGACCGAGCTCGATAGTTGTCTAACTCCAGACTGTGTATGATGTCGACCGAGCAAGCCATGATGTCGACCGAGCACGGGAACCAGAGTTGCGCAGAATTAGAAGTTGAGCACGAAAATTAAGCATTCTTATCTAATTTGTTTGGGACTCTTTCTAAACGAATTGTAGCCTGTTTTGAATACAATTAAGGGTTACAATAACCTATAAAAAGGCATGTAAGGGTTGTTCTAAATAGACACTAGAAGAGAGAAAGAATAGAGAAGAGTTTTAGAGAGTTCTTGAGAGAAAGAAGAAGCTGCTGGTGTGTGTTGCTGTGTGCTGATGTGGTGACGTTTTCTACAGCAATTGTGGACGAGATTATGCTCTAGAAGATGGTGATTCGTCCATGAGTTAAGTGTCTCTCTGTTTATGCTTTAATTTCAATTTGTAAGGGATTGAGAGAGAGAGAATTGTAGAGGGGAAGGGCTGTAGACAGAATTTATCTTCTATTCTGTTTTTACATCAAGTTGGTGCTTGATGTCTGGGGTTTGGTGATCCTATCTGTTGGTGCAGATAAATTGTAAAGGGAGTCGGTGCTTCCTAGATAGTTGGTGCTATCTGAAACTAAGGGTTGGTGCTCTTTGTCGTTGGTGCGACTAAATAAGATTCAGATCTGTCCCGGATTGGTGTTCGGACAGTCTTTGAACCGTGGACGTAGCCTTTCGGTGAACCACGTTAAATCTGGTGTCATTGTGTGGTTTGACTTGTTTTGTTGTTGAATTGGACCTGTTTTTAGAAATCACTGATTCACCCCCCCTCTCAGTGATCGCGGTATCCAACAATTGGTATCAGAGGGAGGCTCCCTTGATCAGTTTAATACGCTAAGGGTGATCTCTTGTCAAATCACATGGCAGTCAATACAGGGAATATGAAAGCACCTCTGTTTGATGGTTCTAATTACTCCTTTTGGAAGATTAGGATGCAAGCCTTCATCAAATCTCTTGGCTATGATGTTTGGGAGGCTGTCAGAGTCGGTTACAATACTGCCACCGTACCCAATGATACTGCATCGAAGAAGTTGGCAGATAACGACTCCAAGGCGCAGAATGCACTCTTTAGTGGCCTTGTGGACAGCGAGCTTGTCAAAGTAATTGCATGCAAAACAACCAAGGAAATTTGGGACAAGTTGCAAAGCATACATGAAGGTGATGAGAAGATTAAAGAAGCCAAATTGCAAACCCATCGCTCTCAATTTGAATCTCTTTGCATGGAGGAAAGTGAGAATGTTGACTCATATTTGCAACGAGTGAATGAAGTCACGAATGACATTCGTGGACTAGGGGAGGAGATTAAAGAGCCGGTCATCGTCAAAAAGGTTCTAAGATCTCTTCTTCCCCGGTTTGATTCAAAAGTCTCAGCCATCGAAGAAGCCAAAGATCTGAATGCATTTTCCATGGATGAATTACATGGTTCTCTAACTGCCTATGAGATGCGCATAGGAAAGACGTCTTCATCTGATAAAGAAGCGGCCTTCAAAGTTCAGAAAAAGGCAAAAGAGACTGCTGGTCATGATTCTGATACTGATGATGATGAGCTTGAGGCTCAATTTGTTAGAAAGTTGAAGAAAGGAAGCAATGGCAAGTACAAAGGGAAGCTACCCTTTAAATGCTTCAATTGTGGAGGTATTGGTCACTTTGCTGCAAAGTGTCCGCTAAAAGAAGACAATGATAATGACTCTTATGCTGAAAAGAGTAAAGGAAAGAGAAATTTCAGAAAAAGGGGCAAAGCTAAAAACTTTCTATGTCAACAAGATGACAGCACGTCTGAAACTTCAGACGATGATGAATCAACCGAAGCTCTCTTCATGGTCACTGTTGAAGAAGAAGAAGAGCTAGATCCGGAAGAGGATGAGGAGGCTGAAGTCAATCTTGAAGAGGAACTCATAGCCGCACTTGAGGAGCTTAGCAAGGAACGCAAATCAAGTAAGAAAAATCTGAAACTTCTCCATGAATCTGAAAGTTCTATTATTGCTTTGAAAACTCAAGTAGAAGAATATAAAAGAATGGTAGAAGTCCTTGAAAACCAAATAAGTATAAAAAAGGAAGAGGCTATGAAACTTGAAACTGAGATCGCTAGAGCAAAAGCTGAAAATTTGGAAAATAGCAAAAAACTCAAAGCGCTCCAAGCGATTGAAGGGACTATGAAACTCAATGAACTACTGAAAGTTCAAAGACCTGCCCACTTCAGATTTGGTTTAGGATTTGAGAAAGGTGAATCCTCTAAGATTGCACCTCCTGAAAAGAGAGAGTTTGTGAAGCAAGTCACTGCACCTTCTAACTCTATGAAGCCCACTCAACCTAGAAAGGAGTCCATTCCTGTTAGAAAGGTAAAGAAGTTTAACCAGCCACCTAAGAAAGGAAGAATGTTCAGATTTTATGGTTATTGCTATCATTGTAATAGATTTGGACATAAAAGAGCTGATTGCAAATTCTATGTTAGAAACAGCCCGTTTGTGACTAGGAACCCTTTTTCAATCCTAAGTAGCCACAAAATTGAGTGCCATAAGTGCTATAATTATGGACACTTGGCTAGGGATTGTAGGTTGCATATTGCTAACAAATTTCAGGTTGAAAAGAAACCCAAGCTAGTCAAGGCTTGGAGAGCAAAGCAAAGTACAGGAAATTCCAAAGAATCTCTCATTGTGCAAACGGCATTCAATGCACAAAAGAAGACAGCACCATGGGTCCTTGATAGTGGTTGTTCAAGCCATATGACTGGTGATAAAGAGAAATTCATCAAATTACAGCACTATGAAGGCGGTTCAGTGAAGTTTGGCAACAATGATGGTGCCAAAATCTGCGGAAAAGGTGTTATTCAGCTTATGGCAAACAAAATCAGATCTGAAGAAGTCTTATATGTGTCTGCATTGAGACACAACCTGCTTAGTGTGAGCCAGATCTGTGACAAGGGTCACGAAGTTATCTTCACAAAGAATGGGTTTGCCATTAAGAAGAGTAGCAACGGCAAAACAGTGGCAACTGGATCAAGAACTGCTGGAAATCTCTATACATTGTCAGATGGAGCTGAAAAGACCTGCTTGATGAGTCGGACAGAGGAAAGTTGGTTGTGGCACAAACGCCTTGGGCATCTAAGCTTTGATAACATGTCAAAGATTTGCAATTCAAAGGCTGTAAGAGGCATGTCTACAGTTGAAAAGCCTTCCAATCCCATTTGCGACTCTTGCCAAAAGGGAAAGCAAACGAGGGTTATGTTCAAGTCAAAGGAGCATCATTCCAAGAAACCTCTTGAGCTAGTGCACACTGATCTCTGTGGACCGATGCGAACTCAAAGCACCAATGGAGATAAGTATTTCATGTGATGCATTGATGATTATACTCGTATGACATGGGTATTGTTTCTTAAGCATAAGCATCAAGCACTTGATCGTTTTAAAGTGTTTAAAGCACAGGTTGAAAATCAATTGGAAAAACGTATCAAGATTTTAAGGTCTGATCGTGGAGGCGAGTTCACATCTGAAGAGTTCACTAAATATTGTGAACATCATGGCATTCAAAGACAGTACTCAGCCCCTAGAACTCCACAGCAAAATGGAGTTGTGGAACGGAAGAATCGCACCGTACAAGAGATGGCTCGTACGATGCTAAGTGAAAGCAAGATGGCTGACAAGTATTGGAAAGAGGCAATTCATACGGCTGTATACATTCAAAACCGATGCTTGATCAGGCCACATGAAGACAAAACTCCCTATGAGCTATGGTTTGGAAGAAGAGCAACAGTCAAGCACTTCAGAGTCTTCGGCAGCAAGTGTTACATCAAGCGGCTTGAACAAAATCCGGGCAAATTTGAAGAAAGAGCTGACGAAGGTATATTTCTGGGTTACTCCTCTACTAGCAAGGCATATAGGTGTCTTAACAAAAGAACCAGAAAAATCATAGAAAGTGCTGATGTGAGAATAGATGAGAATATTGAACCAAAGAATGCAACTCATAATGACAGTCCAGTTTATGAGGACTCGAGTGAGATTGATGATGAGATGGCTGAATCTAATGATTCTGAGAAATCAAAGGATGACTCAGAAGATACTTCACCTAAGAAGCACAGCACTTGGGTAGAGCAACACCCTAAGGATCAAATCATTGGAGATCCTAAGGCAGGCGTTCAAACTAGACAAAGTGTAGTTAGCAATTACTCACTTGTGTCCACCATTGAACCCAAGACTGTGGCTGAAGCCAGTCTCGATGATAGTTGGTTGAAATCTATGCATGAGGAGTTGGAGCAAATTGAGAAGAACTCCACATGGGAACTTGTTCCTAGACCTACTGATAAGAATGTTATTGGTACTAAATGGGTCTTTCGGAATAAGCTGAATGAAGATGGTCAAGTCATTAGAAACAAAGCAAGGTTGGTTTGTAAAGGCTATGCTCAAGTTGAAGGCATAGATTTTGAAGAGACCTTTGCACCAGTGGCTCGTCTGGAAGCTATTCGTATGTTTCTTGCATTGGCAGCATACAAAACCTTCAAGGTATTTCAGATGGACGTAAAGTCAGCTTTCTTGAATGGTTTACTTGAAGAAGAGGTCTACATTGAGCAACCTGATGGTTTTTCTCATCAGCAAAAATTCAGATCTAGTGTGCAAGTTGAAAAAGGCTCTTTATGGACTGAAACAAGCGCCAAGGGCGTGGTATGCAAGGCTGGACCTATATCTCCGCAAGATCGGTTTTGGAAAAGGAATGGTTGATAGCAATCTGTATGTCAAAACTGAGTTAAGCAAACAGCTGGTTGTCATTGTTTATGTTGATGACATAATCTTTGGTGGCAATGATGAGGAGATGTGCAGGAATTTTGCTGAAGAGATGAAGAAAGAATTTGAGATGTCGATGCTTGGAGAACTAAAGTTCTTTCTTGGTTTACAAAATCAGCAGCTGAAACATGGTATCTTCATATCACAAATGAAGTACATTAAGGAAATGCTGAAACGGTTCAATATGGAAGACAGCAAGCCAGTGAGCACACCAATGTCAACGAACACGAAGCTTAGCAAAGATGATAAGGCCTCGTCCGTTGATCATACCACCTATCGCTCTATGATAGGAAGCTTGCTCTACTTGACTGCTACAAGACCAGATCTTCTACAAGCAGTATGTATGATTGCACGTTTTCAAGCAGCACCAACTGAAACGCACCTTACAGCAGTGAAACGAATCTTTCGATATCTGAAAGGTACTATGGAGCTTGGTATCTGGTATCCCAAAGGCAAATCCTTCACTCTAGTTGCATATTCTGATGCCGATTGGGCTGGATGCGTAGATGATCGTAAGAGTACTAGCGGCGGCGCATTTTATCTTGGAGAAAGATTAGTTGCTTGGCATAGTAAGAAGCAAGACTCAGTATCCCTTTCGACAGCGGAAGCGGAATATATTGCAGCGGCAACTTGTTGTACGCAAGTGTTATGGATGCGGCAAATGCTCTCTGATCTAGGAGTTCCTACAACGGATCCTACGCCGATCCTATGTGACAACACGAGTGCAATTCATATATCTAAGAATCCTGTTCAGCACTCTCGAACAAAGCATGTAGCAATTCGTTATCATTTTCTTAAAGATAAAGTTGCTGATGGAGAGGTCAAGTTGGAATATGTTCCAACAACTGAGCAAGTGGCTGATATTTTCACGAAACCTCTGCCAAAGGAAGTCTTCGAGTATCTCCGGAAAAAGTTAGGAGTTACTCACTCTCCTAAACCGTAGGAGTTGTGCTTGAAAGGGGGAGCAATGCATTCATTGAATATCCTATTCGCTCCTCTGTTTGGTCCCTTTGGACTTGTTGTCAAAGGGGGAGAGATGTTATGCTATGATAGCAAGGAGAGATGTTATGCTATGAAAGCTAGGGAGAGATTGTTGACAGTACATGGTTGTTATTTCAGAATTTCAGAATTGGTTCCATTGTTGACAGTACATGGTTGTTATTTCAGAATTTCAGAATTGGTTCCAAGTGAGTGTTGAAAAGAACTTGGAAGAGCTGCAAGCTGGAGTTGAAAGTGTTGAAGTTCCAATAGTGTTGCCAACAATTCCAAAGGGGGAGATTGTTGGAATTTGAGATGACTTGAGTAGTCTTTGAAGAATTGAAGGAATTAGCATCTCAAGTACTGTTTTGAGTTGGAATTCTTGTCAACACATTGTCACAAACGTGATGTTAATAGGCTAGTGTTGATAGAGCTGAAAAGAAGAATCAGAATTGAAACAGTCAGGAATTCAGAATTCCTGAAGCAGAGCACGCGGTCGACCGGGCTCTTCATGCGGTCGACCGAGCAAGAAGAAACCTGCAGAAAACAGATTCAGGTAGCTCCCAGTTATTTTCGTGACACAGTGTGTCTTCGGTCGACCGAGACCCAAGGATGTCGACCGAGCTCGATAGTTGTCTAACTCCAGACTGTGTATGATGTCGACCGAGCAAGCCATGATGTCGACCGAGCACGGGAACTAGAGTTGCGCAGAATTAGAAGTTGAGCACGAAAATTAAGCATTCTTATCTAATTTGTTTGGGACTCTTTCTAAACGAATTGTAGCCTGTTTTGAATACAATTAAGGGTTACAATAACCTATAAAAAGGCATGTAAGGGTCGTTCTAAATAGACACCAGAAGAGAGAAAGAATAGAGAAGAGTTTTAGAGAGTTCTTGAGAGAAAGAAGAAGCTGCTGGTGTGTGTTGCTGTGTGCTGATGTGGTGACGTTTTCTACAGCAATTGTGGACGAGATTATGCTCTAGAAGATGGTGATTCGTCCATGAGTTAAGTGTCTCTCTGTTTATGCTTTAATTTCAATTTGTAAGGGATTGAGAGAGAGAGAATTGTAGAGGGGAAGGGCTGTAGATAGAATTTATCTTCTATTCTGTTTTTACATCAAGTTGGTGCTTGATGTCTGGGGTTTGGTGATCCTATCTGTTGGTGCAGATAAATTGTAAAGGGAGTCGGTGCTTCCTAGATAGTTGGTGCTATCTGAAACTAAGGGTTGGTGCTCTTTGTCGTTGGTGCGACTAAATAAGATTCAGATCTGTCCCGGATTGGTGTTCGGACAGTCTTTGAACCGTGGACGTAGCCTTTCGGTGAACCACGTTAAATCTGGTGTCATTGTGTGGTTTGACTTGTTTTGTTGTTGAATTGGACCTGTTTTTAGAAATCACTGATTCACCCCCCCCCCCTCTCAGTGATCGCGGTATCCAACAAGATGACCCAATATCAGGTTTTACACTGGCCCAGAAACTGACTTAAATGGCCCAAGGAACAAGCCCAAAGAAACCCCAAAAGAAACAGGCCCAAAAGACCCATAAACGGACCCAGGACAGGTCTGGGCTCGCTCGAGCGACCCAGGGTCCGCTCGAGCGGCCCACTGGGTCGCTCGAGCGGACTGGGCTCTGTCCCAGTCCGGCTGAGTGCAGAAATGCACCCTTTTGTGCATTTTTTCTGATTTTTCTTTCCTCCTTTTTTCCCTTTTTGAGATCTTTTTCATTCTCAATGTTTCACACAATGTTCCTAGATCCTTTGGGCCCTTCCTTGACCTTCCAAACTCATCAAATCACCATCCTTAATCAAATCCATTGAAACAAACACAATACTTTAAAAATCAAAGTCTTTCTCCTCTGTTTTGAACACAAACACTTAACATGAGGAAAGCAAATTCTCAAGATGACCAAAGTGGAGATAACTTCAAATTCATTATAAACCAATATACTAAGTGAAATCACATACCACATTTCTCCATTCAAACAAAAGAAATCCATAAAACATAGGGAGATTAGAACATAGCATGATATGAAGCAAAATAAATGAAATCAACATATTAATTGGAAATCCACTTGCCTCTAGCCAAGATATGAGCAAAAATCGCTCTCCAAACAATGCCTTAGAGCCTCAAGCTTCAAATCTACAAAACCCCAAAATTTTTCCAAGAAACCCTAAAATGTCAAGATTGGTAAACCTCCAAGGAAAACCCTAGCAATTGGGTTTAAAACACTCCAAATGGAGAGGAAAACAAGAGTCTCAAGAAAAGAAGACCATTGCTAACCTTTGGGTGTCCCAAACAAGAAGAAGAGCTTGAAAGATGGATCTTCTCTAGCTCAAACATCTCAAAAATGGCATCTAAGGGAAGCTTGAAAGATGGGGAAGAAGATGAGGAGCTCATTCCTCCATTTAGCATCAAGGAACAAGGGACACAAGAGGAGAGAGAAAGGGGGCTGGGAGAAACCCTAACCCCTCTCTTGTTGCAGGAAATGAGAGGATGGGGAAGAGAAGAAGAGCCCCATGGCTTTATAAAGGCTAAATGGGCTGGGCCTCATGGGCCCCAAACTTCACAAGGCTGAAACTAACATTTGCGGGTCCCGAACGAAAACGACGAAGAAGACAAAAATGATCGGCGAAATTTCTACTTTCCAAAAAGTATACTTTCCCCAATTTCTGAAATTTTCGAAATTCATGGACAGATTTAGTGAAAATGTCATTTTTGCCCATTTTCCTCGAAAAACGCGATTTCTGAGTATCAAATCAAAATGATCAAAACATGAAAGTTGTTAAACTTCATAAAATAAGTCAAAATACGTCAAATCCAGAATTTTTTTGAAATGAAAAGTGATTTCTCATAAAAATACAAATCATATGGACCGGGTCAAACCAAAGTCAACGGTCTACAAAATCTCAAAGACTAAGGAAAAATCTAGTCAAACTCAAAAACAAGATCAAACCAACTCAAATCTCGTTTAAAAACTAAACCATGATTAAAACAATGCTAAACAGAGGGATTGGGGGTCGGGGTCTCACATCCTCCCCCCCTTAGAACCCATTTGGTCCTCCAAATGGTCTAAACCAAATCGAATCAAAAACCCAAAAGACAAACGAAAACACTGACACCCTACTCTGTACCTCGGCAACTGAGAAAACCTCTGACCAAACCTGACGTTGAGATGCACGGTCAACAATATCCTGATTCGGTTGAAGGCTTCACACTGTTCCACATTTCTGCTCAAAAACATACTTCTCTGCCCAAACTAGAATTCAACAATTCTTCTAAGTATCCTTGGTGTCATCTGTCGTTCTCGTACTGGATCAATTCTTTTACTCACCTTGTCAGTCACTGTTGGTTCAAGAACTGCAAATTCTGCCTCTTTCTATCAGCTTGGAATTCTGTGCCTTAAGTCCTTCAAAGCTGCACACGGTGTTCCTGACGCTTGTACGAAGATGTGATCGTAGACAGGTTTCCTCTGAAATAATCTCTTCATCCTGAAAAATTCTAAAATTCCATCTGTTGGCTCTAACTATGTTTCTCGAACGCATCATCAGCTTCTGGCCTCTAAGAATACCGTCAATCCTTCTTCATTCTGAAATCACAACTCCGAATTTCCAATCTTTCTATGCTATGATCAAAATTCTTGCCCAGATCTGATTTTATCTACTTGCTGCTCTTAATCCTTTACCTGATACCTCTCATACATCTAACTTTGTCTCCAACTGAACCAGTATACGTTCTGACATCCATCAATCCTTCAATTCACACACTACCAAACTCCAGCCAAAAACTATTACAGTTCACTCCTTTCGTTGCAAAACAAATCTTAAAATCTTAAACATAGTGACTAAAATAATTACTTAGTTAAATCTCATCATTTTAAAACATAGTAGGAGCTGAATTTCCAAATTATCAAATAGAACTTAATAATTAAAGTTTATCAAAGTATGAGTATGAAATGACATTATTCGTTTTGAAAATCATGTTTTCATAACCCAACAAATCCTTGAAATACTCAACAATCTCAAATTAGGATTTTTTCAAAAATAAATCAAATTCATGTAGTATGAGCATACCTTAAGTTTTATTGGAAATCCATTTCCAACCAAACATGTATAAAATCTCAAAATCGTCAAGGTTTTGAAATGTAAGTGTCAATATTTAAGAAAATTAAAACAAGAGCGAGATTCTAAGGTCATTGTAAGATAATATCTTATGAAGATTAAACAAAAATTTCGAAACAAAAGGCCTTATGAAAACAAAATCATACGACTCATGAAAAGAGTATAATGATATAGTTTATAATTCAAAATAAGCCTTAAAGAAGAAATATAAATCCATTGTTTAAACGCTACATGGATAAATCGTAGACATTAAGGAAAACATAACAAAGATGAAAATATCATGAAAATCATTCTCACCAAGAAAAGGGACATCACCAAAACTGGGGTATACACTTGCATCTGCATGTTGTCCAATCCAATATCTTGTAAGTCGGTAAAGCCCTCAACGTTCCCTTTGCTGCAAAAAATTTATCTTGACTACAACTAACCATCCACTTGGTATTACCGCCGAATCAACTACACTAGCTAAGCTGCACGTCACGGAAATTCTCAACCAAAACTGCGACAAGGCTCATTAAATCTGAGAAATCCCTGAGTTTCTTGTACCAACTTCTAGTCTTACTAACTAAGAGTCACTTCTCCCTTCATAAAATCAATAGCTGATATGCCTTTTACAGTCCTTCATCTTGGAAAGATGGTCGGAGTCCACCCAAAAAATCCACATTTACTTGCCTTAGTACGCTCCATGATGATCTTTGATTAGCTGAAAGGGGGTCTTCGAATAATGCTCAAGTTCAACTCTGGCGGGCAAACGCACATGTCTTCTCTCATTAAACACAATGAAGATGCTGAAGGCTGAAAGTCTGCTGATGTTCTCCGAAAACAACATACTGAATCCACGAGGTTCTCAGTCTCCGACACAAGCATAGACAAAAGACACTGGACAAGAGTATGGAGATTTTAAATTCTCCACCACTAAGGAGGAAATTTGGCCGTCCAAATCTCCTAACAACAGAACTAAAAGAAAAGACAAGCAAAATCTCCCGAACTGAAAGAAAAGCCGAGTCAAATCCAAAGAAACAAAGACACGAGAAAACAAATCGACACAATCTAACGAATCCTCACCACACGTCTTAATGTCTCTAGAGTATTTTATTTCCTAGAAACTAACCAGCTCTGATACCAAACCTGTCACGCCTCGAAACCGGGCCCTGCAGTGATCCGACCTCGGGGTGCGAAATTTTGGGATAAATTGAAACTTTTTGTTATAGTTCCCAAGATCCGCGTGAATGAGGATAATCACATTCCAACACCATCAGAGTATATTTTTCGCGGAAGCTAAACATGGTGTTACGACCCGGAATCCGTGGCCATCGGATTCCGTGTCGCACGCAACCAATATCACAAAGCCATCAATAAACAGACTGGCATAAATCATACATCAGAGCACACTGAGCTGGTAGTAACAAACTATTATTTCCCACATATTCAAGTTACAATTAACAGATGTCTTAATTACAAACCCAAAAGAAAAAGGCTGATAAGGCCATACAAGAATATCCAACTAAACAGAAATCCTACCCCAACATTTCAATACGAACTTTGGTGCCAAACTTGACATCTAGATGATATCAACGGACAGCCTCTCACGTCAGACCGGCGGTCCCACCGCCTCCTCTGATCAAACACCTACAAACAGAAAGAGAAGGAACTGGCACCAAACAAAAGGGGTCAGACACGACGGTCTGGCAAGCAAATAATCAAGTAATATGAAGTAAAAGAACATATATAAAACCTGATGAAATCATCGTAAAACCGAATAAATAGTCTAAACAATAATGACAATAAAACATGCTAAAACAATCGAAAGCCCGAACAGAAATATCAAAACAAGTAAAAGAACAATATCAGATGTACGAATATCTCGAAAAGATAAAAGCCTGCATAAAACATTTAATCGTCGGAAATACATTTCAAATCCTGAATAATAGCGACAATATGATAAATGATCGATATCGTAAACATTAACCAAATCGAAGCATAAAAAGTATAACCAACAAGAATCATAAACTAAAGTAATATGCAGATAAACCTTGGCGACCACAAATAGCTAAATCCTCCTATTACCGAAGTAATAAGAGCAGACAGAGCGTAGCCACTGAACGTGGTACTAAAAATAGGATCAGAACCGTAGCCATACAAATGGGACCGGCAGATCAAAAGTATCAGAACCGTAGCCATACAAATGGGACCGGCAGATAGAACCGTTGCCATGGTCGGTACAGACAGAATCCAAGCTGCAGCTGGCGGACAGATTAAAGATCCCAAGCCGGGTGATCAGCCCGACAAGGTGACCTAAGCCTAGTGGTGCCTTTAGTCTTCAAAACTCAAACCGATACAAATCTAACATAATACTAATCCCTTTGGCTCAGGGGCTCACACCACATAGCTCTGGCCCCGTCTTGCCTCGGGGTTTTATTTTCGAAATCATAGCCTCTTTGGCTCATGGGCTCGCACCACATAGCTCTGGCCCCGTCTTGCCTCGAGGTTTTTATTTTCAAATACTAGTCTTATCAAAACAATAGTCTCATCGAAGAAATCCCGAATGTGACAAACATACTCCAATCTCGTTTCAAATCGAATCGGAGAAAACATACGAATATCCATGATAAACCGTTCGAATACACATCAAAGTGATTTGTATAAAATCATACGATCAACCCTTTCGAACATGGGAAAACACATGATTTTATAGCAAATCACCGATGCTATTCAAATTAGTTTACCAAAGAGTGCAAATACAAATACCAACATATTTTTCTAACTTGAAATGGAATGGATAGTGGAGAATGACATAATGACTTACCAAGGAACCATCTCAATGCACATTTAACCTTTAAACATTAATTAATAAAAAGTGCGTTTGATGCCAATGAAAATCCATAATATTTAAATGATAAAGTGCGCATTAAGACTCGAACGGTTCCCGGGTAATTTCACATACACTCGTTCTCACATCATTCCCATTTCACAAATTTCCAAGTAATACAAGTAGTCCAAAATCTCTTTAAAACAGGCCCATAGCCGGCCTTAATCCGAGTCCAAAATAATCCTTAATAACAATCCCAAAAACCAACCTTAACCAAGCCCACAAAACAAGTTTTTAAACGGTCCAAAACTAATCTTTGAATGGCCCACAAAACATATCTTAAAAACAGCCCAAAGGTAAACATTTATTGGCCCACACAACAAACTTTAAAAACAGCCCAAGACTAACCTGAACCGGGCCCACAAAACAGATTTTTAAACACAGCCCAAACTAACCTGAACAGGCCCACAAAACTGATTTTTAAGGCAGCCCAAAACCAACCTGAACAGGCCCACAAAACTGAACCTAAGATTTGTTGGAATTTGAGATGACTTGAGTAGTCTTTGAAGAATTGAAGGAATTAGCATCTCAAGTACTGTTTTGAGTTGGAATTCTTGTCAACACATTGTCACAAACGTGATGTTAATAGGCTAGTGTTGATAGAGCTGAAAAGAAGAATCAGAATTGAAACAGTCAGGAATTCAGAATTCCTGAAGCAGAGCACGCGGTCGACCGGGCTCTTCATGCGGTCGACCGAGCAAGAAGAAACCTGCAGAAAACAGATTCAGGTAGCTCCCAGTTATTTTCGTGACACAGTGTGTCTTCGGTCGACCGAGACCCAAGGATGTCGACCGAGCTCGATAGTTGTCTAACTCCAGACTGTGTATGATGTCGACCGAGCAAGCCATGATGTCGACCGAGCACGGGAACCAGAGTTGCGCAGAATTAGAAGTTGAGCACGAAAATTAAGCATTCTTATCTAATTTGTTTGGGACTCTTTCTAAACGAATTGTAGCCTGTTTTGAATACAATTAAGGGTTACAATAACCTATAAAAAGGCATGTAAGGGTCGTTCTAAATAGACACTAGAAGAGAGAAAGAATAGAGAAGAGTTTTAGAGAGTTCTTGAGAGAAAGAAGAAGCTGCTGGTGTGTGTTGCTGTGTGCTGATGTGGTGACGTTTTCTACAGCAATTGTGGACGAGATTATGCTCTAGAAGATGGTGATTCGTCCATGAGTTAAGTGTCTCTCTGTTTATGCTTTAATTTCAATTTGTAAGGGATTGAGAGAGAGAGAATTGTAGAGGGGAAGGGCTGTAGACAGAATTTATCTTCTATTCTGTTTTTACATCAAGTTGGTGCTTGATGTCTGGGGTTTGGTGATCCTATCTGTTGGTGCAGATAAATTGTAAAGGGAGTCGGTGCTTCCTAGATAGTTGGTGCTATCTGAAACTAAGGGTTGGTGCTCTTTGTCGTTGGTGCGACTAAATAAGATTCAGATCTGTCCCGGATTGGTGTTCGGACAGTCTTTGAACCGTGGACGTAGCCTTTCGGTGAACCACGTTAAATCTGGTGTCATTGTGTGGTTTGACTTGTTTTGTTGTTGAATTGGACCTGTTTTTAGAAATCACTGATTCACCCCCCCCCCCTCTCAGTGATCGCGGTATCCAACAATTGGTATCAGAGCGAGGCTCCCTTGATCAGTTTAATACGCTAAGGGTGATCTCTTGTCAAATCACATGGCAGTCAATACAGGGAATATGAAAGCACCTCTGTTTGATGGTTCTAATTACTCCTTTTGGAAGATTAGGATGCAAGCCTTCATCAAATCTCTTGGCTATGATGTTTGGGAGGCTGTCAGAGTCGGTTACAATACTGCCACCGTACCCAATGATACTGCATCGAAGAAGTTGGCAGACAACGACTCCAAGGCGCAGAATGCACTCTTTAGTGGCCTTGTGGACAGCGAGCTTGTCAAAGTAATTGCATGCAAAACAGCCAAGGAAATTTGGGACAAGTTGCAAAGCATACATGAAGGTGATGAGAAGATTAAAGAAGCCAAATTGCAAACCCATCGCTCTCAATTTGAATCTCTTCGCATGGAGGAAAGCGAGAATGTTGACTCATATTTGCAACGAGTGAATGAAGTCACGAATGACATTCGTGGACTAGGGGAGGAGATTAAAGAGCCGGTCATCGTCAAAAAGGTTCTAAGATCTCTTCTTCCCCGGTTTGATTCAAAAGTCTCAGCCATCGAAGAAGCCAAAGATCTGAATGCATTTTCCATGGATGAATTACATGGTTTTCTAACTGCCTATGAGATGCGCATAGGAAAGACGTCTTCATCTGATAAAGAAGCGGCCTTCAAAGTTCAGAAAAAGGCAAAAGAGACTGCTGGTCATGATTCTGATACTGATGATGATGAGCTTGAGGCTCAATTTGTTAGAAAGTTGAAGAAAGGAAGCAATGGCAAGTACAAAGGGAAGCTACCCTTTAAATGCTTCAATTGTGGAGGTATTGGTCACTTTGCTGCAAAGTGTCCGCTAAAAGAAGACAATGATAATGACTCTTATGCTGAAAAGAGTAAAGGAAAGAGAAATTTCAGAAAAAGGGGCAAAGCTAAAAACTTTCTATGTCAACAAGATGACAGCACGTCTGAAACTTCAGACGATGATGAATCAACCGAAGCTCTCTTCATGGTCACTGTTGAAGAAGAAGAAGAGCTAGATCCGGAAGAGGATGAGGAGGCTGAAGTCAATCTTGAAGAGGAACTCATAGCCGCACTTGAGGAGCTTAGCAAAGAACGCAAATCAAGTAAGAAAAATCTGAAACTTCTCCATGAATCTGAAAGTTCTATTATTGCTTTGAAAACTCAAGTAGAAGAATATAAAAGAATGGTAGAAGTCCTTGAAAACCAAATAAGTATAAAAAAGGAAGAGGCTATGAAACTTGAAACTGAGATCGCTAGAGCAAAAGCTGAAAATTTGGAAAATAGCAAAAAACTCAAAGCGCTCCAAGCGATTGAAGGGACTATGAAACTCAATGAACTACTGAAAGTTCAAAGACCTGCCCACTTCAGATTTGGTTTAGGATTTGAGAAAGGTGAATCCTCTAAGATTGCACCTCCTGAAAAGAAAGAGTTTGTGAAGCATGTCACTGCACCTTCTAACTCTATGAAGCCCACTCAACCTAGAAAGGAGTCCATTCCTGTTAGAAAGGTAATGAAGTTTAACCAGCCACCTAAGAAAGGAAGAATGTTCAGATTTTATGGTTATTGCTATCATTGTAATAGATTTGGACATAAAAGAGCTGATTGCAAATTCTATGTTAGAAACAGCCCGTTTGTGACTAGGAACCCTTTTTCAATCCTAAGTAGCCACAAAATTGAGTGCCATAAGTGCTATAATTATGGACACTTGGCTAGGGATTGTAGGTTGCATATTGCTAACAAATTTCAGGTTGAAAAGAAACCCAAGCTAGTCAAGGCTTGGAGAGCAAAGCAAAGTACAGGAAATTCCAAAGAATCTCTCATTGTGCAAACGGCATTCAATGCACAAAAGAAGACAGCACCATGGGTCCTTGATAGTGGTTGTTCAAGCCATATGACTGGTGATAAAGAGAAATTCATCAAATTACAGCACTATGAAGGCGGTTCAGTGAAGTTTGGCAACAATGATGGTGCCAAAATCTGCGGAAAAGGTGTTATTCAGCTTATGGCAAACAAAATCAGATCTGAAGAAGTCTTATATGTGTCTGCATTGAGACACAACCTGCTTAGTGTGAGCCAGATCTGTGACAAGGGTCACGAAGTTATCTTCACAAAGAATGAGTTTGCCATTAAGAAGAGTAGCAACGGCAAAACAGTGGCAACTGGATCAAGAACTGCTGGAAATCTCTATACATTGTCAGATGGAGCTGAAAAGACCTGCTTGATGAGTCGGACAGAGGAAAGTTGGTTGTGGCACAAACGCCTTGGGCATCTAAGCTTTGATAACATGTCAAAGATTTGCAATTCAAAGGCTGTAAGAGGCATGTCTACAGTTGAAAAGCCTTCCAATCCCATTTGCGACTCTTGCCAAAAGGGAAAGCAAACGAGGGTTATGTTCAAGTCAAAGGAGCATCATTCCAAGAAACCTCTTGAGCTAGTGCACACTGATCTCTGTGGACCGATGCGAACTCAAAGCACCAATGGAGATAAGTATTTCATGTTATGCATTGATGATTATACTCGTATGACATGGGTATTGTTTCTTAAGCATAAGCATCAAGCACTTGATCGTTTTAAAGTGTTTAAAGCACAGGTTGAAAATCAATTGGAAAAACGTATCAAGATTTTAAGGTCTGATCGTGGAGGCGAGTTCACATCTGAAGAGTTCACTAAATATTGTGAACATCATGGCATTCAAAGACAGTACTCAGCCCCTAGAACTCCACAGCAAAATGGAGTTATGGAACGGAAGAATCGCACCGTATAAGAGATGGCTCGTACGATGCTAAGTGAAAGCAAGATGGCTGACAAGTATTGGAAAGAGGCAATTCATACGGCTGTATACATTCAAAACCGATGCTTGATCAGGCCACATGAAGACAAAACTCCCTATGAGCTATGGTTTGGAAGAAGAGCAACAGTCAAGCACTTCAGAGTCTTCGGCAGCAAGTTTACATCAAGCGGCTTGAACAAAATCCGGGCAAATTTGAAGAAAGAGCTGACGAAGGTATATTTCTGGGTTACTCCTCTACTAGCAAGGCATATAGGTGTCTTAACAAAAGAACCAGAAAAATCATAGAAAGTGCTGATGTGAGAATAGATGAGAATATTGAACCAAAGAATGCAACTCATAATGACAGTCCAGTTTATGAGGACTCGAGTGAGATTGATGATGAGATGGCTGAATCTAATGATTCTGAGAAATCAAAGGATGACTCAGAAGATACTTCACCTAAGAAGCACAGCACTTGGGTAGAGCAACACCCTAAGGATCAAATCATTGGAGATCCTAAGGCAGGCGTTCAAACTAGACAAAGTGTAGTTAGCAATTACTCACTTGTGTCCACCATTGAACCCAAGACTGTGGCTGAAGCCAGTCTCGATGATAGTTGGTTGAAATCTATGCATGAGGAGTTGGAGCAAATTGAGAAGAACTCCACATGGGAACTTGTTCCTAGACCTACTGATAAGAATGTTATTGGTACTAAATGGGTCTTTCGGAATAAGCTGAATGAAGATGGTCAAGTCATTAGAAACAAAGCAAGGTTGGTTTGTAAAGGCTATGCTCAAGTTGAAGGCATAGATTTTGAAGAGACCTTTGCACCGGTGGCTCGTCTGGAAGCTATTCGTATGTTTCTTGCATTGGCAGCATACAAAACCTTCAAGGTATTTCAGATGGACGTAAAGTCAGCTTTCTTGAATGGTTTACTTGAAGAAGAGGTCTACATTGAGCAACCTGATGGTTTTCTCATCAGCAAAAATTCAGATCTAGTGTGCAAGTTGAAAAAGGCTCTTTATGGACTGAAACAAGCGCCAAGGGCGTGGTATGCAAGGCTGGACCTATATCTCCGCAAGATCGGTTTTGGAAAAGGAATGGTTGATAGCAATCTGTATGTCAAAACTGAGTTAAGCAAACAGCTGGTTGTCATTATTTATGTTGATGACATAATCTTTGGTGGCAATGATGAGGAGATGTGCAGGAATTTTGCTGAAGAGATGAAGAAAGAATTTGAGATGTCGATGCTTGGAGAACTAAAGTTCTTTCTTGGTTTACAAGTTCAGCAGCTGAAACATGGTATCTTCATATCACAAATGAAGTACATTAAGGAAATGCTGAAACGGTTCAATATGGAAGACAGCAAGCCAGTGAGCACACCAATGTCAACGAACACGAAGCTTAGCAAAGATGATAAGGCCTCGTCCGTTGATCATACCACCTATCGCTCTATGATAGGAAGCTTGCTCTACTTGACTGCTACAAGACCAGATCTTCTACAAGCAGTATGTATGATTGCACGTTTTCAAGCAGCACCAACTGAAACGCACCTTACAGCAGTGAAACGAATCTTTCGATATCTGAAAGGTACTATGGAGCTTGGTATCTGGTATCCCAAAGGCAAATCCTTCACTCTAGTTGCATATTCTGATGCCGATTGGGCTGGATGCGTAGATGATCGCAAGAGTACTAGCGGCGGCGCATTTTATCTTGGAGAAAGATTAGTTGCTTGGCATAGTAAGAAGCAAGACTCAGTATCCCTTTCGACAGCGGAAGCGGAATATATTGCAGCGGCAACTTGTTGTACGCAAGTGTTATGGATGCGGCAAATGCTCTCTGATCTAGGAGTTCCTACAACGGATCCTACGCCGATCCTATGTGACAACACGAGTGCAATTCATATATCTAAGAATCCTGTTCAGCACTCTCGAACAAAGCATGTAGCAATTCGTTATCATTTTCTTAAAGATAAAGTTGCTGATGGAGAGGTCAAGTTGGAATATGTTCCAACAACTGAGCAAGTGGCTGATATTTTCACGAAACCTCTGCCAAAGGAAGTCTTCGAGTATCTCCGGAAAAAGTTAGGAGTTACTCACTCTCCTAAACCGTAGGAGTTGTGCTTGAAAGGGGGAGCAATGCATTCATTGAATATCCTATTCGCTCCTCTGTTTGGTCCCTTTGGACTTGTTGTCAAAGGGGGAGAGATGTTATGCTATGATAGCAAGGAGAGATGTTATGCTATGAAAGCTAGGGAGAGATTGTTGACAGTACATGGTTGTTATTTCAGAATTTCAGAATTGGTTCCATTGTTGACAGTACATGGTTGTTATTTCAGAATTTCAAAATTGGTTCCAAGTGAGTGTTGAAAAGAACTTGGAAGAGCTGCAAGCTGGAGTTGAAAGTGTTGAAGTTCCAATAGTGTTGCCAACAATTCCAAAGGGGGAGATTGTTGGAATTTGAGATGACTTGAGTAGTCTTTGAAGAATTGAAGGAATTAGCATCTCAAGTACTGTTTTGAGTTGGAATTCTTGTCAACACATTGTCACAAACGTGATGTTAATAGGCTAGTGTTGATAGAGCTGAAAAGAAGAATCAGAATTGAAACAGTCAGGAATTCAGAATTCCTGAAGCAGAGCACGCGGTCGACCGGGCTCTTCATGCGGTCGACCGAGCAAGAAGAAACCTGCAGAAAACAGATTCAGGTAGCTCCCAGTTATTTTCGTGACACAGTGTGTCTTCGGTCGACCGAGACCCAAGGATGTCGACCGAGCTCGATAGTTGTCTAACTCCAGACTGTGTATGATGTCGACCGAGCAAGCCATGATGTCGACCGAGCACGGGAACCAGAGTTGCGCAGAATTAGAAGTTGAGCACGAAAATTAAGCATTCTTATCTAATTTGTTTGGGACTCTTTCTAAACGAATTGTAGCCTGTTTTGAATACAATTAAGGGTTACAATAACCTATAAAAAGGCATGTAAGGGTCGTTCTAAATAGACACCAGAAGAGAGAAAGAATAGAGAAGAGTTTTAGAGAGTTCTTGAGAGAAAGAAGAAGCTGCTGGTGTGTGTTGCTGTGTGCTGATGTGGTGACGTTTTCTACAGCAATTGTGGACGAGATTATGCTCTAGAAGATGGTGATTCGTCCATGAGTTAAGTGTCTCTCTGTTTATGCTTTAATTTCAATTTGTAAGGGATTGAGAGAGAGAATTGTAGAGGGGAAGGGCTGTAGACAGAATTTATCTTCTATTCTGTTTTTACATCAAGTTGGTGCTTGATGTCTGGGGTTTGGTGATCCTATCTGTTGGTGCAGATAAATTGTAAAGGGAGTTGGTGCTTCCTAGATAGTTGGTGCTATCTGAAACTAAGGGTTGGTGCTCTTTGTCGTTGGTGCGACTAAATAAGATTCAGATCTGTCCCGGATTGGTGTTCGGACAGTCTTTGAACCGTGGACGTAGCCTTTCGGTGAACCACGTTAAATCTGGTGTCATTGTGTGGTTTGACTTGTTTTGTTGTTGAATTGGACCTATTTTTAGAAATCACTGATTCACCCCCCCCCCCTCTCAGTGATCGCGGTATCCAACAAGATGACCCAATATCAGGTTTTACACTGGCCCAGAAACTGACTTAAATGGCCCAAGGAACAAGCCCAAAGAAACCCCAAAAGAAACAGGCCCAAAAGACCCATAAACGGACCCAGGACAGGTTTGGGCTCGCTCGAGCGACCCAGGGTCCGCTCGAGCGAAGCCCAGACAGAACCTGGTCCGCTCGAGCGGCCCACTGGGTCGCTCGAGCGGACTGGGCTCTGTCCCAGTCCGGCTGAGTGCAGAAATGCACCCTTTTGTGCATTTTTTCTGATTTTTCTTTCCTCCTTTTTCCCTTTTTGAGATCTTTTTCATTCTCAATGTTTCACACAATGTTCCTAGATCCTTTGGGCCCTTCCTTGACCTTCCAAACTCATCAAATCACCATCCTTAATCAAATCCATTGAAACAAACACAATACTTTAAAAATCAAAGTCTTTCTCCTCTGTTTTGAACACAAACACTTAACATGAGGAAAGCAAATTCTCAAGATGACCAAAGTGGAGATAACTTCAAATTCATTATAAACCAATATACTAAGTGAAATCACATACCACATTTCTCCATTCAAACAAAAGAAATCCATAAAACATAGGGAGATTAGAACATAGCATGATATGAAGCAAAATAAATGAAATCAACATATTAATTGGAAATCCACTTGCCTCTAGCCAAGATATGAGCAAAAATCGCTCTCCAAACAATGCCTTAGAGCCTCAAGCTTCAAATCTACAAAACCCCAAAATTTTTCCAAGAAACCCTAAAATGTCAAGATTGGTAAACCTCCAAGGAAAACCCTAGCAATTGGGTTTAAAACACTCCAAATGGAGAGGAAAACAAGAGTCTCAAGAAAAGAAGACCATTGCTAACCTTTGGGTGTCCCAAACAAGAAGAAGAGCTTGAAAGATGGATCTTCTCTAGCTCAAACATCTCAAAAATGGCATCTAAGGGAAGCTTGAAAGATGGGGAAGAAGATGAGGAGCTCATTCCTCCATTTAGCATCAAGGAACAAGGGACACAAGAGGAGAGAGAAAGGGGGCTGGGAGAATCCCTAACCCCTCTCTTGTTGCAGGAAATGAGAGGATGGGGAAGAGAAGAAGAGCCCCATGGCTTTATAAAGGCTAAATGGGCTGGGCCCCATGGGACCCAAACTTCACAAGGCTGAAACTAACATTTGCGGGTCCCGAACGAAAACGACGAAGAAGACAAAAATGATCGGCGAAATTTCTACTTTCCAAAAAGTATACTTTCCCCAATTTCTGAAATTTTCAAAATTCATGGACAGATTTAGTGAAAATGTCATTTTTGCCCATTTTCCTCGAAAAACGCGATTTCTGAGTATCAAATCAAAATGATCAAAACATGAAAGTTGTTAAACTTCATAAAATAAGTCAAAATACATCAAATCCAGAATTTTTTTGAAATGAAAAGTGATTTCTCATAAAAATACAAATCATATGGACCGGGTCAAACCAAAGTCAACGGTCTACAAAATCTCAAAGACTAAGGAAAAATCTAGTCAAACTCAAAAACAAGATCAAACCAACTCAAATCTCGTTTAAAAACTAAACCATGATTAAAACAATGCTAAACAGAGGGATTGGGGGTCGGGGTCTCACAGTCACCCTCTGCTCCAGCTCGGCCTCTCTTCTTCCCAGTCTCGTTCTTGGCCTTCGGCATGTCGAGCTCGGTAAAAAAGGCGCAAAGAGTATCCTCCTGCTCCTTGATCCTCTCCTCCTTCTCCGCCAAGGCGGACTTGTGTGTTTCCATGTCAGTCTCAGCCTTCGTCAGCTTATCTTTGTACTTTTGGACTCCGTCCACCGAGACCTGACACTTCTATACGATCTGTAAAAGAAACAAACTTCAGAAGGCAATAGCCGAAATCAAACACTCATAAAACTCGAGGAAAAAAACTTATTGAAAGGGCGGAGTGCATCTGTGACACCAGCAGCATCACATCATCAAGCTCGGCATGCCTCGCCATGTTGTGTGGCAATGCACAAGCGCTGCCAAGCGTTGTAACCACCAAAGGGTTCCCAGCGAGACGATCTTCTACTGATAATGGCATACCGGCTTGGAGTAGAAGGCTCGGCCTCCAAGGAGCCGGCGTGGGCTTCCGCCCCGCCACCGTGACACCAGGACCCTCCTGCACCGGGCCCTGCACTGTCGGACCCTCAGTCCTGGACCTTTTCTTTCGACGGTTCTCCTCCCGCGTAGTCTCGGCAGAAGCAACTACGGAGGTATGGTCCCGACTCCAGCAGAGGACGGAGGGGCAGGAGGCGAAGAAGGTCCAACAAAAGAAGAAGGAGGCCCAAGAGGAGGAGAAGAAGGCCCCGGAGCCTTACTTAGCCCCAAGATTCTTAAAAACCGCCTTCGGTCGGGTCCGTGCCATCACTCTCCTCTCTTCTGAGTCACTGGACGAAGTGCTCGCAGACATGACTATGCCTTCAGTTATCTCGACTCCTTCGGAGTCAGATTTGGAAGCAGAAGCCTCAGCACCGGAAGCAGTCGACGCTCTTCTTTGGTCTCGGGCTCTGCGGGCTCGGCTCCTTCCAAAAAGCTCGAGCACCCAGCGCGGATCACTCTTCCTCTTGAAATAAGATTTATACTTCGGCTCGTAGCCGAGTAGCGACCGGGCTGACTTATCTTTGTGGCCGTGATAACTCCTTACAGCCCAAAGCCAGTCCTCGTTCTTATCCCAGCTGACTTGCCGGGCCTCTAGCCTCCTTTTGATGATGCCTGCACGGCAAACAGAAAAGCATCAGCTCGGCAGTACAAACAAACAGAGATTAATACAGCCGAAGGAAAAGAAATGAGGAAGTAGTATTTACTTGGAGGAACGCCAAGACGACAAGGAATCCTGAAAGACCTCTGCGACTCGGGATCGTCATCACCGAAGTCCCAGTTGCCCGAGACGAACACGCGATCATCCTTGGCATACTTATTCGAGTCCTCTAGGGCTTGGACGAAACCATCTCGGCCCGGCTTGACTCAGAGGTAATAAGTGCCATCTCGAGATTTACAGAGGTCGTAGATGTCCTCGATATCGCGGACACCGAGGTTGATCTTTAAAACCTTATTGAGCACGAAAGTGCCCATTATTATCTTGCAGCCGTTCGGCATCAACTGACTGGGATAGAGATTTCATTCTCTAAGATAGTCCTTAAGCAGAGGGTGAAGGGGAAACCGGACCCCGCCCTCGATTATGGCTATTTGGGGGGAACGACATCTAGCCGTCATAAAAGCTACCATCTACATAAGAGTTGGGGTCAAGTTGTGAGACCCCGACCCCCAATCCCTCTGTTTAGCATTGTTTTAATCATGGTTTAGTTTTTAAACGAGATTTGAGTTGGTTTGATCTTGTTTTTGAGTTTGACTAGATTTTTCCTTAGCCTTTGAGATTTTGAGAACCATTGACTTTGGTTTGACCCGGTCTTTATGATTTGTATTTTTATGAGAAATTACTTTTGATTTCTAAAAATTCTGGATTTGATGTACTTTGACTCATTTGATGAAGTTTAACAACTTTCATGTTTTGACCATTTTGATTTGATACTCAGAAATCACGTTTTTCGAGGAAAAGGGCAAAACTGACCTTTCACACTAAATCTGTCCATGAATTTCGAAAATTTCAGAAATTGGGGAAAATATACTTTTCGGAAACTAGATATTTCGCCGATCGTTTTTGTCTTCTTCGTCGTTTTCGTTCGGGGCCCGCAAATGTGAGTTTCAGCTTTGGTAAGCTTGGGGCCCATGGGGCCCAGCCCATCATTCTCTATAAAACCACCATTGGGTCTCTTGTCTTCCCCATTCTTTTCCTTTTTCCTGCAACAAGAGAAGGGTTAGGGTTTCTCCCAGCCCCCTTTCTCTCTCCTCATGCATCTCTTGTTCCTTGATGCTAAAGGGAGATTTGAGCTTCCCATTTTCTTCTCCTCTCTCCAAGCTTTCCATAGATGCCTTTTGCAAGAGATTTGAGCTAGGAGAGACCACCTTTTCTTGCATTTCTTCTTGGTTTGGGCATTTATAAGGTGAGCAATGGATTTCTTTCTCCAAATCTTAGTTTTCCAAACCATTTTGAAGGGTTTTATCATTTATGCGATGGGTTTTCATGGAGGTTTACAATGGATTGGATTTTTAGGGTTTCTCTTGAGCTATTTTGGGGATTTTGTAATTTTGGAGCTTGAGGCCATAAGAGGACCTTCATGGAGTGTTTTTGCATCTTCTCTTGACCAAGGCAAGTGGATTTCCAATTAATATGATGTTTTCTCTCATTTGGTTATATTTCATGATTTTCTTTTCTTTGTGCTAATCTTCTTTGATCATGGTTTTACTTTGATTAAATGAACCAATGTTGTGTGGATTTCCATTTATGTATGGTCTTACAATGTGTTGGAAGTGGCTTTCATCTTGATGATGTAGAAAACTTGATTTCCTTGTGTTAAATAGTGTGTTCAAAGAAAGGGAAGAAAACTTTGCTTTAAAAAGTGTTGTGTTGGGATTAATTAGAATGATTTATGGTTAGTTTGATGAGTTTGGAAGGTCAAGGAAGGGCCCAACAATTCATGGAAATTGGTATGAAAGAAAAAGGAATCAAAAGAATCAAGAAAAAGAGGGAAAAATTGCAAGAATTCTGCACTCGGGCTGGACTGGGCAGGCCCAGTCCGCTCGAGCGACCCACTGGGTCGCTCGAGCGGACCCGGCACTGTCTGGGTCCGCTCGAGCGACCCAGCTTCTGTCTGGGTCCGCTCGAGCGGACCTGGGTCCGCTCGAGCGAGCCCAGCTCAGTCTGGGCTCGGGTTCGGGCCTGGATTTGTGGATTTTTGTGGGCCAGATTTTTGGGACTTCCTTGGGCCTGATTCAAATCAGTTTTTGGACCATTTCAGATCTGATATTGGGTCGTCTTTGGGCCTGACATTGGACTGATTTAAAACCTGTTTCGTGGGCTTGACTAAGGTTCAGTTTTGGGCCGTTTAAAAATCTGTTTGTGGGCCTGGTTCAGGTCTAGTTTTGGGCTGATTTAAAAATCTGTTTTGTGGGCAATTCAAGTTCGGTTTTGGGCTGTTTTCAAAACCTGTTTTGTAGGTCATTCAAAGACTAGTTTGGATTAGTTTTTAAGAATTTGTTTGTGAGATATTCAAGGATTAGTTTTGGACCGTTTTAAAACTTGTTTTGTAGGCTTGATTAAGGTTGGTTTTTGGATTATCATTAAGGACTATCGGACTTGGATTAAGGCCAACTATAGGCCTGTTTTAAAGAGTTTGGATTTTCTTGTAATACTTGGAAAGTTTGTGAAATGGGAATGGGATCATGGTGAGAATGAATGTATGTGGAATTACCCGGGAACCTTCCGTGTCTCAATGCGCACTTTATCATTTAAACATTATGGATTTTCATTGGCATCAAACACACTCTCTATCAATCAATGTTTAAAGGTTAAATGTGCATTGAGATGGTTCCTTGGTAAGTCATTAAGTCATTCTCCACTGTCCATTCCATTTCAAGTCAGACTATGTATTTGTGTTTGTATTTGTATTTGTATTCTTGGGTAAACTAATTTGAATATCATCGGTGATTTGCTATAAAATCATGTGTCTTCCCATGTTCGAAAGGGTTGATCGTATGATTTTATACAAATCACTTTGATGTATATTTGAACGGTTTATCATGGATATTCGTATGTTTTCTCCGATTCGATTTGAAAAGAGATTTGGAGTATGTTCGTCACATTCGGGATTTCTTCGATAAGACTATTGTTTTGACAACACTAGTATTTGAAAATAAAAACCTCGAGGCAAGACGGGGCCAGAGCTATGTGGTGCGAGCCCATGAGCCAAAGAGGCTATGATTCCGAAAACAAAACCCCGAGGCAAGACGGGGCCAGAGCTATGTGGTGTGAGCCCCTGAGCCAAAGGGATTAGTATTATGTTAGATTTGTATCGGTTTGAGTTTGAAAACTAAAGGCACCACTAGGCTTAGGTCACCTTGTCGGGCTGATCACCCGGCTTGGGATCTTTAATTCGTCCGCCAGCTGCAGCTTGGATTCTGTCTGTACCGACCATGGCAACGGTAATTATCTGCCGGTCCCATTTGTATGGCTACGGTTCTGATACTTTTGATCTGCCGGTCCCATTTGTATGGCTACGGTTCTGATCCCATTTGTAGTACCACGTTCAGTGGCTACGCTCTGTCTGCTCTTATCACTTCGGTAATAGGAGGATTTAGCTAATTGTGGTCGCCAGTGTTTTATCTGCATATTACTTTAGTTTATGATTCTTGCGGGATTTACCTTTTACGCTTTGATTGGGTTAATGTTTACTATATCGACCATTCATCATATTGTCGCTATTATTCAGGATCTGAAATGTATTTCCGACTATTAAATGTTTTATTAGACCATTATCTTTTCGAGACGTTTATGTTCTAGCGACTGTTCCTTTATTTGTTGTTATATTTATGTTCGGTCTTTCGATTTGTTTTAGCATGCTTTATTGTCATTATTGTTTAGACTATTTATTCGGTTTTACGATGATTTCATCAGGTTTTATGTATGTTCCTTTGTTTCATATTATTTGTTTATTTGCTTGCCAGACCGTCGTGTCTGACCCTTTTTGTTTGGTGCCAGTTTTCTTCTTTTCTGGTTTTAGGTGCTTGATCAGAGGAGGCGGATGGGACCCCCGGTCTGACGTGAGAGGCTGCCAATTGATATCATCTAGATGTCAAGTTTGGCACCGGAGTTCGTATCAAATATTGAGGGTAGTATTCTGTTTAGTTGGTTATATTTGTATGGCTTGATAGCCTTTTTCTTTGGGTTTGTAATTAAGACATCTCTTAATTGTAATTTGAACATGTGGGAATTAATTAGTCTTGTTACTACCAGCTCAGTGTGTTCTGATGTATGATTTATGCCAGTCTGTTTATAGATGGCTTTATGGTATTGGTTGCGTGCGACACGGAACCCGATGGCCACGGATTCCGGGTCGTAACACCAAGTGTAGCTTCCGCGAAAAATATACTCTGATTGTGTTGGAATGTGATTATCCTCATTCACGCGGATCTTGGGAACTATAACAAAAAGTTTCAAATTATTCCAAAATTTCGCACCCCGAGATCGGTTCGCCGCAGGTCCCGGTTTCGGGGCGTGACACAAGTGCCCTGACGAGGACATCCTCGGGTATCTTGTACGTGGTTTTTAATGAAGCAATCGCTCCTGCGGTCTCTATCCAAAAACTATAGATGCCCATTTTTCAGGAAAATAAAGAAAAAGGGAGAGAAGGATCGAAAGACGGAAAAAACCCTAGAACGGACTCTAATCACAGAAATAATCAAGACAGGGAGAGAAGGACTGTTGACACCAAAAATGTTACTTTGCCTCTTCAAGATCCAAAGAGCTACATGAAGTCGCAACCTGCCATAAATAGGCAATGCTGCTTCCAAAAATCAAATATTGTCAGAATCAAACAAAAACTGCAAGATTCTTCAAGACAGCCAAAAGAGGAGTACACAAGAAGTTTCGGGCCATTTCAAAATCATTTGGCCTAACTTCGCTTCTCAGACAGCCGAAAAGGAGCTCTCGGCGGCAAAAGCATCGGAGACACCAAATCTTCGATCAGGGCCGATGGATAGTCTCAAAATACTTCCAAAAGGCTCCACGTCAAGTTCCGAGTCAAATCGACAACATTTGACCCTACATCAACCCTCGAACAGCTAAATCAAGCCTCTCGGCGGCGAGAACCACCGAGGCCATTACTCATCAGATAGAGCACATGGACGGCTTCAAAATGCTTATAAAGGGCTACACGTCAAATTTCAGGTCATTTCCACAACATTTGACCATAGTTTGACGCTCGGAAGCCAAATCGGGCCTCTCGGCGGCAAAGCTCTCCGGGACCATGGTTTCCAAGACAGAGCCTATGGATCATCTTAAAATGACTCCAATAGGTTCCCTGTCAAATTTCAAGTCAATCGGACATCGGTTGACCGCACATCAAACCGCGACATCTTCATCGCGACAAAAAGCAAGTCTACTGGTGATAGGACCCCAAACGGCTTCAAAACTCAAACAAAAGCCTATGGTTGGTCTTATTTATTGCTCCGCAGGCTTCACACCAAATTTCAGGTCATTCCGACATCGTTTGACCCAGTTTCAGCTTCTGACGGAAAATCGGCAGCTCTGCGCGACAAAGTCTTCGGCTTTCTCAGGAAATTGGAAACTTTGCAAAATAAAATGCAAGGATTCTCATCAGGTTTCTTACAAAGAAATTAGGCCAATAAATGGTCAAAATGTCAAGGAAAAGTACAGGAGAAAAAAGAATCGAAAAACAGCAAAAACGGACACAAAACGGGACACGAAAGGGGGAAAACCCCCCCGGGGTCGCAGACCCCTGTGACCCTGGGCCAGGGTCACAGGCCCCTGCGACCCTGGGCCAGGGTCGCCGGCGACCTTGGAACCCGGGGTCGCCGGGAAAGCCCCGGAAACCCCGGTTTTCGCCGTTTTTTCGCGATTCGAAGAGCCCAGCCTCTGGTACTTTCCAAAATTCATGCTTTTGAGACACCAAGTCCTCTGACATCCGTCCAAAACACGGGTCAATCATCAAGAGTATCGAAAACAATATTGATCGCCACCCGGTCAACCAAAAAAAGTGTGCTTTCTACCCGACCGATCGAGAAATCGACAGGACAGATGGCACCGACCCGCTGTTGGCAACAAACACCTGAAATTATATGGTCATCTGATGTCGATCTACATGAAGATCCATCGATGATCATCGACAGAAGAATCCCAAAGGACGTGGCACGGCCCGCGACTCTTCAGCTGCTCGGCGACCACTTAATGCGATTAATTGACTAACTTTATTACAGTCATTAATCCATTTCTTTGGACGGCCCAATCAGAAGCAAGCATTCGGGAGTTACAAGTCAAGAGATTCATGGCATTTAACCCATGAAACTCCTCCCATCATGGCGATTAAAGGCGATTAAATGCCCTCAATCTCCTCCGGCCAATCAGAAGCCAAGAAAAAGGAGTTACAAAATAAACAATTCAATTTTGTAACTCCTCCCATTATGCGGCTTAATGACAATAAAAGCCCATAAACCCACCTAAATGGCTACCAAAAAGCCTATAAATAGGAGAGCTCTCCAAGAAGAAAAGATAGTCACAGAGCATCAGAGAAAAAAGCACAAACACACAGACAGACAGAAGCACAGAAATCCAGAGAAAGGAAAAAGAGAGAAAACTCTGCGGAAGTTCTACACCGGCCACCGCAACAAGGTGACAAAAGTCCCTTGGGGGGTACCCCCCCAAGGTCCTTGCCTTCTCCTCCTGCCTCCAATGGCTTAGATGTGGCTTTTCAGCCCGTCTACTCGGCTTTTTATTGGACATAGGACCTTCTTTTGGTCTTTGTCCTCTAAAAACCCGAGGTTATAGCCAAGCCAAGCGAATCAACAACATCCTCTGTTCTCATCTGCATGGATGATGGCGAAGCCCACATATGGCTTGCGACCGTCAATCTAAACGGGTCCCCCACAATCTCCTGAGAAGTTAGATCCTCCTTTTCTTGCTTTTCATTGTAGTTTGTATTTTTTCAAAAGAGACAAAAATCACAATTCTTGTCTTTCATTATTGATAAGGATTGTAAATCGGCTATAAACGCCAAAATCGGCTATAAACGCCAAAAATCGGCTATAAACGCCAAAAGTCGGCTATAAACGCCAAAATCGGCTACAAATGCCAAAAAAATCGCCTTTCACGGCAAACCAAGAAAAATGTCTCTTTTCTTAAATATATGTGCAATGTAAAACTTGAAAGAAGTTGATTTCCTTTTTACTTGCGAAGGTTGATCTCCAGATCACCACTTGCAATTCCAAGTAAAAATAGAAAATCTGGCACACCCACACAAAAAAAAGAAATGTTGATGCACGCCCCTGCCCCCCGGTTACGAAAGGGTCGGACCCGACGGACTCCCACGTTCGCCGACCTCGGTAGGAACCCGAGCATCGGGGCGCGGTCCATCAAGCTGGCTCCACCCGGTGGGACCCGTTTATTTGAGAACACGATGCTAGAAATGAAATATTTGCATATCATATATTTTGCTCTATGCTTATATTTCTTTTCTCGATTCCTTGGCTACTTTATAATTAGTGGCCTATGTTGAATTCCGCATCTAAAAAAATGAGATGAGATTTATTGTTTGGAAATTTCTAATTCTTTGAATTTATTTCCACTCTTTCTCTTTTAAAAAAAAAAAAATTTTAAACAAAAAACAAAAAAAATCAGATTTTTCATTTTTGGATTCAAAATTGAGAAACTTTGATCCTCTCCCTTCTGGGCACTGGCGCTCACGGAAATCGTTGAGACCGTGTTCGGATCGGGGGTTGGGCCATTGTTTCTCTTCGATGAGTTCATTAAAAATCTAAAAAAAATATATATATATATAAAAAAATGTATATAAAAAAAAATTTTAGATTTCTCAATTTGGATTCAAAATTGAGAAACCTTGATCCGTTCCTATCGTTCATCGCGCTTGCAGAAATGTTGAGCCTGTTCGACTAAGGTTTTGGGCCATTGTTTCTCTTCGATGAGTTCATAAATAAAAAATAAAAAAAAAAGACATAGACCACTAAGGTTAAACCAACTGTGTTCTTTGATCATGGTTGATTAAAGAAAAGCCTTGTCCAGAGTGTGGAGACAGCTTGACTGTTCTAGGCAAGGGTCCTCCAAACGGGTTCATTAAGTAATCCTACCCTTACCTGGGGGCAATTCTATCAATCAAGATTTCATAAGACCGGGTTAGGAGGCCTATGTGTACTCTCTCGTCTTTTAAATAAATAAAAAAAAAAAAAATTTAAAAAAAAATAAATAAAAATTTTAAAATAAAAAATAAAAAATAAAAATTTTTTCAAAAAAAAAATCTTAAAAAAAATAATAAAAAAATAATAGAAAATAAAAAAAATAAAAAGAAAAAAGATTTAAAAAAAAAATCTTCAAAATCTTCAAAAAAAAAAACTTCCGTCATTTTGGGTTTAGATTGGAGAAATCTTGGTCTTCTTCTTTCTGAGCACTGGTGCTCGCGGAAATCGCTGAGCCCGTGTTCATATTGGAGTGCCTTTTGCTCTCTTTGATAAACCCGATATTGACTTTTCAAAAAAAAAACTCGTCATCTTTAGATTCAGATCCGAGAAATTATGGTTCATTTCTTTCTGAGCACTGGCGCTCGCGGAAATCGCTGAGCCCGTGTTCAGATCGGAATACCATCTGCTCTCTTTGATGAATCCAATCTTGACCTTTCAAAACAGAGAATCTCATCTCATGGATGCGGTCTCAAAACATTTGTGTCTAGCGGTACTAGTACGCCCTTTCTGGGTCTACTGTATTGCGACCGGCACATCTGTAACTCCAACTTTATATTCTTCTTACCTCGAGCAAGCTCTGCTTCTCGATAAGTCGAATTTAAGTTCACAATTGCTTCTAGCAGTCACTGGGATGCCCATTCCGGGCTTACCATACCTGCGATCAGAACAATTGTACCTTCTATGGCATTTTGCCTTCCTCATATTGCCTGGGTCATCTACCTCGGGCAATTTGAAAAGACGAAACTATAGAACTTCCCATTTATGATCATTATATTCTTGTGATTACTAATGGATGTGGTCTTGTTTCAGAAATTTTCGAAAAACTAACAATGGCAGCTTCACTAACCATTACTTTCGACGAAAACAAGCACCAACTCATGCTTCAACAGAAGCAAACCACGCGCACCTACAAGCGCCCCATCAGCTGCCGAAGTGTCAACTCCCTCGGCAACTCTCTGAACTCCGGGTCGACCTCGACTCCCCGGACTATCGTCTTTGGGACGCTGGGACCATTCCCACTTCCTGAGGAACAAACTGCTCCCTCCAAGAAGCAGAAACTCGCCTCTCAACGTGTCACTACCGTGACACCAAAGGCGAGCACCAGAAGGCCTGAAGCCCGTGGCAGCCCCACGAAGCCTCAACCTGCAAACAACCAGGTCTACTCCAAGACTTGGTCCCCAAGACCTTCACCAAAACAGAGAAGGTCCCAGACATCCACTAAGCCAGCATTCCTGGCCCCACTCAAGGAGAACCAGTTCTATCCTCTTGCCTACATGAAAGAGGAGAGACCCATCTCCGACTTGACTTCCAAGTCATCCCAGCATGAGCCGGCTTGTTCCTACAAGCCCAAAATCAAGTCATGCATCACAAGGCCTCCACAAGCACCTGCTAAGGCCTACAAACCTGCAGTTCGACCCTTCATCTCTACAGGGGCCGAACTTCAAAAATTCAAAGCTTCGCTGCAACAAGCGAAGGACAGGGTTCGGATCCTGTCCTTGCCCAGCTACAAAGAAGACAGGCTCGGCTGCTGCGCCCGAGGGAGCACATCCTTCATCGTTAAAGCCCAGTCAGAGCTGACCGAAGCTCAAATTGCTCGTCGTATACGCCGCCGCGCGTCATACCGGCAAAAGAGACTAGAGAAGCAAAGGACCCAGCCTCCTACACTTCAAGTCTCTCCTAAATGGGTCGAAAAAGAAAGACCCAACCAAGTTGCTGCCGTCCATATGGTTGGAAAAACCAGAAGGCGCCAAAAATCAGCAACAAAAATCCATGTCCGACGTCCGATGACCCGCAGCGTCTCCAGGACAAGAAGACATTCAGAAGAATCCCCTGCTCCTTCAAGCAAAGGACAGCAGAGTGATCCTTCTTCAAGCTCCTCTTCAAAAAGAATGAGCCCCAGCTCAGTCACCAGGACAGTTTTTTTCGTTCGAATCACGAAGGATGAATGTCTTGGCTACAAATTCTGAGCCACCACCCCGCAATCCACCTCCAGAAGATGCGATCACCCGCATCCAGCAGTTGGAACAGGGCCAGCAGAGGATTGAAACTCTGATGGAAAACCTTCTCCTCGCCTTCCAAAATCAGGCGAACAATGAACCTCCTCCGAATCATCAAGACGACGAGGTAAATAGAGAAGAAAATGAGTCACGCGCCCTTACCAAAAAGGACGTAGACGGTATCCTCGCCAAAGCAAAAGAAGAGGATATACTCAAGGAGCATGGGATCAAGCCACCATATCCCTTATGGATGGACTCGGTCCCGTTCCCCACCAAATTCAAGCATCCTACTCTCCAAACATATACGGGGAAAGGATCAGCCAGACAGCACGTCATCCACTTCAAGATCCTGACGGGAGCTATCGCAGATCAAGATGCGCTCAAGATCCGCCTCTTTGCAAGTACCCTAAAAGGTACGGCCTTCGATTGGTACTCCACTCTGCCGGAGGACTCAATCCAAAACTGGGCCATGCTAGAGACACGCTTCCTGACTCACTTCAAAGGTGAAGATCATCCCGCTACTATGGCTCAGCTGTGCAGCCTAAAACAGGGGGAGAATGAATCAACATATGACTTCATTCACAAGTGGAAAGCAATGGCATACAAATGCTCTGATGTATTGCCACAAGCGTCGCTAGTCGACATCTGCCGAAACAACATGAGAGCCAGAATTCGCTCCATGATCATCGGCAACAAATCAAAAAACCTGGGAGAACTCCTAGAAGCTTCCATGGAAGCTAAAACGGTGATTAAGGACCTCAACAGTCAGAAATCATCAAGAAAAGAGCCAACCGCCATTACAACCTCAAAACCAAAGAAGATCACTACTTCCTTCAAGGTGATAAACTCAATCCAAGCGTCTGAGCAACTGGTT
This sequence comes from Litsea cubeba, assembly GCA_012931725.1. Lineage (NCBI taxonomy): Eukaryota > Viridiplantae > Streptophyta > Magnoliopsida > Laurales > Lauraceae > Litsea > Litsea cubeba. The sequence continues at coordinate 25,103,095 of CM022951.1, read as the reverse complement.
CCTTACCCGACACCAGACGGACAACCGATATGGGTACATCCCGATCTCCTGGAAGATGAAAATTGGGAGGTCGTGAAAACAAAGCCTACAGCTCAACAGCGAAGGCAGGCTAGGAAACTTCTCCTCAAGCTCAAACGGCAAGAGAAGACCCAGCCAAAACTAGAGGTCAAAGAAATGGCAGAGGCTTCCTCTACTGCTTCACTGGAGGTAACAAAAACATCCCTTCCAGAGACTTCAAAGGGGGTAAGGAAATTCACTCTCAGTGATTTCATGCCACCTCAATTCAAAGAAGCCATGCAGGAGGCATCATACTCTTGCAATTCGGTAGTTGGATTCTCCATTGATGGATACGAGTCCAGCGACACCGATCATGGATTCGAATCCAACTACACAGATGAGTGGGAGGAGTCCCGTGAAACAGGAGAATATCTCTCCGATGAAGAATGGGTTCCTGAGTCTCATCTTATGCCAGTAATCTGGTATAACCCCCTACAGCCACAAGGATCCTGGTCTGATGATGAAGAAGACCAAGAGGCTGTACAAGAAAATGCTGCTGACCCAGCACCTCTCATTACTCCAGTGGAAATCAACAATGTTGAGCCACAAAGAGATGATGAAGAAGAAGATCCGGCTCCCATACCTGATCTTGAAGGATATGCAAGGATCTTGCAGCGACTCGCTCTAGAACAAGAGCAAGAACGCGTCAACGAGCCTCCTCGTAATCCAGAGCCTGAAGTCCCTGAAGACCACCAGGTACATCCTCCCTTAACTCCTGAAAATGGAGAAAATTGCTGGATAGACGATCCTCTCACATCCGAGGATGAGTCTGACTCCGATCAGGCAACGTCTCCCGTCAGAGCTTCCTGTAATGTTATAATTCGGGATTATAGCTCTTCCGAAGCATCGTCTGATAAGAGCACTTACACTCCGGCGACGCCTAGCAATATATCTTCTGGAGCCACCTCGTCTTACGTGACTTTCACTGAGATGACACCCTCTCAGGTTTCTTCTCCTGAGACTGTGACTTCAAAGTTCACACCCTTCCTGACTGAAGAATTCCCAGTCATTGATGCTTGGGACGATGAATTAGTCAACGAAGAAGAAAGATTGCTGGATGCTGTTCAGGACTTGTTCCCAGAAAATGCTCCATGCAACACAATCACTGAGGATGGTAACTCTGCTGATGATACATCCTCAGCAAATGAAAAACGACAGCCTCTTGATCCTGAAGACAATCTTCCAAATGAAGACCCTTCTCAAGAAGCTCTCGAAGTTGGTAGAGGCACCCGCTCTGGCCGGGACTACCACAAAAATTACAACCAATCTTCCTTTACATATGTAAATCCTTCGGGAAAAGATGTTGTAAGCGCCCCTAGTGGCAACAATGATGAACATGCAGGCCCTAAGGAGGCTTTCAAGTATGACTTGATTGAACATTTCAAGCACATACCTGCACGTCTACACATCCTAGATTTGTTGCGAATGTCTCCGCACACTCGTGATAATCTCATTTCGGAATTACAAAAGCTGAATGAGGATGTCGACAAACATGCCCCGCAAGTCCTCCAAATTGAAATGGATTACCGGGTCAAAAACTCAGAAGCCTCCTCAAAGGGAGAAAAGAAGAAAACTGAGGGATCATGCATTGAATGCCTCTCGGTTAAAAAAGCAGCCAGTGCAACCATCGCATTCACAAAGGATGACCTCCTACTTGGCGAAACCAGGCATAACCGACCCCTGTACTTCACAGGGTATATCAAAGAAATGCCTATGCACAGAGTTCAGATCGACCCAGGTTCTGCACTCAACCTCATCTCCACATCAGCTCTTGAAGAGTTGGGCATCCCACCCAGCAAACTGAGCCACACATCTGTATCTATCTTTGGATACGATGGGAGTACTCAAAGGCCTATCGGTAAAATCAGGTTCAAGTTGCAGATCGGTGATCTTATCTCTGAGGTCACAGTGTATGCAATAAAGACCCCTTCATGCTACAACATCCTTCTCGGACGCCCTTGGATCCATGAGAATGGTGTTGTCCCTTCAACTCTACATCAATGCATCCAGTTTGTTGGCGACGACGGCATGATACATCGAGTCTTTGCAGACAGAAAACCCTTCAAAGGTAAAGAAGTCCACTTCGCAGACTCACAGATGTATGAAGGTGAAAAAGAAGAAGAGGAGAAGCATACAGCATCCTTTGCCGAAAATCTCCAGAAAGATAAAGGCAAAGCTCCTCAACAATCACCGGAAGAAAACAAACCATCCGGTAAATCTGAAGAGAGCATGCAAACTCCCTTCATCATCTCCCTCAAATCTTCAAAGCCTTTGGTCATCACAACTAAAGTGAAGAAGGCAAAACAAAGCCTGGGGGCAAATTTGTTGTCTCTTTCGTGTCTATCATGCAAGACACGGACTCGGATTCAGAGCCAGAAGACGACACATCGTCAAGCCAAGCTGACACTCAGCAAGTTCAGCCTGCTCTTACTCCAATGGAGACAACTTCTGACATAGAAGATCCTACGTCAGCTTCCTTCGTTGTTCCAGCAACTTCACCAAAGGAAAAGCCGATCTTCTTCCATAGATCGGATGCTTCTTCATCAAACTCCATGCTTGAACCTTTCCAAAATAAAGGTACTCCTCAACTATCTTATACAGTTCTGTGGCACAAGCTATTATGAAGAAAATGGGCTATGACCCAGTCGGTTTGGGAGAAGGACGCGGTATTCTCACGCCATTGGGGCCCGTCTTGACCAAAAGCCAGCTAGAAGATTGGAGACTCTACGGCTATGTAGAAAAGTCTTCACACGGGTTAGGGTATGATCCTGACACTCCCTTGAGACAGTTGACACAAAGGCTTAAAAGTCAATATACTGACCGAGCCTCAACATCTCAAGTCCATGAAGACATCGATCTCCCTGGATATCTCTTTGATGAGTCACCTGACAAAGATCCAGGAAGCTCATCCAATTGGCACGATTTCTCCGAAAATGAAGAGGAGTTGTCCGATGGCACAGACGTGTGGACTTCTGACCCAGAAGAACCCTCATCTCCAAAAGAAGTAGCCTACTTCGACTCGGTTTCAACAGGCGATTGGGATCATCTCATAGCAAGCCTTGGGAAAATTACCGATCAAGAAGACCCGTGGAAAGGAACAAAACCTTGGTCTGGAAATGCCCTTGAAACCCCAGAAGGTTTCGTTGAGCTGGAAGCCTCCGAAAATATTGTGGAGGAACCACCTTCGAACCTTCCAACAGAAGATCCTGTTCAAAAGATAGACTTGGGAACACCAGATAACCCACGTCCTGTATTCATAAGCAAGAATATAAAGGATGACGAGTTACCCGAGTATATCGCCTTTCTTCGTGAGTTCGTTGATTGCTTTGCATGGTCTTACGCTGAAATGCCAGGCTTAGACCCCAAAATAGCAGTTCACAAACTCAATCTTCAAGAAGACATCAAGCCTGTCAAGCAAGGCCAAAGAAGATTCCGTCCAGATGTGATGGATAAAATTGAACAAGAAGTTCAAAAACTCAAAAGCGTCGGCTTCATCCGTGAGGAACAACATCCTGAATGGTTGGCCAACATTGTCCCCGTGACAAAGAAAAATGGGCAGATCAGGGTCTGTATTGATTATAGAGACCTGAATGGCGCATGCCCAAAAGATGAATTTCCGCTCCCCATACCAGAGGTAATGATTGATAATACCTGTGGATTCGAGCGAATGACATTCATGGATGGTTTTCTCTGGCTACAATCAGATAAAGATGCATCCTGAGGATGAAAAACATACATCCTTTCGAACCCCATTTGGCGTGTATTGTTACACTGTCATGCCATTTGGTTTGAAGAATGCTGGTGCCACATATCAGAGGGCTATGATGAAAATATTCCAAGATATGCAGCACAAGACGGTTGAATGGTACGTTGATGACCTCGCCGTCAAAAGCAAAAGAAAAGAAGATCATCTCGAAAACCTCCGAGAAGTCTTCCTCCGGCTTCGCAAACACAAACTGCGAATGAATCCATTGAAATGCTTCTTTGGCGTCTCGTCGGGTAAGTTCCTCGGATTCTTAGTTCGGAAAGCTGGAATAGAGCTTGACCCCATAAAAGTCAAAGCCATTCTAGAAATGCCCTCTCCAAGAACCTTGAGAGAACTCAAAGGGCTTCAAGGGAGATTGGCCTACATCAGACGGCTCATCTCCAATCTTTCGGGGAAATGCCGTCCATTCTCCCGGTTGATGAAAAAGGGTGTAAACTTTGTCTGGGATGCTGACTGTGAAGCTGCTTTCCAAGACATCAAGTCATACCTGACAAAACCTCCAGTGTTAGCTGCTCCTACCACTGGAAAACCATTCATCTTGTACACAAGAGCCCTTGATCACTCTCTGGGAGCTCTGCTTGCGCAAGAAAATGATCAAAGGAAAGAAGCTGCTCTATATTACCTCAGCCGCATGCTAGTAGGTGTAGAGCATCGCTACTCTCCAGTCGAAAAAGAATGTCTTGCAGTGATGTTCGCCGTACAAAAGCTGCGTCACTACTTGCTTTCCAACACAGTCTACCTGGTCTCGAGGGTCAACCTCTTGAAGGTTCTTGTCACAAAGGCAGGTTCTCTCAATGCTCGACTGGCAAAATGGTCCATCCTTCTGTCACAATTTGATATTAGGTATGTACCACAAAAAGCAATCAAAGGGCAAGCTCTAGCGGACTTCCTCGCAGAGCATCCATTGCCTAAAGATTCTCCACTCAGAGATGATCTCCCAGACGAACCAGTCTACAATGTGGAGACTTTCTCACAAAGTGCCTCCTGGGATATGTACTTTGACGGTGCAACCAGGACAAATGAAAAAAGACAGCTGATCTCGGGAGTTGGCATCCTCTTTGTTAGCCCCGACAAATACATGATTCCACACGCTTTCTCGCTACTGGAACCATGCACAAACAATGCAGCTGAATATCAAGCTCTGATCTTAGGATTGGAACTCGCCATCGAATCCGGTATCACCATGCTGGAAGTCTATGGAGACTCTCAACTGATCGTCAACCAGATGAATCAGAAATTTGAAGTCAGGAAGCCAGATTTGTTGCCCTACTACAACAAGGCACAATCACTTCTGCAAAAGTTTGACATCTGTCACATCACCCACATTCGTAGAGGTGAAAACATACGTGCAGATGCCCTAGCCGGACTTGCCGCATCCATGGCAATCCAGGAAGGGGAAAACATGCAAATCACAGTGTGCGAAAGGAGAATCCTTCCTCCTCTTAACACACACCAAGCAGTTGCTGAATGCCACCAAGTGGTCGGAAGTCGGATTTCAATCCTTCAAACTTCAATTGGCGACTGGAGGGATCCGTTCATTGATTACATTATGTTCGGAATCCTACCTGAAGATCCAAAAGAACGGGTAAGCATCCAAAGGCGAACCCCAAGCTTCCATTTGGATATTCCTTCAAAAATCCTTTACAGGAAATCCTTCAACGGAGTACTTCTACGCTGCTTGTCACAACAAGAGGCTGAAGAAACACTCAAAGAAGTTCATGCTGGTCTTTGTGGAGCTCATCAGGCTGGACCTAAGCTCTATGATCAGATAAAAAGGTTAGGATATTACTGGCCTACCATGGTAGCTGACGCAATGCAATTTGCTAAGCGCTGCCAACAATGCCAAGTTCATGGAGATTACATTCACATGCCTCCAGAATGGCTGCATCCTACAGCGATCTCATGGCCTTTCGAAGCCTGGGGTATGGACATTATAGGTCCTATTTCTCCCCCTTCAAGCAAAGGTCATCGCTTCATCTTCGCCGCTACGGATTACTTCTCCAAGTGGTCAGAAGCATTTGCGTTTAACGAAATGAAGACCTCATCAGTCCTTCAGTTCCTACGCACCAACATCATTTGTAGTTTCGGCATACCCAAAAGATTCGTCCATGATAACGGACCACAGTTCCGGGATCATCGATTCTACAGGTTCTGCGACAAATACAAAATCCAAAGCTGTCCTTCGACTCCATACAATCCGGCAGCAAACGGGTTAGTAGAAGCTTTCAACAAGACACTCTGCAAAATCCTCAAAAAAATGGTCTCTAGTCACAAAAGAGACTGGAGCGACAAAATGTCCGAAGCTTTGTGGGCCTATCGAACCACCGTTCGAGGACCAACCCATAGCACACCATTCTCCTTGGTCTATGGATGCGAAGCTGTCATGCCCTTGGAAGTACAAATTCCTTCCTTGAGGGTATCCTTGCAAAATGACATGACTCAAGAAAGCAATGTCAAATTGCGACTCCATGAGCTGGACAATCTCGATGAGAAACGGCTCGAAGCTCAACAAAGCATTGAACTTTACTAAGCACGTATGGCAGGATCTTTCGATAAAAAGGTCAGGCAACGCGCCTACAAAAAGAGTGACTTGGTTCTTGCGGTAAAAAGACCAATGGTCTTCGCTCACAAGTCCAAAGGCAAATTTGAGCCAAAATGGGAGGGACCCTACGTCATCGACAAGGTTTTCTCCAACGGCGCATACGCACTCCTAAACATGGAAGGTGACAGATGTATGCTGCCCATCAACGGCAAGTTCTTTAAGCGGTACTACCCTTGAAGACTTACCCAACTGGGTAAGAGCAATGCCTGTACGGCCAAAACCGGTTTCCAGGTACACGCTCGCTAAACCCACCATCTATTTTAGAATTTTCATATCAAATGTTGAAATTTATAGAAATCTAAAACAATGCTTACTTTTATCGTTTCATTGTTCAAAAAAAAATATATATCCAAGTTTAGGAACCTTTCCCTAACTTGACCAAAATTTTCAACCCTTGAACCCAAAATTCATGGTTTGAAACAAAATCCGGATTCAGGGATTTCCACCCTAGTCCACCCTGCCTTTTACCGCCAAAATGGTTTTAGGTCAAAACTTATGACCCTCGTGTCTTTAAACAAAAAAATGGTTTTTCAAAAAACCGTGAGGAAGCGACGCTTAGTCGATACTCGCACAAATCGGAAGCAAGCGAACCACGTTCGACACTTCCAAAATCGCAGGGAAGCGACATTTCGTCGGTACTTGCAAAATCCAAAACTGTGGAGATGCAACATTTCAATTGATATCCACAACCCAAATTTCAAAGGTTCGAAAAAACCTAAAAAACTGTGGAGACGCAACATTTCAGTTGATATCCATAACCCAAAGGTTCGAAAAAACCTAGAAAACTGTGGAGACGCAACATTTCAGTTGATATCCATAACCCAAAGGTTCGAGAAAACCACAAATTTCAAAAATCGTGGGGAAACGACATCAAGTCAGTACCCGCAAAACCAAAATTTTTGAAAAGCAAGGATGCGACATTCCATCGATACTTGCACCCAAATCCGCGAGGATGCGACATTCCATCGATACTCGCAACCGAATGAGCAAGGATGCGACATTCCATCGATACTTGCAAGAACATTCAGCAGGGAGGCGACTTTTAGTCGATACTTGCATTTTTTGAAAACCAAACCGGCTATAAATGCCATCAAAACAGGCTATAAATGCCACAAAACGGCTATCAATGCCACCAAAACAAAACCGGCTATCAATGCCACAAACAAAAAACTTGGATTTCAAAAAAAAAACAAAACGGCTATCAATGCCACCAAAACAAAACAAACCGGCTATAGATGCCACAAAACAAACCGGCTATCAATGCCACCAAAACAAATCCGGCTATCAATGCCACCAAAACTGGCTCTAGATGCCACAAAAAAAAAACTCGGCTATCAATGCCACAAGAAAAGCTGGCTCTCATGCCAAAATTGGCTTCCATGCCACAAACAAAAACCTGGCTTTCATGCCAAAACAATTACTTGACAAAAGATTTTCACAAAATGACAAACTTTTGATCAAATCCCATTTAGCAATTACTTTTATCACAAAAAGATTCAAGTGAGCGTAGGGATAACAAAAAAAAAAGAGCATCCCATTTAGCAATTACTTTTATCACAAAAAGATTCAAGTGAGCGTAGGGATAATAACAAAAAAAGGTACCAAAAAAAATACATGTGGTACCAAAAAAAAAGAAAAGTGCTCACAAGCACTACAAAAAAAAAGAGTACCAAAAAAAAATACAAGTGGTACCAAAAAAAAGAAAGAAAGAAGGATAGTTTCTGTTATAAAAAATATACAGGAGCTCAATAAAAAATGGTCTCTAGCCAAGAGTTCAGCTCCTTAAGTAAGCTTTTGGCCTCATCCGTCAAGGATTCCAAGGCACGCTTCTTCAGGAACCTGCCATGAGATGCTGGGGTGGGCTGTAACCCTTCTTCTGCACTGGGAAGCTTCCCTCGAGCGGTTTTCCATTGTTTGTCCTCATCAGACTTCCTTTTGAGAACTCGAATGGCATCCGCAACTCGGTGAATCAGAGCAGTCTCCCTTTCACGAGCCTCTGTTATTTCAGTCCACTTGGCAGCGACTCGTGCCTGCAGATGCTCAAGACGTTTCCTGGCCTCATCGACCTCCCTATCAAGGATGTTAAGATCATGTGTCAGCCTAATGATGGTTATCTCTTCTAAGTTCCTCTCTCGGACTGCCTGCTTCTTGCTTTCTGTAGCCTCATCCAGGTCAGATTGAGCCTTATCCGCAGGGTCCAAGAACATCTCCTTGAAGAACTGATCGTCAGGAAAACCCATGGTCTCAAACCACTTGTCACCCAGCTCAATGATCCTATTAACGATCGCCCTGGCATATGTGACATCCAGACCAGCTTCTTCAGCATCACCGAGAATCTCTCGCACATGCTGGATCATGCTAAATCCGGCTTCCAAGTGCCCAGAAAAGAGAGTCTCAATCCAAGAGCTCAGAACTCGCACCACCACCTTCTTCGCAAAAAGAAGAGATGGCCCAGCTGAAGATTCGCCCAACTCCGTTGGTCGGCTGCTCATGTCATCATCTGTTGAAAGAGTAACAAAAGAACTCTTTCCAGTTGAAGTTGCTCCTGCTCGGGGAGGAATCTCAGCGCGAGGAATCTCCTCAACATTGTCAGAACTGGTCCCAGGAGTCTCTACCTCTGGATTAACCTCTGGCATCCCTTGCTCTGGAAGCGACGGACCCTCCTCTGCCACTTCAAAACCTGCAAAGGAAACACAAAAAGGTATGAATATGACCCTGTTTGAAAATCATTATCAGAGTTATAACTACAAAATACCTTCTTCGACGACTGGCGGAACACTTTCTTCCTCCATGAACTCATCGGAAGCATCATCAACATTTGCGTCCATCGATGGTTCAAAGTCATCAGAACCCTGTGGCAAGTCAGCTGACAAAAAAAAATGTGTTAGCAAACCGAGTCACAAACTCAAAAAAAAAAAGAGCAAAAGAAGTCGTACCAATTGGAGATTCTAGATTTACTCCAGAGTCCCTCGATTCTTCTTCAGGTGCCTCAACAGGATCAATCACCACCTTATCGGTTGGGACCTCAGGCATCACCAAGTCTTCCTCTGCTAAAAAAAAAGAAAAAAAAGAAGAAAAGCAGAAACAAGAAGCAAATCATAACATGGAAAAAATCCCATGAAAAGAAATGGAAAGAGAAAAAGGAAGAATCATACCTTCACCGACGGTCTCTTCTTCTCGGCTTCTCTTCTCTGGAGGCTCGTCAGCATCCACTGGCACATCCTCATTGATAGTAAGAGAAACTTCCAAGTCAGGAGAGTCCTCATGCTGCCCCTTGCTGCGATGATGACTCCTCCCCCTCTTACTCCGGCGGGTTCGCTTCTTAGAAGAACCTGCCCCGCTGTCAGAGTCAGGTTTCCCACTTGACTCCTCACTGGATGGTCTGCTCTTGCCAGTAGACTCCACGGAAGCTTGCCTCTGTGCCGCTTGCATCCAAGCGCCAAGTTCGGCTTCCTCCTGTTCTAGCTGCTCCAAAGCCTCATCAGGTATTTCTCGAATAGCTTCAGAACCAATGACGCCCTGGTCACCGAGAAAGCCTATCTTGTGCTTCTCTCCAGAAAGGAAGGCCCAAACTTCCTCTCGCCGGATGCCATCCGACTTTCCAAGGCCCTTTCCATATGCCAGCTTCACATCGAGCTCCTTCTTGGAAAGCCCCTGATATGCCGAAAAGCTCTCCGCGAACCACTTCGCAAAGCCGGCAGTCCGGGAAGTCAGCAACACAGGATAAGAAATCATGGCTGTAATGTCTTCAGCACTATAGAAAGCCCATGCATTTCTCCCAACCTGTAAGCCTCCAAAGCGCTTCACCATGCTTGAAGGCGCTCCAACAACGCCTTGAGAAAAGCCCAGCTGCAAAGCAAAGTGAGAGGGTACATACGGCTGGATGTCGACGAAAAGATGTCTGCGGTACACCATCGTGCTGACACGTATGCTGAAAAGCCACTCTCTCTCTGCATTTGTCAAGGAATAATGCCTTCCCGACCCCGCCCTGGTAGAGTCTCGGGAGGCACCAAAATCAAAAGCCTTCTTCCGCAACTCCGGAGAAAGCTTCACTGAAGACTGCCCCATCTCGACGTCCCTGAACCGTCGGATCCTCATGCGGGCAAACAAAAGTGATTCGGACACGGCTTTGCCCTTAGCCAGTCGAATCATCAGAGGATCATCATCCTGTGCAGCACCCAGCCAATGGAAGCCAGGACAGTGGTATACATACCACGAATAAAAGATATGGGCTGAAAATATCCTATTCATGGGAAGCCCAAGCCGAACCAGAAAAGCAGCAGCCTGCAGTTCGGTACACAGGTAGGAGTAAAGAGCTGGCACCAAAGCAAGCTGCTCTCCAAACGCCATCTGACAAGCTGGAAAAATACAATGCGGCCTGATGTGCGTTCCATCTCCTCCAGCAAAAACAGCCTCACCAAGCCAATAAGTGAGGTAAACAGCGAGATCTCTCCGCAGTGCAATGTTAGGACATATGGCGTTTGTACTTGCACAGAAATCTCTCAACTCTTCTTGCATGGCCAAGATCTTCTTTGAACTTGGATCCTGAGCTCCGGCTTCTTGGGTCACGCTATCAGAAGACTCCCTGCTATCAAAAAAGTTGGGGAATGAAGAGCTAAAACTCTTCCAACTGCTGGATCTAACTTTCAAACCCCCCTTCTCCTTCAAAAAATCATAGAAGGCGATGAGCTGAAAGTATAAAAGCCTGAACTCCTCAGACTGCCCCTCGAGGACGCTGTCAATCGGCATAAACTCCTCATAGAGTTTGCCGAGGATGGGCAATCCGGTAATAGCGCTCAGCTCCTTCAAAGAAAAACCAATCTCGCCATTCGTCACAACGAAGGTATTGGTTTGTGGGAGGAATGATTCCAGCATAGCCATGAAGGCCTCGTCGGAAAAGATCACGGTCTCCCTAAAGGCGTGGACCGCATCAAAAATCCCGGCTTCCTTCAAAACGGCGCCACCAATCAGCAGGACGCGATCAGTCCACGACTTCCACTCGGAGTCAGCATTGAAGCGGCCACGAAGTCGGAAAGGCTTGATTCAATTGCTGCCGTCACCACTGAAAATACCAAGGCCCACCGGTCTCAAATCGACCGACGGATAATCAGAGCCCTGGTAGCCGCTGGATGGCATCAACAGGTCCATGTCAACAGGCGACCTCTCCGTATATCCAGGAGAACCGCCAACAAAAACCCCGGTCTTGATTACATTTGTCCTTCTCACCCAACTTGGAGGATCTTCCCTCTTAGGGCACGTGGGGGCAAGGCTCAGAATCGAGACGGTGCGATCAAACGTCGACCGGGGTAGCAACAGTCTTCTTCTCACCATCTACTGTGAAAGAAAACTGAAAACATCGCCTCTGGTATGTCATGTCATCAGGGACTGCATCACCAAAGAAGAAGGTAGGCTTGGGCAAAATGCTCTGATCTTCCATCACCCATGGACGACTGCTTACCATGATCTTATAGAACTCCTCTCCCTTGAGAGCGATCAGTCGCTGCCTCATCTCATCTCTGTTGAGGGAGTCGCACTCTTCCAGATTTCTCTCAACATACTGGACCTTCTCAAAAGCCTGCTGAACAGCCGGATTAGAAGATCTAGAAGATCGACGAGGTACGCTTGTAGCAGGCTCTTTACCCTTGTTCGCTCTGGAGGAACCACCTGAAAAGGATGGAAAAGAAAAAGATCAAACATCAAAATGACAGAATCTCGCTAAAAAAAATCTGGCAAAATTTTGACATGATGACGGGGCAATTCCGAAGAAAAGGAACTATCCCGAAAGAAATAGAAAGCTTGAAGATGGGCTCAACATCGCTGCGAGCTCCGAAACTCCAAACTTTCGAAACCTCAAAGTCCCCGCAAAATCAGGAAGGGCTCAACATCACTGCGAGCTCCAAATTCCCAAATTTGCGAAAACTTTCAGGTATGCTATCACATCATGCTACAAATTTAATTTACAAATTAAAGGCATGCATGAACATCTAGGTTTGCCAAAAAAAAAAAGAGAGGGGCATTATCATGATGAGCAAGAAAAAAAAAAGAAAAAAAGAAAAGAAACTTTCTCAAAAAAAAAAAAAAAGAGAAAGAAAGCAAAAAAAAAAAAAAGAAAGAAAAGAAACTTTCTCAAAAAAAAAAAAGAGAAAGAAAACAAAAAAAAGGGAAAAGAAACTTTCTCTAAAAAAAGAGGGGAAAGAAAACAAAAAAAAAGAAAAAGAAAAGAAACTCTCTCAAAAAAAAAGGGGAGGAAAAGAAAAAAAAAAAGAAAAAAAAAAAAGAAAAAAAAAAATAAAGGGGCTGCTGGCCCACAGGCCACGTGGCCGTACGGCCAGATCCATACGGATCTGTCCGTACGGCCCACAAAAAAAAAACATGAAAAAAAAAAAGAAAAGAAAAGAAAGCAAAAAAAAAAAACCCGTGTGAAAAAAAAAGGGGGGGCAAACACGTGGAAAAGAAAAAAAAAAGGAAGAAAAGAAAAGAAAAAGAAACAAAAAAAAAGAGAAAGAACTTTATTTTTCCTACAATCGAGTTTTCTTGAAAAAAAAGGAGAACTTACTTGAAGCCATTGATGGAGAAGAAGAAGAAAAGTCTTGAAGATCTTGAAGAAGAAAAGCTCTTGGTCTTGAAGCCCTCTTGAGATTATTGCAAAAGAAAGTAATAAGAGCAAGAGATCCAACCTTCCCCTTGCTTTTATAGAGGAGAGCAAACCAAAGAAGGAAAGAAGAAAGAGGTAAGTGTTACTAATTAGTAACCTTACCAAAAGAAAGAGATTAGAAAGATTCTTTCCCAAAAGAAAGATATCTTGAAGGATTTTCTCCCAAAAAGAGATCGATGACGGATTCTTTCCCAAAAGAAAGATATCTTGAGATATCCTATCCCAAAATAAAGGGATCATGAGAGATTCTCTCCAAGTAAAGATATTCTTAGATATTCTCTATCCAAATGAGATATTTTTGGATATTCTTTACAAAAATGACACCATATGAGATCTAAGCCATTTCAAAAAGCTTAAGGTCCCATGGGTTAGCCCATATGAGCCAGGTTTGACCACCTAGGCACAAAAAAAAAAATTTTGGGCTTTTAGTCAAAGAGAAATCCCTCTTAGCAAGAGCATACAAAAATGGTTCCATGCCTCTTTTGAGTTAATTGGACCATACAAAAGAAAATTCCAAGCCCCATGAGCTTCCAAAAATCGAACCATCCAGCCTCATCTACCAAATTGAGCCAAAATCTTGAAATTGACATTCCACAAAAATCAAACCAAATCCTGGTCCCCTAACTTACCACATACAGCCTGTTAGGTCACAAGACCAAAACCAAAAACCAAAACCTGATCCCCTAACTTGCCACATACAGCCTGTTAGGTCACAAGATCAAAACCAAAATTGATCCCCCAACATTCCACATACAGCTTGTTGGGTCACACGATCAAAACCAAACCCGACCCCCTAACCTGCCACATATAGCCTGTTAGGTCATAAGGTCAAAATCCAAATCCACATCCCTGATGTCATCTTCAAAACTTTGCCTCGAGATGGTACGTGATCCCTTTTACTACCATAAAATTCCCCTGGAAGCTCAAAAGGCTACAAATACCAAAAAGAAAGACTGCTCAAAGACTCTTGGTCAAGTCACAGGCTCTCCTTCAAAAATCTCTTCGAGGCACATCGACTACAAAAGTTAAGCAACTCGCCGCTGTACCTCGAGGGGGCATTTGTTGACACCAAAAATGTCACTTTGCCTCTTCAAGATCCAAAGAGCTACATGAAGTCGCAACCTGCCATAAATAGGCAATGCTGCTTCCAAAAATCAAATCTTGTCAGAATCAAACAAAAACTGCAAGATTCTTCAAGACAGCCAAAAGAGGACTACACAAGAAGTTTCGGGCCATTTCAAAATCATTTGGCCTAACTTCGCTTCTCAGACAGCCGAAAAGGAGCTCTCGGCGGCAAAAGCATCGGAGACACCAAATCTTCGATCAGGGCCGATGGATAGTCTCAAAATACTTCCAAAAGGCTCCACGTCAAGTTCCGAGTCAAACCGACAACATTTGACCCTACATCAACCCTCGAACAGCTAAATCAAGCCTCTCGGCGGCGAGAACCACCGAGGCCATTACTCATCAGATAGAGCACATGGACGGCTTCAAAATGCTTATAAAGGGCTACACGTCAAATTTCAGGTCATTTCCACAACATTTGACCATAGTTTGACGCTCGGAAGCCAAATCGGGCCTCTCGGCGGCAAAGATCTCCAGGACCATGGTTTCCAAGACAGAGCCTATGGATCATCTTAAAATGACTCCAATAGGTTCCCTGTCAAATTTCAAGTCAATCGGACATCGGTTGACCGCACATCAAACCGCGACATCTTCATCGCGATAAAAAGCAAGTCTACTGGTGATAGGACCCCAAACGGCTTCAAAACTCAAACAAAAGCCTATGGTTGGTCTTATTTATTGCTCAGCAGGCTTCACACCAAATTTCAGGTCATTCCGACATCGTTTGACCTAGTTTCAGCTTCTGACGGAAAATCGGCAGCTCTGCGCGACAAAGTCTTCGGCTTTCTCAGGAAATTGGAAACTTTGCAAAATAAAATGCAAGGATTCTCATCAGGTTTCCTACAAAGAAATTAGGCCAATAAATGGTCAAAATGTCAAGGAAAAGTACAGGAGAAAAAAGAATCGAAAAACAGCAAAAACGGACACAGAACGGGACACGAAAGGGGGAAAACCCCCCCAGGGTCGCAGACCCCTGCGACCCTGGGCCAGGGTCGCCGGCGACCTTGGAACCCGGGGTCGCCGGGAAAGCCCCGGAAACCCCGGTTTTCGCCGTTTTTTCGCGATTCGAAGAGCCCAGCCTCTGGTACTTTCCAAAATTCATGCTTTTGAGACACCAAGTCCTCTGACATCCGTCCAAAACACGGGTCAATCATCAAGAGTATCGAAAACAATATTGATCGCCACCCGGTCAACCAAAAAAAGTGTGCTTTCTACCCGACCGATCGAGAAATCGACAGGACAGATGGCACCGACCCGCTGTTGGCAACAAGCACTTGAAATTATATGGTCATCTGATGTCGATCTACATGAAGATCCATCGATGATCATCGACAGAAGAATCCCAAAGGACGTGGCACGGCCCGCGACTCTTCAGCTGCTCGGCGACCACTTAATGCGATTAATTGACTAACTTTATTACAGTCATTAATCCATTTCTTTGGACGGCCCAATCAGAAGCAAGCATTCGGGAGTTACAAGTCAAGAGATTCATGGCATTTAACCCATGAAACTCCTCCCATCATGGCGATTAAAGGCGATTAAATGCCCTCAATCTCCTCCGGCCAATCAGAAGCCAAGAAAAAGGAGTTACAAAATAAAAAATTCAATTTTGTAACTCCTCCCATTATGCGGCTTAATGACAATAAAAGCCCATAAACCCACCTAAATGGCTACCAAAAAGCCTATAAATAGGAGAGCTCTCCAAGAAGAAAAGATAGTCACAGAGCATCAGAAAAAAAAGCACAAACAGACAGACAGACAGAAGCACAGAAATCCAGAGAAAGGAAAAAGAGAGAAAACTCTGCGGAAGTTCTACACCGGCCACCGCAACAAGGTGACAAAAGTCCCTTGGGGGGTACCCCCCCCCCCCCAAGGTCCTTGCCTTCTCCTCCTGCCTCCAATGGCTTAGATGTGGCTTTTCAGCCCGTCTACTCGGCTTTTTATTGGACATAGGACCTCCTTTTGGTCTTTGTCCTCTAAAAACCCGAGGTTATAGCCAAGCCAAGCGAATCAACAGCATCCTCTGTTCTCATCTGCATGGATGATGGTGAAGCCCACATATAGCTTGCGACCGTCAATCTAAACGGGTCCCCCACAATCTCCTGAGAAGTTAGATCCTCCTTTTCTTGCTTTTCATTGTAGTTTGTATTTTTTCAAAAGAGACAAAAATCACAATTCTTGTCTTTCATTATTGATAAGGATTGTAAATCGGCTATAAACGCCAAAATCGGCTATAAACGCCAAAAATCGGCTATAAACGCCAAAAGTCGGCTATAAACGCCAAAATCGGCTATAAATGCCAAAAAAATCGCCTTTCACGGCAAACCAAGAAAAATGTCTCTTTTCTTAAATATATGTGCAATGTAAAACTTGAAAGAAGTTGATTTCCTTTTTACTTGCGAAGGTTGATCTCCGGATCACCACTTGCAATTCCAAGTAAAAATAGAAAATCTGGCACACCCACACAAAAAAAAGAAATGTTGATGCACGCCCCTGCCCCCCGGTTACGAAAGGGTCGGACCCGACGGACTCCCACGTCCGCCGACCTCGGTAGGAACCCGAGCATCGGGGCGCGGTCCATCAAGGACTTACGAAGACGAAGGGCAGGAGTGGGACTCGGACTAGCAGAGGTTCAATCTCGGCAGTACTTCTCTTCAGACAGACTCTCTTCTGCAAGCTCTCTGGTAATCCTTTCCTTTCCCTAAAAAACGCAAGTGAAGAAGAAGGAGGAGGGGAGGCACCGCTTATTTATAGCGAAAAATTGGGCGCTTCATGATGGCGTTGTTTCGAATTTTGAAAAAATTGTTTCAATCTCTGTGCGCGCCTCTTCGAAAAGACAGGGCGACCAATCAGACGGTGACACGTGAACCCTTCAGCTCGTGATCCGCGACGATTGAGGCATGGCATTAAATACCTCGGGCAGGCAAAGCGACATCGGAGAGAGATGAAGCGTTAGCAACCGAGACGAAGATGAGATTCAAAATTCAAAAGATTTCCCCAGCTCGGGTTGAAAGCAGCTACCTCGGCGGCACGGTCCTTTACCATCAACCCAGGAAGGTTCTCCCATCAGATAGCTTCCGACCTCAAAGAGTTAAGGAATTCTAACTCGAAAGCTAGGGGGCAATTGTGTGGGGATATTTCCAAAGACACCGAGATTACATTAGCTTCGGTAATGATTTCAGCTAATCATGTCTCGACCTCGGCCACGCACACCTCGGCAACTGTACCAGGGCGCCAGCCGAGATCAAGTTCGCTCCCGACCTCAGTCATTCATGATCTCAGCATCGTGTCCTGGCCTCGGTCACGTATCTCGGCAATGGTGCCAGATGGCTAGCCGAGACAGACACTGACAGCCGAACTTCTATGGAAGACTCAACCACGTCGTGGGACGTGTGATAAGACAAAGGCATACGCAAGTAGGGATGATATAAGCCATCTTGCCGCCCCTAGTCCCCAACATTTCGGCATCCACAGCTCCCAAGGTGCCAGGGTAAGGCCCGACAGGATAGGATGGGCAACGATGGGACAGGATGGGCTAAGATGGGACTGTTATTTAATGAAGAATGGGCTGATGAGGTCATGTCTTGGGGCCCACCATCCATAGTCAATTCCATCTTCTATAAATAGAGGACCCAATTCCAAATACAAGGTACGCTGTGCATAACTTGCAATACGCAAAACACACCACTCACTCACTATTCATCTCCCTCCTACTATTTAGTCCCTGAACTAACTTAGGCATCGGAGAGCCTTGCGCTGGTCCTCTAACCTGTTACTCTTCCTTCCCTTGCAGGTTCAGACATCTCTCCACCTTCCAAGAGGCTAAACCTCATCCTAATCCACCATTCCAAGTCCGTAATTTTTAGGCACTCACAGTAACCAATACATAGATTCTTTTGCTCGCTATCTTAAGGGCAACAAGAGTGGTAATCGTCTGTCGTCATCTTCAGCTTGACCATATTAATATGGTTATGTAATGGTTCTCTTTTAATAAAATAAAATAATATAATAATTCCATCGTTCAAGGGAACAGAACTTTCTGTCAAATTGTTTAAGGGAACCCAAAACCTTTTATTGTATTTACTTAAGTAAATCTAAATCTTTCTAGTTGCATTCCTACAATCCATTCAATCTATTTATATAGATGAGATGAAGTCGCATTTTAATTTCAAATGAGAGAATCATTATAGGTTAGGATTGAGATTCTCCAAATATCTGTGATTTTTTGCTTTTTTAACTGTTGATCAGTCCCATGTTGTCTCTAATTTTTGCCAACTTCGATAAATATTCGCACACTACAAACGCTTGAGTGCCTCACCTTTAACGCTACAGCCAAGGATTGATCCCTCCCTTTGGTGGAAAGAAGGTGCCCCACCACTAAGTACTAGATTGGCAATCCCATGTTGTGTCTGGCAAATAGGTATGCCTTGCCACTTCTCCGTCGGTACGTGCTTTCATTTTCTTTGAGGGAACATTTGTATAGCGGCTTTTCCACGACAAAAAGCATGGAAAGAAAAAATGGTTTTCCACAGTGCTGAAAATATCATGTTTAGTGCAACTGCTTTTCCATGAAAAAGCAAGGCAAAAATGAACAAACTTTTATTTGATTAAGCCAAAAAAACCAACCCATTACTGACCCAAATCTAGAAAAGGCCCTTCTCCAAATTTCAGCTAATCCCTTAGAATTGCATGCAAAGAGAAGAAATTTCCTCTTTAAAACTCAAATCGGTCGATCCTCTTGTTCTCCTCTCTCATTCCTTTTCCCAGCTAAGAGAGCTTCCCCTCTCCATCTCTTCTTCCTTCAAATCTCTTCCAAATGCAGAGCAAGAGATCTTGCATGTAGGCTTTGGGGTGATCCCATCTTCTTCTTCTCCAATGGGCGCGGGCTATCTTTTCTCAACTCACATTCTATCTTCCCCATGAGTAACATTCACCTCTCATTCACTTTCTCTTATTTTCAATCAGCCAAGAGAAGCTAATTTAGTGCATGCATGTTAATTGGCTTTCATTCATTGCATTCACCATTGTCGAGATTTGAGGAGAGCTTGTATATTTGGGGGTTTTGCTTAAATTGAGTCAAAGAGAAGATTAGAATTGGGAAGCACCAAAGTAAGGCAAGTAATGATCAATTTTCATTTTTATATATATATATATATTGTTGATTCCTTGATTGCACAATATAATGCTATTGATTGTCAATTTCAACCCTTTTCATTCAAATTAGATTAATAATGAATTGATTGATAAATGGATGGAATGTGAAATGAGAATGTATAGATGAGATGAATGGTTGGAGAGCATTTAGGCCCATATGGTGTTTAAGTGATAGCTTCGAAGGGCTTTGGATGGTAGAAGTGAAGATACAGAATTCAAGTTCAGTAATTCTGGATAGCATCGCTCAAGCGGACATGCTCTCGGGATAATATTCGCTCGAGCGGATAAGGGCCCACTCGAGCGGACCTGACAATTGTGAGGGCCAAGGCTATTTCAAACAGCCATAACTTTTGATCTGCCTATCGGATTTTGGAGAGCCACATGCCTTTGGAAAGCTCTTGAAACGTAGTGTAAGACCCCGCCCCAAATTTTTGGGTTTAGTGTTTTCTTTATTGTGGTTTTGCTTTTTGAGTGAGATCAGTAGTGGTTTGGCTTTGTTGAGGAGTTTGAATAGATTTTTCATAGCTTTGGAGATTTTTCTAGAACCGTTGACTTTGGTTTGACCCGACCCATGTGATTTGTGTTTTTGTGAGAGTTTACTCTTGATTTTGAAAAATTCCAATTTTTACTTATTTTGACTCAGTTTATTGAGATTAACAACTTCCATGTTTCGTCCATTCGAATTTGAGACTCATAAATCGCGTTTTTCAAGAAAAAGGACAAAAATGTCTTTTTACACTGAATCTGTACATGAATTTCAAAATTTTCAGAAATTGGGGAAATTATACTTTTTCGAAACTAGATATTTCAACGATCGATTTTATCTTCTTCGTCGTTCTCATCCGGGGCCCGCAAGACCGTGATTTAGCCATTTTAAGTTACAGCTATAATGGACCCCATTTCCAAGTTACTTAAGTCATCTTCTTCATCTTCCATGTTCATTCCTTTTTCCTACAACTTCTTGACCTAGGGCTGGGAAGAGAAAACTCTCTTTTTCCATAAGCTTCTTTCTCTTGGATCTATGGCTAGAAAGCTCCGTTTACAAATCTAAGACTACCATTTTCATCCTCTCATCTCAAGCTTTCGATTGCTACCATTTTCTTGGAGATTCCAACTGATTTTCTACTCCATCTTTCTCCTTGCTTCTTGTTTGGGCATTTCCAGGTAGGAGCTTGAACCCATCTCTTCCTTGGTGCTTATTTAACTCATAAAGAGCCCATTTCCCTAACTTTCAAACCCATTTTTGAAATGGGGGTTTTTGGTGACCAAAATAGTGATTTTTGTGTGCTCTTTTTGTGGCTTTTTGTGTAGATTTCGTGGCTCTTCTCTTGGGTTGGATTTGTGAGAGTTTTGATTAGCTTTTGGCCAAGGCAAGTAATCATTTTGGGTTTTTATGTTATATGTGTGATTTAGGACATATTGCGTTTGGAAAATGTTGTCCTCATTACTAAGTTTTTCTATTCCATATTATGTTTGAATCTTTCTTAGTTTGTTCAAGTATTTTCCAAGCATGTTTACTAATCATCTTCTAATTTTGAAGTTTTGTCCTGATTTGGAAGCTTGTACTTTAATGTTAGAAGATGTTTAATATCATGATTTGATAGTAAATGATTTGATGATTTAAAGCTTTAAATTGTGTTATGGATAGTTTAAAATGTTTGAAATTATCCCTAGGAGAGCATGGTGGCTCAGGGAATGCAAGTTGATTCGGAAATAAGAAGAAAATAATGAAGAAAGGGAGAAAAGTTGTAAAAAATCTGACTTGAAATGCACTGTCCTCGCCCTATCGGTTAGCTGTTGGCTAATCGAACTTCCAAGTTCGGTTAACCGATAGCCAACCGAAATCATGTCGGTTCGATTTCCAGAGAGCTGCACTCGCGTCTAAACTTTTCAATAAGCTGACGGCTAACCAAAACATGATTGTCGGCTAGCCGACAGCCAACCGAGTCCCATATCGGTTCGTTTTCCCGAGAGCTATAATTTCTGGACTGAGACCTATCGATCAGCCTTCGGTCAGGTGTCGGTTAGCCGACGTAACTCACCTCGGCTCATCGAGAGGTGACCGAGAAGCTGACCGAGATTACCAAAAGCCCTGTTTTTGAAGGATTTCTATAGGACTGAAAACTAGAATATGCTAAAGACTTTTTAACTTGACATTGTGCTTATGAAATCTGAAATACTTTCTTAATTTCGGAGGCACCAATCCATTTTATTTTCCGGTATTTGGATTTCAATTACACAAGGGTCAACGAATGGTCTTAACATATGCTTGATAGACTTTGTTTTCGAACCTCGTTTTGATACAAAAAATACCATCGTGCACTTGTTTTGAATTTCAAGTATAAGCTCATTCAAGATTTGTTTCAAGAACCAAAAAGGGGATCACTTCTTAAGTTCATTGTGCATATAATCTTATGCTATTTTGCTAGCTTTATCGTGCTCGTGTGACAAGTGATTTTCCCCTTGATTTCGACATGTTTAGTATGTGTATTGCAGTGTTTTGTGCATTCATGAATTTAAGTAAATACCACTAAGCTTAGACTGCCCCTTCAGTCTGATCCATTGTCCGGGGGTCCTTAAAGATGTGGACTATCTGCAGATTAGTCATGTATTTTATACACATCGTGCGTGTTCTGGTTCCGTGGCCGGCCTCCCCGTCTACCTTGTGTGGCGTGGGATCGTGTTTTGCGTGTTGTGCTTGTCGTGCGTGCATACTCTTATCATCATGTATGAGGGAGAAAGGATGGGCTCTTTGTGGATTATCTATTCATGATATTATATGTATCCATGCTAGTTTTGTTTCGTATATCGATCATGGACTCTTGTTTTATTGATAAGCATCTTGTTTATGCATTGTTTTAGACCTTGTAAATTTGTTTCAAGTTTAGTAAAATGTTTTAAATGTTGTTTCTTTTAAAGCTTGGATTCTTACTAATGTTTTTGCCTAAATTGATCACCTGTCAGACCGTCATGTCTGATATTCTACACTATGATGCTCTAAGTAGCAGGTTTCCGTCTTGAGCTAGTTCGTGTGCAGTTGGCTTTTGAGCCACGAGTTTTGCAGACTTGTTGTGTCAGCGATGTCATGTAGACGTCATACTTGACTCCGGAGTCACGTTACACATTTGGGTAGTATTTATTTTAGTTATTATTCTGTACAGCCTTTGATAGCCTTTATCTTGGGAATGTAGTTAATGCACTTGTTAATTTATAACTTGAATATGTTCGGGTAATGATCAGCCTATTACTGTCAGCTCTGTTTATTTTGATATGATGATTTGTTCTAGTCCGAGTTTGAATATTGCTATGACCGCTTTATGCTGATAGGTTGAGTGTGACACAGAATCAGATGGCCACGGATTCCATGTCGCAACGCCTTGTAAGCTTTCGCGAAATATTCAGATTGTGTGGAATTTTGGAATCCTCACATACGCGGATCCTGGGGAGAAATATAATTTTTATATAACCCCGAATCACGCTTCCCGAGATCGGATCATTGTAGGATCCCAGTTTTAAGGCGTGACACGTAGAATCCAGTGGTCCACATATCCAAATGGTCAAAGGTTGGGAGAGAGAGTGAACATGTGGATCAATGAACCAAGCCATGTCTATTAGTCGAACTTGCATTTGCGTATTGAGATTGACTTTATTACTGCCCTCAAATGTTTAAGTAATTGTTTATATGCATTATTCGTATTATTTCTCAATTTTTTTATTGCAATTGTATTACAAATGTTATTGTACAATAATGGGATACTTTGGACTGAGTAAGTATGTTATTTGATTCGATTGGAAATTTTTCGAAATGAATAGAATGGAAACAAATGGATTCGATTAGAAGTAATTTGAATAAAAAAAATCTTACTCAAGTTCTATTATTATTCGATTCAAATGGTTTGGCACTACTTAGCTCCGACTGTACGATACTCGACGATATTGAAGTTCGGCTTAATTATTCGAGGCTACTGCAGTAGGTCGTCTGGAGCACCGGAACTCCACAACCGCGTAGCCAAGAGAGCAAAGGTAATAGCCAACTAGAAAAGTAAATTATCAATTTATGATTTGAAAATGCATGATTTATTCATAATGCACAATGTGCCTAGTTGATGATTATTTGGCATCTTTTAATCTTCCGTTAATAATTAGAATTTGATATAACATGTGTTAATTCATAATTGATCATACATTGTTGAATTGTCGTGTCACGTCCTGAATTTCGGGGCTTATCGTATTCCGAGTCGTGGCGTAGAAGTGTGTAATAAACGCATATTTTGAGAAAATGAGCCAATAAAAGTTTCCAAAATAATTGTCAAGGCGTAGCTTAATCTAAATTAAAGTTGCCAAAATAATTATTACATTATTTTTTAGAACATTAACTAATACAATCCTAACCACGCAGGGCTGAAATACAAAAACTAAAAAAACTAACTATCCTCTGCATTTGACGACACTCAGTACAGCAACAAGCCACCAATAGTGGGGCCCGAGAACATGCTTCAATCAACCCACGGTCGGAACGACCTTTATCATGCGCACTAACAAAAGAGGTACCTCCTACTTGCAAGCACCAAGATACAGTATCAGACACAGTATGGGAAGCACCAATCTGAATCACATAACATGTATGGAAATATATAAATGCATAAAATAATCTTGCAATAGGCAAACGAGTGAGTACAACGAAATACCTGATTGTCGTTACAATCGAAGAATAATAGGAGCAAGCCAACATAGACTAGGGGTGTACAAAAAATCCGTCAATCCGTCAATCTGATCCGATCCGATCCAATCCACGGATTTTAATCCGATCCGAAGGACAACGGATTGGTGACGGATTGGAAATTGTGTAATTCGTTAGCAACGGATCGGTGGCGGATTTAATCCTTAATCCGTGGATTCAATCCGATCCGATCCGTTGTCATTAAATATAAATTAATATATATAAAATAAGAAAAAAAAATGTAAGGAGTCACTAATCTTATGAATAGAATAGACATACAGCTCTCAACTCATGCCCCTTTAATTCAGTGGCTTCAAAATTTATGGGTTTTTTCTTCTTTCTTTTTCCATGTAATGTATAGTAACGGATTGAACGGATTAATCCGATCCGATCCGTTCCTCCACGGATCGGATCGGATTGGATTTCAACAGTAACGGATTGGTGACCGATTACAAATCCGTCAATCCGAAGACAATGGATTGGTGACGGATTTGGCCCAATCCGTACCAATCCGATCCGTGTACACCCCTACAACATACCATACCTGTGGGCCCAATAAATTAGGATAGTGTCTACCAACACGAGTCAGCATTGTGGCTGCTGCAACAGGCAGCTGGAAGCAGCTGCTGCTGCCATCTCTTTCCATGGTAGCAGGGGGCATGCATTTGGGGCTGGGGGCTGGCCTAATTTCTCTACAGGTAAGGCAGCAAGGGTCTCCCATGTTGAGGCATTTCATGTGGCAATCAAAGGGACCTAGAAGGATCATGGGAGGGGTCCATAGCTGATTATTTAAGGAGTTTAAAGTCCAAAAATCAATTCATCAAGGGATGATTAATGTAAGACCCCGACCCGAGCGATCGCGATTAGCACTAATTAAGTTGTGTATTAGCTCTAAGTGTGATTAATAGATTTTGTTTAAGTTGGGATTAGAATAACTTTTATATAGCTTTGAGGAGTTTTGAGAGCCCTTTTTATTTAATAGGACTCTTGGATGGTCTTTTTGTGTCTTTGCGTAAGTGTGAGGGGATTATCCGCGATTCCGAAAATTCGTGTTTTAACTCCGATTGATTGAACTCGTTAGCCCCTACAACTTTCGTGTTTACTCTATTCCCGTCGACACCCCAAAACCCGACTTTTCCAACTTCGAGGGAAAAATAGTCTTTTTATACAAAATCTGGACACAAATTTTGATGTCTCCAAAACCCTTGTAATATATACTTTTTGGAGATTTTATGACGAACATTTTTCCCTTCTTCATCGAACTCATCTAAGGCCCGAAAATCGATGTTTTTAGCCCAACAAGCCTTGTTTGTGGGACCCACCTCCACTTTGTATATATAGTGAGCTCATTCTCCTTATCCTCTTTTCTCATGCTTTTTGTGGAAGGAGTAGCTCTAGCCCACTCTAGGGTTTCTTCCCTTGGTTCTTCTTGCTTTCTCCATCTACAATCCACTCTAACCCATGTCAAAAGGAGAAATGGACTCAATCATCTTCTTCCCCACCTTGAGAGCTCTCCATTGATGCCATTGGGAGAGAAATCCAGCCATCCCAGGGTCTTCCTTGAGCAAGCTCTTGTTATTTGAAGAACCTCCATGTAAGCAATCTCTCTCCATCTTTTAGATTTGAGTTTTCCTGGCCCCAGAGAGTCTCCATCTCCATTATTGGGAGCTCTCTCCTTCTTGTTCTCTGTATTGACCATTTAGGGTTCTAAATGGGTTGTATTTTGGGGGTTTTTTGTGTAGCTTGCAGATTTGTGGCTTAGGAGTGAGATTAGGAGCTTGTTTAGCTAGCTTGGAGACCAAGGCAAGTAGATGAATGGTTGATTTGAATGATATCAATTTTTATAAGAAAATCCTAATTTCTATTACTTGTTCTTGGTGATTTCACTTTTGTTTTATCTATGCTTCTTGCTATGTTTTCTATTGGTTTTGAAAGTGCATATTGATGGGTCTCTTCCTCTGGTTAGCCTTTTGGAAATTATGTTTCTTACTTTGGTTACTTATTGTTTTATGTTTACATATGGAATTCCATGGATGATGGGTTTTTCTTGCGTTGATGAGGTTGGATGAGATGGAGTTGATGTATTTTGTGGAATGTTTTGATGGAGGAATAAGTGTGGTTTTGAGGAGGTTTGGAGTTCCTCTTTTATGTAGAAGAGTTAAGGGTCAAAGGGGTTTGCAAGTGGAGGAAGAAAGGAGCTTGAAATGCACTGAGGACCATTTCCTAACACAGTTCGCTAGAGCAAACCCCAAACAGAGGCCTGTTGGCTTGAGCCAACCTTCATGTTCTCTCAAGCCAAACTGCCCAGGAGCAGTTCACTCTAGCAAACCTAAGTTCGCTCAAGCGAACCCCTCCTAGAGAGTTATTGGCTCGAGCGGACTAGCCTGTCAGGCCTGGGTGTATGTTGGGAGCTTGGGAATGATGTTTTTATGCTTGGGGAGGTTTGTTTGGAGCCCCAATGCAATGGTGTGACTGAGGAAGTGATGTATGAAGCTCGGTTTAGAAAGAAACCCCATCACGGAAATGCATTGAGGATTCTTTACTTGCCAATGTGTATAGTGCCTTGGAATGTCCTCGATCGTCCAGAGTACCAAGCCAAAAATAAAATCAACATACGGGACCCTTATACACATTGATTTAAAATTTTAAGCCTCAAGGTATGGTCCGAAATTATATGGAAATCCATTTGTGTTTATTCTACTCGAATTTCATATGTACTATTCAGTCTTCATGTGACATTACTAGTTCTGCTTCAAAAAAATAATGAATTATGCAATATGAGCATCCTGCTAGCCCCGTGTATTCATGACTAGATATTAATGTGTTATATGTGCCTATGAGCACCCCGTTTAGCATGTTTGGGTGTTATATATGTGTTTTGATTTCTTCATGTGACCTATATGTCGGCACCACTAAGCTTGGACAACCTTGTTGGCTTGATCCCCCTACTTGGGGTCCCCCTATAACTCCTGCCAGCTGCGGTCTGGGTTCCCACCTGCCCCGTTACCCGGTTCCGTGGCCGTGGTCTTGTCTAGTATATGTATATGTATTTGTATTTGTATATAGTTGGCTCTCATCACTTTGCGTGTCTGAGACCAACACCTCTAGTGTGCTCTCATCACATTAGTGATGGAGGATTTAGCTTTGTGTGGTTGCTATCTTGCTAGTTTCCTATTCTTTGGTACCTTTTCATGTTTTATATTGCACATGTGTTTTTCGATAAACTATGCATCTTCTTTCATGAAACTTATTGTTTGAGTAGGTTTACTTATTTTCCAAGGTAACTTTTAAATTATTATATTATTTATATATTTTCACCGGCCTGCCAAACCGTCATGTTTGACCAACTATTTTGGTACTCGGGTCCAGATTTCCTCATCCCCGAGGAGGAGCCGGAGGAGGTGGCCGGAGAGCCGCAATGTCACGCCCCCGGACTAAGACCCAATAAACCATGTCCCAAATCCGGGGCCGTGGCACGGCGGGTTAGAAAATTCCGCCCACCCGTGCTAGTTTCCTATAGGTTTCCACGGTGAGGATCCCTAAAACCGATCCATCACGATATAACAATCACATTCACGATGTACAAAAATGTGCGGAAGCGATGTAGCAAACACATAATCCGATCAATTAAGTAAAATGGAAAATCAAACCTGTGCATCAAAATGAGAGATATATCATAACAAGCCCATAGTTAGTTTAAGTTACATTACCAAAAGTAGTTTAAGTTTTACAATCCCATAAAAACAAAAGCTAATAAAGGCTATAAATATAAACCCAAAATAAAAAACATCTATCCCAAAATGTGATTTGTCTCATAACCCTACCCGATGTCTAAAGAACATCGTTGGGCTGCCACTCTCGTCCAACCGGTGGTGCTACCGCCTCCTCCTCATGCTCCGCCTCAAAGGGAGCGGGTTCGATATCTGGCACCAAACAAAGAGTATCAGACACGACGGTCTGGCAAGTAAATAAACAGATAAAGAGTGACAAGCATTTGTAAAACATAAGAAAACATTGTAAAACAATTAAAAGTCTAAACATTAATATTGATGAAATATATAAACAATTTCTAAACCATTAACAATTTAAAAAAAACATAATAAACTGAGTAAAAACACTGGCAATCCACATATAGCTATATTCTCCTATTACCGAAATAACAAAAGCAAACAGACAGAGTTGTTGCCACAATCAAGTGGGACCGGAAACAGAGCCGTTGCCACATAAAGTGGGACGGAATACATAACCATTGCCACATATAGTGGGACCGGAAACAGAGTTGTTGCCATGGCCGGAGCAAACAGAGTCCAAACTGCAGTTGATAGATAATTTAAAAGATCCCAAGCCGGATGATCAGCCCAACAAGGTAACCTAAGCTTAGTGGTGCCATTCAAAATTCAAAACCTGAATCGATACAAATCAAATCATAGTAATACATTTCAAAATCGATAAGAGGAACTACTCCGAACAATACAAATTCGAACAATTCGGATGAGTAGCCTTACCGATGTTTCCAAAGATGGCGAACCACTCAAAACTATTTCAAAATAATTTGTAGAAAACATACAAATTTTCCTAACTTGGAATGAAGTAATGTATAGTGGTTTAATTGGCTTACCTAGGGTCATCTTGATACACACTTAACTTCTCAATGTTGATTTAAAGGAGAAGAGTTTGGTACCACTGAAGATCTCCGACATTCGAGAATGCAAAATGTGTATTAAGACTTACAAAAATTCCCCGAGTAATTATTTGATCAAGTTTTTCCCTCATTTCAAAAGTCTGGGTTAATTTCGATTACCTGTCGGTTGGCTGGCGGTTAGCCGTCGAGGGGTTCGGCGGTTAGCCGCTGGCTGACCACGATACCCTGATGGATTGCAGCATTCTGGAAAAGTAACCAAAAAATTCGGTTAGCTTCTGGTCACTGGGCGGCTAGATGCTAGGTGACCGCTAGCTGACCGCCACTTCAGGAAATCTCCTTTCTAGAATTGTAACCGCACCTGGTTCGTCTAGCCACCAGTCACCAGGCGGCTAGCGGCCAGGTGACCACTAGCTGACCGCCTAGCGCGAGAAGCAATTTCCGAACCTGCTTCAGGTCCTTCTCTTCTCCAAATTATCCTCCTTCCACTTCTACTTCTTTTTTACAACTTTTGAACCTTTTTAACATGAAGAAATCTCCATTTAACCAACCACATACATCACAATCCATTCCAAGACAATTCAAAACACATTTCAAAATCTTAAACATAATAACTGCAATAGTCAATAACTAAATTCACATCCTTTTAAAAAAATATATATAGCAAGTACTGAAATTCCATAATATTAAACAAAGCCCATGAAAGTTAAGTATGAAATAACATTAAACATCCTGAAGTTTACACTTTCATAGCCAAACAAATCATTGACATGTCTAATACTTTCAAATCAGGAAATTGCATTCTTATTAATTTAAAACAGTATCCTGATGAAAGAGGTATATGTTGCCATGAAGAATTGTTGGAAATAGGTGGGCCTCTAGGATACGTTTCAAAAACCCTTTGATCAACTTGACGCAGCGATCAACTATCCATAAGGCTACCAAAACCAATCCAAGATGCATACCCTCAATCTCAGCCATCATGATCAGTAAATAAATCTATTAAGAAGATAGAAATAGCAACATACAAGCTACCATAAAAATCTACAACATACAAGTAGATTATACCTTTGGAGCTCGGTTGTGCTCTAATGGAGAAGTTGCGTCTTTCTTTGATGATGAAACTCTTTCACTAATCAAATTACGATCTCTAAGACCTCTTGATTTTCCATGCTATGACCCGTATCAGATTCTCTTTTTTTCAAGAAGATGGTGGGATCTCCAAGAGAAAACTACTAGGAACTCAAAGGATGAACTAGAAGGAGAGCTAGAAGAGGGAGAAGAAGAATTATGTGCAACTCTTGCACAACTCTTGCACAATCAAGAGTGGACATCCAACACTTGGACTAGAAACTGCCTTGGGCGTGAATTCCTAGGGTGAAATTAGCATCGGGGCGTCCACCTCTCTTTCTTCATTCCTTTATAGCACAAAAGCAACCTCTTCTTTTACTAATTAAAATAGAAGTCTCACTACCAAAATAATTAGTAACTTACTATATCATAATTAGAAGTCTCACTTCAAATATGATTAGTGAACTTCTAATTAAAATAGAAGTCTCACTTCTACTAAAATTAGTAACTTTACTATTACAACTATTAGAAGTCTCACTTCAAATAGAAATAGTAACTTTCCTTTTAGAGTTCAACTAGAATTAGTATCTTAATAATTGGGCTAGCGTGGGGACCACAAGGGATTCATTAGAAAGCTGGCTCCAACTGGGACGCGACCCCACATCTCATATGTAATCCGAGCCCACAGTTAATTACAAATAACTCCACTATATAAATGCAATTGAACTCCAGTCTTAGGAATATTACATAGAAGACCCTAACTTCCACATTACCACAAGTAAGCCCCCCCTGTAGACACCTCATTTTGGCACCCTTATGGACAATTTCAATTCTCATATTATCGATGCCCCAATTCTGCTCCATTTAGACAATATTGAATAAATAAATTAAAATCTTCATTATCGTACACATTTAGGAAGGTTGCATTAGGCCTCTTTTTTTATGGATCTCACCAATTCTCATGTTTCGAGTCGGATCTCACTTCCATGATGATCTACATTTAGTAAGCTTCCTGATGAAATATGGATTTAAAGAATGCAACTGTCGGATCAAGAGATATGCCTTTTTCACAAATTTAATGTGTGGGCACCCCAAAAATTCAAATATTTTCTAGATCTTCAAATGGACATGACCCACATATCATCGGGACCTACTCATCGAGAGATTCCCACTGATACTCAGATCTCAAAAATCCAACGATTAGATCTCAAGTTATGATTTTTCTTCAAAATTAATCAAGCCTGGGTCCCTTAAAAGAATCAGGTCTTTTCCTGGCCTCCAAATTACTAAAACCCATACACTAATATGATCTACTCATTGAGAAATCTCCAAAAGTACTCAGACCTCAAAAATTCGACGGGCGGATCAAAATCTGCGAAACCTGGGTCTCAGTGATAATGGCCAGGACCAAGCCCTACCGTGGCCCACCTTTTGGGCCCCGAACCCCTGATCCAAACCTCAAATCCAACCCATTAGGCCTGGCCCATCAAATCCGGCCCAAGTCCCAAATCATCTTAGCCTAAACCCATTTGGCCCAATCTGAGACCTGGCCCTCCTTTCGGCCCATCATTTGGATAAGGGAAAAGAGTCCACGAGATCTGGGAATTGGAGTCCCAGATCTCTGGACTGTACCATCTCCCTCTCCTTAAAAGCCCTTCTCCCAGTTCCCATGCACAGCCCTTGCGTAAAATACCCCAGAGGCCTACCCATCTCACCATCATCATCCCCTTCAGGGGCGGATCCAGGACTTCTAATCTTGGGGGGCTGCACTTAAGTTACACTAAAAAAATAACAACAATGTCTCATCAAAAACTATAAAAAATAGCAACAATGTCCCACCAAAAACTATCTATGTACTAACTTCATAATTCATTTTCTACAAGCATATCATACCAAAAGTGTGATCATTTTTATTATACTACTCAAAATCAACAAAAAAAAAAAAAAATCTTCACAGTAGATCTTGACAAGTATGATAAAAGACAAATAATAGCTTTTAAATTTTTTTTTTCTTTCCCTTGGCTCAATTGGCTGGGCACTTGGGAAATTGGTTTTTTTTTTAATTGGCTGAAATCTTGGGTGCCACCCCCCCCCCCTTCCCATCGTCATCTTCGTCCCTCTCGATCCCTCACACCCTGCGAAGAACACCAACCGCGACCTCGATCTCAGCCCTCTCCATCTCCATCCCAGGACGCCCGGCCATCTCCACCCTCATACCCCCCTGCCTTCACACACCGCACATCACCCTCTTTCTTCTTCTTTCTTTTCCTTTATCCTTCTTCTCATTCCCTCTCGATCCCTCACACCCTGCGCAGAGCACTCACCGCACCAACCTCTCACCGCTGCTCTCTCCCTGCGCCCACCCCCTTGTTTTCTCCTCTTCTTATCTTTTTTCTTTCTTCCTTCTCTCCTTTCTTTTCTCCCTCCTCTCCTTTTCACCCGTCAGCAGCTTATTTCTCCATCCACTTGTGCCCATCTCCCAGACGACCATCTCATCTCATAGAACTCATCTCTCCCAAGTACAGATCTCACGCACAACATCTCACTTCTCACCATCTCTCCGTCTCCACCATCCTCTCCTTTTTTTTTCACCTCCGCAGAACCTCTCTTCCATTCAGAACCCATACACAGCCCCTGCACCCTACATCATTCCATCTTCTCTTTCTTCCTCTCTCCTTGACGTAACTAGACACAACCCCTACCCGGCCTGAACCATCATCACCACTTTCTTTTCCTAACTCCTAACAGAACTCACAGTCTCTTCCTCTTATTTCCCAACCATTAAAAGCCAACTGCACAACCCACTTACCCACATGCAGAATTGATCCCCCCAACCAAACAACGCATCTAAACGGCACCTGTCTTTCTTCACCACTTCCCCTCACAGCAGCCATCTCTCCATCGCCTCCTCCTTGCTCATCGCCCAATCTCTCCATCACAGCCACCATCCAAACACCCCCGTCAACCCAGCCTACTCATCAACCCATTTTGCCAACCTAAACTGAACCACAAAAAAAGGTCCACAAAAACAGCCCATAACCCATCGGACCCAGCTCGCCATACCTATTCATCCCAGCCCACCAGCCCATAAAATACCACTCAATTACTTGGGTCCCTTTCATTTGCACAACCAGTCAATTAAATTCTATCCAAACCATCCTATCACCTGCTACTTAGTCTACTTAATCAAACCTAGCCATACCCACCTGCTTTGCTGCCCCAATCCATTTATACTCATTGACCCACCTGCTGCCCCAATCCATTGAGACTCATTGACCCTGCCAATTTACCAACCTGTTCATTTTATTTCTTAACCTGGTCGCGAAACCCATCTGTCCAACCCAGTTGAGTCAACTAACCGACCTACTCAATTTATTCCTCGACTTGTGGTCCCACCTCTATAATCCAATTATAACATCTAAGATAGTTCACTGAACCAGACCACTCCCGGCCCACCAACTTATAAATTTGGCCCACCATTCAGCCCATCAACCCACAATTTTACACATCATATCTCAATGAATGGAGGTCCAACGCTCGGAGTAACCCTGTACCATTAAGAGAAAGAGCTCGACAGCGACGTTCACAAGATACGAGATTTTTAGTTTTTCTTTTTACATCACATCAGTGAGATCCATCTTTCCCCATTCTAAGTTTCAGTTTATTTTTATTAATTTTGTATTTTAATTTAGGTTTCTATTTAATTTAGTTGCATATTTATCATTAATTTATCTGCATTGTAGTGTAATTGTGTGCATTTTAGACCCCACGTAACAATTATTGAATATATTTATCCGCACTCATAATCTTAATCTTTTTCCTTTGGATCAACTGTAGTAGCTTGCATTGCATTCAAGCACCCATCATTTGCATCCCCATTCTCCATTTTCATTAACTTAGCCCTTTCGGGACAAGGAGAGCGGCGGTAGACGGGCTGGCCCTTTCACGGGGTTAGCCCATCCATGCGCTCCAATATCAAAAGAGATAATGATTTAGATTAGGTTCCATGCATACCCCTATTTAGGCCCTTCTAGCCAATTTTCAAAAATCCAAAAAAAATCAGAAAATCCCAAAAATCAAGAAAAAGATTTTACATTTCTTTAATTTCTTCATTCAACCTCCGCCAATTTTCACCATTGAGCTTCATGCTATTAGGGTAGGCTATACTTGATTCATGAATTCATTGATATTTGAAAAAGAATTTTCAGAACATGCTATATTTTCAAAACCATTTTTCACCCGGCTTTCATTATCGCTTTAATGCACTAAATAACACCGACCCTTAGGTGTTAGTGATCGTGACATCGTCCACCCTTCTACGCGACTCCCTAGGCCGTACGGCGATAGCCTCCTAGCGGACTCCCTATGATTGACAGTGGCACACAGGTCCCTCACTCTCTTCTAAGTTAGGTTAGCTTAGTGTGTATCCATCCCCAATGTGCCCTAAGCGATTGTTGGTTTTAAGATGGGCCTGACGGACGATAGTCCACTTCTCTAGGTGATCTCTCCCTAGATCGACCGGGCACCTTAGTCCTCCCATCTTTAGACCATCGTTGTAGTGGGCACCTAGGCTTTC
Source organism: Litsea cubeba (assembly GCA_012931725.1). Classification (NCBI taxonomy): domain Eukaryota; kingdom Viridiplantae; phylum Streptophyta; class Magnoliopsida; order Laurales; family Lauraceae; genus Litsea; species Litsea cubeba. The sequence continues at coordinate 25,068,730 of CM022951.1, read as the reverse complement.
ATTTTGAGCATCATGTCGCATATGCTTTTGACCCTTTTTCAAGCATCCTTGCATGCATGTTTTCAAATAAAGCCTACCCTTTCCCCGCCAAGGGATTCGAGGAGGGTATCCGGTGAACGGAGTTGATCCCCCTCAATGAATATTGGCACCCAACCCCTTTTTACTTATTTATTTATTTATTTATTTTTCATCATTTTCTAGTACTTTCATTTTTTTACCTGAATGAAAATAGATAAACAGTGCTTGACTTTTCTTTGGGATTGCAAATTGATGATAGGAATTCCTTTGTTGCATGCAATGATTAATGATTATACCTTTAGTCATCATCTCAATCGGATTTGGAGTGATTTTGTGCTAAGTCTCATAGTGAAATCTTGTGTATTTGGGGCTATGATAAGACACTACTGAACCAAAGTTTAGAATCTCTTAACTAGTCAAAATATGTAAATCAGACTGCAGTAGATTTTGAAAACCTGTACACTGTCTTCAAATCTCTGATTCAATGATTTCTAATTTGAATAAAAACTCACTGATTTTTCTGAATACTCTCATCCAGTTGTCTTTCACTGAGATTTAGTTTCAACTGATCTTGATTTTTCAAGAAATTATTAAAAATCGGACAGCGGGCCTGAGTCATGGACTCTGTACTGCAGAAAACTCAGCATGTTAACCGGGAATTGTACACATAATCACAAGGGCCTCTGTTCATTCGAAATCCATAAAAAAAATAACATGAGCTTCTCCTTTGGGTCCATTAACTCCCATAAAAATTTCAGATTAATTGGAGCTTTATAGAATTTATCAAAATTCAGATAGTGGACCCCGGTCATGGACAAAATTCTGCAGTGCAGAAAATCCTGCAGGTTAACTTGGACTTGTGCGCCTAATCACGAAGGGTTATTAATCCAAAATTCATGAGAAATTTACAGGAGACTCCTATTTGGGTCCATTAAGTCTCATAAAGATTTTAGACTAATTGGAGTTCTGTAAAAATAATAAAAATCTGGAGAGTGGACCCGTGTCATGGGCCAGATTGTACAGTGCAGGAATTCCAGAATTTTTATTCAGACTTGTGTCCATTATAGGATTATGTTATCTATTTCATATTTCAGCTATTTTTCTTTCTTTTCTTCCAAATGCATGGAATTTAGTCTTCTCACTCATCTCGAATTTTAAAGATGGGCTAACTCCCATAACTATGACCCAAAATAATATTGATGAGACCATCATGCATCGCCGGCGGCGTTGTGATGAGTGGGACCCTTAATTTCCCACATGGAGGCGATCAAACAGAGTCATGGCCGTTTACTATGACTAGCGATCACACATATTACCATTTTGAGGATTTGTCGGGAATTCTCAGAATTGGTTGGTACTTTTAAGTATCGCTCTATATAACACTGTGTTTCCACCCACATCGGGTCCGGAAATCACATCCGACAGCCTGGCGATCACGGTGGGACCACTTGTGTCTCATCTAAATTGTTTTGGGTCATTTTATTTGAAAGGGTCTATGCTCATCTACCAATGCTCTCCTCATTAACATCCATTAGTTTTCACATTCATTTTAAAAGTTATATACTTTCTTGCATTTACACTCTCAAACATTCTTTGAACTTAGGTTTCGTCTAGGATTCCCATTATGAACTTAGAGTGCATTTAGGACCCCTGTTTGAACCTAGGAACTAACTAGGTCTTCCCCACTAAACATAGAAGCAATTTAAGATCCCCACAGAACTAGTTCTTAGGACGTCTTTATTTTGGTTCTTTGTTTATTTTGCTTGTACCTCTCACACACGGGGCACATAAAATCCTTTTTTCGAAATTCACTAGTGAACCCTTGGAATCTCTGGCCACCTAGTTTCTATTGAAGTAGGGTTGGGCCCATACCTATTTTCTAGGTGCACATCTTCTCCTCCTCCTCTTATTCTCAATTTTCTTTGTGATTTCCCTCCTTTTCTCCACTTCTCTTTTGCCATGGAGGGACATTCGTCCCATTCTAAGGTTAGTTTCCGTGATCAGGGGCACACGCCACGGTCACAACAAGCTCACAAATCCCAACATGAATCATGTGATGGGTATCAAGGGCGGTACAACCCCTTATATGATGATATGTCTAAAAATCTAGAGCAAACCCCATTTACCACAACAGAAGTCACTTTGCCTTATGAAGAAGTCTTACCTTTTAGAATACTTGACCCTACAACTAAGGCTCCACAAGCTAGCTCCACCCAGAGAACTGGTCCACTAGAGACCGACTATGACTGGCCCAGGCGACAGTCTCGTTCTCCAACCCCTTCTATCAACTCGAGAGCATCTTCTTCTCAAGAGGGTCTCCCTCCGGGTATTAAAATTATCCCTCGACCCCGAGGGTCTCCTCAGTTCGAACCACCTCAACAGGATGTTATTCTTCAGGAATCACATAGGTCCATGGAGTACCCTGAACACCTTCATAATTCATCCTCTAGGATCAATGAGTCAGCATTCGTTGTGATCAACAGTGACGATGCTCGTAGGATGCATCCTCGGTATGTCTCTCCATATAAGAGGCACCGTTCTGCATCCCACACCCCAGCTCCTAGTCATCACTCTAAGTCCCCATCGCCCGTGAGAGAAACCTGTCATTCTCGCCGTCTAGAACCTATTAAGACCAGGGTCTCTAGGTCACCCACCCCAAGGCATAGGGATTCGCGTTATCATCATCGGGAACACGATCGAACCACTAGGCATGACTCATTGATTGCCCACCCGCCTACACCTAGGTCAAGTGATGAATTAACAGGATCGAGATATTATGATGATTACACTTGGGATCCTCGGAGAGCAGTCTATGTTCCTCCACCTCTGTCAAATACAGCGGAAAACCCTTATTTTATTAAAACATATACGCGAACCCATCAAGATGTCCGCATTCCTGGATCCTCTAGTAGGTTCCATCAAGAGGATCGTCACATAGGGATGCCTAGGCAGATTTATCGTGATGATCATATTCATTATAATCAACGGGTTGAGCATCATCCAAGGGACTACCCAAAAGAAGGATCTCGAGGACACAGAGTATCGAGAGGAATACGACCCATATTACCTGTCAAGGGTAGACCAGGATAAGCCTCCAATTCATCCTAAGCATGAGAGAATTAGGCATCGGGCTGATTACTACGAGGGTGAATCAGCTAGATTTTCTCCGTGCCGTGAAGGAAACCGCGATTCAGATCTGAAACTTCTCATATAGAGACTACTATGGCTGATGCAAAGCATGACAGATTTTTAAAAAATCTGATTTCTGCACTATGCAGCGGAAATCAGCCATAAAGAATCGCATAGAAACTCCATTAAATCATGACCAACAAGTGTATAATTAAAGGAGAATGAAGAAGACTCATACCTCAAAGATTTGTAGACTTCAAACCTCTGAAAAAATAGATCCAAAGGCCCGAACTCAGACTTGCAATTTGCAAACAAGTTGCTGGAATTTTCTGCACTAGTATTGCCTTTGATCTTCTCCTCTATCTCACTTCCAAATCTGATTGGCTAAGATGGTGGGATCTTAATCTAGGAATTAAGAAGTATTTCTCCAAGGGAAAATCTCAGACCTTAAGCCTTCTTCAATCAAGAAGAGAAGCAACCAAGGGCTGGACGTGTGGGGCACTCTTAGGATACTTGCAAAGTGTTTCACAAAGTGTGTTGGACGTGTGCAACCTTTGTAATTCTCCTTGTTATGGTGTAGGACGTCCAAGGGAAGGCTCTCTCCCTTTTATAGAAACTTAGGAAACCTTCCTAGAAGTTTATCTTTCCTAATTCTCATGGATGTCCAAGAAAGACTTACTTCCTTTAAGAAACACTCCAATTAGAAAAGGAAACTAAAAGGAACTTTCCATACAATTAGTAATACTAGTTGTAGAACACTTACTAATTTTAAGTTCCTAATCCAAAAAGGAAACTAACTCATAGGAATACTAATCCAAAGAGGAGTCCAACTTTCCAAGTAGAGTCCTACTCAAAGTTGGAAACCTTACCCATGGAAATCCTATTATGGACATCCCACATATCAATGCACACCATGGCCCACATACAATTTATCTAGAGTTAAATTCATGTATGCCATTAAAGGCCTATTTGAATTCAAACTCAAAATTATTTTTCCACTAAAATAATTCATCCTTATGTTATCTAAACATCTTAGGAAACCATGCCAATCTTGGTAAGTGACTAGAAAAGGGACCAAAAGACATATTTGCCATTGGCTCCCAAAATGATCAAAATGTCCATGCTAAACCCATAGCAACATAAAGACCATTTTAACCTTAACTCATTCCACTAAAGAGTTATGGTTGAACTCCAAGGACAAATATATATATACAATAAGCTCGTCATAAAATGACGGTTGTCTTCGACCTACTATGTGTAATGACCTGAATGCCCCTCTATGTAACATCCATAATCGAGTCAGGTTATCAATTGTACTATCAACCTTCCCGATTACATCTAAACCTTAGAACTTCATATCCTTAACATAATCATCATTCGAATATCATTCTCTTGATCCAGGGAGCGACCCACAAGTTCAATATCCATATGGAACATCCATATACTAAGATCTTAGATTTTGATGATTAATCGGGTAATTCTAAGGGGACGATTATTCCATCATCAGATGGCATAGATTCTATATTGCATCTGCACGTCCCAACTGATCAAGTCCGAGTACCCAAAACACAGAGCTGTTGACCCATGAAAAGAATCTCACCCACAGTGAATTAAAGCACAAGAACTTGACTTCGTCAGTTCATCCACAAATGCTCAAGATTAAGAGCACCGGTTGCTCAGTAGCATGAGGTGACTTGATCTCTTTTCTGTGATAGTACTATTTTAGAGATCACACCTACCATGGTCCTGTTCAATGCATGACACATGCACTAATGAGATAGATCCGGGAAAGCCCTCCCGTGACTTAGGTATGTCACCCTATATAGGAGAGTATCTCATTATAACTTCTACCAAGATGAAGTGCCCAGCTCCATCTTTCAGTTATGAACAAATATGGTGTTTCCAGTTGTCCATGAATTAGACCTATCTGTGTGTAGACACTACACACCTAATTCATTTACTAGAAACAATGGGCCTTACGCAACCATTCATATATACATGTTTAAGCATAAAAGAGTCATTCCATTAAATAACCAGTTAAATATCCAGTAACAAAAGATGAGAGTGCAGCTAGTGGGCTTTAGGGCATACACCAATCCCAACAAACTCCCACTTGCACTAAAGATCACTACTTCCTAACCTAACACCCATAGACTCAACATGAGAAGTGAAGACTTTCTCTGTAAGGGTCTTAGTGAATGGGTCAGCTAAGTTATTTGCTGAAGCAATATGCTCCACCACTATCTCTCCATCCTGAATGAATTCCCGGATCAAGTGGTACTTTCTCTGAATGTGCTTGCCTTTCTTGTGATTCCTGGGCTCTTTGAACTGTGCTACAGCACCAGTGTTATCGCAGTACATGACAATCGGTTTATGCACTGCAGGAACAACTCCCAATTCCAACAGGAATTTTCTGAGCCATACTGCTTCCTTCGCAGCTTCCGATGCCGCCACATACTCTGCTTCCATTGTAGAATCAGCTATACAGGATTGCTTGACACTTCTCCATGATATAGCCCCTCCTGACAAAGTAAAGACGTACCCTGAGGTAGACTTTCTGGCATCACTATCAGATTGGAAATCAGAGTCTATATACGCCAATGGCGTTAGATCATCTGCTCGAAAGGTTAGCATATAATCTTTCGTTCTCCGAAGATACTTGAATATATGCTTAACTGCTGTCCAGTGCATAGGTCCAGGGTTTGACTGATATCTGCTAACCATGCCAACGGCAAAGCAAATATCTGGTCTAGTACATAACATAGCATACATGAGGCTTCCAACAGCGGATGCATATGGAACTCTCATCATGCTCTCTATCTGTTCAGATGTCTTTGGACATTGATCTCGAGACAGTGGTACTCCATGTCTAGAAGGTAGGAGGCCCTTCTTAGAGTCATGCATGTTAAACTTGACCAATATCTTCTCAATGTAAGAAGATTGGGATAGGGCTAACATCTTATTCTTGCGATCACGCAAAAGCTTGATCCCTAAGATATAGCTGGCCTCACCCAAATCCTTCATCTGAAATTGAGAGGATAACCAAACCTTTGTGGATGACAATAAACCTACATCATTTCCTATGAGTAATATGTCATCTACATATAGAACCAAAAATGCAACTGCTTTCCCATTTCCTTTCTTATACACACATGGTTCATCAATGTTTTGATCAAAGCCAAAGGATTTGACTGCCTGATTAAACTTGATGTTCCATGCTCTAGATGCTTGCTTAAGTCCATAAATGGACTTCTTAAGTTTACAAACCATGTTATCTTGGCCACTAGCAATGAAGCCCTCTGGTTGCATCATATAGATGCATTCGTCAAGACTTCCATTAAGAAAAGCTGTCTTGACATCCATCTGCCATATCTCGTAGTCATAATGACATGCGATGGCCAAGAGAATCCTTATGGATTTAAGCATAGCCACTGGTGAAAAGGTTTCCTCATAATCGATACCCTCTTTCTGAGTATATCCTTTCGCCACCAGTCTTGCTTTGAAGGTTTCCACCTTCACATCCACTCCTCTCTTCCTCTTATAGATCCACTTGCACCCTATGGGTTTAATCCCTTCAGGTGCATCTACAAGTTCCCAGACTTGATTGGAATACAAAGAATCCATTTCAGATTTCATCGCTTGCTGCCACATGTTAGCATCTATATCCGTTACTGCTTCATCATAACTAGTAGGATCCTCAACCAGATCTTCAGAGTCTGTCTTAAAAGACACTCCTAGATATCTTTCTGGCTGTCTAGAAATTCTCCCACTACGACGAGGCTCCGGAGTGTTTAAAGGAATATCTTGTTCATCTACTGCCTCAGGATCTGGTACAGATGTTATAGGAGATCCCGGATGAATCTCCTCAAGGATTTCTTTACAACTAAGCTCTTGGTGCATCATACAATCATCCTCCAAGTACCTAGCATGAGTGCTGATGAGCACTTTTTGCTCCTTTGGATGATAAAAGATGCCACCTCTCGTTCCCTTAGGATATCCAATGAAGTAGCACATTTCCGATCTGGGTTCCAGCTTGGTAGCTTTATCATTCAGTACATAGGCTAGACAACCCCAAATGTGAATATGTCTTAAAACAGGTTTTCGACTTGTCCACATTTCTTGGGGTGCCTTAGGTACTGATTTAGAAGGTACCAGATTTAGAATGTATGCTGCTGCTTCTAAGGCATATCCCCAAAAAGATATAGGTAGGGTTGCATGACTCATCATGGACCTTACCATATCAAGAAGGGTACGGTTTCTTCTCTCTGCTACACCATTTTGCTGGGGTGTACCCGGTGCAGACAACTGAGACACAATCCCATGTTGTGTGAGGTACTCCTTGAACTCACCCAGGAGGTACTCGCCACCTCGATCAGATCGAAGGGCTTTGATATGTTTTCCTAGTTGTAGCTCCGCCTCAGCCTTGAATTGTTTGAACTTATCAAACGCCTCAGACTTGCGTCGCATTAGGTATACATATCCATATCTAGAGTAATCATCGGTGAAGGTGATGTAATACTCATACCCTCCTCGAGCCGGTTTGTTCATAGGACCACACACATCAGTGTGAATCAATTCTAACAACTCCTTTGACCTTAGTCCCTTTCCAGAGAATGACCGTTTGGTCATCTTTCCCTTGAGACAAGATTCGCACTGAGGAAAAGGTTCGAAATCTAATGAGCTTAAGGGCCCATCTTCTACCAACCTCTGAATCCGTTTTGGGTTAATGTGACCCAAACGTAAGTGCCAAAGATATGTGTCATTGATTGAAGATACCTTTCTCTTAAGGGAAGTTGAGCTTTCTTATTGTACATTATGCAGTGTGGGAGCAATAGGATATATATAAAATAAGTTGTCATGTATTCTACCGGAACATATAATATTTCCATCTCTACTGATATCAATACCAGAATGGAAAGAAACTGAATAATTAAATTCAATTAATCTGGAAACTGAAATTAAATTCTTCCTCATGTCCGGAACATAGAAAACATTATTTAAAACTAATATCCTATTACATGGAAAATGTAAAGTAACAACTCCTACTGCAACTGCCCAAACTTTAGCTCCAGTTCCGACTCTAAAGGCAAATTCTCCTTTCTCAATTCTCTGCATTATCTGAAACCCCTGCAATGAATTGCAGATATGATTAGTGGCTCCTGAGTCTACTATCCATGAGTCAGTAGAATCAACCACTAGACAAGTTTCAATGTAGTATGAAAAAGATGTACCTTTCTTAACTGAGGCCAGGAACTTGGGACAATCTTTCTTCCAATGACCTTTGAGGCCACACTTGAAGCATTTCCCTTTGGGCTTTCCATCTGTACCCTTGTCCTTTTTATTACCAGCATTGTCCTTTTTCTGCCCTTTTCCCTTATTCTGCTTCTTCTTGAACTTCTTCCCTTTCGGGTTCAGTTTAGAGGAAGACTGGAAAAAATGAGCTTGGGCTTTGGGCTTCATGATGGCCTCTGCCGCCTGGAGTTCTTTCATTAACTCAGGTAGAGTCATGTGCATCTTGCTCATATTGAAATTGAGCTTGAACTGATTGAAAGAGTCCGGCAGAGTTTCAAGAATCATGTCAGTTTGACTTCCTGCATCAATCTCAGGCCCTAGAATCTCAGCTTCATTGAAACAATCCATCAGCTTGAGCATATGCTCTCTGACAGGTGTTCCCTCAGCCATCCTAGCATTCATGATGGTCCTCATAGCAGCTTGCCTAGCTGGCCTGCTCTTGTCTGCGAACATCTCAGACAAGGACATCATGATTTCATAGGCTGTGTCCATATGCTCGTGCTGCGTTTGCAACATGTTGGACATGGAAGCGAGCATGTAGCATTTAGCCATGCTATTCGCTTTCTTCCATTTCCTTTCAGCCTCCCGCTGGTCATCAGTAGAATTAGCATCAATATCGGGACAGTTTTCCAGCAAGACATACTTGTACTCCTCAGCAGTGAGTACTATGTCAAGATTTCTCTTCCAATCTACGTAGTTAGGGCCAGTCAGTTTATTCTCACGAAGAATGCACATCAACGGACTAAAAGAGTCTTTACCCATCTCTCTCTAGATATAAAACGGTTTATAATTAGACATGCAGTATATATGTAATATGCATATGGTGCTTGTTACAAAAGGAAAAACAAAGCACTAAACTTTTTACATTATTCAACCCCAATCATAATGTATCAGTGTTTCAACCTCCTCATAGACCCTCCACCGAAGGGATGGCCGAGCCTACAGTCACGTTGAATTAAGGCAGACTTATTTGGATTATCACTATCTGGATACGCATCCAGTGGTAGTCCAATCACTGATTGGTTTGACCTCATAAGACAAATAACTTTAACTGGTAGGAGAGGTTATTACCGCCTTATGTCAAGTGTGTTACCATCTCTTATGAAAATTCCCAGAATGTCCTAATCTAGAAGTGAGCTTTGGTAAAGAACTCCACCGAAGGGATGGTCGCTCCCACCAAGACTTCATCGACATTCTATAGAAGTGATCTTTAGCAAAGAACTCCACCGAAGGGATGGCCGCTCCTACTAACACCTCATTACGAACATTCACTTTAATTCACCCACTAACCCATCGAAGTGATCTTTAGTAAAGAACTCCACCGAAGGGATGGCCGCTCCCACTAACACTTCTAATGAGATTAATATGAACCGAGAATGGAAGGTCGTGGGGTTTTTCCTAAACCCCTCTCCCACTTGATAATTTATCACTAGGGTTTATAAACTTTCCATTGATCTTTACTTCATTTTCTCAAAAGCTCTTTTTAAATCTAGCAAACTTGGTTAATTAAATTCATGACTTAATGACTCAAGTCATCTTGAAAGTAAATAACCTTTGCATTAAAACATTTAAGAAAAATCCCTTCAAAGAATCAAAAACCTATCTTGGGTTATGAAAACCCATAGGTAGCATCTAATTAGATTTTAGTTTAGCCTCCTTTGGAAACCAAGGGTACCAAGATAAACCAAACCCTATCCAATTTTAAACCTTAGACAAATAGAAGGTGCTGGTCTAAGTTCCGTTTAAAACAATTTGCCAAACTAAAAACAATCTAATACAATAAAGATGCCAATTTTAGAGCCTAAGGGTGGCCATGTTTCTAGGTGACAATTATAGCAATTATATAAAGCATTCGTCCATGCATTCCATATATAAAAGCAAATAAAAGTATGCAATCCTTGATGGCTCCTTGCTCTTAGGATTTCAAATCCTAATCGAATTAGGACTCCTCATGCATCTAGAAGTCTTGACTCCTTCATCTCCAAGGACTCCAATTTCTTGCAACCTTCTTGTCTTGAAACTTTCCTTTTTTTCTTTTTTTTTTGCTCGTTTCCATAAATTGATTTATACAAGCAAACCCATGAAAAACAAAACCAAAATTACATTGGAGATTCCTATGCTTTTCAAGAAAGCTTACATCAAGACTAGTTGGAACAAATTAAGGAAACTTTACAACTTCCTATGATTGCTAACCGCGCAATCGTACACTTTCCAACTAACTAAAAAACATCCAAATTCACATAACAATCATGCGAACCATCAAGGATGCAATACATGGCTGCAAACAAAGAGGTTAGTGCATGCAAACTCACTATGTGCATCATTAAACAAATCTGGAAAATAAATTCCAGCAATGTTAATGAAACTTGCACACAACATGCATCACAACATAACTTTAATAGGGTGCCACCATACCCATAATCAATCTAGGATTAATTACACACAACATGGGATCATGATTTCACATGGAGTGGCTCTGATACCACTGAAGGAAACCGCGATTCAGATCTGAAACTTCTCATATAGAGACTACTATGGCTGATGCAAAGCATGACAGATTTTTAAAAAATCTGATTTCTGCACTATGCAGCGGAAATCAGCCATAAAGAATCGCATAGAAACTCCATTAAATCATGACCAACAAGTGTATAATTAAAGGAGAATGAAGAAGACTCATACCTCAAAGATTTGTAGACTTCAAACCTCTGAAAAAATAGATCCAAAGGCCCGAACTCAGACTTGCAATTTGCAAACAAGTTGCTGGAATTTTCTGCACTAGTATTGCCTTTGATCTTCTCCTCTATCTCACTTCCAAATCTGATTGGCTAAGATGGTGGGATCTTAATCTAGGAATTAAGAAGTATTTCTCCAAGGGAAAATCTCAGACCTTAAGCCTTCTTCAATCAAGAAGAGAAGCAACCAAGGGCTGGACGTGTGGGGCACTCTTAGGATACTTGCAAAGTGTTTCACAAAGTGTGTTGGACGTGTGCAACCTTTGTAATTCTCCTTGTTATGGTGTAGGACGTCCAAGGGAAGGCTCTCTCCCTTTTATAGAAACTTAGGAAACCTTTCCTAGAAGTTTATCTTTCCTAATTCTCATGGATGTCCAAGAAAGACTTACTTCCTTTAAGAAACACTCCAATTAGAAAAGGAAACTAAAAGGAACTTTCCATACAATTAGTAATACTAGTTGTAGAACACTTACTAATTTTAAGTTCCTAATCCAAAAAGGAAACTAACTCATAGGAATACTAATCCAAAGAGGAGTCCAACTTTCCAAGTAGAGTCCTACTCAAAGTTGGAAACCTTACCCATGGAAATCCTATTATGGACATCCCACATATCAATGCACACCATGGCCCACATACAATTTATCTAGAGTTAAATTCATGTATGCCATTAAAGGCCTATTTGAATTCAAACTCAAAATTATTTTTCCACTAAAATAATTCATCCTTATGTTATCTAAACATCTTAGGAAACCATGCCAATCTTGGTAAGTGACTAGAGAAGGGACCAAAAGACATATTTGCCATTGGCTCCCAAAATGATCAAAATGTCCATGCTAAACCCATAGCAACATAAAGACCATTTTAACCTTAACTCATTCCACTAAAGAGTTATGGTTGAACTCCAAGGAAAAATATATATATAATAAGCTCGTCATAAAATGACGGTTGTCTTCGACCTACTAAGTGTAATGACCTGAATGCCCCTCTATATAACATCCATAATCGAGTCAGGTTATCAATTGTACTATCAACCTTCCCGATTACATCTAAACCTTAGAACTTCATATCCTTAACATAATCATCATTCGAATATCATTCTCTTGATCCAGGGAGCGACCCATAAGTTCAATATCCATATGGAACATCCATATACTAAGATCTTAGATTTTGATGATTAATCGGATAATTCTAAGGGGACGATTATTCCACTGAAAGAAACCGCGATTCAGATCTGAAACTTCTCATAAAGAGACTACTATGGCTGATGCAAAGCATGACAGATTTTAAAAAATCTGATTTCTGCATTATGCAGCGGAAATCAGCCATAAAGAATCGCATAGAAACTCCATTAAATCATGATCAACAAGTGTATAATTAAAGGAGAATGAAGAAGACTCATACCTCGAAGATTTGTAGACTTCAAATCTCTGAAAAAATAGATCCAAAGGCCCGAACTCAGACTTGCAATTTGCAAACAAGTTGCTGGAATTTTCCTGCACTAGTATTGCCTTTGATCTTCTCCTCTATCTCACTTCCAAATCTGATTGGCTAAGATGGTGGGATCTTAATCTAGGAATTAAGAACTATTTCTCCAAGGGAAAATCTCAGACCTTAAGCTCTCTTCAATCAAGAAGAGAACCTCCAAAGGGCTGGACGTGTGGGGCTCTCCTTGTGCTCAATAATTGTTTCACAAAGTGTTGGATGTGTGGCACTCTTCTTGCTTTCTTGTTATGGACGTCCAAAGGGGGATGGTTCTCCTTTTATAGAAACTATGGGAAGCCTTTCCTAAAAGTTTATCTCTCCTAATTCTCATGGATGTCCTAAAAGGAAAGACTTATTTCCTTTAAGAAACACTCCAATTAGAAAAGGAAACTAAAAGGAACTTTCCATACAATTAGTAATACTAGTTGTAGAACACTTACTAATTTTAAGTTCCTAATCCAAAAAGGAAACTAACTCATAGGAATACTAATCCAAAGAGGAGTCCAACTTTCCAAGTAGAGTCCTACTCAAAGTTGGAAACCTTACCCATGGAAATCCTATTATGGACGTCCCACATATCAATGCACATCATGGCCCACATACAATTTATCTAGAGTTAAATTCATGTATGCCATCAAAGGCCTATTTGAATTCAAACTTAAAATTATTTTTCCACTAAAATAATTCATCCTTATGTTATCTAAACATCTTAGGAAACCATGCCAATCTTGGTAAGTGACTAGAGAAGGGACCAAAAGACATATTTGCCATTGGCTCCCAAAATGACCAAAATGTCCATGCTAAACCCATAGCAACATTAAGACCATTTTAACCTTAACTCATTCCACTAAAGAGTTATGGTTGAACTCCAAGGACAAATATATATTATAATAAGCTCGTCATAAAATGACGGTTGTCTTCGACCTACCAAGTGTAATGACCTGAATGCCCCTCTATGTAACATCCATAATCGAGTCAGGTTATCACATGTACTATCAACCTTCCCGATTACATCTAAACCTTAGAACTTCATATCCTTAAACATAATCATCATTCGAATATCATTCTCTTGATCCAGGGAGCGACCCACAAGTTCAATATTCATATGGAACATCCATATACTAAGATCTTAGATTTTGATGATTAATCGGATAATTCTAAGGGGACGATTATTCCATCATCAGATGGCATAGATTCTATATTGCATTTGCACGTCCCAACTGATCAAGTCCGAGTACCCAAAACACAGAGCTGTTGACCCATGAAAAGAATCTCACCCATAGTGAATCAAAGCACAAGAACTTGACTTCGTCAGTTCATCCACAAATGCTCAAGATTAAGAGCACCGGTTACTTAGTAGCATGAGGTGACTTGATCTCTTTTCTGTGATAGTACTATTTTAGAGATCACACCTACAATGGTCCTGTTCAATGCATGACACATGCACTAATGAGATAGATCCGGGAAAGCCCTCCCGTGACTTAGGTATGTCACCCTATATAGGAGAGTATCTCATTATAACTTCTACCAAGATGAAGTGCCCAGCTCCATCTTTCAGTTATGAACAAATATGATGTTTCCAGTTGTCCATGAATTAGACCTATCTGTGTGTAGACACTACACACCTAATTCATTTACTAGAAACAATGGGCCTTACACAACCATACATATATACATGTTTAAGCATAAAAGAGTCTTTCCATTATATAACCAGAAAATATCCAGTAACAAAAGATGAGAGTGCGGCTAGTGGGCTTTAGGGCATACACCGATCCCAACAATCTCCCACTTGCACTAAAGATCACTGCTTCCTAACCTAACACCCATAGACTCAACATGAGAAGTGAAGACTTTCTCTGTAAGAGTCTTAGTGAATGGGTCAGCTAAGTTATTTGCTGAGGCAATATGCTCCACCACTATCTCTCCATCCTGAATGAATTCCCGGATCAAGTGGTACTTTCTCTGAATGAGCTTGCCTTTCTTGTGATTCCGGGGCTCTCTGCACTGTGCTATGGCACCAGAGTTGTCGTAGTACATGACAATCGGGTTTTCTACTGCAGAAACAACTCCCAATTCCATTAGGAATTTTTTTTGAGCCATACTGTTTCCTTTACAGCTTCCGCTGCCGCCACATACTCTGCTTCCATGGTAGAATCAGCAATACATGATTGCTTGACACTCCTCCATGAAATAGCCCTCCCGATAGAGTAAAAACATATCCTGAGGTTGACTTTCTGGTATGCGTATCTGATTGGAAATCTGAGTCTGTATACGCCAAAGGCGTTAAATCATCTGCCCGGAAAGTTAACATATAATCTTTCGTTCTCCGAAGATACTTGAATATATGCTTTACAACTGTTCAATGCATAGGTCCAGGGTTTGACTGATATCTGCTAACCATGCCGACGGCAAAGCAAATATCTGGTCTAGTACATAACATCGCATACATGAGACTTCCAACAGCGGATGCATTTGGAACTCTCTTCATGTTCTCTATCTCATCAGGTGTCTTTGGACATTGATCTCGAGATAGTGGTACTCCATGTCTAGAAGGTAGCATGCCCTTCTTGGAGTCATGCGTGTTAAACTTGACCAATATCTTCTCAATATACAAAGATTGGGATAAGGCTAACATCTTATTCTTGCGATCTCGCAGGAGCTTGATCCCTTAAGATGTAGCTTGCCTCACCCAAATCCTTCATCTAAAATTGAGATGATAACCAAACCTTTGTGGATGACAATGCACCTATATCATTTCCAATGAGCAATATGTCATCTACATATAGGACCAAAAATGCAACTGCTTTCCCATTTCCTTTCTTATACACACATGGTTCATCAATGTTTTGATCAAAGCCAACGGATTTGACTGCCCGATTAAACTTGATGTTCCATGCTCTAGATGCTTGCTTAAGTCCATAAATGGACTTCTTAAGTTTACAAACCATGTTATCTTGGCCACTAGCAATGAAGCCCTCTGGTTGCATCATATAGATACATAGAATGCAATTCAGATTTCATCGCTTGCTGCCACATGTCAGCATCTAGATTCGTTACTGCTTCATCGTAACTAGTAGGATCCTCAACCATATCCACAGAGTCTGTCTTTAAAGACACTCCTAGATATCTATCTGGTTGTCTAGGAATTCTCCCACTACGACGAGGCTCCGGAGTGTTTAAAGGAATATCCGGTCCATCTACTGTTTTAGGACATGGTACATATGTTATAGGAGATCCCGGAAGAATCTCCTCAAAGGTTTCTTTACAACTAAGCTCTTGGTGCATCATACAATCATCCTCCAAGTATCTAGCATGAGTGCTGATGAGCACTTTTTACTCCTTTGGATGATAAAAGATACCACCTCTCGTTCCCTTGGGATACCCAATGAAGTAGCACATTTCTGATCTGGGTTTCAGCTTGGTAGCTTTATCATTTAGTACATAGGCTGGACAACCCCAAATGTGAATATGTCTCAAACTAGGTTTTCGACTTGTCCACATTTCTTGTGGTGTCCTAGGTACTGACTTAGATGGTACCGGATTTAAAATGTATGCTGCTGCTTCTAAGGCATATCCCCAAAAAGATATAGGCAGGGTTGCATGACTCATCATGGACCTTACCATATCAAGAAGGGTACGGTTTCTTCTCTCCGCTACACCATTTTGCTGGGGTGTACCCGGTGCAGACAACTGAGACACAATCCCATGTTGTGTGAGGTACTCCTTGAACTCACCTAGGAGGTACTCGCCACCTCGATCAGATCGAAGGGCTTTGATATGTTTCCCTAGTTGTAGCTCCGCCTCAGCCTTGAATTGTTTGAACTTATCAAACGTCTCAGGCTTGCTTCGCATCAAATAGACATATCCATACCTAGAGTAATCATCGGTGAAGGTGATGTAATACTCATATCCTCCTCTTGCTAGTTTGTTCATAGGACCACACACATCAGTGTGAACCAATTCTAACAACTCCTTTGACCTTAGTCCCTTTCCAGAGAATGACCTTTTGGTCATCTTTCCCTTGAGACATGATTCGCACTGAGGAAAAGGTTTGAAATCTAATGAGCTCAAGGGCCCATCTTCTACCAACCTCTGAATCCGCGTAAGTGTCAAAGATAGGTGTCATTGGTTGAAGATACCTTTCTTTTAAGGGAAGTAGAACTTTCTAGTTGTACATTATGCAGTGTGGGAGCAATAAGATTTATATAAAATAAGTTATCATGTATTCTACCGGAACATATAATATTTCCATCTCTACTGATATCAACACCAGAATGGAAAGAAACTGAGTAATTTAAATTCCATAACTCTGGAGCCTGAAATTAAATTCTTCCTTATGTCCGGAATATAGAAAACATTATTTAAAATTAAAATCCTATCATTAGAAAAATGTAGAGAAACATTTCCCACTGCAACCGCCCAGATTTTAGCTCCAGTTCCAACTCTAAAGGCAAACTCCCCTTTCTCAATTTTTTGCATTATCTGAAACCCCTGCAACGAATTGCAGATATGATTAGTGGCTCCAGAGTCTACTATCCACGAGTCAGTAGAATCAACCACTAAACAAGTTTCAATGAAATAAGAAAAAGATGTACCTTTATTAACTGAGCCTTGGAGCTTGGGACAATCTTTCTTCCAATGACCTTTGAGGCCACATCTGAAGCATTTCCCTTTGGGCTTATCATCTGTACCCTTGTCCTTTCTATTACTAGTATTGCCCTTTTTCTGTCCTTTTCCCTTGTTCTTCTTCTTCTTCATCTTCTTCCCTTTTGGGCTCAGATGAGAGGAAGACTGGAAAAAGTGGGCTTGGGCCTTGGGCTTCATGATGGCCTCTGCCGCCTGGAGTTCCTTCATTAACTCCGAAAGGGTCATGTCCATCTTGCTCATATTGAAGTTGAGCTTGAACTGATTGAAAGAATCCGGCAGAGTTTCTAGAATCATATCAGTTTGACTCCCTGCATCAATCTCAGCCCCTAGAATCTCAGCTTCATTGAAACAATCCATCAGCTTGAGCATATGCTCTCTGACAGGTGTTCCCTCAGCCATCCTAGTGTTCATGATAGTCCTTATAGCAGCTTGCCTAGCTGGCCTGCTCTTGTCTGCGAACATTTCTGACAAGGACATCATGATTTCGTAGGCTGTGTCCATATGCTCGTGCTGCGTTTGCAACACGTTGGACATGGAAGCGAGCATGTAGCATTTAGCCATGCTGTTCGCTTTCTTCCACTTCCTTTCAGCCTCTAACTGGTCTTCAGTAGAATCGGCATTAATTTCAGGACAATTTTCAACCAAGACATACTTGTACTCCTCAGCAGTGAGTACTATGTCAAGATTTCTCTTCCAATCTACGTAATTAGGGCCGGTCAACTTGTTCTCACGAAGAATACTCATCAATGGGCTAAAAGAATCTTTACCCATCTCTTTCTGGATATAAAACGGTTTATAATTAGACATGCAGTATATATGTAATATGCATATGGTGCTTGTTATAAAAGGAAAAACAAAGCACGAAACTTTTTACATTATTCAACCCCAATCATAATGTATCAGTGTTTCAACCTCCTCATAGACCCTCCATCGAAGGGATGGCCGAGCCTACAGTCACGTTGAATTAAGGTAGACTTATTTGGATTATCACTATCTGGACACACATCCAGTGGTAGTCCAATCACTGATTGGTTTGGCCTCATATGACAAATAACCCTTAACTCCTAAGGAGAGGTCATCACCGTCTTATGTCAAGTGTATAACCATCTCTTATGAAATTCCCAGAATGTCTATGATTAAGTCTTCCAAAGGGAAGAGACTTTTATCCTTCCTAGAAGTAAACTTTAGTAAAGAGCTCCACCGAAGGGATGGCCGCTCCCACCAACACTTCATTGACATTCTATAGAAGTGATCTTTAGTAAAGAACTCCACCGAAGGGATGGCCGCTCCTACTAACACCTCATTACGAATATTCACATTAGTTCACCTATCAACCCATCAAAGCGTTCTTTAGTTAAAGAACTCCACCGAAGGGATGGCCGTTCCCACTAACACTTTAATGAGGTAACATGAACCGAAAATGGAAGGCCATGGGGTCTTTCCTAAAACCCCTCTCCCACTTGATTATTTATCGCTAGGGTTTATACTTTTTGACCATTACATTGTTTTACTCAAAAGCTCTTTTTAAATCTAGCAAACTTGGTTAATTAAATTCATGACTTAAGTCATCTTAAAATTAAATAACCTTTGCTTTAAAACATTTGAGCAAATCCCTTCAAAGAGTCAAAAACCTATCTTGGGTTATGAAAACCCATAGGTAGCATCTAATTAGATTTTAGTTTAGCCTCCTTTGGAAACCAAGGGTACCAAGATAAACTAAACCCTATCCAATTTTAAACCTTAGACAAATAGAAGGTGCTGGTCTAAGTTCCGTTTAAAACAATTTGCCAAACTAAAAACAATCTAATACAATAAAGATGCCAATTTTAGAGCCTAATGGTGGCCATGTTTCTAGGTGACAATTATAGCAATTATATAAAGCATTCATCCATGCATTCTATATATAAAAGCAAATAAAAGTATGCATTCCTTGATGGCTCCATGTTCTTAGGATTTCAAATCCTAATCGAATTAGGACTCCTCATGCATCTAGAAGTCTTGACTCCTTCATCTCCAAGGACTCCAATTTCTTGCAACCTTCTTGTCTTGAAACTTTCCTTTTCTTGCTCGTTTCCATAAATAGATTTATACAAGTAAACCCATGAAAAGCAAAAACCAAAATTACATTGGAGATTCCTATGCTTTTCAAGAAAGCTTACATCAAGACTAGTTGGAATAAAATTAAGGAAACTTTACAACTTCCTATGATTGCTAACCGCGCAATCGTACACTTTCCAACTAATGAAAAAACATCCAAATCCACATAACAATCATGCGAACCATCAAGGATGCAATACATGGCTGCAAACAAAGAGGTTAGTGCATGCAAACTCACTATGTGCATCATTAAACAAATCTGGAAAATAAATTCCAGCAATGTTAATGAAACTTGCACACAACATGCATCACAACATAACTTTAATAGGGTGCCACCATACCCATAATCAATCTAGGATTAATTACACACAACATGGGATCATGATTTCACATGGAGTGGCTCTGATACCACTGAAAGAAACCGCGATTCAGATCTGAAACTTCTCATAAAGAGACTACTATGGCTGATGCAAAGCATGACAGATTTTAAAAAATCTGATTTCTGCATTATGCAGCGGAAATCAGCCATAAAGAATCGCATAGAAACTCCATTAAATCATGATCAACAAGTGTATAATTAAAGGAGAATGAAGAAGACTCATACCTCGAAGATTTGTAGACTTCAAATCTCTGAAAAAATAGATCCAAAGGCCCGAACTCAGACTTGCAATTTGCAAACAAGTTGCTGGAATTTTCCTGCACTAGTATTGCCTTTGATCTTCTCCTCTATCTCACTTCCAAATCTGATTGGCTAAGATGGTGGGATCTTAATCTAGGAATTAAGAACTATTTCTCCAAGGGAAAATCTCAGACCTTAAGCTCTCTTCAATCAAGAAGAGAACCTCCAAAGGGCTGGACGTGTGGGGCTCTCCTTGTGCTCAATAATTGTTTCACAAAGTGTTGGATGTGTGGCACTCTTCTTGCTTTCTTGTTATGGACGTCCAAAGGGGGATGGTTCTCCTTTTATAGAAACTATGGGAAGCCTTTCCTAAAAGTTTATCTCTCCTAATTCTCATGGATGTCCTAAAAGGAAAGACTTATTTCCTTTAAGAAACACTCCAATTAGAAAAGGAAACTAAAAGGAACTTTCCATACAATTAGTAATACTAGTTGTAGAACACTTACTAATTTTAAGTTCCTAATCCAAAAAGGAAACTAACTCATAGGAATACTAATCCAAAGAGGAGTCCAACTTTCCAAGTAGAGTCCTACTCAAAGTTGGAAACCTTACCCATGAAAATCCTATTATGGACGTCCCACATATCAATGCACATCATGGCCCACATACAATTTATCTAGAGTTAAATTCATGTATGCCATCAAAGGCCTATTTGAATTCAAACTTAAAATTATTTTTCCACTAAAATAATTCATCCTTATGTTATCTAAACATCTTAGGAAACCATGCCAATCTTGGTAAGTGACTAGAGAAGGGACCAAAAGACATATTTGCCATTGGCTCCCAAAATGACCAAAATGTCCATGCTAAACCCATAGCAACATTAAGACCATTTTAACCTTAACTCATTCCACTAAAGAGTTATGGTTGAACTCCAAGGACAAATATATATTATAATAAGCTCGTCATAAAATGACGGTTGTCTTCGACCTACCAAGTGTAATGACCTGAATGCCCCTCTATGTAACATCCATAATCGAGTCAGGTTATCACATGTACTATCAACCTTCCCGATTACATCTAAACCTTAGAACTTCATATCCTTAAACATAATCATCATTCGAATATCATTCTCTTGATCCAGGGAGCGACCCACAAGTTCAATATTCATATGGAACATCCATATACTAAGATCTTAGATTTTGATGATTAATCGGATAATTCTAAGGGGACGATTATTCCATCATCAGATGGCATAGATTCTATATTGCATTTGCACGTCCCAACTGATCAAGTCCGAGTACCCAAAACACAGAGCTGTTGACCCATGAAAAGAATCTCACCCATAGTGAATCAAAGCACAAGAACTTGACTTCGTCAGTTCATCCACAAATGCTCAAGATTAAGAGCACCGGTTACTTAGTAGCATGAGGTGACTTGATCTCTTTTCTGTGATAGTACTATTTTAGAGATCACACCTACAATGGTCCTGTTCAATGCATGACACATGCACTAATGAGATAGATCCGGGAAAGCCCTCCCGTGACTTAGGTATGTCACCCTATATAGGAGAGTATCTCATTATAACTTCTACCAAGATGAAGTGCCCAGCTCCATCTTTCAGTTATGAACAAATATGATGTTTCCAGTTGTCCATGAATTAGACCTATCTGTGTGTAGACACTACACACCTAATTCATTTACTAGAAACAATGGGCCTTACACAACCATACATATATACATGTTTAAGCATAAAAGAGTCTTTCCATTATATAACCAGAAAATATCCAGTAACAAAAGATGAGAGTGCGGCTAGTGGGCTTTAGGGCATACACCAATCCCAACATATTCCATCATCAGATGGCATAGATTCTATATTGCATCTGCACGTCCCAACTGATCAAGTCCGAGTACCCAAAACACAGAGCTGTTGACCCATGAAAAGAATCTCACCCACAGTGAATTAAAGCACAAGAACTTGACTTCGTCAGTTCATCCACAAATGCTCAAGATTAAGAGCACCGGTTGCTCAGTAGCATGAGGTGACTTGATCTCTTTTCTGTGATAGTACTATTTTAGAGATCACACCTACCATGGTCCTGTTCAATGCATGACACATGCACTAATGAGATAGATCCGGGAAAGCCCTCCCGTGACTTAGGTATGTCACCCTATATAGGAGAGTATCTCATTATAACTTCTACCAAGATGAAGTGCCCAGCTCCATCTTTCAGTTATGAACAAATATGATGTTTCCAGTTGTCCATGAATTAGACCTATCTGTGTGTAGACACTACACACCTAATTCATTTACTAGAAACAATGGGCCTTACGCAACCATTCATATATACATGTTTAAGCATAAAAGAGTCATTCCATTAAATAACCAGTTAAATATCCAGTAACAAAAGATGAGAGTGCAGCTAGTGGGCTTTAGGGCATACACCAATCCCAACATGCCGCACACACCGTGAGCAAGATTATGACTCTTCGCCAAGACATAGGACCCATGAGCCCATTTGTGAAACCATTAGGGGTCGACCTATGCCTAACCAAGAAGATAGGGTAAGCGCACCACTCCATGGATCAGTGAACCCTTCTAGGATTCCAGCTCCACAACAACATGACTTAACTTTCACCTCTCAGATTCAGCCAGTTCAGCCCCAGGCTACACAAAATCTCCTTACATTTTGCCTGGTCCTTTTCATGAACCCATTCATTCTCAAGCTACATTACACCCGGCTCAACCTTGTCAAATAACCCCACCTTGCCCTCCTCAAACTGATCCAAATGGGATCAAAGAATTAAAAGAGTAACTTGAAGGAACTAGGTTGGAGATGACAAAGGTAGCAAAGGGAGCCGTCGAGCCACATTGGCTAAGGTTTAAGGATTTTTGTAGGAACCCTGGAGCTAGCTCTCCATTCCCTATTGAGGCCCCCAAGTTCACAACTTTTAAAGGAAACACAGACCCACATGCACATCTAGTTTCCTTTTGCAATAAATGTCGAGTTATAGCAGACAATGATGCCCTCTTGATTGACTACTTTCAAGAATATTTAGAGGGTGATGCCCTTGTTTGGTTCCATTCTATGCCTGCACATGAGTTCAAGACTTTTGAGGATATAATCCAAAAATTCATGGACCAATACAAGCATCAGGTTAGTATTAGGCCAAGTTGGCACGACTTGGCTAATACCAAACAAAAGCTCGATGAAGACTACGAGGAATTCGTGAACCGCTGGTGTTTACTATATACCCGGTCTAGTGCTAGGTTGACTGATGATGAAGCAATTAGGATGGTGATATCCAATTTGCGGATGCCACTTAGACCGTACATTTCACTTGGGGAAGCTCCAAAGACATTTGAAGCACTTTATGATAGGATATCAAGGATGAAGCTTGACTATGAAGAAGGGATCCTTTTTTCACTCATGGACACTAGGAAGCATGGGAATAGAAAAATACCCGATCAATCAGGTACAGGGACAAGAAATACAAACACAACAGGGCCCGAGTCAAATGCTAATCTAGTTTGCCAAAATGATACCACTCGCAATAGGAATAACAGGTCGGGCCAAGCATTAGGTCAGCAAGTTAGGAATACCCCTAATCAAGATTACCGTAAAGTTCCCCATAATTATGAAAACAATGGGAACAATGGGAACTATAGGAACAATGACAATGGTGAGAGGCGTCGAAGAGGACCCAAGCGCGACCACTACCCCCCAATTCCGCAACCCATCGATGTGGTTTTTTGGAATTTGATGGAGACAAAAGAGATAACGTTACCCCTAGAGAAACCACAACCGTGGCCCACATATTTGGATCGGAACAAGTTCTGTGTTTATCATAGTTACCCCGGACACAATCTCGATGAATGTTTTATTTTGAGGGATCTTATATATGAGATGAATGACGAAGGAAAAATCAATTGGGATGCAATTAAACCAGTAAAAGAGCTCCGAAATAGACAACAAGGCATGAAGATTTATGACGACCCATTGCCAAAACACGATGCCTCATCCTCCTCCGAAGCTGCAAAAGTCATATTTGGAAAAAAAAAAGATGTGGAGCTCAACATTGGAGCATACAATACCATCCCCTCTGCCTAATCGACCATGAGGAAGATAAAATGATCCTTGATACTGAAAAGTATGGTCAGTACTTGGACCCATGGAATGAGATTGATCAAATTCAGAATAGACCTAGGTCTCGATACATTTCAACTAGTGAGGTTAGGCAGACTGTAGCAAATCCTTTACCTCATTTAATGGAGGCACCACTCAGGTCAGGAAGGGTTTATCCAACCAATCCTCCAATTATGCCTCGATAAGAATTGAACAATTTCCCTTTGGAGGAAGAGCAACATCCAAAATCGATTGAAGCTGGGAAATAATATGACCTTCTTCAACACCTTTCGAAAATCCTAGCCAAGATCTCAGTCTTTGAACTAATCAATGCGTCCTCGAGACACCAAAGACAATTGCTTGATGCAATCCAAAGAATGGAAGTACCTGAAAACATAACTCCAGAGCAGTTGGCTCAAACCATAGCAAGTGTGGCGAGTCCGGGGAAACCACCACCGATCACTTTCACTGAAGAAGGGTTGGAAAAAATTCCACCAGAGGTAAGGACTTCACATCTGTGTTTAACAATGGTCCTTGCAGGATACAAGGTTAACGGAGCTTTGGTAAATACTGGGGCATCTTTAAACATATGTCCAATCCACACATTTCAAACACTGAATTTAACCCTCAAAGATCTTATCCCAGCACCGATGACTATTCTTGGATATGATGGAAATCGAACTGCAGCAACTGGCAAGGTCAATTTACTCACACGTGTAGGACCGATCGCCATTCCTCAGACTTACCATGTGGTAGATATCCCTGACAATTTGAACCTAATTCTCGGGCGACGATGGCTTGATAACATGAAGGCTGTTGCATCGACTATACATCAATGTGTCAAATTCCCTTTTAATGATGTGATAATTAAAGTTGATGCAGATCCTCCTATGCTTGAATCAGAAATAAAGGCGATGCTCCCTACATTTAGAGCGATCCCAAGAGAAAATAGGGAAAAGATCTTTGGATATGGAGTTAACCCATTGATTTCTATTTTAGATGTTAGCCCCGCAGAATGGGTAGGTCCCTTAAATCCACCACCTAAATACTCAAGCTTGATTGATGCAACCTCTATCCTCGCAAAAGAAAATGAAGATTCCCACCAGGCTCTTGGGTGGACTTTGATGAGAAAGTTAGGATATGAGCCAGGTACAGGATTGGGTCGAAATAGCGATGGCATGGTTAGACCATATGACCCCAAGGTTAAGATTGGAACAGAAGGGTTAGGATATGAACCAGGAATGGATAAATCTAGTGACTACAACTGGAAATTACAAGAACATTTCGTCAGACCAGTTAAACCACAAGATCTAATTATTCAACCAGAGCGAGATAACCTAGGCCCCGAAATTGATTTGGATTTTAGTGATTCTGAAGAGTCGGATGATGACAAATGTGACATAGATGAACTCTTGGAGACTCTTGGAAAATTGTTTCGTCGCGATACAAAAGGAGAAGATGATGGTCAGGATAGAGATCAGTCGAGCTTTGATGGAGACCTATACCACAACAAAAATCCGATGATTGAGAGCTCAAGGCCCGAAATTGTAGTCGTAAAGCCTGAGGACTATAGAGGGTCTGAATACATGATGGAAGACTTGAGCGATATGTATGTAGCAGACTGCTACATGTTTTCCCAAGAGGACAATATGCCAAGAAAAAAAAAACGCCAATTTCACAACTCAGGGCCCACAGAGTGAAGTTTGGACCTACTCCTACCGAGGACTCAGTGAGGTGGTCTTCCGACCAACCTCAAGCACTCCTTCTAAGGATGCAATTAGCTCATCAGAACTTGTACATAATAGTTTAGGAAATCTTCACGATAGAATAGAATCATCTTATCCAAAAAACAAAAAAACAAAAAAAAATAATCGAAGAAAACCAAAAATAAGTAACTCACCATAATTAGGAAGTGCAGGAGCTGTGCATAACCCAAGAAAAGCATGCCACATGAGGAAGATGGAGATTACCCCCATTTGAGCAATCTAGACTGGAGACCATTGTAGATAGCATATCTAAGCTTGGTCATGAGTATGTACCCACCCTACCTGATCCAGATTCATTGTCTCTACAAAACCAAAGGTCCGATGATGGTATGGGTGTATATGAACTCGTAGAGGAAGAAGAAGATGAGTAGCAGGATACTCAAAAATTTGATGACGTGATTAAGCGCTTTGATGAACAATCTCAAGCTGCTGCGGAAAAGACCAAGGAGGTCAACTTGGGAACTGAAGAGCACCCCAAGGTGGTGCAAATCAGCGTGACATTGGAACCATCTGAGGAACCAGGAATTTTGGAAGTTCTTAGGGAATAACGGGATGTTTTTGCCTCAGATTATATTGACATACCAGGATTAGACCCATCATTAATAGAGCATCGCATTCCGTTGCAACCAGGTGACAAACGCGTGAAACAAAAGCTTAGACGGATGCTCCCCGACGTTGCTCTAAAAGTAAAAGAGGAAGTTGATAAGTTGCATCAAGCTAAGTTTATTCGAGTTGTCCTTTTTCCTGAGTGGATAACCAACATAGTCCCGGTAGCTAAGAAGGACGGTCGTGTACGTGTATGCGTTGATTTTCGAAATTTGAATAAGTCTTCGCCCAAAGATGACTTCCCGTTACCTCACATTGATGTGTTAGTTGATAACACTGCTGGTCATGCCATGTTGTCATTTATGGATGGATATTCAGGATATAATCAAATCAAACTTTCTCTGGAGGACCAGGAGAAAACATCGTTCACCACACCATAGGGGGCGTATTGTTATGTTGTTATGCCCTTCGGCCTAAAAAATGCCGGAGCAACATACCAAAGGGCAATGACAGCCATTTTTCATGATATGATGCACGATTGTATGGAAGTCTACGTCGATGATATCCTGGTAAAATCTAAGACTCACGCTAGTCATACTGAGGCTCTAAGGCTTGTTCTTTAGAGGTCAAGAGAGTCTGAGCTTAGAATGAATCCAAAGAAGTGTGTGTTTGGAGTGTCAGCTGGAAAACTCTTAGGATTTATGGTTTGTATCGAGGTGGACCCCGCTAAGATTAAGGCTATTCTCGAAATGCCTCCTCCTAAAAATTTGAAACAATTGCGTGGACTTATAGGACGACTCCAGCTCATTCGAAGGTTCATTTCTCAACATTCATAACGTTATGAACCGTTCTATAAGTTGTTAAAAGGAGGAGCCATTTTTAAGTGGGACCATGAGTGCCAGAAAGCATTTGATGATTTGAAACACTATCTGTTGAACGCCCCTGTTCTCAGACCACCGGTCAGAGGACAACCCCTAATCTTATATGCTTCGCTTAGTGAGTCAGCCATTGGGATTGTACTAGGCCAGTACGATGAGTCAGGAAAGAAAGAACATGTGATTTACTATCTAAGCAAACCCCTTCTACCATATGAACGGAAGTATTCACCGATCGGAAAGGACTTGCCTAGCAGTGGTTTGGGCTACCCAAAAGCTCAGACATTATTTCTTAGCTCATTCTATATGACTTTTGGCATGAATGGATCCTTTAAAATACATTTTTGAGAAGCCAATATCTTCCGGCCGAATCGCGAGGTGGCTGATGGACCGCGCTCCTGCTTGGTTCTACCGAGGTCGGCGGACGTGGGAGTCCGTCGGGTCCGACCCTTTCGTAACCGGGGGGGCAAGGGCGTGCATCAACATTTCTTTTTTTTTGTGGGTGTGCCAGATTTTCTATTTTACTTGGAATTGCAAGTGGTGATCCGGGGATCAACCTTCGCAAGTAAAAAGGAAATCAACTTCTTTCAAGTTTTCCATTGCACATATATTTAAGAAAAGAGACATTTTTTCTTAGTTTGCCGTGAAAGGCGATTTTTTTGGCATTTATAGCCGATTTTGGCGTTTATAGCCGGTTTTTGGCGTTTATAGCCGATTTTGGCGTTTATAGCCGATTTACAATCCTTATCAATAATGAAAGACAAGAATTGTGATTTTTGTCTCTTTTGAAAAAATACAAACTACAATGAAAAGCGAGAAAAGGAGGATCTAACTTCTCAGGAGATTGTGGTGGACTCGTTTAGATTGACGGTCGCAAGCCATATGTGGGCTTCGCCATCATCCATGCAGATGAGAACAGAGGATGCTATTTGATTCGCTTGGCTTGGCTATAACCTCGGGTTTTTAGAAGACAAAGACCAAAGGAAGGTCCTATGTCCAATAAAAAACCGAGTAGACGGGCTGAAAAGCCATATCTAAGCCATTGGAGGCAGGAGGAGAAGGCAAGGACCTTGGGGGGGGGGGTACCCCCCAAGGGACTTTTGTCACCTTGTTGCGGTGGCCGGTGTAGAATTTCCGCAGAGTTTTCTCTCTTTTTCCTTTCTCTGGATTTCTGTCTGTGTGCTTTGTTGGATACCGCGATCACTGAGAGGGGGGGTGAATCAGTGATTTCTAAAAACAGGTCCAATTCAACAACAAAACAAGTCAAATCACACAATGACACCAGATTTAACGTGGTTCACCGAAAGGCTACGTCCACGGTTCAAAGACTGTCCGAACACCAATCCGGGACAGATCTGAATCTTATTTAGTCGCACCAACGACAAAGAGCACCAACCCTTAGTTTCAGATAGCACCAACTATCTAGGAAGCACCTACTCCCTTGAGTTTCAGATAGCACCAACTATCTAGGAAGCACCGACTCCCTTTACAATTTATCTGCACCCACAGATAGGATCACCAAACCCCAAACACCAAGCACCAACTTGATGTAAAAACAGAATAGAAGATCAACTCTGTCTACAGCCCTTCCCCTCTACAATTCTCTCTCTCTCAATCCCTTACAAATTGAAATTTAAAGCATAAAAGAGAGACACTTAACTCATGGACGAATCACCATCTTCTAGAGCATAATCTCGTCCACAATTGCTGTAGAAAACGTCACCACATCAGCACACAGCAACACACACCAGCAGCTTCTTCTTTCTCTCAAGAACTCTCTAAAACTCTTCTCTATTCTTTCTCTCTTCTGGTGTGTTTATGAACGACCCAAGCATGCCTTTATATAGGTTTTAATAACCCTTAATTGTATTCAAAACGGGCTACAATTCGTTTAGAAAGATTCCCAAATGAAATAGATAACTGTGCTGAATTTTCGTGCAAAACTTCTAATTCTGCGCAACTCTGGTTCCCGTGCTCGGTCGACATCCTTGCTTGCTCGGTCGACCGAAGACACTGTCTGGAATCAGTCACTTATCGAGCTCGGTCGACATCCTGGGGTCCCGGTCGACCGAAGACACACTGTGTCACGAAAATAACTGAGAGGTGCCTTTTTCTGTTTCTGCAGGTTTCTTCTTGCTCGGTCGACCGCATGGGGTGCCCGGTCGACCGAGTGCTCTGCTTCAGGACTTCTGAATTCCTGACTGTTTCAATTCTGATTTCTTCTTTTAAGCTCTATCAACACTAGCCTACTATCATCATGCTTGTGACAATGTGTTGACAATAATTCCAACTCATATCAATACTTGAGATGCTAACTTCTTCAATTCATCAAAAGACTTCTCAAGTCATCTCAAATTCCAACAATCTCCCCCTTTGGAATTGTTGGCAACACTATTGGAACTTCAACACTTTCAACTCAACAATCTCCCCCTTTGCTTTCATAGCATAACATCTAACTTCTTGCTATCATAGCATAACATCTCTCCCCCTTTGACAACAAGTCCAAAGGGACCAAACCGAGGAGCGAATAGGATATTCAATGAATGCATTGCTCCCCCTTTCAAGCACAACTCCTACGGTTTAGGAGAGTGAGTAACTCCTAACTTTTTCCGGAGATACTCGAAGACTTCCTTTGGCAGAGGTTTCGTGAAAATCATCTCAAATTCGTTCGTCATCTCTTCAGCAAAATTCCTGCACATTTCCTCATGCATAGCTTTCAACCAACTTTCATCGAGACTGGCTTCAGCCACAGTCTTGGGTTCAATGGTGGACATAAGTGAGTAATTGCTAACTACACTTTGTCTAGTTTGAACGCCTGCCTTAGGATCTCCAATGATTTGATCCTTAGGGTGTTGCTCTACCCAAGTGTTGTGCTTCTTAGGTGTAGTATCTTCTGAGTCATCCTTTGATTTCTCAGAATCATTAGATTCAGCCATCTCATCATCAATCTCACTCGAGTCCTCATAAACTGGACTGTCATTATGAGTTGCATTCTTTGATTCAATATTCTCATCTATTCTCACATCAGCACTTTCTATGATTTTTCTGGTTCTTTTGTTAAGACACCTATATGCCTTGCTAGTAGAGGAGTAACCCAGAAATATACCTTCGTCAACTCTTTCTTCAAGTTTGCCCGGATTTTGTTCGAGCCGCTTGATGTAACACTTGCTGCCGAAGACTTTGAAGTGCTTGACTGTTGCTTTTCTTCCAAACCATAGCTCATAGGGAGTTTTGACTTCATGTGGCCTGATCAAGCATCGATTTTGAATGTATACAGCCGTATGAATTGCCTCTTTCCAATACTTGTCAGCCATCTTGCTTTCACTTAGCATTGTACGAGCCATCTCTTGTACGGTGCGATTCTTCCGTTCCACAACTCCATTTTGCTGTGGAGTTCTAGGGGCTGAGTACTGTCTTTGAATGCCATGATGTTCACAATATTTAGTGAACTCTTCAGATGTGAACTCGCCTCCACGATCAGACCTTAAAATCTTGATCCGTTTTTCCAATTGATTTTCAACCTGTGCTTTAAACACTTTAAAACGATCAAGTGCTTGATGCTTATGCTTAAGAAACAATACCCATGTCATACGAGTATAATCATCAATGCATAACATGAAATACTTATCTCCATTGGTGCTTTGAGTTCGCATCGGTCCACAGAGATCAGTGTGCACTAGCTCAAGAGGTTTCTTGGAATGATGCTCCTTTGACTTGACCATAACCCTCGTTTGCTTTCCCTTTTGGCAAGAGTCGCAAATGGGATTGGAAGGCTTTTCAACTGTAGACATGCCTCTTACAGCCTTTGAATTGCAAATTTTTGACATGTTATCAAAGCTTAGATGCCCAAGGCGTTTGTGCCACAACCAACTTTCCTCTGTCCGACTCATCAAGCAGGTCTTTTCAGCTCCATCTGACAATGTATAGAGATTTCCAGCAGTTCTTGATCCAGTTGCCACTGTTTTCCCGTTGCTACTCTTCTTGATGGCAAACCCATTCTTTGTGAAGATAACTTCATGACCCTTGTCACAGATCTGGCTCACACTAAGCAGGTTGTGTCTCAATCCAGACACATAAGACTTCTTCAGATCTGATCTTGTTTGCCATAAGCTGAATAACACCTTTTTCGCAGATTTTGGCACCATCATTGTTGCCAAATTTCACTGAACCGCCTTCATAGTGCTGTAATCTGATGAATTTCTCTTTATCACCAGTCATATGGCTTGAACAACCACTATCAAGGACCCATGGTGCTGTCTTCTTTTGTGCATTGAATGCCGTTTGCACAATGAGAGATTCTTTGGGATTACCATCCCTTTTCTTTGCCCTCCAAGCCTTAACTAACTTGGGTTTCTTTTCAACCTGAAATTGGTTAGCAATAGGCAACCTACAATCCCTAGCCAAGTGTCCATAATTATGACACATATAGCACTCAATTTTGTGGCTACTTAGGATTGAAAAAGGGTTCCTAGTCACAAGTGGGCTGTTTCTAACATAGAATCTACAATCAGCTCTTTTATGTCCAAACATATTACAATGAAAGCAATAACCATAGAATTTGTATCTTCTTTGTGGCTGGTTAATCTTCATTACCTTTCTAACAGGAATGGACTCCTTTCTAGGTTGAGTGGGCTTCATAGAGTTAGAAGGTGCAGTGACTTGCTTCACAAACTCTTTCTTTTCAGGAGGTGCAATCTTAGAGGATTCACCTTTCTCAAATCCTAGACCAAATCTGAAGTGGGCAGGTCTTTGAACTTTCAGTAGTTCATTGAGTTTCATAGTCCCTTCAATCGCTTGGAGCGCTTTGAGTTTTTTGCTATTTTCCAAATTTTCAGCCTTTGCTCTAGCGATCTCAGTTTCAAGTTTCATAGCCTCTTCCTTTTTGATACTTATTTGGTTTTGAAGGACTTCTACCATTCTTTTATATTCTTCTACTTGAGTTTTCAAAGCAATAATGGAACTTTCAGATTCATGGAGAAGTTTCAGATTTTTCTTACTTGATTTGCGTTCCATGCTAAGCTCCTCAAGTGCGGCTATGAGTTCCTCTTCAAGATTGACTTCAGCCTCCTCATCCTCTTCTAGCTCTTCTTCTTCTTCAACAGTGACCATGAAGAGAGCTTCGGTTGATTCATCATCGTCTGAAGTTTCAAACGTGCTGTCATCTTGTTGACATAGAAAGTTTTTAGCTTTGCCCCTTTTTCTGAAATTTCTATTTCCTTTACTCTTTTCAGCATAAGAGTCATTATCATTGTCTTCTTTTAGCGGACACTTCGCAGCAAAGTGACCAACACTTCCACAATTGAAGCATTTAAAGGGTAGCTTCCCTTTGTACTTGCCAATGCTTCCTTTCTTCAACTTTCTAACAAATTGAGCCTCAAGCTCATCATCATCAGAATCAACATCATGACCAGCAGTCTCTTTTGCCTTTTTCTGAACTTTGAAGGCGGCTTCTTTATCAGATGAAGACGTCTTTCCTATGCGCATCTCATAGGCAGTTAGAGAACCATGTAATTCATCCATGGAAAATGCATTCAGATCTTTGGCTTCTTCGATGGCTGAGACTTTTGAATCAAACAGGGGAAGAAGAGATCTTAGAACCTTTTTGACGATGACCGGCTCTTTAATCTCCTCCCCTAGTCCACGAATGTCATTCGTGACTTCATTCACTCGTTGCATATACGAGTCAACATTCTCGCTTTCCTCCATGCGAAGAGACTCGAATTGAGAGCGATGAGTTTGCAATTTGGCTTCTTTAATCTTCTCATCACCTTCATGTATGCTTTGCAACTTGTCCCAAATTTCCTTGGCTGTTTTGCATGCAATTACTTTGACAAGCTCGTTGTCCACAAGGCCACTAAAGAGTGCATTCTGCGCCTTGGAGTCGTTGTCTGCCAACTTCTTCGATGCAGTATCATTGGGTACGGTGGCAGCATTGTAACCGACTCTGACAGCCTCCCAAACATCATAGCCAAGAGATTTGATGAAGGCTTGCATCTTAATCTTCCAAAAGGAGTAATTAGAACCATCAAACAGAGGTGCTTTCATATTCCCTGTATTGACTGCCATGTGATTTGACAAGAGATCACCCTTAGCGTATTAAACTGATCAAGGGAGCCTCGCTCTGATACCAATTGTTGGATACCGCGATCACTGAGAGGGGGGGTGAATCAGTGATTTCTAAAAACAGGTCCAATTCAACAACAAAACAAGTCAAATCACACAATGACACCAGATTTAACGTGGTTCACCGAAAGGCTACGTCCACGGTTCAAAGACTGTCCGAACACCAATCCGGGACAGATCTGAATCTTATTTAGTCGCACCAACGACAAAGAACACCAACCCTTAGTTTCAGATAGCACCAACTATCTAGGAAGCACCTACTCCCTTGAGTTTCAGATAGCACCAACTATCTAGGAAGCACCGACTCCCTTTACAATTTATCTGCACCCACAGATAGGATCACCAAACCCCAAACACCAAGCACCAACTTGATGTAAAAACAGAATAGAAGATCAACTCTGTCTACAGCCCTTCCCCTCTACAATTCTCTCTCTCTCAATCCCTTACAAATTGAAATTTAAAGCATAAAAGAGAGACACTTAACTCATGGACGAATCACCATCTTCTAGAGCATAATCTCGTCCACAATTGCTGTAGAAAACGTCACCACATCAGCACACAGCAACACACACCAGCAGCTTCTTCTTTCTCTCAAGAACTCTCTAAAACTCTTCTCTATTCTTTCTCTCTTCTGGTGTGTTTATGAACGACCCAAGCATGCCTTTATATAGGTTTTAATAACCCTTAATTGTATTCAAAACGGGCTACAATTCGTTTAGAAAGATTCCCAAACGAAATAGATAACTGTGCTGAATTTTCGTCCAAAACTTCTAATTCTGCGCAACTCTGGTTCCCGTGCTCGGTCGACATCCTTGCTTGCTCGGTCGACCGAAGACACTGTCTGGAATCAGTCACTTATCGAGCTCGGTCGACATCCTGGGGTCCCGGTCGACCGAAGACACACTGTGTCACGAAAATAACTGAGAGGTGCCTTTTTCTGTTTCTGCAGGTTTCTTCTTGCTCGGTCGACCGCATGGGGTGCCCGGTCGACCGAGTGCTCTGCTTCAGGACTTCTGAATTCCTGACTGTTTCAATTCTGATTTCTTCTTTTAAGCTCTATCAACACTAGCCTACTATCATCATGCTTGTGACAATGTGTTGACAATAATTCCAACTCATATCAATACTTGAGATGCTAACTTCTTCAATTCATCAAAAGACTTCTCAAGTCATCTCAAATTCCAACATGCTTGTGCTTTTTTCTCTGATTTTTCTGATGCTCTCTGATGTCCTTTCTTCTTGGAGAGCCCTCCTATTTATAGGCTTTTAGGTAGCCTTTTAGGTGGGTTTATGGGCTTTTATTGTCATTAAGCCACATAATGGGAGGAGTTACAAAATTGAATTGTTTATTTTGTAACTCCTTTTTCTTGGCTTCTGATTGGCCGGAGGAGATTGAGGGCATTTAATCGCCTTTAATCGCCATGATGGGAGGAGTTTCATGGGTTAAATGCCATGAATCTCTTGACTTGTAACTCCCGAATGCTTGCTTCTGATTGGGCCGTCCAAAGAAATGGATTAATGACTGTAATAAAGCTAGTCAATTAATCGCATTAAGTGGTCGCCGAGCAGCTGAAGAGTCGCGGGCCGTGCCATGTCTTTTGGAATTCTTCTGTCGATGATCATTGATGGATCTTCATGTAGATCGACATCAGATGACCATGTAATTTCAGGTGTTTGTTGCCAACAGCGGGTCGGTGCCATCTGTCCTGTCGATTTCTCGATCGGTCGGGTGGAAAGCACACTTTTTTTTAGTTGACCGGGTGGCGATCAATACTGTCTTCGATACTCTTGATGATTTACCCGTGTTTTGGACGAATGTCAGGGGACTTGGTGTCTCAAAAGCATGAATTTTGGAAAGTACCAGAGGCTGGGCACCTCGAATCGCGAAAAAACGGCGAAAACCGGGGTTTCCGGGGCTTTCCCGGCGACCCCGGGGTCCAAGGTCGCCGGCGACCCTGGCCCAGGGTCGCAGGGGTCTGCGACCCTGGGGGGTTTTCCCCCTTTCGTGTCCCGTTTTGCGTCCGTTTTTGCTTTTTTCTGATTCTTTTTTCTTCTGTACTTTTCCTTGACATTTTGACCATTTATTGGCCTGATTTCTTTGTAGGAAACCTGATGAGAATCCTTGCATTTTATTTTGCAAAGTTTCCAATTTCCTGAGAAAGCCGAAGACTTTGTCGCGCAGAGTTGCCGATTTCCCGTCAGAAGCTGAAACTGGGTCAAACGATGTCGGAATGACCTGAAATTTGGTGTGAAGCCTCCTGAGCAATAAATAAGACCAACCATAGGCTTTTGTTTGAGTTTTGACACCTGTAGACTTGCTTTTTGTCGCGATGAAGATGTCGCGGTTTGATGTGTGGTCAACCGATGTCCGATTGACTTGAAATTTGACAGGGAACCTATTGGAGTCATTTTAAGATGATCCATAGGTTCTGTCTTGGAAACCATGGTCCCGGAGAGCTTTGCCGCCGAGAGGCCTGATTTGGCTGTCGGAGAAGCGAAGTTAGGCCAAATGATTTTGAAATGGCCTGAAACTTCTTGTGTACTCCTCTTTTGGCTGTCTGGAAGAATCTTGCAGTTTTTGTTTGATTCTGACAAGATTTGATTTTTGGAAGCAGCATTGCCTATTTATGGCAGGTTGCGACTTCATGTAGCTCTTTGGATCTTGAAAAGGCAAAGTGACATTTTTTGTGTCAACAAATGCCCCCTCGAGGTACAGCAGCGAGTTGCTTAACTTTTGTAGTCGATGTGCCTCGAAGAGATTTTTGAAGGAGAGCCTGTGACTTGACCAAGACTCTTTGAGCAATCTTTCTTTTTGGTATTTGTAGCCTTTTGAGCTTCCAGGGGAATTTTATGGTAGTGAAAGGGATCACGTACCATCTCGAGGCAAAGTTTTGAAGATGACATCAGGGATGTGTATTTGGGTTTTGACCTTGTGACCTAACAGGCTATATATGGCAGGTTAGGGGGTCGGGTTTGGTTTTGATCGTGTGACCCAACAAGCTGTATGTGGAATGTTGGGGGATCAATTTTGGTTTTGATCTTGTGACCTAACAGGCTGTATGTGGCAAATTAGGGGATCAGGTTTTGGTTTTTGGTTTTGGTCTTGTGACCTAACAGGCTGTATGTGGCAAGTTAGGGGACCAGGATTTGGTTTGATGGAATGTCAATTTCAAGAATTTGGCTCAATTTGGTAGATGAGGCTGGATGGTTTGATTTTTTGGAAGCTCATGGGGCTTGGAATTTTCTTTTGTATGGTCCAATCAACTCAAAAGAGGCATGGAACCATTTTTGTATGCTCTTGGTAAGAGGGATTTCTCTTTGACTAAAAGCCCAAATTTTTTTTTTTTTTTTTTTTTTGTGCCTAGGTGGTCAAACCTGGCTCATATGGGCTAACCCATGGGACCTTAAGCTTTTGAAATGGCTTAGATCTCATATGGTGTCATTTTTGTAAAGAATATCCAAAAATATCTCATTTGGATAGAGAATATCTAAGAATATCTTTACTTGAAGAGAATCTCTCATGATCCCTTTATTTTGGGATAGAATATCTCAAGATATCTTTCTTTTGGGAAAGAATCCATCATAGATTGATTTTTGGGAGAAAATCTGCCAAGATCCCTTTATTTTGGGATAGGATATCTCAAGATATCTTTCTTTTGGGAAAGAATCCGTCATAGATTGATTTTTGGGAGAAAATCCTTCAAGATATCTTTCTTTTGGAAAGAATCTTTCTAATCTCTTTCTTTTGGTAAGGTTACTAATTAGTAACACTTACCTTTTTCTTCTTTCCTTCTTTGGTTTGCTCTCCTCTATAAAAGCAAAGAGAAGGTTGGATCTCTTGCTCTTATTACTTTCTTTTGCAATAATCTCAAGAGGGCTTCAAGACCAAGAGCTTTTCTTCTTCAAGATCTTCAAGAGTTTTCTTCTTCTTCTCCATCAATGGCTTCAAGTAAGTTCTTCTTTTTCAAGAAAACTCCATTGTAGGAAAAAAAAGTTCTTCTTTTTTTTTTTTTTTTTGTTTCTTTCTTTTCTTTTCTTCTTCTCTTTTTTTTTTTCACGTGTTTGCCTCCTTTTTTTTTCACACGTTTTTTTTTTTTTGCTTTCTTTTCTTTTTTTTTTTTTCATGTTTTGTTTTTTTTTTTTTTTGTGGGCCGTACGGACAGATCCGTACGGATCTGGCCGTACGGCCACGTGGCCTGTGGGCCACGGCCTGTGGGCCAGCCCTCTCTTTTTTCTCTTTTTTTTTTTTTTTTCTTTTTTTTTTCCCTCCCTTTTTTTTTGAGAGAGTTTCTTTTCTTTCCTTTTTTGTTTTCTTTCCCCTCTTTTTTTTGAGAAAGTTTCTTTTCTTCTTCTTTTTTTTTTTGCTCATCATGATAATGCATTTTTTTTTTTTTTGCAAACCAAGATGTTCATGCATGCCTTTAATTTGTAAATTAAATTTGTAGCATGATGTGATTGCATACCTGAAAGTTTTTGCAAATTTGGGAACTTGGAGCTCGCAGTGATGTTGAGCCCTTCCTGATTTTGCGGAGACTTTTAGGTTTCGAAAGTTTGGAGTTTCGGAGCTCGCAGCGATGTTGAGCCCATCTTCAAGCTTTCTATTTCTTTCGGGATAGTTCCTTTTCTTCGGAATTGCCCCGTCATCATGTCAAAATTTCGCCAGATTTTTTTTAGCGAGATTCTGTCATTTTGATGTTTGATCTTTTTCTTTTCCATCCTTTTCAGGTGGTTCCTCCAGAGCGAACAAGGGTAAAGAGCCTGCTACAAGCGTACCTCGTCGATCTTCTAGATCTTCTAATCCGGCCGTTCAGCAGGCTTTCGAGAAGGTCCAGTATGTTGAGAGAAATCTGGAAGAGTGTGACTCCCTCAACAGAGATGAGATGAGGCAGCGACTGATCACTCTCAAGGGAGAGGAATTCTATAAGATCATGGTAAGCAGTCGTCCATGGGTGATGGAAGATCAGAGCGTTTTGCCCAAGCCTACCTTCTTCTTTGGTGATGCAGTCCCTGATGACATTACATACCAGAGGAGATCTTTTCAGTTTTCCTTCACAGCAGATGGTGAGAAGAAGACTGTTACTACCCGGTCGATGTTTGATCGCACCGTCTCGATTCTGAGCCTTGCCCCCACGTGCCCCAAGAGGGAAGATCCTCCAAGCTGGGTGAGAAGGACAAATGTAATCAAGACCGGGGTTTTTGTTGGCGGTTCTCCTGGATATACGGAGAGGTCGCCTGTTGATATGGACCTGTTGATGCCATCCAGCGGCTACCAGGGCTCTGATTATCCGTCGGTCGATTTGAGACCGGTGGGCCTTGGTATTTTCAGCGGTGACGGCAGCAATTGGATCAAGCCTTTTCGACTTCGAGGTCGTTTCAATGCTGACTCTGAGTGGAAGTCGTGGACTGATCGCGTCCTGCTGATTGGTGGCGCCGTTTTGAAGGAAGCCGGGATTTTTGATGCGGTCCGCGCCTTTAGGGAGACCGTGATCTTTTCCGACGAGGCCTTCATGGCTATGCTGGAGTCGTTCCTCCCTCAAACCAATACCTTCGTTGTGACGAATGGTGAGATTGGTTTTTCTTTGAAGGAGTTGAGCGCCATTACCGGATTGCCCATCCTCGGCAAACTCTATGAGGAGTTTATGCCGATTGACAGCGTCCTCGAGGGGCAGTCTGAGGAGTTCAGGCTTCTATACTTTCAGCTCGTCGCCTTCTATGATTTTTTGAAGGAGAAGGGGGGTTCGAAAGTTAGATCCAG
This sequence comes from Litsea cubeba, assembly GCA_012931725.1. Lineage (NCBI taxonomy): Eukaryota > Viridiplantae > Streptophyta > Magnoliopsida > Laurales > Lauraceae > Litsea > Litsea cubeba. The sequence continues at coordinate 25,029,522 of CM022951.1, read as the reverse complement.
CAGTTGGAAGAGTTTTTGCTCTTCATTCCCCAACTTTTTTGATAGTAGGGAGCCTTCTGATAGCATGACCCAGGAAGCTGGAGCTCAGGATCCAAAGAAGATCTTGGTCATGCAAGAAGAGTTGAGAGATTTCTGTGCAAGTACAAACGCCATATGTCCTGACATTGCACTGCGGAGAGATCTCGCTGTTTACCTCACTTATTGGCTTGGTGAGGCTATTTTTGCTGGAGGAGATGGAACGCACATCAGGCCGCATTGTATTTTCCCGGCTTGTCAGATGGCGTTTGGAGAGCAGCTTGCTTTGGTGCCAGCTCTTTACTCCTACCTGTGTACCGAACTGCAGGCTGCTGCTTTTCTGGTTCGGCTTGGGCTTCCCATGAATAGGGTATTTTCAGCCCATATCTTTTATTCGTGGTATGTATACCACTGTCCTGGCTTCCATCGGCTGGGTGCTGCACAGGATGATGATCCTCTGATGATTCGACTAGCTAAGGGCAAAGCCGTGTCCGAATCACTTTTGTTTGCCCGCATGAGGATCCGACGGTTCAGGGACGTCGAGATGGGGCAATCTTCAGTGAAGCTTTCTCCGGAGTTGCGGAAGAAGGCTTTTGATTTTGGTGCCTCCCGAGACTCTACCAGGGCGGGGTCGGGAAGGCATTATTCCTTGACAAATGCAGAGAGAGAGTGGCTTTTCAGCATACGTGTCGGCACGATGGTGTACCGCAGACATCTTTTCGTCGACATCCAGCCGTATGTACCTTCTCGCTTTGCTTTGCAGCTTGGCTTTTCTCAAGGCGTTGTTGGAGCGCCTTCAAGTATGGTGAAGCGCTTTGGAGGCTTACAGGACGGGAGAAATGCATGGGCTTTCTATAGTGCTGAAGACACTACAGCCATGATTTCTTATCCTGTGTTGCTGACTTCCCGGACTGCCGGCTTTGCGAAGTGGTTCGCGGAGAGCTTCTCGGCATATCGGGGACTTTCCAGGAAGGAGCTTGATGTGAAGCTGGTATCTGGAAAGGGCCTTGGAAAGTCGGATGGCATCCGGCGAGAGGAAGTTTGGGCTTTCCTTTCTGGAGAGAAGCACAAGATAGGCTTTCTCGGTGACCAGGGCGTCATCGGTTCTGAAGCTGTTCGAGAAATACCTGACGAGGCTTTGGAGCAGCTAGAACAGGAGGAAGCCGAACTTGGTGCTTGGATGCAAGCGGCACAGAGGCAAGCTTCCGTGGAGTCTACTGGCAAGAGCAGACCATCCAGTGAGGAGTCAAGTGGGAAACCTGACTCTGATGGCGGGGCAGGTTCCTCTAAGAAGCGAGCCCGCAGAAGTAAGAGGAGGAGGAGTCATCATAGTAGCAAGGGGCAGCATGAGGACTCTCCTAACTTGGAAGTTCCTCTTACTATCAATGAGGATGTGCCAGTGGATGCTGACGAGCCTCCGGAGAAGAGAAGCCGAGAAGAAGAGACCGTCGGTGAAGGTATGATTCTTCCTTTTTCTCTTTCCATTTCTTTTCATGGGATTTTTCCATGTTATGATTTGCTTCTTGTTTCTGCTTTTCTTCTTTTTTTTTTTTTTTGGCAGAGGAAGACTTGGTGATGCCGGAGGTCCCAACCGATGAGGTGGTGATGGATCCTGTTGAGGCACCTGAAGAAGAACCGAGGGGCTCTGGAGTAAATCCAGAATCTCCAATTGGTACGACTTCTTTTGCTCTCTGTTTTTTTTTTTTTGTTTTGTGACTTGGCTTGCTAACACTTTTTTTTTTTGTTGCCAACTGACTTGCCACAGGGTTCTGATGACTTTGAACCATCGATGGACGCAAACGTTGATGATGCTTTCGATGAGTTCATGGAGGAAGAAAGTGTTCCGCCAGTTGTCGAAGAAGGTATTTTGTAGTTATAACTCTGATAATGATTTTCAAACAGGGTCATACTCATACCTTTTTGTGTTTCCTTTGCAGGTTTTGAAGTGGCAGAGGAGGATCCGTCGCTTCCAGAGCAAGAGATGCCAGAGGTTGATCCAGAGGTAGAGATTCCTGGGACCAGCTCTGACAATATTGAGGAGATTCCTCGCGCTGAGATTCCTTCCCGAGCAGGAGCAGCTTCAGCTGGAAAGAGTTCTTTTGTTACTCTTTCAACAGATGATGACATGAGTAGCCGACCAACGGAGTTGGGCGAATCCTCAGCTGGGCCATCTCTTCTTTTTGCGAAGAAGGTGGTGGTGCGAGTTGTGAGCTCTTGGATTGAGACTCTCTTTTCTGGGCACTTGGAAGTCGGATTTGGCATGATCCAGCATGTGCAGGAGATTCTCAGTGATGCTGAAGAGGGTGGTCTGGATGTCACAGGTGCCAGGGCGATCGTTGATAGGATCATTGCACTAGGTGACAAGTGGTTTGAGACCGTGAGTTTGGCTGATGACCAGTTCTTCAAGGAGATGTTCCTGGACCCTGCTGATAAGGCTAAGTCTGACCTGGATGAGGCTACAGAAAGCAGGAAGCTGGCAGTCCGAAAGAGGAACTTAGAAGAGATAGCCATCATCAGGCTGACACATGACCTCAACATCCTTGACAGGGAGGTCGATGAGGCCAGGAAACGTCTTGAGCATTTGCAGGCACAAGTCGCTGCCAAGTGGACTGCCATAATAGAGGCTCGTGACAGGGAGAGTGCCTTGATTCACCAGGTTGCAGATGCCGAACGGGTTCTCAAAAGGAAGTCTGATGAGGATGAACAATGGCAAACTGCTCGAGGTAAGCTTCCTGGTGTGAGAGAAGGGGTACAGCCCACTCCAGCATCTCATGGCAAGTTCCTGAAGAAGCGTGCCTTGGAATCCTTGACGGCTGAGGCTAAAAGTCTGCTTGGGGAGCTGAACTCTTGGCTGGAGACCATTTTTGATTGAGCTCCTGTATACAGAAACCATCCTTCTTTCTTTTTTTTTTTTTGTACCACTTGTATTTTTTGGTACTTATTTTTTATAGTGCTTGTGAACACTTTTTTTTTTGGTACCACATGTATTTTTTTTTTTGGTACTCTTTTTTTTTTTTGTGTAGTGCTTGTGAACACTTTCTTTTTTTTGTTATCCCTACGCTCACTTTAATCTTTTTGTGATAAAAGTAATTGCTAAATGGGATGCTTTTCTTTTTTTGTTATCCCTACGCTCACTTGAATCTTTTTGTGATAAAAGTAATTGCTAAATGGGATGCTCTTTTTTTGTTATCCCTACGCTCACTTGAATCTTTTTGTGATAAAAGTAATTGCTAAATGGGATTTGATCAAAAGGTTGTCATTTTGTGAAAATCTTTTGTCAAGTGATTGTTTTGGCATGAAAACCAGGTTTTTGTTTGTGGCATGGAAGCCAATTTTGGCATGAGAGCCAGCTTTTTTTTTTGTGGCATTGATAGCCGAGTTTTTTTTTTGTTTGTGGCATCTATAGCCAATTTTGGTGGCATTGATAGCCGGTTTGTTTTGTGGCATCTATAGCCGATTTTTGGTGGCATTGATAGCCTGTTTTGTTTTGGTGGCATTGATAGCCATTTTTTTTTTTTTTTGAAATCCAAGTTTTTTGTTTGTGTGGCATTGATAGCCGGTTTTATTTTTGGTGGCATTGATAGCCGGTTTGTGGCATTTATAGCCGGTTTGTGGCATTTATAGCCTGTTTTGATGGCATTTATAGCCGGTTTGGTTTTCAAAAAATGCAAGTATCGACTAAAAGTCGCCTCCCTGCTGAATGTTCTTGCAAGTATCGATGGAATGTCGCATCCTTGCTCATTCGGTTGCGAGTATCGATGGAATGTCGCATCCTCGCGGATTTGGGTGCAAGTATCGATGGAATGTCGCATCCTTGCTTTTCAAAAATTTTGGTTTTGCGGGTACTGACTTGATGTCGTTTCCCCACGATTTTTGAAATTTGTGGTTTTCTCGAACCTTTGGGTTATGGATATCAACTGAAATGTTGCGTCTCCATGGTTTTTTTTTTTTTTGAAATTTGGGTTGTGGATATCAACTGAAATGTTGCATCTCCATGGTTTTGGATTTTGCAAGTATCGACGAAATGTCGCTTCCCTGCGATTTTGGAAGTGTCGAACGTGGTTCGCTTGCTTCCGATTTGTGCGAGTATCGACTAAGCGTCGCTTCCTCGCGGGTTTTTGAAAAACCATTTTTTTTTTTGTTTAAAGGCACGAGGGTCATGAGTTTTGACCTAAAACCATTTTGACGGTAAAAGGCAGGGTGGACTAGGGTGGAAATCCCTGAATCCGGATTTTGTTTCAAACCATGAATTTTGGGTTCAAAGGTTGAAAATTTTGGTCAAGTTAGGGAAAGGTTCCTAAACTTGGATATATTTTTTTTTTTGAACAATGAAACGATGAAAGTAAGCATTGTTTTAGATTTCTAGAAATTTCAACATTTGATATGAAAATTCTAAAAAAGGGTGGGTTTAGCGAGCGTGTACCTGGAAACCGGTTTTGGCCATACAGGCATTGCTCTTACCCAGTTGGGTAAGTCTTCAAGGGTAGTACCGCTTTAAGAACTTGCCGTTGATGGGCAGCATACATCTGTCACCTTCCATGTTTAGGAGTGCGTATGCGCCATTGGAGAAAACTTTGTCGATGACGTAGGGTCCCTCCCATTTCGGCTCAAATTTGCCTTTGGACTTGTGAGCGAAGACCATTGGTCTTTTTACCGCAAGAACCAAGTCATTCTTTTTGTAGGCGCGTTGCCTGACCTTTTTATCGAAAAATCCTGCCATACGTGCTTGGTAAAGTTCAATGCTTTGTTGAGCTTTGAGCCGTCTCTCATCGAGATTGTCCAGCTCATGGAGTCGCAATTTGACATTGCTTTCTTGAGTCATGTCATTTTGCAAGGATACCCTCAAGGAAGGAATTTGTACTTCCAAGGGCACGACAGCTTCGCATCCATAGACCAAGGAGAATGGTGTGCTATGGGTTGGTCCTCGAACGGTGGTTCGATAGGCCCACAAAGCTTCAGACATTTTGTCGCTCCAGTCTCTTTTGTGACTAGAGACCATTTTTTTGAGGATTTTGCAGAGTGTCTTGTTGAAAGCTTCTGCTAACCCGTTTGCTGCCGGATTATATGGAGTCGAAGGACAGCTTTGAATTTTGTATTTGTCGCAGAACCTGTAGAATCGATGATCCCGGAACTGTGGTCCGTTATCATGGACGAATCTTTTGGGTATACCGAAACGACAAATGATGTTGGTGCGTAGGAAGTGAAGGACTGATGAGGTCTTCATTTCGTTAAACGCAAATGCTTCTGACCACTTGGAGAAGTAGTCCGTAGCGGCGAAGATGAAGCGATGACCTTTGCTTGAAGGGGGAGAAATAGGACCTATGATGTCCATACCCCAGGCTTCGAAAGGCCATGAGATCGCTGTAGGATGCAGCCATTCTGGAGGCATGTGAATGTAATCTCCATGAACTTGGCATTGTTGGCAGCGCTTAGCAAATTGCATTGCATCAGCTACCATGGTAGGCCAGTAATATCCTAACCTTTTTATCTGATCATAGAGCTTAGGTCCAGCCTGATGAGCTCCACAAAGACCAGCATGAACTTCTTTGAGTGTTTCTTCAGCCTCTTGTTGTGACAAGCAGCGTAGAAGTACTCCGTTGAAGGATTTCCTGTAAAGGATTTTTGAAGGAATATCCAAATGGAAGCTTGGGGTTCGCCTTTGGATGCTTACCCGTTCTTTTGGATCTTCAGGTAGGATTCCGAACATAATGTAATCAATGAACGGATCCCTCCAGTCGCCAATTGAAGTTTGAAGGATTGAAATCCGACTTCCGACCACTTGGTGGCATTCAGCAACTGCTTGGTGTGTGTTAAGAGGAGGAAGGATTCTCCTTTCGCACACTGTGATTTGCATGTTTTCCCCTTCCTGGATTGCCATGGATGCGGCAAGTCCGGCTAGGGCATCTGCACGTATGTTTTCACCTCTATGAATGTGGGTGATGTGACAGATGTCAAACTTTTGCAGAAGTGATTGTGCCTTGTTGTAGTAGGGCAACAAATCTGGCTTCCTGACTTCAAATTTCTGATTCATCTGGTTGACGATCAGTTGAGAGTCTCCAAAGACTTCCAGCATAGTGATACCGGATTCGATGGCGAGTTCCAATCCTAAGATCAGAGCTTGATATTCAGCTGCATTGTTTGTGCATGGTTCCAGTAGCGAGAAAGCGTGTGGAATCATGTATTTGTCGGGGCTAACAAAGAGGATGCCAACTCCCGAGATCAGCTGTCTTTTTTCATTTGTCCTGGTTGCACCGTCAAAGTACATGTCCCAGGAGGCACTTTGTGAGAAAGTCTCCACATTGTAGACTGGTTCGTCTGGGAGATCATCTCTTAGTGGAGAATCTTTAGGCAATGGATGCTCTGCGAGGAAGTCTGCTAGAGCTTGCCCTTTGATTGCTTTTTGTGGTACATACCTAATATCAAATTGTGACAGAAGGATGGACCATTTTGCCAGTCGAGCATTGAGAGAACCTGCCTTTGTGACAAGGACCTTCAAGAGGTTGACCCTCGAGACCAGGTAGACTGTGTTGGAAAGCAAGTAGTGACGCAGCTTTTGTACGGCGAACATCACTGCAAGACATTCTTTTTCGACTGGAGAGTAGCGATGCTCTGCACCTACTAGCATGCGGCTGAGGTAATATAGAGCAGCTTCTTTTCTTTGATCATTTTCTTGCGCAAGCAGAGCTCCCAGAGAGTGATCAAGGGCTCTTGTGTACAAGATGAATGGTTTTCCAGTGGTAGGAGCAGCTAACACTGGAGGTTTTGTCAGGTTATGACTTGATGTCTTGGAAAGCAGCTTCACAGTCAGCATCTCAGACAAAGTTTACACCTTTTTTTCATCAACCGGGAGAATGGACGGCATTTCCCCGAAAGATTGGAGATGAACCGTCTGATGTAGGCCAATCTCCCTTGAAGCCCTTTAAGTTCTCTCAAGGTTCTTGGAGAGGGCATTTCTAGAATGGCTTTGACTTTTATGGGGTCAAGCTCTATTCCAGCTTTCCGAACTAAGAATCCGAGGAACTTACCCGACGAGACGCCGAAGAAGCATTTCAATGGATTCATTCGCAGTTTGTGTTTGCGAAGCCGGAGGAAGACTTCTCGAAGGTTTTCGAGATGATCTTCTTTTCTTTGCTTTTGACGGCGAGGTCATCAACGTAACATTCAACCGTCTTGTGCTGCATATCTTGGAATATTTTCATCATAGCCCTCTGATATGTGGCACCAGCATTCTTCAAACCAAATGGCATGACAGTGTAACAATACACGCCAAATGGGGTTCGAAAGGATGTATGTTTTTCATCCTCAGGATGCATCTTTATCTGATTGTAGCCAGAGAAACCATCCATGAATGTCATTCGCTCGAATCCACAGGTATTATCAATCATTACCTCTGGTATGGGGAGCGAAAATTCATCTTTTGGGCATGCGCCATTCAGGTCTCTATAGTCAATACAGACACTGATCTGCCCATTTTTCTTTGTCACGGGGACAATGTTGGCCAACCATTCAGGATGTTGTTCCTCACGGATGAAGCCGACGCTTTTGAGTTTTTGAACTTCTTGTTCAATTTTATCCATCACATCTGGACGGAATCTTCTTTGGCCTTGCTTGACAGGCTTGATGTCTTCTTGAAGATTGAGTTTGTGAACTGCTATTTTGGGGTCTAAGCCTGGCATTTCAGCATAAGACCATGCAAAGCAATCAACGAACTCATGAAGAAAAGCGATATACTCGGGTAACTCATCATCCTTTATATTCTTGCTTATGAATACAGGACGTGGGTTATCTGGTGTTCCCAGGTCTATCTTTTGAACAGGATCTTCTGTTGGAAGGTTCGAAGGTGGTTCCTCCACAATATTTTCGGAGGCTTCCAGCTCAACGAAACCTTCTGGGGTTTCAAGGGCATTTCCAGACCAAGGTTTTGTTCCTTTCCACGGGTCTTCTTGATCGGTAATTTTCCCAAGGCTTGCTATGAGATGATCCCAATCGCCTGTTGAAACCGAGTCGAAGTAGGCTACTTCTTTTGGAGATGAGGGTTCTTCTGGGTCAGAAGTCCACACGTCTGTGCCATCGGACAACTCCTCTTCATTTTCGGAGAAATCGTACAATTGGATGAGCTTCCTGGATCTTTGTCAGGTGACTCATCAAGAGATATCCAGGGAGATCGATGTCTTCATGGACTTGAGATGTTGAGGCTTGGTCAGTGTATTGACTTTTAAGCCTTTGTATCAACTGTCTCAAGGGAGTGTCAGGATCATACCCTAACCCGTGTGAAGACTTTTCTACATAGCCGTAGAGTCTCCAAATCTTTCAGCTGGCTTTTGGTCAAGACGGGCCCCAATGTGTGAGAATACCGCGTCCTTCTCCCAAACCGACTGGGTTTGAGCGTCATAGCCCATTTTCTTCATAATAGCTTGTGCCACAGAACTGTATAAGGATAGTTGAGGCGTACCTTTATTTTGGAAAGGTTCAACGCATGGAGTTGATGAAGAAGCATCCGATCTATGGTAAGAAGATCGGTTTTTCCTTTGCTGAAGTTGCTGTTGAACAACGAAGAAAGCTGACGTATGGATCTTCATGTCAGAAGTTGTCTCCATTGGAGTGCGAGCCGGCTGAACTTGCTGAAAGTGTCAGCTTGGCTTGACGATGTGTCGTCTTCTGGCTCTGAATCCGAGTCCGTGTCTTGCATGATAGACACGAAAGAGACAACAAATTTGCCCCCAGGCTTTTGTTTTGCCTTCTTCACTTTAGTTGTG